>JADMNL010000023.1:594582500-595182500 GCA_016271365.2 Neoceratodus forsteri | reverse complement strand
AAGATCAGCTTGTATTCTGTTAGTATCTTCTGGGCACAGTTCAGTGCCTCTCAATTTGGTGTAAAGTACAGACTTAGCCAAATAACTTGTCAGTCCCACGTGCATGTCTCATAGGTATAGTATACATATGATAAGGCCCAGAATGGACCCCTGAGGCACTTCACTACCTACCTCAATTTCTTCTGAGTGTCTCCTTAATTCTTGTGCCTATCAGTGAGACAGTTTTTAACCATTTTGTAAACCCTGAGTCTAAACATATAGGGCTTGATTTAAAAATGCCCCGTTAGGTCAGTGCATGGTAAGGCAAACCACTGGCTGTGGCAAACCTGGGTGCTTCAGGGACCCTGTGTCTGATTTTACAAAAAGTGGGGTCCCCATGCCAAAGTCCCCAGGTTTGCTGCAAACTGACAGCTACCCTAAAGAAATGGTGCACAAGAGGGGAATGCCTCAAGCCACAGGATGTGCTTGCAGTAGCAGTGGCCAGCGATGACGACCCACCGGCCAGTCATCTGGTGACTAGCAGCTCATCCTGTGTATGCCCTGGCTTGTGGGGGGGGGTGGGACTGGTTGGGCTGGGAGCAGGGGCTGGTAATTGTCCCCGACAGGATGAGTGCACTGGCAGTGCAAATCTGTGTGGGGGGCTGATGCAGCAGTGCACCATGGGTGAGTGAGTCTGTACCTGCCACGGACCACTGGCCACTTCATAGGTGGTCTTGCAGGTGTCAGGGGCTGCAGGAACACTTTACTCAGGGAGCACAGGGTCATCTCCCACACAGCAAAGGCTCCAGAAGTGGAGTATGGCATGTTAGACCAGCTCCGGGCTGGTCTAATGGCAGGGTCTGTGTGCCCATTAGAAGGAGCTTGCAAAATGCCACATTGGGGGATACAGAAGCTCTACCATGGTTCAGTTCCCCTTCCATCATGGTGCACCATTGCATGCTAGGATGGCTCAAGCCTGGTTGGTGCAGGTGCCCCCCCCCCCAGTGATGAAGGCTGTCTTAGAAAATCAGGACTGGTACAATGTGCAGCACAAGGAGCACTTTGCACCATTTCTCCTTGATGCAAGCACCTTGAGCCAGCCCCAATTATTTTTAAAACTGGGCCCATAGTGTTTAGTTTGTTTATCAGTTTACCATGTTGGAAGCCCCCCCCCCAATTGAATGTTTTAGGCAGGGACTAAAGAATTATCTTTTTAGATGTCCTTTCCTTAGTGATTCTTAACCTATTTTTAATATATGGATTCTAAAATGAATACCACTGTAAAGCATAAAACATTTTCTGGCAATACCATCAGTGTCGGACTGATAATGACCCTGTTCATGACTGATAACACTATCGTTCAGGTCCGGTAATAGTATAACTTGGGACCTGAATGACAGTATTATCACTGACACTCAACAGCACAACCATAAGTCTGCCATGCCACATCTTCCAAAGTGTGCCTTCTGATTGGTCACTTTTCCTTTGTGGGTGGGCAGAACAAGTTTTAAAAGATGGCAGCCATCTCTCGCTTAGTAAGAGTGAATCACGTCCAGTGCTTGACATTCTCTATATTTTTTTCTTCCAAAAAAAAAGGAATTATCTAGTTGATCCTGCCTTCAAAAAGAAACAAAAAGGTAGAACTGCCTCCAAAATGCAAACACATTTTAGTTGTATAGCCTCAGGGCGGTGGGTGGGAGGTGAGAGACTGGGGGGGGGGGTCAGAGACCAACAACCAAGACAGTACTGTGGCAGTTGGCCAGAACCAAGTTATATTTTCGGTGCAGAGGTTGATCACCCCTTACAAAATGACCAAAAATTAAAACAAATCAGATTCATATATTAAAAAAATAATGTATAGGTTCCAGTGCATTACTGGCGAGTGATACCATCTCGAGGTTCTGGAAATGGGAATCTCTCCAGCTTTGCTCTCGAGGTTCCTACATGGCCAGAACCTCTCAATGGTATTACTCACTGGTAATGCACTGGAACCTATGCATTATTCAATTTTTTCATAATGTATTATTTATAGATGGTAATTTATTATTCTGCTGTAATTATCTTTGTGCTAAGTGGTAGTCCTCATCTTTGTTATCGTCTACCTGTAGTAATTGTTTACTCTTTATACAGTACATTCTCTGATGTACAGTGCTACCCCACAACCTCAACTATTTTTTGTATTTCAAGTCACACCCCCAACAGTTATCATGCTTCCACCAGGTTTCTGTTATTGAAATTAAATTGTAGTTTTGTCTGTATATTTATTTGTTTATTTATTTATGACTTTGTTAACCGGGTGGGTGCAGTGATCCCAGGGACTGTTTTCAGGCACGACCCGGGCCACAGCAGTGGCACAGGACTAAAAAGCAACAAGCATGTAGTAGAAGAGCAGTAGTTAACACAATATAAAAGGTAGAAGGGTTACAGTAGTACGACTGAAATACAACACAAGATGGTAGTCATGGGAGATACAATACAAAAAATGACAGATAATAGGAGAAAATATAATACAGGAGGGATTCAAAAATCAAAACCACACGTTGTGCATGACATAAGTTTATATGAGAGCCACCTAGCCAAACGGGCTGAGCAGGGTGGTCAGGAGCAGTCAGAAGACCACAGGTACCTAGGTAGATACTCCTGAGGATAGGAAGAGGCTAGTAGGGGGAGAGAAGAAGGGGAGGTGGAAGTGTTGGGAGGAGGAAGGAAGCAAGAGGGGAGGGAATACAACTGAATAGGAGAGGGAGGATGGGGGGACTAGTCAAAGCATTGGCAGGTGGATGCCATCAGGAGCTTGTCTTTGAAGTGGATTTTGAACAGGCGGTGGGTGTCGAGGGCACACAGTTCACCAGGAAGTTTATTCCATAGTGTGGGGGCTGTCACCAACAAGGCTCTAGCAATCATGTTTGTGGAAATCCTGGGAATGTTTAGAGGAGGTACACTAGTGGAGCGAAGGCTGCGGAGTGAGGTTCGGGTTGTAAAGAGGGGTGCGAGTGGAGATTCCAGACCGCTGCGGATGGCAGAGTCAGTCATGCCTGCAGTTGATCCTTTTAATTGTTATATAATCTAGCATATCTAGCAATCTAGTGGGATAATATTGTTAATGATATGATGTTGCTTTTTTTTGTTTGCTGTATAGTTTCATCCGCTGACCAAGTACCACAGATACTTTGTTTCTCCTTATCTACTGTATAGGAGCATAGTGATTGTTGTACACTCGTTTCCTGTGCATTACTAGTTTAAATTGGATCTAATTGCTGTATAATAAATACCTTTTTCCCAAGACTGTTGCCCCTTTTATTTAAGTGAAGCATGTCTTTGAAGTAGAGATTATTTTTCCTGTTAAACTAGCCTACTGGCGGATGTGCTATCAACTAAGCCACACTGACAATGCTTGACTTTGGCACAACTGTACTTTTCTCCTTGTGCAGGTTACTCTAAATTGTTCTGGTTTATGGGAATGTTTATGTTACTCATCACTGGATAGTGGTATAGATATAATATATATCATGTTCCAGCATGACAGCAGAATTATCTTTATGCTTATGAACATGAATCCACCTTAAACCATGAATTGAACTTTATCCCACTTTACAGATGCTGTTTACCTTGAATTGACCAGCAGTTACTTGCAATGTGTGGCTTTTAAATACAGAGAATGTCAAGAAAGATGATATTCTCTTTTTTTATTTTTAGTCCTCAGGATATTTGCATATACTGTATAACTTAAAATGTTCACCCATGATGGTGTGCAGGCAATGTGGGTGACATCGTTTAGGGCACTGGAGATATGTCACCCAGAATTATCGTGGGTGACATTGCACTGCCCGGCAGTTGCAGTGGCGAAACATCATCCTGGTAAAGACTTAAGTTTTGCACTCTCTGGTCAGTTCCACTTTTACTTGGTAGTATATACGGTCCTAATATGGATGATCCAGGGTTTTTCATGAGACTCATGACCATTATTCTTCCAATGCTTCCTATCAGGATTATTTTGGGGGGCGACTTCAATCAAGTCGTGGATGCTAATCTGGACAGGTCAGGTAGTGGACCGAGAGAGGTGTCTCTGGGGCAGAGGGATTTTAAGGATTTAGTAGACCAGTGTGGGCTCTGTGATGTCTGGCGCGTGTTATATCCTGATTCTAGGGAGTTTACTTTCAGGTCAGTGGCACACGGCTCGCAGTCCCGCATTGACTACATATTTATTTCTCAAGCTTTCTTGCCCGGGGTCAAGACTTCCTCTATTCAACCTGGTCCTGTCTCTGATCATTCACTTGTGTTATGCAAATTGGCATTCTTTAATTTACCTAAAAGGGAAACCAGATGGAAGCTTAATGAATAGCTTCTTAAAGATACCAAGTATTGCAAGCTCATAAGGGAGCAAATTGAGCTCTTTTTTTCATCTAACCCTTTAGCCAGTACAAAACCAGATATTTTATGGGGGCCTTCAAAGCATACATGAGAGGGATCCTTATCAGTATGGTGGTTAGTAGGAAAAGGGCACAGGAGGAAGAACTATTATCATTATTATCCCAAATTCGGTCACTCAAAGTGAATACTTCTGTTAGTGTCTCAGATGAGGACAAGAGGAGGCTCCTAGTGATCAAGGACAGATATTTAGAGTTGCTAAGGGAAAAAGCAGAATTAGCTATCATTTGAACCAGAGCTAATTATACGGATCAGGGAGAGAAAGCAGGGCGCCTACTGGCATTGCATATAAAACAGCAAGAATCTGCAAGATTCATCCCACCAATTCGGGCAGTGGCAGATGGGTCCCTGAAAGTATCCCCTACCGAGATAGTACAAGAGTTTGCTCTATACTATGAAAGATTGTACAGTGTCATGGAGTCACCTCCTTGTACTGGGAGTATGGAGAATTATTTGAGGGACTCCCACCTGCCCTTCCTATCAGAGCAACATAAGGGTTTTTTGGTTACCCCTATATCCCAGGAGGAGATTGCTGAGGTTATTAGTGGGTTACCAGCAGACAAAGTCACAGGCCCAGATGGGTTTTCCTCCCTATTTTACAAAGTTTTTTTGGGATCTTTTACTACCAGTACTTTATCGCCTATTTCAACATATTTTAACAGGAGCAGAGGCAGACCCCCACCTCTTTGAGGCCCTGATTGTTCTTCTCCCTAAACCAGATAAGGATCCTGAGCTAGTTCAAAGTTACAGACCTATATCCCTTCTAAACCAAGATATTAAAATCCTTTCGAAAATATTAGCCAATAGGTTAACTGTAGTCCTCCCTGAGCTAATAGGTATGACCCAGGTTGGATTCATGAAGGGACGCTCGTCATCAGTCCACTTGCGCACCCTTTCTCATGTCTTATCAGCTACCAGGGATGCCGAGTTTCCTGCAGGACTGGTTTCCCTGGATGCCGAGAAGGCATTTGATCGTGTGAAACGGAATTTCTTGTTTCGAGTTTTGGAAGCCTTCCCTCTTGCATTTATATCCTGGATTGCTGCATTACATAAACCCCCCACAGCAAGGATCTCTGGGAATAGGGGCTTTTTCCAAACCTTTCTCACTCCATTCAGGTACCAGGCAGGGTTGCCCCCATCTCCTCTATTATTTAATTTGTACCTTGAACCTCTCATCCAAAAAATTCTCAATAATGCGTTCATACAAGGTATTTGGGTTGGGTGTCATGTAATCAAGGTCACTGCATATGCAGATTATCTGTTGGTACACCTTGCCCATCCAGTATCCTCTGTTCCGGCTTTGCTGGGTGAAATAGCAAAATTTAGTGCCCTATCTAATTACAAACTGAATTCTAATAAATCTTATTTTTTTCCTTTAAACCACAAGATATTTAAGACTGATATTAGCCCTTTAGGTTTATGTTGGGCCCCCACGTCATTCAAGTACTTGGGCATCAAACTAACTCGTAACCCCTTAACATGGTTTAAGGAAAATCTCGAATCCCTTTCTCAGCTTATAACTCAGGACCTTGATAGGTGGTCCAAACTCCCCATTTCATTATGGGTCCGGATCAACATAGTTAAGATGAATATTTTCCCTAGAATTTTTTACCCTTTATCTCTTCTCAATACTTTTATCCCGTTACTCTCATTTAAGAAGTTGCACGGCATCTTCACTAGGTTCATCTGGTCCGATAAGTATCCTTGATTGGCCTATTATAAATTGGCAGCTCCAAAATCTGAGGGGGGCTTGCGGATTCCTCATTTGGCTATATATTATTGGGCTAGTCATTTAGCAAAATGTTTGAAATGGGTACGTCCTGGCCCTGAAAAAGAGCAACTGGTATGGCTTATGATTGAATTGGATTTAATTAAGTCCATGAACCTGGATCCCCTAACTTTGTTCTATGTTAAAATGTCTCAGGTGCGTGCGGCTGAGAAATGTCCCGTAGTAGCTACTTCACTAAAGGTATATGCACAATTATGTTCCTTTTTGTGATATACCCTCAACTAGACTTGGCCCAGCCCATCTGGAATTCCCAATCTTTCACCATTAACAAAAAGCAAATTCCCCGTAAATGGTTGTCCCAATTGGGGAATGGGAATGTACTCTCCTTTGTGGATGAGGAGGGGCACTGGTTGTCAGTAGGAGATATTATTTGGAAATTTAAAATCCCGGCTCTCTCACACTTTAAAGTCATGCAGTTAAGGCATTTACTTACAACAGTCCTTGGCAATACCCCTCCTTGCCAGACAATTAAGGCCCTGATACCTGAAGTCTCCTCATTACTTGGATCTTCGGGTATCATATCTAAACTATATCAGGTGTTGTTTCACAAAAGATAAGGGGACTCCTTTGGACCCATGAGGTTTTGGAACTCCATTCTTCCTCAGTATCATCCTGATTGGCAAACCCTGTGGAGATCCTGTCATAAATATGTTTCTCAAGACAGGTTGCGTCTCATGCAATATCACATTTTACATAATATGTATTACACTCCACTTAAGTTAAAGAAATGGAGTCTCTTGGACTCCAATTTATGTGCTAAGTGTTCTCGGGAGGAGGGAACACTTCTTCACTTGTTCTGGTCCTGCCCCAAAATTTATTTTCTATGGGTCTCTAGTAAGGCTTCCTTGGATCCTTTACTGGGCCTGCAGGATTATTTCACCCCTGATATTTGTCTCCTAGGGGACTTGTCTTCTGTTAGAGTTAAAGTCAGAAGGTTTCATATTTCTATGATAGCCTTATCTGTCAAGAAGCTTTATTCTCATGTCACTGAAAGACAAGTCCACCCCCGACTTTTCGAGAATGGTGAATGTACCTCTTGCCAATCTACGTACAGAAAAAGCGATTGCCAGCCTCCACAACAGATTGGCAGTTTATACACAAATATGGGATCCCCTTCATTCTCTAATTCTAGTTGCTCAGACAGTTACATTTTAAGGCAAATTGTCCTGTAGGTTTCTGTGTAATGATTTTATACTTATGGGACATATGGATTTGTTACTGCTGTATGGGGAGGGAAGGGAGGGTTGGGCAGTTTTATCTTAACAAGTTGTTGTATTCTTGTTTCATTCTCATGGTAACTGCCTTTTATTGTGGAAAATATATCAATGAAGTCTGAATTGCAAAAAAAAAAAAGTCTTAAGTTTTGCAGGGGGCTTTACCCACTACACCCCCAATGCAGGGGGCTTCACCCCCAAAAATTAGTATAACATCCTCCAGGGTGTGCATGCCGTGAAGGACAGAGAAATTGTGGTGATGCCCAACAGGGAGTGAGTGCAGGATGATCTAAAATCCAGCTCGTCCCTGTCATCTACACCCTTGTTGTGGCACCCACATTATGGCACCCTAATCATGGTGCCCTAACAATGGCATACCTACTTAACCCTTGCTGGGTCGTGGACTGATATATCAGTCCAACACTCCTATATGTTCTAATTATGTTGGCAGCCAAGGGTTAAAATGTCTGGAGTTTGATTATACTATATGTCTTCTTTTTTGGTTGTTTAAGAAGATGTTATATCCATGAATTCAAGCACGCACTGTCTGCCTTTTGACATTTGCCCTAGTGGGGAACCTTTGGATTCTAGAAAAATGCTGTATAAATGAATGTACATTTATGGGACATTCAATTCCCATTAACGTACCAGTGATAAAAGCCAGTTTTTTTGCCTTTAACTACTGCATGAGGTGTTGAGAACATTAATCATAGTGACTTGACAGGATATTAGACATTAAGTTTTTCACAAGAGTTTCTTTACTCTTATGATTTATTTACTGATTTTTTATGTTCCCTAGTAAATGCCAAAACATTCCTTTCAGTAGTTATCCCAGTATCAGCTATGTATTGTGCTATCATACATTTTCAAAGAAAATACTTTAAATACTGTAAACTTCTTTCATTATTTAAGATGTTTAATCTATTTAAGTGATGCACTCTAAATGGCGGCTGGACCTGCACTGATATTTCTCTTGATGAAGATGTAGGGTATTGTGAAACACTGAGGTTTTAATGCAGGTACTCCTAATGACTGCTGCAATGTTTTACTTCAGCAAATTGTTTATTTTATGTGCCCTTGCTAAATAAATTTAATTGCACCAATTTTATTCTGTCAGAAGTTATTTTTATCCTTATGTATATATTGCAATGTTTTAATATGCTTCAGGTGCTACAGTAATTGCTTTTATTTGGCACACTGACTCACTGCATTGTGGCACACTACCTTTTTTATGGCTGTGGGCAGAGTCAACAGCCATCTTGCTGTCTATAGCTAGAAAAATGGACTACCGTGGAACACATTTTTGGAGTTTTCAATGTATCCTTCCACTACTAAAAATCACTTTGCCAGTTGAAACAAAATATTCATTTCTTTCTGTTTAGAATGTTGGAGACAGTACTTCAAGCTACGTATCAGATGGCCATTAGGAAACTGAAACAGCTTGTTAAATATTCATTGCCTATTAAACTGGATATTTGTTTACCCCCTTTGAAATGCAGCAACTTGCACATTTAATTACTCAGCATTTATGCATTTTCTTGCTACTAGCTTCAGTTTGGCACACATTGTCTTTCTAGAAAGACTGATACCTCATAAATGTCACTCTTTTCCAGCAACAAATCTAAAAAGATTTACACTGTTTTTTTTAACCTCTTAAGACACTGCTTGATAAGACCTGTCTCAGACATATGTCTGGTCTTCTGTGAACTATCAAGGCTAAATATATAGCAGTCAGCAGGCAGTTTTTACTATGCTTTTTGGGAACACAATATATTGAGCTACAGCACACACACACACACACACACACACACACACACACACACACATACACACACACACTGTACACACCATCCTCATGACCACAACATTTGAAACAAATGCTGCAATATAATATGTTATAAAACAATAAACTGTTTGTTTATGTCAGTGAACACAGTGAGGTTCTGTTTACAGTAGATTTCCTTTAAAAATTTCTTATCCTATATTTTCTACCCGGGATAGTGCAGGGGAGATACTATGGGGCCTATTCCAAGTTGGTGTATGCCAGTGTAAGCTGAGATATGCTAAACCCTTTTGTGTATCTTATGAATTGTGTCAAGCATTATGCCAGCCCCGATTCCAACAGGCATCTTGTGCCATGTCAGCTGTGGGCTACACCAACTGTGGGTTATGCCACCCACTACACAGCAGCCCACAGTGACATGGTGCAAGTGTGGGTTATGGCAGCCATAGCGCCCTATTCCAAGAGGGCAGCTGCCGTAACCCACTGCGGCAATTCCAGCAGCCACACTGGTAGAGTGATGTTAGAGCACCTTGGAGCTGCTCTAAGGGGCATCTGACAGTGCCATCCATCAGATGCCCACTCTGCAGTGCTGTGGCTACAGCACTGATGTGCTCCCCATGCTCCCACAAGCACATCCATGACCCATCCCCCAAAAGTCAAGGACCCCCAGGGATCTGTTGTGCAGTGTGCCCCCCCAGACTCCAGTGCCACCTGTCCTGCCCCCCAACCCCCAAGTGCATGCCGTGGTGGGCCAGGGTGGGGAGGCTCTGGGGGGCTGTCAGTTGTGGGCTGCAACTTGCGACATGGGCTATTATGCCATGCCTGTGGCATTAGCCTTCACATGTCACAACTCACAAGATGTAAGTTCCGAGACCCTGCTGCTCTTGGAATGTGGTGCAGAGTCCCTGGCATTGCGGCGAATGTCACAACTCTCATACGCTGGAGAGTTGCGACATTCATCCTGGAATAAGGCACCACATCTCATTGTCATAGGGATCTTCATTTACATATTTTTGCATTTTATTTACTCAGGATGTCCCAGATTAGATGCAATATTCTGTTCTCAGTGGGGTCATGATATAATTTATTCAGGGTAGCCTAATCCATTACACAGTATGAGTATTCATTCATTTCTGAGCGCGTCTTTACAGTAAGCGCTCATGCGGAGCTCAGTCAGTGGCTGGCCGTGGAGATGAGAAGTGGGCTGTGCCAGTTGCTGGCTGGGGATGGGTGGGGGCTATGTGGGTTGACTGGCACTGCTGGGTGGGGCAAGTGGGGGGCCACTAGACTACCAGGGATCTCGGGATTTTTAATAATTATCCATTTGTGGCAATAACTTCTGGCTGGGGACTGGATTGGGGGAACACAGCTGCCCTGCAGGCTGATAGTGGTGGGGGTTTGGGGGCATAATGTGTGTGGGCTGCTCTGAAGGGCATTTATGGTTTTGGGGTGCTGCGGGCTGGGGTGAGATGCCCAGCTGGGCACCTCTGCTATGGGGATCGGGGACTGGAGGGTTGTGGGCTGCTCTGTGGGTGATGACAGGAGTGGTTTGAGGAATGGGGGCACATCATGGATTGGTGCAGCTGGTCTACAGAATCCCGGAGGCGTATGCCTGATTACCCAGCTAGCGCTGGTGTAACCCATTGCTGGTTCTCCTCCGGGGGTTCTTGTAGGTCCTGACATTGGGGACTTTGTTGCTGCTCTGCTTGAATGGGGCGCAGCTGCTGCTATAAACCCCCTAGTGCAATGTCTCATGGGGTTTATGGCACAACTGTTGGCGTAACTGCTCTTTGGCACAAGTGGCCTGCGGCATGTTGAAGGCCACATTGTAGAATCCCGCAAGTCACAACTGCTGGCATAAGTTGCTACTTGTGCCATTCTTTTTGGTGCAAGTGCTGTTATGCCAGGAGTATCTCTTTTAGAATCGGGCCCAATATCTTGTTTTCAGTGGGGTCATGATTTTACCATTTTTATAATGTCTTTATTCAGGGTAGCCTAGTCCAGATGTAAAATATTTTTTTCAGTGTGTTCTGATTTTATGCAACACAGCATAATATTGTGTAGAGGTAGAGCCCCACTAAAAATAAGATGCCATGTCTTCTGTAAACTATCCAGGCTAAACATTTAGCAATCACCAGGCATATTCTAGAAAAACACATTGTAAGCATGTCTAAAAGGAAGACCACATTGAAACTGCCTCTCAGCAGATCTGCATTCTGAAAATTCATTAGAAATAATGGGAAAAAGCATCCCAAAAGCTCTACACAGCCATATCGGCTCTGACCAGAATTTGTTTGCTTCAGGCACCAAACTGTTTGTTGCACATCATTCATACCAGGAGTTCAAGTAATGATCCCATTTCATAGGTCTGCCAGGCCTATACCTATCATCAACTTAATCACAGCATACTTCAGCCACCAGCTGCCTGTTTAATACTTTTACACATACCTGTAATCATTAATGACAACAAGTGTACTTCTTGTATGTCATGTACTATCTTATGCAAACATTTTTGCATTCATTATTTACTTTTAATATTTTATTTGTATATATATATATATATATACAGTATATATTATTTTTATAGAACTTAAATGTGAGGAGAACATTTTAGTGGGGGATCGTTTTGACATTTTATTTCAAAATGAGCTATGGATAGGTCAGAGCACTCCTTGTAATTTCAGCATGTCTGTCCCTAGACCTTGACAAACCTTTTCTCGGCTCCTTCTACCAGCATTTCTGTTGGTTTGTACTGTGTGCACTTTAATTGTCATGCGCTTGTTTGCCTGTTTCTTAATCCTGATGTGTGGGCTTACTTCTGATTCCAGAAGACTCTAATTATTTATATTTCTCATGCACTCTGACCACAACTGAAGTAACAGTAGTATATTAATTTCTTAAGTGTCCAATCCCATGACTTCTGGGTGCCTTACACATTAATACAAAGTCAGTAGCAGCAGCATAATAAATTACCATCTATAAATAAAACATTATAACAAAAATAAGTTAGGAATCACTAAGGAAAGCTCCTATAAAAAGATAGTTCTTTAGTCCCTGCCCAAAACATTTAATTGAGGGGGTATCTTGAAGCTGTCTTGGCAGCTGGTTCCAGAAAACTGGAGTAGCAATCGCTTAGGCATGATCCCCAGACTGCTTCAGACAAGATCTGGGGACCTTCAAGAGGCCTAACATTAAAAAGTGAAGAGGGCCATCAGGAACATATGGGCACAGGAGCCCTTTAAGGTAGTCTGGACCCAGATCATGTAGAGTTCTGTATGTTAATAAACCTGTCTTGAAGGGCAGAGCATCACAATGTTGCAGGCAATAACAGCGCGGTCAAAAACCACAAAGTCAAAACACCGACAGCAAAGATAGTGCTCAACAAAACAGCGGACCGCTACTTTGCTGAATTCAACAAATACACTTTGTTTTGGCAAGGGGAATCTGTACCCGTACTCCTTCCCCACCTTATTATAACTAACTCTGGGGGAAGGGGGTAGTTGGGTGTGGGGCAAAATCCTGTGGGGGGGGGATTGTTAAGGAGGAGAATGGGAAAAAGAATATGTCCCAAGGAGATGAAAAGAAATAAAATATGTTTAATGTCCCAGGACAGGGAATCAAACCGAGGGACATCGGTGATCCAACTTTCTCCTTGTCTGTAGCTCTACCCTATGAGCCATACAAGCTACTTAGTAGCACAGTGCCAATCACATGCCTTAACCTGTTTGCCCAAAAGCAATATAGCTACAGTACAGGGATAGCTGTTTTGACCGTTCGCTATGGTATCCCTGTTGATATTTTGCCTTTAGTTGTTTTCACTTTGCAGTTTTGTCTGTGCTGTATTCCCTGTGACATTTTGACCTGGTATGATCTTGAATGAGATGCACTACCTCACAGGCACCAGTGAAATGTCTACAAAGCTGGAGGGAGATGCTCAGAGCAAGAAACTCCAGCGATCAATCTAGCTGTGTCATTCTGCACCAGCTGCAAGCAGTGCATCAAATCTCCAGATAGCCCGAGATACAGAGCATTACAACTACATATGTGCATAATGAGCACTCCACTTCCTCCTCCTCTCCCTTGTGAAAACTAACGAAGACATATTTAGAGCCAGATGGTTGTCTGCGCATAACAATGAGTCATGCAAAACAGATGTGCCAGTCGGCTCTGTTGCCATATTCACTCAGAATGCGTGATTGGCCTGGATCTCATAAGCTGTGTAAATATGGGACACCAGATGTGCAGAACAAAGTGGCTGGCTGCCATGTGTGGGCAGTGCATCCAGGGGTCGGGGCTGCTGACCATCAATGGGGGATGCATGGCACACACCTGTCTGCGCTGTATTCCCCATGGGTGATAATCTGCCTGAATATTTTAATGAGCTCATTGGGCATGCATGGTGCAATGGGGCCTAATGAATACCCATTATGGGCTCATTAGCATGGCTGTGCTTGGTGGAATGCACCGGGCCAGCCCCCACCCAGCACCAATGGCTGTAAAGAGCACACCAGCCCCCATTCCATAGTGTAGCCCCCTCCTCTCCCCACCTGCCCGATCATAGCAGTGCAATAAACACAACCAGCCCTATGTTTCCATAGTGTATGGACCCACCTCCTGGCCCTGATCCCTTTTTGGAGTGAAATCCTGCCCCCCATCCAGCCCCATTCCCTGTTTAACATAAAATTGTGCCTCCAACCCAGCCTCATTCGGAAAACACAAGAAAGCTGTAGCTCCTCCCAGCCCCAATCCCCAATGTCTAAAAGAATATACAGAATCCCCCAGTAGTTCCATAGTGTAGTGGCCCCCACTCTGTCAGTACTGGACCCCAACCCCACTTCCCCAACCCAACAGAAACAGGAGACTGGCTCAGCTCTCCACACAGCACCATGGCCAGCTGCTGACTGATCTGTCAGTGCAATGTACTGTACATAGTATGAACTTAAGCAATGAGCATGTACTGTGTACAGTACATTGCATTGACAGTTCAGTCAGTGGCTGGCTGTGGTGGTGTCCAGAGGGCTGAGCAAGTCACCGGCTCCTGTTGGGTTGGGAGGAAAAGGGTTGGGGGTCTAGGTCTAGTACTGAAGTGGTGGGGGTTGGGGGGCCACTACACCATGGAAGTACTTGGAGATTCTCTATATTCTTTCCGACATTGGGGACTGGGGCTGGGAGGTGCTATAACTTTATTACGGTCAGGGATTGAGACTGGGTTGGGGTATAGTTTCACTCCAAACAGGGATTAGGGCTGGGCAGGGGGTTGATTCTCTTTTGATCAGGAATTGGGGCTGGGAGGGGGGTACCACTACACTATAGAAATGTGAAACGAGCAGGGATTTTATTATGCTTGGTGATATGGGGGGGGGTACCACTAGACTACCATGGCTGACAGGGGGTCTGCATTATGCATCATTTGGTCGGCGATGGTTGGCAAATGTCACTATACTTCTGGGGCTGACAGGCTTCTGTGCACTTGTCTGCACTTCCACAGTCTGCCTGTGGGTGGCTGGCTGACTTAGGCCAGCTTTTTTGGGTCTATCTGTGTGCTGCACTTTCCTTACACTTGGGCAGCTCATCTATTCTGAATATTCCTATGTGCGGCATGTTCTGGGAATGACCCCTCTACAGGAGCCACATACTGTACATTATAGTTGGGCCATGGCCCATTCGTGTTTGGTCGGCCCAGCTCCCCCTTCTGAATGTCATAGTTCAGAGCATTTTGTGGGATGGGCCGCTTATCACCATTTTGTGCCGGGATGTGCCATGAATCTCCTTTGAAAATGGGGGCCTAAGACTCTTCCTGTCAACATGTTTTATTTACCTGCAAAACTGCACTGATAACATTCTTGTTTTACTGAGTTACGGCACTACCCTATGCAGTTTATCTTTTGCCGGCTCTGGTCTTGGTCATTGCAAAAAATAGCTAAGATTCTGTTCTGAGCTTTTTTCAAACATAATATGTAGTTAGTTGATCAGTTGCTTTGATTTACATCAAAGGATCCATTAACATATGTAAAATAATGTATTAAAATCCTCCATTAGACTAACAGTATATGGAGTGCAACCCCACTCTCTCTCTGGTTAGACAGCATATAACATCGGAGTGAGGGGCTTGGGCTGGTACATCAAGAAGGAGAGGGATTAACTGGCCATCACCTCAGACCAAATAATGCTCCCTTCCCTTCCAAAAGAGCCTGCATAAAAATTTTAAATTTGGGTTCCTGGAGACTCCCACAAAAGCAAGGTAACATAACACAATGGGCCTGACTTTACAAAGTATTTAGATCACCACTAGGGTGGCAGTGAGTTTGAAGGAAGTGGTGACTTGCTTCAAACATTGCAGCATGAGCAATTTTGTAAGCCGCCTGACGCAAAAGCCTTGCAGCAAGTCCCTTGCACTGAACACAATGAGTTATACCAGCCACCCCCCCCCCAAGTCTAACTTTGCATCTGTGGGGGACCCACTTTACAAGGCTTGCTTCAAACCTTTGGCACAAGCTGCTGTAAAGTGAGGAAACTGTGGCAGTTGCACCAGCCCTTGTAAAATTGGGTTGCATTGTGTCCAAGGGCTTTGGCACAGCTGGGCTAAAAACCAAGGCTGACGCAGAACTTGATACCAGCCCTTTGTTAACCTTGTAAAATCAAGCCGTGTATGTTAAAAGTCCAGAACAGACTATCTGAAATTCCCTTTAAAGGAGAACTGCACTGAAATTGTAAGTTATTTATTCCTGTAGTAGTTGATTTTAAGTATTAGTTCTAATGTTGTTACTGTTCCATCTCTGCAAGGTTTTTAGTAATCTTATTGGGTGTTTCCAATTTACAGACAGTAAGTGTCATTTTAGAACTGCATGATATATTTTATGTCCCTTGCTCAGCTCTTCCATTGTTGAAACAATACATCCGCGTTCTTCTGTAGAACTCTGTGGTTGGAGAGAGACATAAACTATATCATACAATTATAAAATAGCACTCAACACCAGCCTGCTAATCAGAAACAAACACCAAGGCCACTAATAGGCAAGTATAGATGGAACAATAATAGAATTTGAATCAGTTTTTTTTTTAAATGCATCTGCTGGGAAAATTACAGTACCCTCAGACTAATCACAGTTCTCCTTCAAAATTGTGTGACATAAGGTTACCTGTTTCTATCTGGACACCAGATTCAGCTCATTACTAAACAATAATTCTTTTTTGAGACACAAATTGCTGACATAGGAAAAAACAAGATAAGCAATAACGATCACCCAATGAGCAAACATTTTCCTGAAAATATGATCCAGAGCAGATGTACCAAAGATAGGGTTAATTCACTATTCAGGCAACTCAGAACTTGTTTTCCTTATATTCATTCCCTGGCTTATGTTTACATATTTTAAATGTCTCTTTGGCTAAATACGATTAGCTGTTATGTTTAATTTATGTATAAGTCGTTGACTGGGAAATACACACAGAGCCAACTCCTGGTACAGGAACAGCACAGAATTGTGTCTGTTGCCCACCCTTTTAAACATCTGGTCCTTCGTAGGTGTCTATAGCACTTTCAGAGCATTTGTGAAAATATTCAGGTTTATAAGAGGACCAAGTCCTGAATGATTTTACCTCCTTATGTCCCTGTTGTGTTTCTGATGAATAAATGTTCTAACTTTACACTGTGGTTTGTATTCCATTGCCAACTGTTTGTGCCAAAAGGAATAATTAAAAAAACAGAAGTGTTTGCATGATAATATGTAGATGTGATGATAAATGCTCTTAATTAGCAGCCAGATTCAACATGTTATATGAAGGTCCTTGCCAAGTGCTTTTCTGTCAGCTTGTAAAGAATGGAGCAATAGGATCTAGGTTATCCTTCCTCTTCCAATTTCTAAAATTTGTCTTGATAGACCTTTGGGGCTATTATAACGGTGTCATGTTTATATCTCTCCAGAGTTGGTACTTAATTTTTAAATCTACTGCACACGGTTAGCTATTGATGTGCCATGCAATAATAAATCAAGTCTGCTTTACCTAAAGATATCAAAAATCCAAATACCCTAGAATGATCATACGTCTTTTAGAAGTTCTAACCTCATATGATTCATCTATCCTAAGAACACAATAAGTGTTAAAAAAAAAATTGCTTTGATTAGTTAGTTAGCAATTTTCTCCAGTAAACATGACTATTTTTTTCAGGCATTTTTAACTGGACCCTGGTGATTATGTAGAGAATAAAGGATGTGGGAAGGGGGTGCTATTAGAATTTAATGCACACATGAGTTGTGGGATGCTACATAAACCCCGAGGGCGAAGCCCAAGGGGTTTATTGAAGCATCCCACAATGAAGGTGTGCATAAATTCCTTTGCCAGCCCCTTCTCCAATCTTTATTTTTATAATAACTGGGCAGCAATTTTATCAGGCAGGATCAACCAGATATAAAAAACTATACTGAAAACTCATGTTGTGGCAGCTCCGCAGTAAGCAAGAGACAGAGCCGCCATGTTTTTTAAACTGTTATGCCCACCCACTAGCAAGACAAAAGCCAGTGAGGGAGGGGCATACTTTGATTGAAATGGCTCGTGAATGCTGTAACAACTAATCGGTTGTTATGGGAAATATCAACTGGTCCAGCCCATAGGAAAAATTGCTGACCAGTTATTATGAATGTTATAAACAACACCAACAGAAATTCATTTTCTAGAAACAGTGCTCAGAATACCCTCACAAATTTATTGAAAGGTAGTAAATTGAATAATAAAGTCCACAATTGATACAATAAGTTTTATAAGCTATGGAATACTGTACTGGGGCATACTGTTAGGATGGGTGAATGGTAAACCAGTGAATAAAATTTGCCAAATTATGGCACTTTTTTTACACATATAACAAAAAATGCAGATTTAAATCCTGTAAAGTTCAGTTTTATTGGATACTGACTAAGAGTAAGGATTTTTGTTGGTTCTCTGATGACTAAAAGAACAAATTAAAAAAAATGTTATGTGATTTAAAACCACTGTAATGTTTTTTAAAACCGCTGAAATGCATGCATACGCAAATGAAAAAAGAAATGCCTAAAAACTAAAAAAGATGCGCCTTTTTTCATTTCTGATTGACTTAAGAGAAATTCAGTTATAAATAAACTTAAAAAAGCTTGAGATTTTTTTTTTGGTGGGGGAAGAGAGCTGCCAAACCATCCCATATTCAAACAGCAGTGCATGATAATGGTGCAAATTGTAACCTCCGCTCCTTTTTATTGTACTTCTGATTGCCCCTCATCTCCTTACTTGTATGATACCCCTTTCCTCTCCACTCCACTTTGAGTCTGCTTTACCACTTTTTTACAGTTGAAATAAATTATTTATTTATTTAAAAGTTTTACCAGGAAGGCATACTGAGCAGACTACCGCTCAATTCCAGATGCGCCCTGGGGCGTGTTGGGGATGGGAGGATACATAAGCACATACATAATACAGAAAATTAACACCAAATATATACAGGTATATATACAATATGTGCACAGCAATGCAGCGACAGAACATCAGAGTTGATGAGGCATAAGTATGGGGATAGGTACAAGAGATAAGCTATATGAGTTTCAGAGTTGAAACATAGGAGTCACCATAGCTAATACCGGTTGGAGAGCTGGGCCCTTGTCTAGAGTGAACTTAGGCTGCATGGTCAGTCAGCGGAGAAATGCCCTTTGAGGAGGGAGTTGAGTATCTGAGAGGAGGGAGCATGCCGAATGACTGCAGGCAGGGTGTTCCATAGCTTGGGCGTGCAAGCTCTGAAGGCCAGTTGGCCCTCAGAGGACGCCATGTAGAGGACTGAAGAAGCCGGGGGTCACAATTCCTGAGTGAATAAACAGGGAATGTTTGAGCACTCAGCGTAGACAAGAGGTATGGGAGCAGTAACTGGGCCCAGAATTTGGCTATGAGTCTATTACAGTGGGACTGGCACCTATTGATGAGTGAAAGGAGGTTATGAGACTGGTAGAGGTCGCAGCAGTGAGTGGAGGGTGTACAGTCCAGAGCAAAGCAACAGAAGGAGTGAAAAAGAGGTTCCAGTCATGCTAAGGTGGACTTAGGGAAAGCACTGTATACTACATCCCCATAGTCAAAAATGGGGAGGATCATTTTCTCTACAATTGCTTTGTGGGCTGGCAGAGAGATACAGCCACGGTTATGGTATAAGGTGCCCGGTCTGGGGTGCAGTTTATTGTAGATAGCATTCTTATGTGCAGAGAAGTCAAGGTGCTGGTCCAGTCAGACCCCAAGATTTCTAAAAGTCGTACAAGCTTCTAGGTGAAACCCATCTTGAAAGTTGGAGTGGCGGGAAGACGGGAGAGTCTCTGCCTTGTGCCGGAGGTTAAAGAGACAGCTTTCTTGGCATTAAGAGTAAGTTGATGTGAGTGGAACCAGAGCTGAACATCATTGAAGTCTTGCTGGAGTCTGAATGCCACTTCCAGGGGGGAGGGGCCTGAAGTGTGCAGCACTGTGTCATTAACATACATGTGAATGGATGTGTGAGGGCAGGCTGGTGGCAGGTCGTTCAGGAAGATTGAGAACAGAATTGGGCCAAGGACAGAGCTTTGGGGTACACCGATGGTGACATGGATGGAGACGAAAGTGGATGCACCAATTCTGACTGATTGGGACCTGTCTGCCAGGTATGATTTGAACCAGCTGGTGGCCGCACTGGAGAGCCCGGCTTGGGAGAGTTTTGATAGGAGAAGGGCATTAGAGACACTATCGAATGCCTTAGCTAGGTCAATAAAAATGGCAGAAGTGACATGGCCTTGGTCCATGGCTGTAAGGATGGAATCAGTGAACCTGAGGAGGGAAGTGACAGTGGAGTGGGATTTCCTAAACCACAACTAGTAGGGAGTAAAGAAGGAGGAGGAGTCGAGGAAGGGGGACAGTTGCGGAAGGACTAGATGTTCCTGGATTTTGACTAATATGGGGAGAAGGGAGATGGGGCAGAAGTTTCCAGGAGAAGACAGGTCACCATCGTTAGGGAGGGGGATGACTGTTGCATGCTTCCAATCAGAGGGGATTGCGGCGCTAGAGAAGGAGAGGTTGTAGAGGGATGTTAGGGGGATGGCGATGGCTGGGGCCGAAAGGTAGAGCATTTTGGCATCCAAACCTGAGGGACATTTACCCTTAGAGGGATTGAGGGTGAGCAGGGCATTGAGAACTTCATGCAGAGTAACCAGGGAGAAAGAGAAGGCTGGGTAGGGGGTTTGGGTGGGTAGGGACACGGAAGTAGTAGGGAGTGTGGCAGGCGGTGTGCTTGAGTGGAGAGGAGTCACACTACAAGTGAAAGAGGAGTTGAAAGCAGAGGCTACTGCATGAGAGTCTGATATTGTGGAGCCACCTACAACTAGAACAGGGGTGAGGGGCTGGTTGGTAGGGGAGAAGAGTGTTTTTATCGACTTCCAAAACTTGGCTAGGTGATTTAGATTGTTTTTGAATGATGATAATGTGAAAAGGTATTGAAGCCTTCTTTTTAACATGGATTGGACCAGGTTTTCTTCATTATTGTCTCTGGTTTTCGAACATTAATTATTTAGCATCAGTTTTCTTACAACTATAATGAACTAGCATGTAGCAGACACTGCTCCATGACTTTATGGCACATCTGGTGGACAAAACCAGCTACAAATACTGATGAAAACTCTTCTGAGTCATATTATAAGGAACACTCCTTTTATTATTTCAAATGTGAAAAAAAGTGCTAAAGCAGACTCAAAACTGGAAAAGAAAAGCATCATACAGGACAGGAGATAGGGTGTGATCTAAAATAGAACAAAAAAGTATAGGTCAACATGTTCTCCCATATCATGCACTGCTGTTTTAAGTTTTCCAATATCAGATGCCAGAGCATACTATTGGATAACCCCCAACCCTCTTCCTGACACCAGGCACACATTCCATGGTATTAAGTGTATTTATTTTATCTTTGCAGTGACATAGTGTCCATCCCCAGGAGATTACTAACAATGTTCCCCACCACAAGTACAAACCACCCATGCCACCCTCCTTTTAACCACCACTAAATAGATACCTCCACCACCCACTGTGAAAAACATCCCAAATACTTAACCCATTATCCAACCACTCCTGAAAAATACACCCCTCGCCCTCAACAACCCTCTGACACCCATGCCACCCTCCTTCCCCCTCAGCCACACTAGCAATACTTGTACGGTCCCTCAATGGGTGAACAGCGCAGCCCTCTGTCCACTTTGACTGATTACTGTCTTCTGCTCTGGCCCCATGCCTTCAATTGATGTAATCTAAAAAAGGCATAAAAACTATTTATATATAAAATAATGTTCCAAATTCAAAACCCAAATTGTGTGGTTGGGGGTTGGAGGCTGTAAGCCCCCTGCACCAGAAGAAAAACACATCTTATGAAATTTTAAAAAGTTATGGTGATTGACCCGCACCCTCCAAAAATACTAAGTCCCAAAACATGAACTGCACATGCATTGGGACTATGGGCATGATCCTTAATGGGATGTACACTTAAAAAGGGGTGCTTGTGCCTCCAACCCAGTAGCACAGAGGGTAGAGGCACCAATGCCTCTCCTACCAACATGCTGGTGACCAAGGTTCAAGACTGGACTCAAGTCATCAGGGTCTGGCTGGGAAGAAGAGGAGGAGTGAGCACCTGATGGACTGCTCCCCTCCTTTGGGGAGGGAGGGCTGTAGTTCCTGTCACTCACCTGTCCTCTAGCAGAGGCTGGGAGGCAGGCACCCAGGCTGGCAACTTGGTGGCATAGAAGGTCAGTGTCCGTCAATGTCCCAGCCACAGTAGCATGCTTGGGTAAGTCCAGATGGCATTATATGTCCATCCTCATGAGGCAGAAAAAGAGAAAATCACCAGGTGCAGTGCAGGATGACACTGACTCCTCGCAGGCTTTGCAACAGTGCAGGGCCCTCTCCTGGAACTGGATCTGTCTGTCAGCAGTAAGGCACCAGCTGTTGACCCCCATTATAGGGTGTAAGCTGTGGGGGAAGCACTGGGAAAAGGTTAGTCCATGGGATACTGGGTGACAGGGCTGGGGGTGGGTTGGTGGATGACTAAGTCTGTACCACCGTGGGGGAACAATGGCATTAAGGGCAAAAAAGGGGTGCTTGTGCTGGCCTGTGGTGTGCAGATCTTTGGATGTGTACCCCACCACACCTGCTCCTGTGCCATCACTACTACTATGTATACAACTGTATTGGATGGCAGATGGGTAGGAATATGCTAGAACCCAATAAGGGATTCATACAGAATCCTGACTCCAACATGCCCGTCTCCCCATTGCCTAACTCTTAAAGCCCAACAAGTTAGTTATCCTGACACTTGAAAGCCCGGTACTCCTAATACCGACTCTTAACATCCCGACACAGTATTAGAACTGCTGTGCATTTATTTATGAAACCACCTCCAACATGTTCTGCTTCTGAGAGAGAGGGGAGGAGGGAGAGACCATGCTTCTTTTGTTACTTACATCGGTTCTTTCTCATCTCATCCCTCACCAGTCTCTTACACACATTATATAGCACGGCAGGATGGATAAACATAATATAGTATGGCAGGATGGATAAACATGTGCAAACTGACACTGAACAAACTACCACTGACCTATAGCACTCATACCCAGTCTGGCTCTCTCCTTGCTACGACCAGGTGACAACAACTGTTATTGTAAAAAACTACAGTAAACTGCAGATTCCGCCAAAAACAACCAAAAGGAAGAGAGAAATTAAAAAAAGATAAAGAGATGTTTTTTTATTTGTTTTAAATACCAAAAATGCTTTTACATACTGTTCCCAGCAGTTGTGTGTTACACTGCTGCAAATATAGCATACAAGAGAAAAGAAATTAAATTCTAACAATAGTCTAATGATTTTTCACATGGAGCAGACTGCTAAGGTAAACCCACTGAATAGAAAAGGCAAAGCAGATTAGTTCCTTGATAATTTTTTTTTTTTTTTGCTACTAACATTAGAAGCTGACATTAGGCTAAGAATTCAGAGCATGAGTTACTGATGGGCTACTTTACTGAAAATCAGCTATAATATTTGAAGGGGGGCAGGGTCACTATGTTCTATTCCAAAAACAACTTGTCGGTCAAGTGGTAGAAGGGATTCGGATGGTCAGCCAAATGAATGTCAGAATTTTAAATTCAGTATGATAGGATTTCAGAGTCGGTAATAATTGTGTCGGTCTTTTAAGAGCTGAGATTTCATACCAGACCCCTCAATAACACAGTAGCATCTTCATGCAGAGTTGTAGGGTACATGGCCTGAGGGGCTGCTTTAACCCTTATGTACCGCCTCTTCCATGTGACAGGACATCCTCTGGGGCCTGATTGAGCCCCCTACACCTGCCCCCTGTGCAGTTATGATGGGTTGGTGGCCATTCCTACACAGTATAAGTGTTTTTGGAACAGTTAATTATGCCCCTGATGTGAATATAGCAGTCATTGGTGGTTTGGTTCCAAAGGCTGGATATCATAAATAATGGAAATTAGCCAGTATTTAAAATGTTAAGGAGATTATGTAAGGTGGATCAGGGAAGGTTTTATGCTAGCCAGCTCACCATTAGTGCTAAAAAGTATTGTCTTTATAACCTTCAGCAACAGAAAGAAACTGACGCATTCTAATCCTCTCCAGTATTCTAGACCCTGGATGGCTCCCAACTGGTAGAAGTTCTCTTCTTTAAATACCTGTGTATCTGGCTGGGTCATCTCCTTAACATATCCAGTCACATAAATGCCATCCACAAGAAACTCCACCCCAGGCTACATGATCTATATCTGAACAAGGCTTGTAGCCCCCTCCCTCCCTATCTGTCATGATTTTGTTGTCATAATGATTCCTCTGACCTTTGACTGTCTGAATATGGTTATACTGCTGTCTCCTATTAGATCATGACCTGACTGAACCCAGTTGTTCATTCCTCCTGACATTTTACTCTTAACTGTCCTCCTTTAACCATGACTACTCCTTATATCTGAACCTCATCTTCCATCCCTTGAGAACAGACACTTCTCCCACTGTGTTTCTTTTATCTCCACATTCAGACTTGGTTCCAAGGTTTCATCCCTTGTTATCTTACCTCTGTTCAACCCCCTACCCCCTCCTATTACTGTGTTAGAAATTCAGACAGGTCCTGCTTCTTGCCTCAATACCTCATGTCCTCAGCTGTGTATGTAGAGATGCAGCAAAGTTTCATTTCACTCCCAAAGTTCCAGCAAAGTTGGAAATTTCACCCTACAAAATATTTTGTGAATTTTGCGCAATTCGCGAAATATTCCTCAGGTGCAAAGTGTAGAATTCTGCCTGTGAAATGCAGACTTACACCCACAAAGTGCAAAATTTTGTCATGAATGGCAGAATTTTGCTTGCAGACAACAGAATTTTGCTTGTGAGAGGTGAAATTCTGCCATTTGCATGTGAAATTCTGCCATTGATGGGTAAAATTCTGCATTTTGCAAGTGAAATTCCACATTTTGCGGGTGGAGTTTTGCTCTTCGCACCCGGGAAATATTTCTCAAATTATGAGAAATTCGCGAAATATTTTGTGGAGAGAAGTTTGTGAACTTTACCCATCTCTATGTGTATGCAGTCTTCACCAGCAGTCTTAAGCAACACATGTAGGCACACTCATAAAAACTACCATAAGAAACGCTGTTCAGCTACAAAATATTGACCAATGAGGTACTACCCCAAAAGCCCCTCCTTCTGCTCTTCTTCTTTTCCTTTCAGTCTGAAAGATACCTCCCATGAATGCATTATCCCTACTTGCTCTTCTACCTATTCCCCTCTTCCTCTTTATCCAATACCCACCTGCAGTTATTGCTTCACTCCTCCCTTACCTACTATCTCACTCTCACATCTTACTCACTCTCTGTCTCTCTGTCTCTGTCTCTCTCTCTCTTCTATTCCAGGCCACTTGGTAAATTGGTAGATGTTCTTTCTGCCTTGTATGTGGTTATTATACTTCCCAGAACTGAATTAGGTACTGGCATTATTGCTTTGGAAACTGTTACTGGAATATAATCATACCCACTATAGTGTTGCTTGTTTTCATTTTATTCTTATCCATTGCATTTTAGATATATTACTGGCTTACCTATTGCTTGGATGGGTTTCATGTAATAACAGCTGACACATAATAGCGATCGCTGTTTGGGCAAGTCTACATTGCCGAAATGAATCTTGGCAATGTAGACTCTGACACTAAAGCAAAGGCAGCCAGTCATTTGTCATTTTACTTTTTATGTGAGGCTAGCCCCCACCAGGGCACTGCACCTGAAGCCCCTTACTAAAGGATTCTTAACTCCAGGGGTGCTGTCGGGGGTGGTGCAAACGAGGGGGAAAAAAATTCCCGACTGGCACAAAAAGCAAGCGGGTACCCGGAACCAAACCCACCACCCTCCCAACCCTATCCTGCCACCAACCCACTATGCTACACAGCCAGCTCTGCAAACTACCGCCTCACTACACCTCACAAACCCTCCCTTCCCTTCCACCCATTGCATGGAGTGGTCCCACATCCCAGCGCACGTGTACATATAGTGACATCCCATTGCTATATTTACCAACCCCCCATCTGGTCGCCTTCCCTTCCCAGTAACTCTGTGTAAAAGTGCTGTGATTAAGTCACCCTTTTCAAAAGCGCTCAATCATGGCACTCAATATATGGGCTACCCTTGGATGGTTATTACACATGCTGTGTTTATTTCCCCCACTGTGCCTCTACACCCAGGATGCATCATTAAAGCAATTACTTCAGCTCAGTATAGCCTGCCTGGAGAATAATTTCAAATAAATACATCTTACTTTTTCAACTTTTTCAGGGTGGTGGACTTTGGGGCTATACTATATGCCAAAGTGGAGATACAATTATCAGTAATGTGTGGAAGCATTCTTTCATCCAGAGAGTTCTTAACATGGGAAGCCCCAAAAGATATGGATCAGGTAGGGAATTCTAAATCCTTAAAGGGTACCTAAACAAGCAGTTTTTTAAAACTGCAAACTCCAAAATCTGGCTTCATAGAAAGGTAACGCAAAGGCTGCTGTTTACATATATGCTAAAAATGCATTTATGTAAATAACATAAATGCAGTTTCATAGCTTTTGAAAAATGTAAACATCAGCCTTTCACTTTCAAAAAACAGCCTTGGTTTCTCCCTAAGATGCCTGCCAAATGCGTTAAGTGATGAATCATGATGACATTATCGGAGCCAGAAACAGAGATCCACTTATATTTCTATAGTGCAAACTAGTTCTCTTTCCCTCTTTATTTTGAATTGTTGTACCAGAATGATCAACACCATGTACTACCTCGTAGATTATTTTGATCAGTACACAAGTTAGGCTATGATTTTGTTCATTGTGTTTACTTTAACTTGCAGAAAATGCTTTTCAATCCAGCTGACTTTTTCTTTGGCAAACTGCATTACAGTACAACACTTCAAATACCTGATGATTTAGGGGTTATATGATGCACTGAATTTTGTTTTTTGTTAACCAGGAGAGACACACTAAGCTGAAAGCTTGTTTACAGGTGTGGCCTGGGAGCACAAGGAAGTTTAGTGTCTTGCTCAGGGTCACACAGCAAAGTACGAGCCTTGCTCAGTTCCAAAGCTCATGGTCTCTTGTTAATCCACAGATAAGGCGTTCTTTTTCTATGTGAACCCCTACACCTAGCCTGCCTTCTGTTGAACATCTGACCATCCATTCCCTGTCCTTAGTACTGCCTGGGGCCACATATGAGCTTACAGTCTCATGAAGAGAATTATCACACCTCAGATTATAATCTTGTACCTCAGAGAGTTGTGCACAACTATACTGAATTGCATCATCAGCTGGCACTGTTAAAAATGCCTCACAAATCACTTTCCAGTCCACATTCTCAGTGTATGACTTCTGCTCCCACAGTAAACATTGAGTGGATCACCACCCTTCTGTACAATGAAGGCATCATGTGCAGTTCCCTGTTTTTTTTTCCACCTCATTAACCAACAACTAGGTCTTCCTGGAGGACCAAGCTATAAGCATCATAGCCCACCAGAAAAACTGCTGTTCACACCCTCATAAGGGCTGCACTTACAATGGATAACAATATTTTTAGTAGGATAGGTATACTAATACCTTGAGCAAATCTACCTGACTTCCAGTGTCAGTCTACTCCTTTACCTGTGATCTGCAGAACCCTGCAGGACAGTTCCCAACAGTTCTTCTCCAGTATATTTCTGTTCTCTACTCCACAATGTAAGTTAACTGGCTACCACCCTTGCAACTCTTGAATGAGCTATACACAACTCCCTCAATACTGTCCTAACAAATGTCAACCCCCCCCACCCAAGGATAATCTCCCTACACTGAATTCAAGCAACAGTTTAGGTGCAGCCCTGCCACTCTGAGTATTTGGCATCGCTTGCTACTCTCATCCACAGTCAGGTAGTGGTCATGATGCTGGCAACCCCACATTTCAGATCTCACAGTGATCTGCTCAGCGTCCTCCTTCTTGTATTTAACTAGCTTAAATATAGCTGTACCTGCTAGAATGGCCTATTCAGTCCCACTCTGGCATTTATTCTTCTAACCTGCTCCCCGCACCAAAAAATGGTGAGTTCACTACCCTTCCGCATCATGAATGTGATTAGTACAGTCTCCCGTGTTATATTTACATATTAATAATAAACATGATCTTCTGTTAAGACAGACTGATAGCAGCATGGCACAAGTGGAAAATAGGCTTCCTACCCATATAAGATCTAAGCCACCTATGATTAGGCACTGTTAAATGACATGCATAATGATGTGCACACCCATCATTTAATTGTGCCTAATCAAAGGTAGCCTAGATCTTTTGAGGATAGGAAAGCCCATCATTCCCCATGTTCCCTGCTGCTATGAGCCTGACTTACTAGAAAGATATGTTTATATTTGATATGTCAAAATAAAACAGGGACTGTACTACTTGCATTCATGATGCAGAAGGGCGATGAGCTCACCAGTTTTTGGCGGAGGAGGAATAGTGAAGAATGAATACCAGAGGGGGACTCAGAAGGCCACTCTTGCAAGGTTCTGCTATATTCAGGGAAGGGGGAAGGCAGAAGGAGAGAAATATGAGCAGATTACTGTAAGAAATGAGATGTGGGGCTGCCAGCACCTTGATGACTACCTGACACCATTGTCCTGGCCAACATTCCCCTTCCCATAAAACCAGTTCATGCAATTGTCCAAGGCTGTGTGTGAATATTAATGTATGAAATGGTTGCCACTACACATTCAGTCACTTCACTACTAGTCTAGTATTGCTTGTAAACCACTTTGGGATACAATGTGTATGAAAACCACTATATAAATGCTGATTCTTCTTCTTATTATTTCCCATGGAAAAAGAAGACAAGACAAGCATATATTTGAGTTTCGAGAAAGTATGAACTCTTAACACTGAATTGCACAAGAACTTTGCTACAAAAAAGTGGGGCTCTAGTGTGTGGTGAAGAGTGTGGCTGCAACACCATCCCCCACATAGTAACGTACATGTTTGCTGCTGCTGTTGCATTTCACTTTGTTGAAGAAGTCAGATTTATTGATTGTACAAATATTTACATTCAAACTATGGATTACATTTGTAGGGTCTGTCAAAAACATACTAGAAAAGAATAATAGCATAAAATATAAAGCTTTAATAAAAATGTTAAAAGGTGCATATTAAGCATGCACACCACCCCAGCACCCCCATTGTAGCAGCTTGGATCCACCATAACCACTAGACCACCAGGCTATTCTAGATTTGTACTGCACTGTGATTTGCCACACAGAAAGTCGGTTGGATTAAAACACATTTTCAGCATGTTAAAGTAAACAAAATGAACAGAACCATAGCCTAACATGTGCATTATACAGAATAATGCACATGGTTTTGACCATTTGGTTGAAGCATTTCTATACAAAGTGAAAAAAGAACTAGTTAGCACTATAGAAAGCCATATATCTCTCTCTGACTTTGGCTCCAATGATATCATCACATAACACATTTGGCGACCATTTTAGCAAGCAGGTAAGACAGTTTTTTGAAATTGGAAGGCTGATTTTACAATGTTCAAATGCTCTGGAACAACATTTAGGAAAATTATGTAAATGTAGTTTTAGCATTAATGAATACAGCAGCCCTTCTTTAGTCACCTACGGAGTCAGATTTTTGAATAGTTTGTTGTCAAAATGTTATTTAGGTATCCTTTAAATAGCAGGTAGAATCAGTTTAAAATGGAGAATAACACATTGCAGGATATGCCATAATTCATTGGCAGCAATTACTGGTGAAGGGTCAAACTTTGTGCTACATGAAGTGTCACAATGTTTTGGCATTTTGCCAACAAATTCACACTTACTGATAGTGCAAAGTCTGTTTATTAAAAACATGAGTTATAATTTTCTTCTAGCCTCATCAGTATCAGATTAACAATTGTGCCACTGGCACCATGGCACCAGGTCCACACTCAGAAGGGGGCACGGGGCAGCCACAATGGCATTTAATTTTGCACACTAAGAGCCCTGGGCCTGTGTGTGCTCACGCTGCAGCCACTGGGGGTGTGCGCAGTGCCTAAGTCAACTGTCCCTCTAAACCTATCAGTGGCTGAGTCATCTCGTTAGTGATGTCACCTGATGTGGAGAAGCAAAAGCAAGTGAATGGTGTGACACACACTTTCCAGCCAGTGCTCCACAGGCTACAGCTCGGTCAGGTGAGCTCTCTCACACTAACGCAGTGTGTGGAAGCATCAAAAAGAATTTCCATCTCCCTCACCGATCTTTGGGTGGAAGTAGCTCGCTGATGACAGTCAGCAACTTGAGCTAGCTAGCTAGCTAGCTAGCACCAGGGCTGGATCACACTTTTGAAGCTTTTAGATAGTGAGCTCCTCACCTCGCTGATGCAGAAGTCAGACAGGACTCACAGTAAAATAAATGCAGCACAGCGGCTGCAAGCAAAAGCAAGCACAGGTTTGGGTTGAGGTCAGGATGGTTTGGTTCCTGGAGAAGAGGAGGAGGAGGTCTTCTGAAGGTACCATTAACGTTAAGCACTAAGCCATTAGGAATTAATCAAATAACTTGTACCTTGATTCTTGTAAGGCTATTTTATGATAATAGAATACTTATACAGGAGGGTACTAGGAGGGAATCGGGATTGAAAATAAGTGAAATACCTCACAATAATTATATAATAAAACCCATTCTAATACACCATATTAACACAGACAACTCCAATCAGGTGAGCTTTCTAGGGAAAAGTATTGATTATTACAGAGATCTTTTGAAACTGGTGGGCTGATGGCACTGGCAGGTCAAGGTTCTGGCCAGACGGCCCAGTAAGTAAATTAATTTAATAGAGGAAGGACTGGAGATATGACTTTATGTACCTTTTGAACGAGTCCCTGACCCTGACCCATAATGGATGGGTAGAATAGAGAGATTGCTCTTTTTTGACTGGGTTAAAAAAAAAAAAAAGTAAACGTTTGCGTGTGGGTTTACAAAGGAGGCTGACAAAACGTTTTGGTGCCAGGCCCACAAAAAAGGTTAATCTGGCCTTGAGCCTAATAGCACCAATCCCAATCTCCTCCCCAGCCATAATAATAAGTACTCCCTTTTTTCAACCCATGTAGTACACCATCCCACTCTCCAACCACAACAACCACAGAAATAAGTAAAATTAACCCAGACATTTATGAATAACTCCCTTTATCTAAGTTCATATTACCCATTTCCACTCATAACCCTAGGTACGATAAATAAGTACCCTGTTCCCTCAGCTCATGTAGCTCTTCATATCACGCTCTTCCTCTAGTCACCATAGAAACAAAGTAACCCCAGAGTCAATCATTCCCTGACCCCACCCTATTAGTACCTACAGTATCACTCCCCCTTCCTCCCATCTCCAGCCAAAATATGTAAGTAACCCTTTTCCTCAACACACATAACACCACATCCCTTTCTCCTCTCAATGGCACCCACATTAATTAAAATAAAAAAATCCTGTAAGAAACAGTGACTGGCACACCCTCCTCTCACGATCTCAACTGGCCACCACCGGAATGAATGACAGAGTGCATGAAAAATGCTAGTATTTCAGCATGCTCTTTCATTGATTCAGATGGACAGGCAGAGGTGGTGAGTGGAGGGTTTGCACCACTTGCTATTGATTATGTGCTTTGTTTTTTTTCTAACTAAAGTAAGTCCGGCCGGCCCTCTGGCACAGTGGTAGTGCTACTTCTTGTGACGCTGCTGACCAGGGTACAGGAACGAGGCTGGGAAGCTGGAGGTTCAGCTGGGGGGAGGAGGATTGAGCAGCCAAGGAGTGCTCTCTTTCTCCGAGGAGGGAGGGACTCTGCTCTCAATGCAATGCCACCACCTGGGTGCACACGGGTGGAGGTGCAGTGAGGGCGACACGTGGGAAGGTTGGACATTGGCTGGGATTTGGATCAGCTTCACATCTCAGCATGTGACAGTCTCCATGGATCCCTTCAGTGGTCAACATCCTTGAGGCATGGGGGGGGAGTGGAAAATGGCCCTGCAGGTCACTGGATCACAGGCTGGTGGGGAGTGGTGTGGACCTGGGTCAGATGGAGCATACAGGTGGGGGTAGTCCCCCCTTCCCACCTCCCCCCGGGGGGAAAATCAAGGCAGGATAGGCGCCAAGGTCCAGATCTGGAGTTCGTGCCCCCCCCCCACCAGCACAGTACCCAGAAGTCGAGCCATGGAGATAAGGGGGCGTGACCATAAATATATAAAAACAAATAAATAAAATTAGTAAAGTGAGTTTCATGGGGAGAAAGGTGGGATGGAGTGATGCATGGGCTGGAGGAAAGAAGGTGCTTTTATACTACAGCTGGAGGAAAGGGGAGAGGGAAGGTGGAGGAAGTGAGTCACTTACAAACTTCTGGGTTATTTCTACATACTGTATTTCTATGGTGATTGGAGGACAAGCGTGCAGATACTTGCTACGGTACACGGGTTGGATGGAAGGGTTTACTTGTTGATTTTGGCTATGGGGCGAGGGGTGTTAGCTGGATGGGAGGAGGTATAACCACTTTGATTTGAGTAAAAAAAATACAGAAAGTGCCACTTCTCAAATGAAGTGGCAGTTTGTGTATTTTTTCCCATGCAAACTGTTGACATTGCTCTGCAGGGCACTACGAAAAGCATAACACCAGGTGTGAACCTGCATCACTTTTGTTTATGCACTGTTTTGGCAGTTTGCACATTTCTTATGGATAGTTATGAAAACCACATCTCAGGGCAGAATCAGTCTGCCTGGAAGGGATAGAGGGAATCACTTGGCCTCAGGTTCAAAGACGTTTCCACCACTGGTTGTTTTCCTGCTCCATTGTATAAAAGTCTAAAACATTGACATTTACTGGAATCAGTTCCAAATAACACTGGTTTGATGCATTTTATATAATACTGAATGTTGTCACTGCCTTGTTGATCAGAAAAGAAAACACTGGGTCTTTGTCTTTTTAACTAATGTAGCATTCCCCTTGTTCCAGTATACACAAAGAATCTAGGGAAGAAACTGTATAAAGAATTCAAACTTTGTTACACAGTTGTTAGTTAAAATATGGAAAGAACTGTCCAGGGCAGCAACACAAACAAAAAAAAAAGCAGCCGACAGTATGACTAATTCTTAAAATGGACTACATTTTAGAGATGGAGAGAAAAGAAGGGTACAAACGCTTTCAATCCGAATACTCATTTGAGAGGCATAGTCACAGGGATTGAACAAATGTAACTCTTTTTTTTCTCCAGTATTTCCTGTATTCTGTACCTCTATGCCGGAAAATGGATTTGCCAATAGGGCTTAAGAAACATGTAGTACATAGCCATGGCCAATTGAATAGGGACCTTTTTTTTTTATTGAAACAGGAATTTTTTGTAAAGGGCAATAAGTTGACCAGTACTTTTTTTGAGTAATAGTGTAGACTGTTAACTTGCAATCATGCAGCAAGCAAAGGTGGGCAGATAGGATGTTCTTTATGCCTCATGTAAAGGATGACACCTTCAAAAGGGCAGCAGTTTGCTTCTGGTACTGTACCCACTACAATGTCAGGACTAGGTATCAGGGATCGACAAATCCCATATCCCGACATCCCGGGCTATCACTTTTTTGACATGGACAACCATTTATCAAGGGACCACTTGCCCAGGGACAACCACCACTTTACAGTGTCTGCATTAAATATTTTCATTAGCTGCACTTTCGGCATCCGAGCTTAAGGGGTCGCAGTATCCATTCTGAAGCCTGGTGGTCTAGTGGAGCTGAAGGAGATAGCAGGCGTGCACACTGCATGGCCAGCATGAGCGGTGGCCTAATGAGGAGACATGCGCGGCTCGTACCTTGCGTCTGCTGAAGAGGTCAGGAGCGAGCCTTGTGGCAGCAGCCAGCAGCATCACATGATGATGCTTCTGACAGTCACCTGGTCACAAGCCCGAGTAAGGGCAGGGGGCACGTACTGCGCGACCAGCTGAGGAGGAACGCGGGTGCCCAGCAATGAGGTGGGAGGAGACTGACAGAAAGAGTCACCAGTTGGCAGCGTGACTCCTTCCCCTTGCTTCACACTATTGGCTGAGCTCACTGTTGGAAGGTGGAGCAACCAAGGCAGGGAACGACTGTTGCGCAGCTTCTCATACCAAGACACAAGTTGTGGTGTGTTTGGAGGCATTAACTTCACTCAGAACTTTCCATTACAAATTGTTGCTGCAAGACCTTCAATATTTTATAGGGACTCATTTACTGATTACACAGAAAGGGGAAAAAAGAGAGAAAATCAAGCAAGGAAGGGAATTAAAAAGAGGGGGTGGGTCAGGGACGACTGAGTCGTCATGTGAGAGCCAGCCCACATAGCAACCTTTGGGTTTTGTCAAGTGAGATGGGAGGGAGAGGGCAGAAATTGAGGAAATATAAGTAAAAGTACTACGGGGGAAAAACAACAGGTTTCTTACTATTTTTTTTTTTTTTTTACTTTTGTGTGTGGTTACTGTGGGAAGCAGCAGCTATGAGGAGATGCATGATTCTTCAGGTTCGACCTCGACCACATCAACTACTGTACTGTGTGCTGCTGGGTGTCTGCCTAGTGAGAAACAGGAGAGAGAGAAGCAGAAATTGAAAAACTTACTCATTAAAAAAAGGGAAAGAAAAACAGAAAATCATAGTAGCTGCTGCAGCTGTTTGAGATGCACTGAATTGAACCCAGTCCATCCACTTCAACTGCTTGCAGTGCCTATGTGTCTGCTGACTGAGGGACAGGAGAAGGAGAAATGCAGAAATTGAAATAAAAATTAAAAACTAACCAAGGATTTGGTTTTGTGACAGCATGCAGTACTTAACCTTATTGTGAGAGAGAGAGTCTAGATTGGGTCTGGACTGGGGCACTGACTCCACAGATGGGTGCCTGACACTGTTAAGGGACAGAACAGGAAGAGGGAGAGAGGTAGAAATTGGAAAAAAAAAGATATTAAAAAGAAAGAAAAAAAAAATCACATTATTAAACTGCTGCATCTGTGTATGAGACACTAAATCCAGCTCACATCAACTGCTTGCAGTGCCTGTGTTTCTGCTGAGGGACGGTAAATAAAGAAAATTGAAAAGGGAACAAGTGGTGGTGCAAGCGGGGTAGTGTTTGTACACGACAGAAAGAAATATAAAATAAATAAAAAAATATTCTGAAGAAATTACAGTGCACTGAAGGTAAAAAGTTTAGCCTGTGTGACTGACTACGCTCCTATATTGCTGACAACTTTAGTCCCCCTTATTTACCCTTACCCCTTCCGCTGCGTCCTTGACTCTAGCTAGCTGCCTGCAGTGAAGTCACTTGACCATTGTGAGTTTTAGCATAAACTTAAACACAATAAAGTGTGTTTTCCTGTGTTCACCCACCCAAGCAAGTACGACCCTAGTAAGTACCCGGCTCCTACCCACACACACAGTCAAGAAAGGACACTCACCCACAGATATAAAATACATTTTATTTGCAGAGACAAATAAAAATATGGCTATGCAAAAGAATAAGAAACAAAATACTTTTTTTCTGTGTGGTCAGGAACAGCAGCAGCAACTGGGCCTAGCCAAACCAAAAGACAGTCTTCTCAAGATAAACGAGACATTGAGTCCTTTTTTGCTGTGGTAATGGACATAGCAGCAACTGATGCAGATGTGCAGCAGTCATCAATTGAATTAAACTGTGTTGTGGAAGCATCTGTTTCCTGTCCTAAGACCCTAACTTTGCTGGATCATTAAGGAGGCAGGATCTCTAAAGACAAGAAATATGACCAGGAGAAAAGAAACATTTAAAGGTAGTTACATATTCATTTTTACTGTTTTCTATAACCTACATCATGTAGTATTAATAATGGAATGACACAGCCATTTACTTTGCTGCTACATAAATTTTTATATGTTTTCCTTAAAATATGGCCTTCCAACCATTGGACTACCATTCGTAACAGTGGGACTACCATTTTTGGATGGGCCAGTTGTCCTGGACTACTACATAATTTTGAGATTTGTCGATCCCTGCTAGGTATGCATCAGATCCTGGTGTGAGACTTCAGCGCACTTTATGATACTCTTACACAAAGTCAAGAGTGCTACTAATTAGAAACATAGAATTTGTGAGCAGATTAGTCTGCCCATTTTGCCCTGCCTATCGTATCACTGCAGATTCTACTAGATCTCTGGGCCTTTCATCCACCCCTCTTCCCTTTTCTTAAAATTCACTTATGCTTATTCCATGCATTCTTGAACCCCACCACTGTTTTCACCCCCACCACATCTTGTTAAAGACTGTTCCAGGAATTGACCACCCTTTCTGTGAAGAAGTACTTCCTCACATCTCTTCTGAATCTACCCCTTTCAGCTTCTTATGTCCCCTTATCATTGAGCACCTTTTTTTCAGAAAAATATATCCCTCCTGTACGTCATTTACCCCCATAAGGTATTTAAAGGTCTCTATCATATCCCAACTCTCCACCCTCTCATCCAGGGTACATATTAAGGTCCTTAAGTCTCTCCTCATAGAGCTTCTAATGCAGACATTGCACTGTTTTAGTTGCCCTCTGCTGGACCACGTTCACTTTGTCTGTGTCCTTACAGAGGTGTGGTTTCCTGAACAGGACCTAGTACTCCAGGTGGGGTCTTACTAGTGAGCCATACAGAGGCAATACCACCTCCCTTTTTCTGCTGGTGATATCCCTCCCTATGCACCCCAGAATCACACTAGCCCTCCCAACTCCCTTGTTGCACTGCCTGGCCACCTTTAGGTCATCCAGTATAATTACTTCCTGATCCGTATCCTGCTTGGTGGTTGTCAGTACCATTTCTCCCATTTTGTACTCTCCATGGCTTCCATGCCCCAAGTGCATTTCTTTGCACTTCTTCACATTGAAACTCAGCTGCCACACCCTTAACTACTCCTCAAGTTCTCTCAGGTTGCTGCTTATCCTTTCCAGCCTACAAAGTGTATACCCTATTGCAGAGTTTGGTGTCTCCCACAAAGAAGCAGACCTTCCATTCTAGCTTCTTTGCAATGTTTCTCGTAAAGACATTAAAGAAGACCAGTCCCAGCACTGATCCTTTAGGCACCCCACAGGTCACCCTTCATACCTTGGAGTAAACTTCATTTACCACCTCCATTTAGCCACCTTTCCTCTAACCAATTTCTTTCCCAGGTTGCCACCTTTGTTCCCACTCCTAAGCTACCCATCTTGCTTACTATCCTCCTATGTGGAACAGTGCCTAAAGCCTTGCTAAAATCTAGGTAGGTCATGCCCACCACTCTACCCTGATCAATGGTCACCCAGTCAAAGAAATCTATCAGATTTATGTGACACGAACTCCCCCCATGAATTAATGAACTGTGACTCACTGACATTTTCACTTTAATACTGAACACTATACATCGAGTTAATTTCATTGGATACATGGCAAACATAGACATTGCTTTATAATGCAGTATGCACAATCTCAAAATGCAAAAGCAGTATCCAATAAACAAATTTCTGAAAGCAGGTAGCAGAAAAAAATTGCTGAAAGAAACCTGTTTTCTTCTATTACATTTTGTGTCAAGCAGTATTTGATGCCTTCTGTAGTAGCATTAACAAAACTGGCAATATCAAAACCCATTCATCATTCTTCTTTTAGTAGTGATACTGCAATTGAAAACCAAATGAATATAGCTTTTTTCTAACTGAAATTGCTCCACAAATACACAGAGCTGAAGTAATTTATTGCAGATGAGGCTTCTGAATGTGATTAATATAATCTGAATTAGATTTAATGCCTTTGCTTATAAGGAAATGATGTTCCTTAAAAAAACATAAAGTGGAATTAATAAATAAATGTGCATTGTTCACAGAATTATCATCTGTATTACACTTGATTTCAATAAAATAATGTCTCATTGACATGATTAAAAATAATTGGACTGTATCACAATAGAAGAATACATAATGATGACTGATTCATGGACTGTGAAGAAATCAATTTAAAAATAGCAAGCACTGTGAGTAAAACAGTCCAGGTACAGGCTCACCCTTGAATTTAAGGCAGAGTGCACACTTACACTTGGGAAGTGAATAACATGATTTTTCTCATGTAAAGGTCACTCTACTTGGAGGTGAATGATTCTTTTAATGGGGGGAAGGGGCTTGAAAGAAAGAATTGTTTGCTTTCCCATTGTACAGCTTACTGCTGATATGTCACAGCAGTTTTGGGATTCTGACTGAGAATGAGATTCCACTGGTTGTCTCTCCTAGTGGGAGTTATTATAGGATGAAGGCTGCAGTCAGTGATCCATAGCATCAAGAAACAAATAGAAGAGAAAACTATCATGAAGCAAGATCATAATGTAATTGTCTCTTGTACTATATATCTAGCAATTAGGACAGAGTTCTACAAGTTTTGTATTGCTGTTTGTGAACAGCTTCTTCAGAGATCTCTGCCTCATGTAATAGCCAGTATTTATGAATTAACTCCTACATTAAAATTAATTTGCCCTTATGAACACAGTTCAGTGATGTACTATTGAACAACATGGGTAGGTCTGTTGTGAATTTACAATTTTGCCCTCAACGTTTGTGCAAAGTGGCCCACCATGTACTTTGAGTAGCACAGACGAATTGGCTACTACAGTACATGCCAAGCTACAATTCATGTGCAGCAAAGTATGAGAATTAGTACACTTTGCATAGCTTTTCACTTTGCAATGTGCAAACTCCACATTCTACATAGGTGCATAGTGCAAACTATGCAACACTATGCACTATGTCTATTTCTATGTGAAACGTGAATTTTTTTTTCACCTGACCTATAGCTAAACATGGGAGATTGCTAAATCAGGTTAGATAGGGTGAGCTAAAGTGGACACGCTGGAAGTTATTTGTTTAGTTTTTGTTGCCCTGATAGGTACAATACACAATAGTGCCTATTTTCTGGCTTGACGTGGGAGAGTACAATTAAACCACATTAAGTTAAACTTAGAATTGAAGATACAGTACAGCTGGTTATGTATAGCAGGTGCAAACTTTTTGCAATAAATCAGAAATACAAAATTTGCAGCAATACTTTGAAAGTCTGTGCTTGGGATTCAGTGGGGCGGCAGTTCAAGTTCAAGTTTCAAGATCAAGTTTATTGCAGTAAAACTCCATTGAGCAAGCTCATTCACAAGGAGGTCTTTTGACATAAACACTTAAAGTACAAACATAGATAGGTAATAACAGTATATACATGAAATGCACGTTACATGATACAGGCTGGATACACATACAAGGGTACCACATAGGGTGACTGCAGGTGGTAAACATTAATATGACACAGGAAAGTGACTTACAGGTTGCATACTGATAAATGAAACATGATGACTGGTGTGTGCAATATATATATTTTGGCAGCTAGAACAAACAACAGACTACAACTGATATGGGGGGGAGGAGTGATTTGATAGAGTAGCAGTGGAGCGTAAGCATAGATAAAGCCAGAAGTAGAAGGGGAAGGGAAAGCAGTTAATATGACAAAGCAATTATACCTTACCAGTGGATAAATATGGCACACATGGGGAAGGAAGAGACTTAATGACAGTTACAGGTGTCTTTTATTTTGGCTGAACTTAGCGATTTGTAGAAGTTTATTGAAACTGTGCTAGTTAGTTTCAGTACGGTTTCTAATTGGTTCCAAATGGAGGGAAGGGCATATGCAATAGCACATTTACCAAAGGAGGTCCGTGTCCTTGGTATGTCAAGCATAATAAAGTCAGATTTTCTTAACGAGTATGCACTATGTGAGATACTAATAAGAGAAGAGAGATAGCTTGGCAATTTCTGCAGGAGCAGTTTAAGAGTCCATAGCCCAGCATGGAGCAGGCATCTAGTAGTAAGGGATGTCCAACCAACAGCTGCATATAAATCACAGTGATGCAAATGGTAAGGGGAGTTGGTAATGAACCGTAACGCATGGTGATAAAGGATGTCCAGTTTACTTAGATTTGCAAGAGTGGTGGAGGAATATATTACATCACCATAGTCGAGTAGGGGGAGAAAAGTGGCCTGTACAAGCTTGTTTCGAGTTTCAAGGGGGAAAAGGGGCCTATTTCTGCAGAAGAAACCTAACCTTGCTTTTAACCTTCTAGAGACATCTTCGACATGGTCATTGAAAGATAATTTATTGTCGATCCAGATACCCAGATATTTAAATTTGGTTACAACTTCCAGAGGCTCGTTTAGCGTGGTGACAATGAAGTCTTGGGCAAGGGTATTGGGGGGGCCTGTGACAGCACTGCGGGAGAATATCATCGCTTTAGTCTTCTTAGCATTGAGCAGAAGCTTTGCCTTTATTAGATTATGCTCAAGTTGTGTGAAGTCCGCTTGAAGCACTTCCTTGACTTCAGATAATGATGAGCCAGAAGTATACAACACAGTATCATCCAAAAAAAGTGCAGATTGGACGTAGATATGTTAGCATCTAAGTCATTAATGTACAAAGAAAACAAGATAGGGCCTAAGATGGATCCTTGGGGGACTTCTCTTGCAACTGGCAAGGCAGCAGAAAAAAAGCCTTCTGCCTTTACTTTTTGGGATCTTCCAGTTAGGTAGCTAGAGAACCACTGGGTAGTATGGTATGTGGCACCCAACTTTGCAAGGCAATTGACTAATAGTTTGTGATCAACAGTATCAAAAGCTTTGCTGAGGTCCAAAAAGACTGTGCCAGTTACCTTCTTCGCATCTATGGCAGAGATCCAATCATTGGTTACTTTTGCTAGTGCAGTGATTGTGCTATGATTAGCCCGGAAGCCGGATTGAGCTGGGTTAATGAGAGCGAAGGTTTCCAAGTGAGATTTTAACTGAATAAAGAATAAAGTTAATCCCACTTCCTCTATATAGCCATGGTTCACACTGTTTTCAGGGCTTTAATGCTCACTCCACCTCCCACCCCTTCTCATTCACTACCACTTTTATGCCCCCACGGAGACTTTAATTTTATTTTAAAAACTTTTATTTTTTGTTGTATTGGTATGGTTTCATTGTATTGTTTTGATTATTGTGAGACACCCAGAGCCCCTTGGAATGGGTATCATAAAAATAAAATTGCCTTTCCTTTTTCATTTCCTTTAACTAGGACCATGTCCCACTGGCTCCCTCTATACAGGATTTGAAAAAAATAAACGTGGTAGCCATGTTAGTCCTGTCAACAATATAGAGAAGAAAACAACAAATATGTTGGAGGTGATATCTTTTATTGGACTAACAAAATTATTTCTAAGACTAACTTTTGAGAGATAAAACCTCTTCCTCAGGTCAAAGTGGAAACAGCTGAACAGCATGACAGATATAAAGGTTGGCTGTGGATTGAAAACATAGACTAGCAGTTTACACATCAATGCATTACAGCCGATTCACACTCCTTACAAACAGGAAGATTAATTGTCAATGGAGTGTGTCTGTTGAAGAGCTAAACTTGTAAGATCAAAGGGCAGCTTAATTTTACTCTGGCTGTGGACCATCAACTAACATTTGTAAAAAATCAAGGCAGGAAAACAAAATTACATACCATTGTCTTTAGAAGGTACCTGTTAAAAGAGCCAGAGGGTGCTGACATGAGGGTTTAAAAAGGAAACTCTGAAGCACTGTTTTAAGCATAATCATTAATAATGTGCTAAAAAAAACAAAATCTTTAGTAAGTCCTTTTTCTTCAGTATCAAAATATTGCATAATTTTTAATTCAAATACTTGTTGTTCCTGACTGTTTTTGAAGTTACCTTTTAACACTCTGACAGTAAAATCACTGATGGAGTGATCTGGTCTTGAAAAATGTTCCTCTACTGGTGTATTTTCATTTCTATAGGTAATTGCAAATCTGTGGTGATTCATTCTTGTTTCGAGTTCCCATCCAGTTTCACCAATATAGCAGCCTTCCTCACATTTTCTATATTGTATCATACATACTACTTTGCTAGAAGAACAGGTATATGAGTTTTGGATTTTAAATGTTTTTCTATTTTGAATGACACATGTCTTAGGAGAGATATGTGTACATAGTTTGTAGCGAGGTGCTTTGCATTGTTATGTACCTTTGTCGCCTAGCTGGAGCTCAGTGGGAAGTTTGCTTCACACCAGTTTCTGCTGCAGGTTTCATGGTTGATAGAAGGCGGAAGGCAAGCACTAGTGGAGTGGGAAATATATTTTTTAGAGTCTCATCTTCAGACAGTAGTGGCTGTAGATCTTTAATTATTTTCCATAGTTTTTCCAGTTCTGGGTTATAGGTTACTACCAGAGGTGTGCGATCAGATGTTCTCTGTGGCTTGCATCTTAATAGTTCTTCCCTAGGACTACAGAGTGCAGAATGGATATTCCTGTCAGTGGTGCTGGTTTTATATCCCTTCTGCCTGGAAGATTCTTTTAATGTACTAAGATGTCTGTCCCTGTCGTCTTGGTTTGAACAAATGCGGTCGTACCAGATGGCCTAGCAGTGTATAATGGATGTTTTAGTATGTGAGGGATGGTAGCTCAAGCTGTGAAAGTAATTGCATCTATCTATAGGTTTTCTGTACACAGATGTTTGCAGCGTTCCATTTTTTAGTGTGATTGTGGTATCCAGGAAATGCACACACTCTGAATAGTTTATTTGGAATTTAATGGAATGGAATTTAATTGAAGCTGTCAAAAAATTGTTTAAAGTTTTCCTCTACTGCTGTCCATATGATAAAGATATCATCAATATACTGATAATATTTTAATGGCTTATGATGGTGTGTGCTAAGGAATTTTTCTTCTAGATCTGCCATGAACAGGTTGGCGTATTGTGGTGCCATCCTGGTGCCCATTGCCATCCCCATATTTTGAAGGTAAATATCAGTGCTGAAGCTAAATAATTGTGTATAAGGGTGTAGTCCATTAGTTTGACTATCACATCTGGTGGATATTTGCTGTCTGTAGTAGATTTTCGCAGGTATTCATACCCTCTATACAGGGTTAAAACTGTTGGATTCAGGTGAGCCACTGACAAACAAAAACATAAAGCACAGCTTGTTCACTTGAGTTTATAGGAATTTGATTCACTGGTGAACAACAAGAATTATTAGTTGGACATGCTGAAAGTTTATGTTCATGAATATAGAGCAATGCAATATTCCAAAATAAAGGCAAGCTCTCATCTCATCTTATAGGTTTCCATTAGCTTCCCCACAACAAAAATCAGGCTGATTGGCCTATAGTTGCCAGCATCTTCCCTGCTACATTATGTTAAGTGGGACTACATCAACCCTCCTCCAGTCCTTTAAAACCACTTCTGTTCCAAGAGAGTTGTAAAAAGGACTGTCAAAGATGCAGCCAGTACCTCCCTGTGCTCCGTCAGTACTCTTGGGTGTACTCTATCTGGTCCCATAGCTTTGTCCACTTTCAGATTTACAAGTCACTTCAGGACTTTCTCCTCTGTAAAGGGACTTTTGTCTACCTCCACCTTCAGTGCCTCTGTTCCTTTTATGTAGTCTATTCCCTTCCCTTTCCCCTTCCTCTGTGAAGACTGAACAAAAGTATTTATTCAGGAAAGCTTCCTTTTCCTGCTCATTCTTTGTAGTAGTGATGCAGTGAATTTAAAATCCACTGGCGAAGTGAACATGAAGCGGACACTTCACGTTGGCACTTCGCTACGCGGAGTGCCCCATAGGAAAGGGTCACTTCACCTTGTTATTATTACTTTGCATTGTCATTTCACCTCAAATGCGAAGTAAGGTGGAGTGTCAACAATACTGGTAGCATCCCACCCACACAATCACCAGAATGAATGTGCATTCCCAAAGTGCTACTGTCTTGTGTCCATAAAACTCCCCAGTGCTGATGACGTGAAATGAGAATGTAACAAGAAATTCAAAGTCTCTCAGAATTAATGGTGCACTCAGTCATGCACGCAGTGGTCAGGTCACATACAGAGTCACCAGAATTTATATGCATCCCCAAAATGCTACTGTCTTGTGTCCAGAAAATTCCCCAGTGCTGAAGAAGTGAAATGAGAGTGCAACAAGAAATACAGTTTCCCAGAATTAATGGTACAATGCAAATGCACAGACAGATTAAGATTGTGCTGCACACTCAAGGGATGCATACAATAAGGCACAACAACACCTAACCAGTGCTCACAAGTCACAAATCAAAATCTGGGAAGGAATACATTTTGCCAGTTGGGGGATTAGTGCACGGCAGTAACAATCCACTACCAGTAAAGATACCACAAAGCAGTATAAAAAAATTCATGCAGGTGCGGTGGAAAGCAGGTTCACACTGCTGCACTTTTTCTGATTTAATGGCACACATCGCACACACACTCACACGCACACTCAAGTAATGCATAGCAAATTGAAAACCTTTACTAATATAACCAAATGTTTTAAACAGACAAATTGTACACTGCTGCACCACAACAATCAGCAAACAAATGTCAAGAATTACTGAAAATATCACTGTGTGTACATTAACAGTTATACAAGAAACATATGGCCAAAACAGAGACTGCCTTTTTCTCCCAGTTAATCTACCTACACCACAAATATGCTCCGCCTCAAAGCACACTTCAAAGTACACAGACTGACTGTTTTAAATTAACATTCAAAATCCACACACAGCAATAAACACTCGATGATATGAGCACAGAAGGATTTCCTACAATCGATGTACTAAATTTTGATTAAAAAATATTACTCAGAAAGGCATTTTAAACAACTTTTAGAGGTTTTGAATTGCAGAGCTCTGAGAACAAATTGACTCCAGATACCACTGCCCACACACTGCCCAGGCCAGAACTGAGGCTGTGCTGAAAAATCTACTGTCCATGTGACCTGCAATCCCATGAATAATTGCAGAATTTCATTTGGAGCTCAATTACAGGGCAAAGTGAGGCAAATTACATTGATTTAAATTTACTTCACCTTAAAATTGGTGAAAATGTGGTTTAGGGAAGGTGGAATAACACAAAGTCATTGGTTTCAATGGACTTCACATTCCTCATTATGAAGCAAAGTACTCTGCTTCACATTGTGGAGTTCTCCATGGATTCCATGTTACTCAGTGAATCACTTCACAGAGCAAATTGGGGCCACTTCTCCCACCACTACCTACAGTACTATAACTCACATGCTGTATGTGAAGGAATGTGAATGCCTATGGCTGTACTTCCCCAATGAGCTGTAGCACAAAACTCCCAGACTTAAAAACACTTATTAATGAGTACAATGATGGAGTGCTGAAGCCTAGAGAGATACTATGAAACAGGCTTACAATACATCCAAGTAACTAGTAAAAAAATTAATGTGATTCATGATGTGATGGTGAATCGTGATTTGTGACTGCATTTGTGACTGTAATGATGAAGAACGTGATTCGGTGTCAACGGTGTGAGATAACCAATATGGAACTGTATTGGGAACGCAAATGCCTACTGCTGTACTTCCCCGATGACTGGTAGCACAAACTCCCTGACTTAAGAATGCTCATTAATGAGTACAATGGTGGGGTGCTGAAGCCTGGACTGATACCTCAAAACAGGCTTACAATACATCCAAGTAACTAGTAAAAAAATTAATGTCGTGATTCATGACGTGATTGTGAATCGTGATTTGTGACTGCATTTGTGACCGTGATGATGAAGAATGTGATTTGCATCACGAGTGACTCATGATGATGGTCCTGACTTAAAAATGCATATTAATGAGTACAATGTTCACGCAGAATTAAACACCACACCTGTCCAGTACTCTGAAGGGAAGCCAAAGACACAACTGTGACTTAAGTTACAGATGGAGACTGGGCCCTAAAGAGATTCAAATGCACAGACAGATTAAGATTGCACTGTGTACTGAAGAGATGCAGATGCAAAGGCACAACACCTAACCAGTGCTCACCATCAGAAATTCAAATCTGGAAAAGAATACCTTTGCCGGTTGGGGGGGGGCTGCGGCGGGGGGGGCAGTGTACTGCACTGCGGCAGTAACAGTCACTAGTACTAGTACTGGTACCAGTAAAGATACCACAAAGAAGTACAAAAATCATACAGCTGCAGTGGATGGCAGGTTCACATTGCTGAAATTATTATGTGGCACAATAAAAGGTGTCTGATTTAATGACACGCGTCACACACATACACACACACTAAATAATGCGTAGCAAATTGAAAACTTCAGTAATATAACCACATATTTTAAACAAACTAAAATTATGCACTGCTGCACCACAACAATCAGCAAAAAAATGGCAAGAATTAATGAAAATATTACTGTGTGTACATTAACACAGTTATACAAGAAAAATATCACCAAAAAACAAAGCACTGTCTTTTTCTCCAAGTTATTCTACCTACACCACAGATACACCCCTTCCCCAAAGCACACTTCCACTGTCTCTCGGTACACAGACAGAATGTTGTACATTAACATTCAAAATCCACACACAAACAATAAACGTACGATGATATGAGCACAAGAGGGTTTCCTATAATTGAAATTAAAGTATCAGCAAAAAAAAAAAGACTCAAAAAGGCTTTTTTAACAGGGTTTTAGAAAGTTTGAATCACAGAGAGCTCTCACAGCAGATTGTCTCCTACAGTTTCCGACTGTACACACACTACTGCAAACTGAGGCTGTGCAGAACAATCTAGAGCCCATGCGACCTGAAATCCCACGAATTACTGCAAAATTCGCCTTTAGAGCTTAAAAACAAGGCAAAGTGAGGCGAAGTTCATTGTTTTCAATGTACTTCGCCTTATGAATTGGTGGATTAGTGGTTTGGGAAGGCGGAATAATGCGAAGTAATTGTTTTCAATGGACTTCGTGTTACCCATTATAATGCAAAGTACTCCGCTTCGTGTTGCGGAGTACTCCGCGAATTCACCTTCATTCCGTGAATCACTTTGTGGAGCGAATTGGGGCCACTTCACCCATCTCTACTCTGCAGTCCCCACCTGTCCTTCATAACCTCACATTCCCTTCCCTTGTCATCCTATTTTCCCTTATATAAAAAAGTTGTGTTCCCCTTCATTACTGCTTAGGCTATTCTTTCCTCTGTTTGTTCCTTTGCACTCATTGCTTTCCCTGCCTCCCTCTTCTTCTCCTCCTGATACACCTCCCTGTCCTGTTCCCTCTGCATCACTTTATGTCTCCAGAAAGTTATCCTCTTAACCTTTACCTTTTCAGCCACTTCCTTTGAGTACCATAGCAGTCTATTTTTCTTCTTGTTTTTGTTCACTTCCTTTGCTCAATGGTTTGTTGCCTTCGCTGTGCCTTCGTTTAGCTTCATTCACTGTTCCTCCCACTAGGTTGTCTCTGAGGCATTCATCCATTTTTTAAAAATGTTCCATCCTGAAGTCCAATGTCCTCTTCCTTGTTTGGTTCACTTCCATCATCATCCTTATGTTGAACCACACTGTACAGTGATCACTGGTCCCTAAGTGGCCTCCTGCTTTGACGTGTTCAATACTGTCCTTTTTAGTGAACCCTAGGTCTAGTATTGCCCCACCATGAGTGGGCTTCCTGACTAGTTTCCTGACAAATGCCCCCTGCAGAGAGCCCAGGATGTCCATGCTTCTAGCCAAAGCTGTGGCAAGGAGGCTACAATCTACATCTGGCAGATTGAAGTCCCCCAGCAACAGTACCTCCCTTTTTTTTCTGCAATTGTGCCAATGGCTTCCACCAGTGCGTAATCTAAATTCTTCCCCTGTGCTGGCAGTCTGTAGAGCAGTGTGAACACTGCCTCTGTTTCCTGTCTCCTGGGTGACCTACAGCACCTCCAACACCACCACCCCCCAGATTTCCTGTGTCTCTGTCATTTTGATACCCTTCTTAACAAACAGTACCACTTCTCCTCCTTTCCTTCCCACCCTTTCTTTCCTGAATTGATTACTGCCTGGTGTGGCCATGTCCCTATCATGGTTTCCAGTGCAGTATGGCTCTGTAATTGCCATGATATTTGTGTCTGGCTCCACCATGATGACCTCTGGGTCCTTCCTTATTTTGATACCACTCTGCCTGCTACCCCCATTTCCTTTTTTCCCTTCCTGCTTTTGCCCTTTACTTTTACAGATATTTTTCACATCCCCATTCATTTCAGTCATAGAAACATAGACTTTGACAGCAGATAAGGACTGATGGGCCCAGTCTGCCCATTTCCCTACAGTACCTACTGGATAAGCTGCAGATCCTAGTTAACCAACAACCTACTTCCTCCTACTCCCCACTAGAATTGTTTTATGTCTGTCCCATGCATTCTTGAATTCCCCACTGTGTTTGACCTCATGACCTCCTCAGGAAGGCCTTTCTATGCATCCACCACCCTCTCCATGAAAAAATACTTCCTCACATTGCCCCAGAAACATCTCCCCTCTATCTTCAAATTGTGCCCCCTTGTTCTTACCCTTAACAACACCCCCTCCACTTCTCCAAACCTGTTAAATGTCTCTATTGTCACCTCCCTAGGTGAACCTCATGAGGTGGTTTCCAAATTTAAATACCTAGGCATATGGATCAATAGCAAGCTCTCCTATAACACACACATTGACAACCTGACTAGCAAGCGCAAAGCCAGACAAGGTTTCTTCTTCAGAAACAGGTCTCTCTTCCCGACTGAGACTAGAACTAAACTTGTTCAGGCCACCTTCCTTCTGCTGCTTGATTATGGTGACCTTATCTATAACTCCATCTCATTTACCAGCTTGAACAAACTGGATGTCCTTTATCCCGAGCCATATAGTTCATCACCACCGCTCCTTTCTGTACCCATCACTGTAACCTGTAGGCAGCTGTTCGCTGGACTTCTCTCTCAATCAGACTTTTGATTCACTATGGAACCTGGACATTTAAAATCCTGCTGAATAAGCTCCCAGGATATAGATCGCTCACTAATGCACATCTCACATTGCTCGTACTCCCTTAGGAAGTCCAACATTATCCTCCTTGATGTTCCTATGATTCGTACCTCCTTTGGGAAGCGTGCAATCTCCTATGCCCTCCCTGCAGCCTGGTACAAACTGCAGCCTGTCATTAAACTTTCCAGTCTTGTTTTTGTTAAATTTCTTTAAAGCATTAGCCACAAGAAACATGAAAGATATATTCAATTGCTGCTAGGCCAAAGCCTTGACTTACATCTTTTATCCACTGTCTCCTCCTTTTCCCTTACATCCCACTCCCAACTTTCCTCTTATGTCCCACCTTGATCCATTTTTCTATTCCCTCATCCTCTTCTATTCACTTGGGCTTTGTGTTTAAACTCTCTGTCTGGCAGCTTCCTAGTATACTAGGTAATTTATAGTGTTACTTTGTAAATGTTGTATATATTGTTTATCTTGTATATATTGCATGAAGTGGTTTTTATAGAAAAGTTTCACACTACTGCAGTATTACCGCAACCATGGTAAAAAAATACTGCTACCATGGTAAAAACCTAATGTTAGTCAATGAGGATTTTACTGTGGTAGCAGTATTTGTTTTTTACCACACGTGCGGTAATACTGCATTAGCGCAAAACTTTTCTACAACAATCACTCTATGTCACATATAAATTGTAACAGCTCCTGCCACTGTACGGGGGAGAGACCAACTAGAGCTCACAGGACCATAGCCATGCTCAGGTGCAAGCAGCTCTCAGAGACTCAAGCAGGGAGGGGGAGGTAAACAACTAGCTGGGTTGGCCCTGCTGAGCTTTGTTTACAGATGATCCAATGTTGCCAGTCAGTATAATGTACCTGGTATGGCAGCCTCATCTCCTGCCAGTACTGAATGAGGCTACATCTACATTCCAATTGAGGAATGGGAAGATGGCCACCATACTAGGTATGCTGTTGGCAGGAGCTCTATGATTGTTTGTGGGGCCATATATTTTTGAAGTTCTGTGCCATTAATCATCCTGCTGTTCCAGCATTTTTCTGTTAGCATTTTTTAGTGGCAATCTTATTTTGTCCCTTTTTGCCTATTTTTGATTTTAGATTAGTGTAGTAGTAGTGGGGTTTTAGTGATAATAATGGGATTAAGCGAGAGCAAGGAACTGGTGTAACAACTAGGGGTGCTATCCTGAAGGTTACTACCCCTGCCTGTAACTCTGAGCACAGGTTATGGGGCCTGGATTCAATACTGAAGTGCCTCCAGTAGTGGTATTTGGGGTATCTGTCTAGCTTTCCATAGCCTTCTGGGAAGCTTTACCCACCCACCAACCCTCCTAGTGGCTTGTAACCTTTAACAGCAGTTAACACACAGTCAGTGTATGACAGTAATGATATGTCCACACCCTTAACACTTACCACCAGAATTGAACCTTCAGCAGTTTCCCTGGAGACCCCCTGTAAAATTAGGTAGCAAGATAACTGCACATTTTTAACACTGTAACCCAACCACTAATATGCACACTAGCCAGGTTAAATGTGAAAAAAGGCAATCAGGTTTATTAAGGGATCATGAACAAGCAAGGGGCATGAATTTAGTAAAATAATTTGTACTCTGATTTAAATCAGGATTTGGCATGCAGTTCTCAATCCCAAAATAGACAGTCTGGCAGCACTGTATACCCAGGATGGAAACTGGTTAGCCAGAGGTATTGCCCGGGGGTTGCCAGCTCTGCAGCTGATTTTGGGGCCCTTGATGGAAAGAAAAGCAGTTTGCAACAACAACAAGATGATTATTTGTAATCTGAGCCAGTTGGCTAAGTCTCTTGGAAACCCAGAGAGTTAAAGAAATCAAATGGTAGCACAGTTGATTAGAATACCCATTGTAGGGAGCCACCCGGATTGTACTCACGCTACCAGAACGCTGCAGAATGGCAGGTGACATGGAGACCTCCAGGTGTTCACTGATGAGCGTGGAGAAACAGGGCCAACACTATGCACTTCCTCTTCACGGTCTTTCCCTCCAGGTCATCGCAACCTGTGAGTTGTTGTTGCACAGGGGCTGGATCCCCAAAGCCAGTCTCTCACCAAAACAGTCTTTGGTGCAGAGCAATCAGTCTGGGCTGGATTGCCAAAAGCAGAGGCAGGATAAGCAAATTGGTAAAGTTAATTTTTTTCTTGCTGGTGAAGCCTCCAGCTAGTCTAACAGAGTGGGTGGTGAACAGGCAGGTCTCGACCCATGAAAAACCTTCGACACATTTAACACAAACAGTATTAACTTTGTACAGTTTGAACACAGTCCAGTTGCTATTGCAGAAGCTTCACTGAGCAAACCTCTCAATCCCAAACTGGTCTTGCACACTAGCTGGGCCGATCGCTTCAAAGGAGCAAGTCTTCGGTCCAAAGCACAAGTGTTGCTGGTAAACATCTTCATTCATTCTGCCACAGTTCCAGGATTAAATCAGAACAAGTCTGACTTCTGCTGTCAGGCAGTCCAATGCAGGTGAAACATGGCAGGGAGGCAAGTTAGGCCTCTTCCCGCTGATTCCCCTGTGCTCCATTCAGGGAGCAGCAGTTCGAAAGCCTGAGCTGTTCACACTCCAAGTTCCAACTCTAACTAATCCACTGTCTCATGCAGCACTGGGGATTTCCCTTGTAATCCAGGATTTGGGTTGGCTGGGGAAGATGTCAGTCACAGTTGGGACTCCCCCTTCAGGTCAGTTTTGGCACCAACCTAAAAATTACAAAAACTACAGTTTTCCTTCCCATGAGGCATTTGAGTCATGATCTATTTTAGATCTCCTAAAGTTCTATTGGTCCAATTACTGGAAGTCCAGGACCTAACATGGTGGCTCCCATTCAGAAAGGCAAGCTGTAAGGCAAGCAAGTTAAACAAACTTCTCTGTTTCTAATATGACAGCACATCAGCAGTAAATAAGTACAGTTCCCATACAGTCTCCCTCTGCACTGGTATCAACTGCAGAATGCAGAAAATCAGAGCAGTGTCTGGCCAGTTGCAAGCCCTAAATCACTCAGACCCAGCTCAGACCATTCACTATACACATATCAGCTAATCTCTTAAAGGAACAGGTGCAGAGGTTCAGCATGGCACTCTCACATAAAGGAGCAGGATCAAACAAAGACAGGATGTCAACCTGACAGGAGGCATTGTGGGAGCTCAGAAAGACATTATATTAAATCCCAAGTTTGTGTGGGGGTGGGGCTTACAATAGCTTTTGTTATTTTGTTAGTTTTAGGCTTTGAAATTAAGCCGTCCCCTATGGCAGGCTGTTATTTTACCTGGAGTCCTATGAACGCTGTTTCTTTGGATTGCTGCACTTTTAGTTTATTCTGAACAGTTCTGGACATTTAACTACAACTGTCTGAGGCTTCTGGCATTGAGTGTCAGTAAGCTGTTGTTCCAGCCTGTTTATAACTGTCTCTAGTATCCTGTGCAGCAACTGAGAATCTATGGAGCGACTGACTGTGGCCCCAGTGGTCATCAGATTGTGGAATTAATGTGAAGCGAGGTGGTGATTTGACCTTCTAACATGTTGAGGACTGAGGTTGTGGAATTAGTGTGAAGCGAGGTGGTGATTTGACCTTCTAACTTGTTGAGGACTGTTAATGTTATGTCAGGGGACTGTGAGTGCAGCTATTGGAGGGAGAAGGACTGCATAGTCAAGTGGCAGTGAAAGAGCTGTACGGCTCATGTTATTGCAATTTTATAAATGGTGTTGCCTTGGGAAATTGGAGCAAAATTTATTTGGATTGAAAACACAGCTGACTATATTGCTTTTTCTCCGCCTTTGCTGAAGCTGGTCTGGTGAGAACAGCCCTCGTTTATGTAAACAATTGGAAACTGAGCATTTGTGGCATTTACTTGGTGCTGGTCTGGTGAGAGCAGTACTGGTTTCTGTAAAACAGACTTTCTGTCAGCCTGCTTAAGTGGATTAAAAGTGAATTTATTTTGTGAGAAAACATAGACTGAAGTTGAAATCTACAGCTTATGTTTAACGGACTTATAGCAGCCTGTAGCACTTCTATTTTATCCTAGCATTGTATGTTATGGGTGTGAAGAGTGGTGGGATTTTTGAATAGAGGATATCAATTTGTTGGAAGCATTAGGGAGTGTGCTTGGTAAGTTGTGTTTGCTAAAGTGTTGGATGTTGTTTATTGTGTTAGTTAGGGAGTGGTTGCTGAACAGTGTGTGTGTGTGTGTGCGCGCGTGTGTGCATGCATGTGCGTGTGTGTGTGTGTGTGTGTGTGTGTGTGTTATTTATTCCAGTGGTTTGTTTGTGGTGTGTGGTTTTTAATTATGTTGTCACAGTATGTACTGCCTACTACAGACTCCAACACTGCTATTCCATGCCCTTACTTAGAAGCTTGCACTCTTTAAGGGTCCCTCCGTTGGCTGCTATTCTTCCGCAGTGTAGAAAAGTGGGGATTGGAAGAAGTAGGACAATAAGGAGTGACAGGTTGAGGGCTACTGCCTATTGGGGTTGTGAGGACTAGAAGACACCCTGGGAGGAGAAGGGGACTGGAGAGAGGCCAGATGTGCATAGTCCCTTTACCCGTGGCACCCACCAGACTGAGTGGACAGGGAGCTGGGAGGCCAGCTTTCTCCTTTCATCCACTTCAGGTCGTATTATGCAATGTCAGGTCAATGAGAAGTATGTCTTCTATTATAGCAGATCTTGTTTCTTCAGTCAACCTGGATTGCACCACTGAGACCCAGCTGGTAGACAATTCTGGTCCAGTACTGGAGTTATCAATCCTTGTGGGGTTCTCAGTGGTTCAATGCCCAAGAACAGATCACATCTAAGGGGGATGGTCATCTGTTTTAGATCTGAACTGGTGCACCCAGTAGGAAATACCTCCTCATTTGAATGTGTGGCTGTTGGTGGGGTTCCAGGTGCAGGCTGCAGGGTCCTTTTGTGTGCCATCCTCTGGGTGTGTGGAGAAGTACCTACAGGAAATCATGGCTTTCAGGGCTCCCTTGTAGTTCATCCCCTGTGGAGGCTGTGCAGTTCCACCCTTTGAGAAGGCTTCATCCAGTGGGACTGTAGGTGGTGTTTCACAGCTCGGAAGTGTTGATGGCTTGCATTTGGGGGTTGGAGGCAGCTGTGGTGGGCTATAATATGCCTGTTGCTGAGGCCTTTGACCTCCTAGTGTCAGCCTATATATGCCCACTGGTGTAACTCCTTGGCTCGTCATGGTTCGATGGTGAGCTGAGGGTGATGAAAACCAATGGGCAAGGGTTGGAACATTTTTAGAGAAAGTCCAGGGTCCAGCAGGACAAACTGGTTCTGATGTCTTGATGTCTCATTATCATGAGTATCAGAAAGCAATCACCCATAAAAAGGCAGCTTTTCTGTCTAGGTGGATTGCCACTGAGAGGAACCAACTGGCTCAGCTCTTCCAGACTGTAGAAAGGATTTTACGATGAGCCTGTCTAGAGCCCACTAGAGCTTTTTAGTCCACAAAATGCTAGGCATTCTTCTTGGATAGGGGGTCTGTATTAGGCCAGGATTTCCTTAAGTGGGCCATTATAGCCCATCACAAAGGAACTTGGGAATCACGGTTGGGTTCAGTGGTCCAGGAGAGAGTTCTGATTAGTGATGGTGAATTAGATGTGTGAGGTGATCTCTGATCTGTGTCAAACATTTTGTAACCTAGATCTAGGCTCAACAAGACTGCTGGTGAGCTGCATGGGACATCTGAGCCCTCTGTTCACTGAGATTGTCCAGTGCACATTGTTGAAGGCTTTTTTCTGAAGTCACTAAAAAGCACTTTGGTGACACCACCGCTGAAAAAGCTATCTTTAGACCCTGATGTCTTGATAACTTACCAACCTGTCTCCAACCTCCTCTTTTTGGTAAAAGATATTGAGAAGTTGGTTGTGCTACAGCTCGAAGCACCACTCAACATCTTTAACTTCTATGAACCCCTCCAGTGTACATTTAGGGCAATACATAGAACAGAGACAGTTGGTTCAGGTGCACAATGATTGGTTCAGCATGAGGGACAGGAGTGAGCAGCCAATTCTCATTCTACTTGATCTCCCATCAGCTTTGGACACTGTGGACCATGGACTGCTACTGGACCATCTTAGGGGGTATAGGATTCACTGGAAAATTTGTCGGCTAGTTTGAGTCCTACCTTAAGAACAGGACCCAGAAGGTTGTGTTGGGAGAATACCCCTTGTGCCTGGTGGCTCTGTCCTGTGGAGTATGCCAGGGCTCGTACTTGTTGTCCATGTTGTTCACAGTTTATACAGTATGCTGTCCCTGGGTGAGACCATTAGGCACTATGGGTTTGGGTTTCATTATTTTTCAGATGATACTCCGGTCTACTTGTCCTTTGTTCCTTGGACATTGAGTGCAGTCGATGTACTTAATAAGTGCTTGTCTGAGATGCAGACTTGGATGTCATCAAGCTGATTGAGACTGAACCCTGAGAAAACTGAACTACTAGTGGTGGAGTCGAGTCAAAGGGGGTAGTGGAGGCCTCCAAGAGGGAGACTGGGCTTTGGCTCAGCCCTTCTAGGTTATTAGCATCCACCACGGTGAAACATCTGGGAGTCATTCTGGATAATGGGCTGACATTGGAGGATCAGGTGGCAGCTGTGGTCTAGAGTGGCTATTACCATCTATGGAATATCAGCCAAATTAATTCCCTTGTCCTGCCTAATGACCTAACCATGCTCATATATGCGTTCATGACCTTGAGGATTGACTACTGCAATGCTCAATACCTTGGGGTCATGGGAGGTGCACTGTGATGTCTGCTGCTACTGCAAAATGCTGTGGCCCAGCTGCTGATGGGCCTTTCTAGGTCCTGTCATGTGTCACTAGTGCTGCATAAACTGCACTGGCTGCTGGTGAAGTGACATATTTCCTTTAAAGTGGGTCTGTTGGCCTACAAGGCCCTACATGGGCTGGACCTGGGCTACATGTTAGAGCGCCTGCATCTTCACGCTCCTGGGCATTCTCACCACTTCACCAAGGAAGGCCTCCTGGCAGTCCCTAGTGGGGGAGAGAGACTAGAATCATCCAAGGACCAGGAATTTGAGGTAGCAGCCCTACTCCTTTGAAATTCATTGCCTTAGGGCTTTGAGGGAGACCTTCTCGGTGGATGCCTTTAAAAGGGGTCTGAAAGCTTTTTATTTACACAAGAATTTGAGGTTTAATTGAGTCTGGTCAGCTATATATATTTATCTTGTGATTGTTTTACTGTATTGGAATTTAATGGGTAGTGTTTAAGTATTTTAGGTGGTGATGGGGAATTTCTCATCCTGCCCCAAGTCCCAGCTGTGTGGAGTTCCCCAGGGTTCAAGTCTGTCAACTGCATTGTTTGCAGTGTACATGCTTCCCCTGGGTGAGATCATTAGATGGTACAGCTTGGGTTTCCACTGTTATGCAGGTGATACCCATCTGTACATGTCATTTGCACCAAAGACAGGTGGCACTGTGGAGGTGCTGAATAATTGTCTGGCCAAGGTCCAGGACTGGATGTCCTCTAGCTGGCTAAGGCTCAGTCTTGACAAGACGGAGGTACTAGTGACAGAGCCTGGTCACCAGCAGACTGTGGGTGCTGCTGGGATGGAAACATGTTATTCCTTGGCCCCACTCTCCTGGTGACATCTACAAGGTGAAAAATCTGGGTGTCATCCTTGATGATGAACTGATACTGTTGTCTGTTGCAAAGTGATTTCTACCACTTGAGGAATGTTGCCTGGATTAAAGCCTTGATTCCACCTGATGACCAACCCTCAATGGTGCATGCATGTACGATGTCACGGCTTGACTACTGCAATGCTCTTTACCGCAGGGATCAAAGGAGGGGTTCTCTGGCACCTGCAGCCAGTGCAGAATGCAGCATCTAGGTTGCTGATGGGCCTTCTGAGGTCCTATCATGTAACCCTGGTTCTGAGTGAGCTGCACTAGCTGCCAGTTAGGTGGAAATTCATTTTCAAGGTGGGCTTGCTCACCTACAGAGCACTACATGGATCAGGCTCTGGCTATCTGAATTCCCTCCTGACTCCTGCTCCTCCTGTGAACTCACTTTGCTCCTCCACTGAGGGCCTCCTAGTGGTTTGCAGGGCCTGCCTGAAGTCCTCTGGGTGATTGTTCATTTGAGGTGGCAGGCCCAGTGTTGTGGAACTCTCTACCTAGATTCCTGAGGGAGGCCCTGTAGGTGGACACTTTTAATAGGGTCTGAATGCCCATCTTTTTTAAAAGCATTTAACAACTGTTTATAGATTAGAATTAGTTAACTGCTGCATTATTTTATCTTAATTTAGAATTATTTGGTATATTGTTTCTACTATTGTTATTTTTATTCCTCTGTACTGATGTATGTTGTTTTTCCTACCTACCTGTACAACGCACAAAGCCTCTGGGATGGGGCGCTCAACAAATCAATTTTACTTACTTACTATTTCTGTATTTTAATGTATTCTTTCTTTTGTAATAGTGCCCTGAGCCTCCAGGGAAGGGTGCCATAAACAAATAAAAACTACTACTAATGCAGGTAGTGAGGGGGCAAGAGGTCAAACTGAGGAAGAAACAATATTTAACTGCAGTGTGGGTGAATTAAGCCAAGGAACCCTGAGAGTCTGTATTGCATCCTCTGTGCCACACTCCAACAGGGTTTGGTGTCACCTGCAAATGGAGATCTTACCCTTCACTCTGTCCACTATGTCACTAAAAAAAAAATAATTCAAAGTGCACCAGTCTGAGCACCAAACCCTGTGGGACACCACTAGTGACTTCTCTATCCACCAACCCCCACCCCCACCCCCGACCACTACCCTTTGACTCCTGACCTGCAACCAATTTTTTACCCAGGTCATTAGCTTTACTCCTACTCCAGATTCCCCAACTTCCTGAGTAATCTCCTATGGGGAACAGAGTCAAAGGCCTCACTAAAATTTGGATACTGTATGTCCACAGCCTTGCCTTTACCCACTGTTTTGATCACTCAATCAAATAAATCAATCAGGCTTGTTTGGCAGTACCACCCCACCACAAACCCATGCTGCCTGTCATCCTGGAGCCCATTATCTTCAACAAAGCACACCAGTCTTTCCTTCATTATGTTCTCCATGAGCTTTCCTACTATCAAGGTCAGACTGACCAATCTGTAATTACCATGGTCCTCACTCTGACCATTTTAGTGAAGCAGCACTATGTACACTACTCTCCAGTCTTAGGGTACCTCCTCCAACAAAGTTAAACAAGTTCCTCAGAGGACCAGCTAACATATCTGTTAATTCACTCGGCACCTTCTAATGTGTACTATTATCCAAGACTAGTTATTATTTACCCAAGCCTAGTGATAGCCCTTAGTTGTAGATAATGTGTCCATGTACTGTAAACATATTGTTTGAGTGTACTTTTCTAACAATTTATGTGATATGACATCAATTATTATAATGATAATTAAATATTTCTGTAATTTGTTACTGATGGACTATAAACTGGATTGCCATGGCCCACTCACTCGATAGTCAGAAGGAAGCAGCTGTCTTGCCAGACATGCACCTGAATTTCTTGTTTTCAAGTCAGCCATACATTGTTTGAACCATGTTGGCACGTGAGGAAAACCAACACATCAGATTCCAGTGAATCAAATGGTGACAGTAGTGTGAAAGATGTCAGTGGAAGATGCCAAGATGACATTGGTACGAGCTTTTTTTCTAAATTCTGTAACATAAAATGTGTTTTTCTAAATGTTCCCCTTATTCCACCATTTCAGCTCAGAGGTGCCCTTGGTAGTCTACCTCTGCAGGTACTTACTGACATCCTATGACCCTCTCTCCTAACTCCTGCTTTAAGCAATAAAGCATAACATTAGCATGTGCTACTTGTTGATGCACCTGTACTTCATGCGGTGTGTCATAGTACGCAGCTCTGGACCTAACCACACAAGAAATGTTTTATCCATTGATTACACATGATTATACTCATCTTTGAATACTTTATTATGATTATACAGTAGGTCCATGTGTAAAATAATTTTAGAATGTGTTACTTTATATTTTTCATAAGTGCAATTTCTGAGCCATTATCAGATCTCCACACTGGTAAACATCATAATGTACAAATCTATTAACAGTATTGTTGATGTGCAATGTATTATAGAAGTATTACACATGGGTCCACTGTATAATCACAATGTGTCATTGCAGGATGAACATAATTGTTGTATTTGTCACTTCTCTATTAGCGAAGCAAATCTGGAATGTCCTGTGACTAACATCAGATGTTGACTTACCCTACATGCGTGTTTGTCAAAATGCAGTACCAAGATGGTTCACTGGCACAGAGTGATGAGGTGCTGGGTGCCATACTTACTGATGCACTGGCAACACTGATTCAGGAATGAACCAAGGTTGCTGGGGTTGACCAGAGAGGTAAAGGATTGAGTGGCCAGTGCCAGCTGTCCTCACCCAGCGATGGGAGGATATGGCACCTTGTGCAAGCCATTCTACTACCAATTGCTGGTAGAAAGGCATCCTGGGTAAAATCAGTAGTAGGTCAGGGGAGTGGTTGTTGCTAAGGGGAGAAAAATGGAGAAAGCTGTGGTGCTTCCCATTTCGGCTAGACATCCTGGTGACTGGTGGGTCACAAACCCAGTGAGCACAAGGTCCACACTGCAGGACTAGTGACAGTAAGTCCCAGCAAAAAGTCAGTGTGATGGCACTGTGGTGGGTGTGAGATGTTTAGCCATTCCTGGAACTAATGTTGCAAAAAGAACTAATTGCTCCAAACATGTGGTACCATTTCCAGATCATGTATGAGATTTCCAAATACTACCTTTACTGCATAATGACTGTCATTGCCTCTGCATTGCCCCACTGCCCTTCTGTAAATCTTTTACTCTTACACAATTTTGATTGACTTATGTCGCTGATTATGAAAATATTGTTATTTAGAACAAAACAATGTCATGCTAGTTACTGCTTCTCTACATTACAGTGATACCTACTTATTCTCTACAACCCCATATGCACTTCTTTGACACATTTTTTTTTTTATCTTAGTGTTTGGTAACCAGGTAAGGCCCACTAGTCACAAGTGCCTATTTTCAAGGGTGACCTGGGAGCACTGGGGAGGTTAAGTGACTTGCTTAGACTTTGAATGCTACCACACAGTTGTGTACATACAGTATATCGCACAGCTGTGTACATATATACAAACAATTTGATGCATTTCTTATTTTAATCGTGAACTTTCTGAATAAAGCAGCACATATCAGACTACGTGATCGGAATAATCCAGGGATGCAATGAAAAAATACTTACAAATGTGCCATCTTGATTTTTTTCATTAACAATCACAGTAACAGTTAATTTAACATTTTTTAAGGTGCAGATGTGGAGGCTGAGCGGTGATGGAATCAGAATTTAAACATGTGTGTTGTATTGGAAATCCACAGATATGCTCCTAGTTTGAGAATCCAGTTGTTTCCTGCATAACAGGAATTCACATTTTCCAAGATAACTGTCTAATCCAAAATGTCATTTCGGTAACGTAATATGAGTGCTATGAATAGAAGGGTCCATTTGACAAAGATATTCCTTTGAATGAGTATGTACCGAATACCAACAATGTATTCAATATGTTGTAATTTGTTCTTTTGGTTAAATCATTATTCTCAGCAATGATTTTTATCCAACTCACATATGGCAATACTCTTTATAAGTGTTAAGATTTATTTATTTATTTAATTAATTAGTTAGTTACTTTTTATTAACCAGGTAAGGTGCACTAGACAAACATTTGCCTATTTTCAGGCACTAGCCTTGAGTGTACAAACCATTAAGACATTACAGTGCAAGACAATGAGTACAGCATTGGAGCACATAGCAACCTTAGGAATACAATACTGTGTACAGTATGTAATAAATTAAGCAACAGAGTGAACATAAAATTCAGAGTAATCAGTATGGTACAGGGCAATTACATGGGAAGCAAAGGGGAAGGGTAATTTACAGTAGTTCAGGGATAAAGCAAATATTAACAGTTAACAGAGTAAGCAAGTACAAATACAATCATATACATATGGCTAGAGATCACTAAAGGCAGGGGCTAGGGCATGTAGCATGTCAGTACACACTAGTGGTGGGTGAAGTGACCGAAATTTGCTCCACGAAGTGATTTGTGGAGTAACGCGGAATCTGAGAAGTATTCTGCAACGTGAAGCAGAGTATTTTGCATCATGATGAGGAAAACGAAGTTCATTGAAACCAATGACTCAGCATCATTCCGTCTTCCAAACCATTTCTTCACCAATTTTAAGGTAAAGTATACTGAAATCAATGTACTTCACATCACTTCACCTTGTTATTGAGCTCCAAGGTGAATTTTGTAGTGCTTGATGGAATTGCAGGTCAGATGGGCTCTAGATTGTTTTACACAGCCTCAGTTCTCTGTAGTGTGTCTGTGTGTAGTGGAAGATGAAAAGAGTTTCTTCTCAGAGCTTTGCAATTCAACTCCTCTAAAAGCTGTTAAAAAAGCCTTTTTGGGCCATTTTTTTTTGTTCAAAATTTAGTCCATCGATTGTGGGAAACCCTCCTGTGCTCATATCATCAAGTGTTTATTGTTTGTGTGTGGATTTTGAATGTTATTTTAGAACATTCAGTCTATGTACTGTGAAGTGTGCTTTGGGGGAGGGATGAATCTGTGGTGTAGGCAGATTAACTGGGAGAAAAAGGCAGTCTTTCTGTTTTGGTTATATTTTTCTTGTATAACTGTGGTAGTGTACACACAGAAATATTTTCAGTAATTCCTGGCATTTTTTGCTGATTGTTGTGGTGTAGCAATGTATAATTTCAGTTTGTTTAAAACATTGGTTTATATTACTAAAGGTTTTCAATTTGCTATGGATTACTTGCAGTGTGTGTGTGAGTGTGTGCATGCCATTAAATCAGACACCTTTTATTGTGCCACAGAGTAATTGCAGCAGTGTGAACCTGCTATCCACCACATCTGCATACATTTTTTATACTGCTTTGTGGTATTTTTACTGGTAGTAGACTGTTACTGCAGTGCACTACCCCCTCCAACTGACAAAAGGTATTATTTTCCAGATGTGGATCTGTGACTTGTGAGCACTGGTTAGGTGTTGTGCCTTTGCGTCTGCATCTCTTGAGTGTGCAGTGCAATCTTAATCTGTATGTGTGTGTGCAGTACACCATTAATTCCTGGAGACTTTGAATTTCTTGTTACCCTCTCACTTCAGCTCGTCAGCACTGGGAAATTTTCTAGACACAAGACAAAAGCATTTTGGGGATGCAAATTAATTCTAGTGACTGTGTGTGACCACTGCACGTATGACTGAGTGCTCCATTAAATTCCTGGAGACTTTGCATTTCTTGTTACACTCTCATTTCACTTAATCAGCACTGGGGAGTTTTCTGGACACAAGACGGTAGCATTTTGGGGATGCACATTAATTCTGGTGACTGGGTGTGTGAGGTGCTGCCAATATTGTTCTCACTTCACCTTACTTTGTGTTAAGGTGGAATGACAATGCAAAGTAATAATTAAATGGTAAAGTGAGCCTTTTGTATTAGCCACTCCGCATAGCGGAGTGACAATGCGAAGTGCCCACTTTGCATTCACTTTGCTGGCAAAATTTAAATTCGTTGCATCTCTAGTGCACACAGTAACACAAAAATGTCTTATTCATTTGAATGACTTTTCACATTGGTTACACAAGTACATATCTGTACACAGCTCATGGGAATAAATGCACAACCCATGACAATAAACTTTAGTGTCTGTCATTTACTCCTTACTGTGTATTTGAAGTACTGTACTATGAAGTAGTGTTTTTATTGTTACACCATTTGGTAGTTTGTGTGGTGGTGTAGGTGTTGTTGGTTTAATGTTTCCTGATGACCACCTGAGGACGTGATAATCTGAGCAGTTGATTTGAATGGTGTTCTATTTTGGGGGTCTTTTTTTATTTTCTGAACAAGACAGGCACACTAAGATGCAATAAACTATTATAACTGTAATAGAATTGTTTCCAGGCACATCCTGGTGGATGGGTTTCATGGACTTGTTTTATTAGTAGGAGGAATGTTGGTCATGGCAACGGGAAACTCTCCTGCTCTTTGTTGATAAGTGCCATGGGATCTTCTTCTGCCACCAGGTAAATGACCACAGAAGGCTAGAAAGGAAATATCTGTTAAAGGCTTTTTTTTAAAACAATATTTTTATTAGATTATTAATACCATAAACTGAATTCATTGCAACATGATACAAGGAAGAGTGTGCATCTTAAGATAAATAGATAGTGAAGACCATCTCAAAAAATGTGTACCTTATAGGTAAGGCTAAAGGGCAAACAGTACCTGGTCCATACTGTATTTTTTGTTAATAAATAGATGATTGATATACTTCCTAAATATTAAAATCAACAAATAATAAAATTGACTATAAAAAAATGTTTTATTTGGAGACGAGTTCATTTAAATAACAAAATCTTCCTTGGTCCAGGTTGCAATCGTTTTGTTACAAAAGCTCTAAAAACTTATCATCTTCATGAAAAAAAAAAACATTACTGTATACAAAACCTAACAATAACATATTCTAAGGATAAATAAGGAAAAATAAAGTTATGTCTGGATGCTTCCTGTATTTTAATATTAATCATTTAATAACAGTATTGTGTGACATATATTATCCATGCAGTTTCAACTAAATGACCTATAAGGCCCTACACAGGTTTGGTCCGGGCTACCTGAAGGAGCTCCTGCATATCTACACCCTGAGTCACTCTCTCAGATCATCAGAAGAGGCCCTCCTGGAGGTCCCCAGAGAAAGACTAAAACCTTCTGGGGACCAGGCATCTGATGTGGCAGCTTGAGTCCTGTGCAATTCTTTGCCAGGGGGTACCTCCCGGAGGCACCCCCACTTGAGATATTTAAAAAGAACTTATACTGTACTGTATCATCTTTCAAGAGGCATTTGTGACCTGAAAGCTACATCTTTTATAACAAGTAGTATGTGATTAATTGAGTTTTATTGATTTTTTATGTCTACTTTGTTATAAATTTATTATGCATTTAAATGGCTGTTTGTCTTTTTTGTGCTATTAGGGAGCCCTGAACTTTCAGGGAAGGGTGCCCAAAATAAATAAAATCTACTACTTCTACTACTGCTAAATTTGTTTCTATTTGTCCATTCAAAATGATGAACTGTGGACTTTTAAAATCCTTAAAGTTTACACCCATTTTTTCCGCTATGAAAAAAGATCCTGCCCACCAATTTTTACATAAACTACAGTCCCATAATACATGCACCACATCAGAAGTAAGTTCTTTACAGTGGCAGCATTAATTGTTTTCTTTGCTTTTCATTTTGAACAATCTTTTCAAGATAAAATAGGCCTGAGTGATTATTGATATTGAACACTATGGGCCAGATATTCAAACTGCGCCCAAAAAGTGCGCAATAGCAGGAGCAAGCCCAAGTCAATTGCGCACAAGTGCAATACATGCGATATTCAAACATGGAGCAAGACAAATTGCGTAAGTAGCCAACGTCTGAATATCGCACAACCTGCGCCATAGCACAACCAGGAAGGGGAAGCTGAGCAGAGATGATGCGCCATAGTGTAACAAAGGCAGCCCAGCAGAGCAGTCCAGAGGCACCATAGCGCAAGCAAAGAGACCCCCAGCAGCAGAGCAATGTAACTGCACAACCAGGGAGGTAGGCAGGGGCCCACCACCCATGCCACAGATGGTCACAGGGACACACTGCAGAACCAACAATGTACCCCCACACCCCAAGCACAGCATAACTGGGGAGGATGGAACAGCCACCGGACCATGGGACAAGCAAAAGCACGTCCAGCCGTGTTACTGCAGCACACCCACTGGCAAGCTGAGAGTGCCACACAAAGGGGGAGGACCACCCCAGTGTCCAGCAGCCCCCCCGTGTGCACAGCACACCCAGCACTGTGACCCCAAGACACCACCCATGTGCAGTGACCAGCACTGCAGGAATCCCCAGGCCCCCCCGGCACACTGCAACCTCGTGAACCACAGAACTATACAAGCCAAACCCACCATGAGCACCCAGCAGTGGGTGGCAGCACACGGCAATACTGAGTGAAAACCACACCCACACCAGAGACACCACCCCACACACATGCACACACATATCCATGACCATACCACCCCAGATGCCATGCACACCACTGCAACTGAGCACCAATAGCCAGCTGCAAATCAGAGACCACCACAGTATTCATATCAAAATATAAATGTATTATGAAGAACAATAACCAGAACAACAAATCAACCACATATTTACAAAGCAGGGGTGGGGGTATGGATATGAGGTAGGGGTGGGTAAGGGGCAGGGGTGAACAACTGGGAGAGGGAAGGTGGAGTGCACTGATGTCCAGCTACTGCCTGGCAGCCTGCCCCCCTCCTGCCTGGTGCTGTGCCCTGGGCCTCCTCCAGTGCTGCATCCCTTGCTGCTGCAAATCAAGAAGTATGCTGTGGGTGTCGATGGCCACCTGAGTGAGCCTCCGCAGTCCCCACTCCATCTGGCGCAGGATCCGGATACCTAGGACAAGGAATCAGAGTCAATGGCTGTGACTGTCCACATCCCTGAATCCCACCCATCATTCATGCATGGCATACAGCCAAGTGCCCCGCTCCTGTGATGGACTGCACCCACCCACAGTGACCGTGCACAAGACATGCCCAACCATGCAGCAACAGCCATGTGTACCACTGCACACACACACACCGCCCATGTCCATCACAGCACAACCAAGGCTGCCCAGTGACGTAGCTACGTGGTGGGATGCTAGTGCCACAGCCATGTTCCCAGTGCATGCATGGACCACCAATGACGCACACACACACATGCAGTGCCACTGGACAGTGATGACTGTCACATGTTGCGTGCATGGTAGTGTCGTCCATGGAAGGTGGCCATGCCCCCCCAGCATGCAATAGCATCCATGATGTAATGACACTCACCCTCATCGAGCCGCTGCTGCAGGTGCTGGTGCGGCTGTGGCTGCTGCTGCTGTGGCTGTGGCTGCTGCTGCTGCTGCTGCAGCTGTGGCACACCTCCTCCGCCAGCCACCCTGGCACTGCTATCCCAGGCCTCAGCCTGGGCCCGCCTCCACTCCTCCACGCCTGTGGGAGACAAATGAAGAGTAACACATCTGTGAGATCCCAAAGCAGACAGCCCCTTGCCCCACTGAGTGTGCCTGCCCCCACAACCAGACCCAAACAGCACACACCTGCAAACACCCTCACAGCAAACCATAGCCCAACCCACCCCCATGCGCAGGTCACATTACACAGTGTCACCCATGCAGACAATACCGTTGCATACACAGCACACCCACCTGGCCTAGGCACAATGCACCTCCTGGCACGATCCCTGAGGTGCTCCAGCAGAGCATGCTCCCTCCTTTGCAGGTCACTATAGCGGTGCCTGCACTGCTCAGGAGTCCTCCTCCGCCCAGTGGCCTGCTCTAGGGCAGTTGCCACCTGCTGCCACACATGGGTGCATGCCATCTGCAGGGGCACTCCCACAAACAGTGTCCCATGGTGTGGCCTCACCACAACCACCAGGTTTGCCAGCTCCAAGGCCCCCCACTGTTGAGCTCTCCTGCGTGCCATTCCAGAGTTATACAGTGGCAATATGGCACTCTGCAGTGCGGCAACCCCATGTGGAAATGTTGTGCAATACAAGTCAATGAGTCATTATCTTGCTGTCCGTACAGCGCGGTCGGTCCACATCGCGCTGTCACCGAACAGCGCGATAGAGCCATACACATGCCAGACATACAGCACCAGGGGGCCAAGGTCAGGCACAAGGTCATGGGTGAGTGGCACAAGGCCACGCACAGCACCATCGGATGTCTACACATCCTGCGTGATCGGTCACCTGCGTGCCAGTGCCACAGTGGACTATTGCACAGTTGTGCCACAGCTCCATTTCATGACCAGTGCTGTAGTGCCACTGGCACAATGGTGGCCATGTCTGGAAGTGCTGATCACGCACAGCACTTCATCAGCGCGGCAGACGCCTGTGTAAGCGACCTGGGCATGCGCAATGCGGTGTACTACGCAGTCACAGAAAAGAGCCATTGGCTCAGCCGGCTCAACCGTATTGTGCAACTCACAACGGCGTGATATTCAGCCGACACATGCAAATCATCTGATCAGCCATTCAAAGGTGCAGTGGCGCGATTTGCATCTCATTACAGTTGCTCCACTCCTGATTTGCATGCATTGCGCTATAAATATGCGACAGTGGAATGCGCTGGCCAGAGTCGGATACTGCAGGTGAGAGGTGAGTTGCAAGCTGTGTGATGTTCCGGGCAATGGTCATGGGATAACGCTGTAGACTGCACAGTGACAGGTGTCTACTTCCACCCATACAGACCGACATGACCGAGCAGAGCCAAGGTGAGGGTGAGGATGGTGGGCGAAGGAGGAGGCCCAACTTCACCAAGGCGGAGACAGAGGCACTCTTCCAGGCCTACCTGGAAGAGGAGCCACTACTGAGTGGACGGCATGGCACCCCTCAGGCCCGTGTGGCTGCATGGGAGGGGGTAGCTTGGGTGATGAACCTGCACGGAAGCCACCAGCGCTCTGTGCAAGAATGCAAAAAGAAGGTAGGGACAGACCACAGAAGGGTGAAAGAGAAGGTGGCAGCCCTCAGGGCAGCACGGGCTGGCACAGGCGGGGGCCAGCCAGCAGTGGCAGAGCTGACCCCGGCTGAGGACCGACTGGCTGCATCAATGCAGCGGAGTGCTACAGAGGGCATACCAGGAGGTGGATTTCAGACAGGTGGAAGCCCATCACTGCATGGTATGACATGGTGGTGGTGTTGGGGGGGAGGTTGAGCACATGCACTAACATGTCCACACTTTCAGTTACAGATCCTGTTCATCTGCAGGGGATGGTGGTGGTGGGAACATGCAGTGAGGAAGACCTGCCAGAGTTGGAGGAGGGTCCATCCACCTCTGTCGCCAGCTAGCTTGCATTGCACCAGCATGCACGCCTGGCTGCCACCTCTGTTGTTGGTGAGTCAGGTGTGGGGGGTGCACAGTCTGTGTCTCAGCAGTCTGGCATGCAAGCATGCCAGCACGCTGTGACTGTGGCTGTTGCACGTACCTGCACCATTGATGATGCAAGGACTGTAATGGGCGGTGGCACGTGTGTGTCCCATAACGGATACACAGCAGGCCAGCACGTGCCCCTGGACCTAGCTGGTTCCAACGTGTGTGCCAGCACATCAGCACAGTCCCAGGCTGTGCCTGTCAGCATCGGTGGGGCAGAACCGGTGGCTGTGCAGGTCTCTGGCACTGTTGCGGCCACAGCAGTGGAACGTGTGGTCCCTGGGGCACAGCAGTTGGAGGGACAACAGCAGCAGTCGTCCACCAGGTCTGGGGTTACAGGGTCCAGCGGTGGCACATGCACACCGCCTGTTGACATGCCCATACCTGGTCCTGGTGAACAGCGCCCACCCTCAAGGGGTGTTGAGCATCAGGACCTTCTATACCCTGGAGACAGATTGACGATATGGCAGATGTCCCATTTGACGAGCACACCCCCCTGCTGCGGGCATCAGTACAGCAGCAGATGTGGGTTGCAATGTCCATGGAGGCACTGTGCATGGCTGTGGAGCAGCACAGCAGGGACAATGCAATGATCCTTGCAGAGATAGTCCAAATGCAGATGGATGTGACCGCCACCATTGACAAGCAGACCCAGGCATTGGTCACTGTTGTGGCCACATTGGGCACACAGTCAGGTGCCCCTGTACCATACACCCCACACAGCTTGCGCTCCACTCCCCATTCCCGGTGTCATGCGACACCTAGCCTGTCAACGCCGGGTTCTGCTGTGGGCATCCCGAGCACACCTGGTGCAGGTATGTTCAGCATGCTGCACAACCCTGTGCGGACACGGTTGCGATCGCACAATGGGACCCCTGGTGGTCCATCGGTGCCACCCCATGTGGCCCATGATCAGCCTGCCAGTGCTGCTGGGTCATGGTGGGGCCGCCCACACATCTGAGGTGGCTGTGGCACAGTGCCACCTGAGTGACCTGTGTCCCAGTGCGGGCCCTGTGTGCAATGTCTGTCATGGTGGGCAGTGCACTGGTTGGTACCCTGCCCAACACGCCGACACATGGACCACCTGCACACCCACCTAACTGCTGCCCACAGGTGCATGTGCATGATGATGCCTGCATTGTATTGTACACCAAGGTGAAAGGGTGCCCAGCATCTGACACATGTACTTGGACAGTACAGGTGGTGGGGGTGGTCCGTTGATCTGTGTGTTTGCCATGTCTGTTCCTGCTCTGCTGTGCACCTGCCCATGTACGCTTTGTGCCTGGCATGTGTGTGTGTGTGTGTGTGTCTCCAGATGACTGTTCAACCCTCCCTGATGGTGTGTTTGTGTGCCTGAACCCTTCAACTCCCCTTGCCGTCATGCACCTCTGGTGTGTTACTCTGTGTGCCTGTGGGTTGCGCCTAGACAGTGTTGGTTGCACATGGCCCTTGATTTACCTGTGTCATGCAAAATGCTCCTCCGTGATGGTGTCCCAGTGCAGCTGGGCCTGCTGGATCAGTCGGGGGTCCCACCATCCAAGAGGGGGCTGCTCATCACCATCATCACCGGCGTCACTGGCGTCCCCATCGCTGTCCCCCTCCTCGACCTGTATGGCTATCCCACAGTCTTTGGCCATGTTGTGCAGGGATACAACAGGCCAGGAATATCCCACAGGCCTTTGAGGGGCTGTACTTTGGGCACTGCCAGAGGTGTCTAGGCATCGGAGCGTGCCTTAAGCATCCCAAACACCCACTCGATGATGTTGCATGTGGCGGCATGTGCCTCATTATAGCATTGCTGCGATGGGGTCATGGGCCACCAGTGATGCGGTGTGAGCAGCCAGGGACAGTGGTATCCACTGTCACCTGTGTGGAGATAGTGGAGATAAGTATCATGTTCAGGTCCATAATGCCCATATCCCTGTGTGCCACTACCATGGCACCTGTGGCATTCTCACCCTTGCCCCACGTTTGCACTTCCTACATGCGTACTCACCCACTAGTTGGCCTGTGGGGATGTCCCCACTCTCGAATCGATGGCACAGTGCGGACTGATACCATATGAAGGCATCATGTGCTCCACCAGGGTGTGTGGCACAGACATTGATTATGCGCCCACTGGCATCACACACCACCTGGCAGTTGACACTTGAAAAACCCTTCCTGTTTCTGTATACGGCCCCATCGGGGCCAGATGGCGTGCGAATAGCCACATGAGTGCAGTCTATTGCACCTAGCATGCCAGGCATATGTGCTACCCTGCGAAACTCCTGCAAGTTTGCTGTACGCTCTGCCGCGGTGCTGGGGAAATTGATGTACTCCGTACCATGTGGCAGCAGTGCGCTGAGGAATTGGGTGAGTATGCGTGATGTGGCCAACTGTGTTATGCCTGTGGTGTCCCCTGTCAGCCTCTGGAAGGTACCTGTGATGAGCAGGCACATGCAGGCTGTTACCTTTGTCTCCACTAACAGATCGTGACTCCGTCGTGGGGGGTGCCTGCATCACATCACTGCACAGCTCACAGAGCCACCTCAGTATTGCCCTGTTCAGGTGGTACCGGCCCACAATCTCTACATCCGTGTACAGTACAAAGCTGACATGGGCACGGTACTGCCTGTTGGGGTCCCCCGGCAGCATGCCTTCTCACCCCCCTCATTACAGCTTCCATGAGGAAGCTGGCACTGTCCATGTCCCTGGCTTGTGTTCCCCCCCTGGCTGTTCTTGCTGTGTTACCCCCGCTGTCCTGACTGCTACCTCCACTGCACTGGGTACACCTACTGGCCTCCGCAGTCTGTGGCCCAACACACCCTCCCTTGTCCCTCTTCTCTCCTGTGCACTCCCTGGCCTGCACTCTTTGCCACTGTCGCACTCTCTTTCTCCCTGCCTCATGTGGCTTCCCTGTAGCGTTCTTGCGCCTCTTCCTTGAGCCTTTTTATTTTGGCTCATTTCCGGCATGGCGCACCTTCCAGCTCATCTGCTGTTGCGCATTGCGCGGGTCTTTGAATATTGCATTGCGCTCTTTATGCATGGGTCCACCCCCTTTGGTTGCGCATGCCTTCATTTGCATTGCGCTGTTGCTCAGCCTGTTTTCAGTGGTGCAACTGCCTCCTGCTGAATATCGCAGAATGGTGCAATTTCGGACTTGCGCATGCGCAACCCTATTGAGCATGGCGCAACTGTTTTGAATATCCCACCCTATGGATTTATCGCTTGAGTTTTTGAATTTGTTAAATGATCTGCACACAGATTGCTATTGCAAAAAAGATACATAAGAATTTACTTAAGAATTCCATTTTTTTATTGTAAGTTTATACTGATTTTCAGTTATACTATGTAGATGAGTCATGATCTACAAGAAACTCATTTTAGCTTTGCTGGTAAGCTAAGTTCTAAGCTCTAAACATAATTGGTTATTGTTAGAGGCCCTTTACCAGTATGTATAATCTTTTTTGAAGATATTTTCTAATTGATAAAATACTAAATATGGCTGCGCCCCCAGATTTTATTTTCTTGACACTGTGGCCAATTTAGCAGTTTCTTATTCTCCACTAAATCCTTTCAGTGAATAATTTTATTTTCACACATTTTATTATCTAGAGTTATTTTTAATTATTATTTATTTGTTTATTTTTTTTTTTATTAATAATATAGTTGGGATTTTCCAGCTTGGATAAAGCAGAGAATAATTTGTAGATCATTTCATTTTGTTTTGAAATTTCTTAACTGGTTCACTTATATCTCACATAATACCACTATTTATTTATGCAAATTTGGATGGTGCAAACCTAAGGACTTTGATGCCAACGTGTTTTTTGAAACTTTTGTAAAATTTAGTTTTTCAGTTGGAAAACATATTCATCTGAATTTGCCCACCAAACAGTGAGTTTAGTTAGGTAGGCAAAATAATATGATCTGATAACAGGACAGGCAAAATCCCCTTGTTTTTTACCCAGACACACTTAGAACCAATGATTCTTGGATGTCCATGGTTCCAAATACAATTTTAAATAAACCATTAATCTGTTTAAACCAAATAGTGGGCAGCTGATGTATGATACGTTGTAATATATATGGCAGATGGGGAGTTGACAATATTTTTAATACTTGAATTTCCCCCCACAATGAATAGGGTATTTTTTTTCTCAACTTAAGAGTTTTTTCTTTAAAAGTATGAGCACAGGGAAATGAGTTAGATAATACCACTTGTCTTCACTGTTCATTATCTGAACTCTTAGATATTGTATGCATTCCTTCTGCATAGTGGCATTAAATATCTGTGTCATAACAGCTTTTTGATTTTTGTGAAACATCAACATTTCAGACATGGTTTAATTTATTTGATAGCCTGCTACACTTGAACATTTAGCCATTATTTTGTTTTAAGTCTCCTTACACTTTCTAAAGGATTGTCAAGTAAAGGGGAAAAGGGAAAGGGGAAATAGGTTAAGCAGGAAAGGTATGCTAAGCTGTAACTTGTTTCCAGATGCAGCCTGGGAGCACAAGAAATTTAATTGACTTGCTCAGGCTCAAACACTATATAAGTGGGGGCTGTGGGATTCAAACCCAGGTCTCTAGGTTTGCAGTTCAGTGCCCTAAAGAACAGCACTATACTGCAATAAAGCATCCTGATATGTGTATATTGTGGTTTCTACTGGACTGATTTTAATTCCACCTACAGTGTATGTGTGACACTTGTATTTCTATTAATATAGTTTCCAAGCCTATAACAAACACTGATGACAAGAGTGGGCAACCCTGCCCAACACCCTGGTAGAATTCAAACAGATCTGAAATGTTACTGTTGTCTTTATTTCTGGTTTTTGAAGAATTGTATATGCTTTCAACATATTCAATAAATTTCTCTGGAAAACAAAACACTCAGTGCAAAGAACAACTATCTCCTCACAGGCGTACACACCATTTTACATGCATCCAGGGATGGCAATACTGCCTCTTTTTTCTGCTAAAAGATGTTCTATAATAAACTGAATCTTATGCAGTTATGTATGTATGGATTTGTTAGGTATACTGTAAAGGCACTCTCATCAAAGATATAATATTGTTTAATAGAGGAAGACATATTTATTTAATACTTTTGGAAATATTTTGTAGTCCACACTCAGATTAGTCACTGATCTATACTTTTCAACATATTTTAAATGTTTGCCTTTTTCAGGAAGTTCAGAAATGTAGGAACTTTTAAAAGAAATTGGTAACATGTTTTTCATGTATTTGGGTTAGGAGCCCTTTCAGCGGTGACAACATATTCTCCATTAATGTTACATAAAATTCTAATGTAAAGCCATCCATGCCAGAACATTTATTTTTAGACATACTAAAGACTGTGGGATGGAGTTTCAAAGGCTTTAGACTAATGCAAGGTGCTTGTGTCGAACAGATCTGATGCAAGAGGCACCTTGCACCAAGGACTGCACTAAGTGCTATTTTCAAAGGCAGCCTGTGTCACACAGCAGGCTGCCTGCACCAAAGTGTGCTAACACTTTCCTTGCACCATGAAAGTGGCTGCGGCATGGCACTAGGGGGCTTGCGGCAGAGCCAGACTGCCACAGCCCTCAGATTCAGAATTTCAATGACCTCCTCAGGAACTAAATGCCAAGTACCATTAGACCAGCTACGAACTGGTCTAATGGTACTTAGACAGCTCCTGGGAGTGACATCCAGTAGGTGCCACTGTGTGGTCTGCCCCGATCCATCTCTAGTGGGCGATCCCTGGTGTTCCAGTGGTCCTGCCTCACCCCCCCTTCAGATCCCCGATACCCACTGCATTGCAATAGTTCCATCACCCTGGTGGTCGTACCCCCAGGTGACGACCGGCACCTCCTCCACCCCTCTTGCCCCAATCTGGTGGCTGGCACGCCCTCCACACCACCACAGCTGGCCACCAAATGAGGTGTAAGTGCACGTACTGTATACAGTACACACTGATAGTTCATTCGACAGCCAGCCATGGTGGTGTGTGGAGGGATGTGCCAGTTGCCAGATTGGGGTATGGGAGGGGGATGGGGTGAGGTGCTGGGCACTAACTGGGAGGGTACTAAATCACCAGGGTCCTAGTGTGCATTGGGGCATGGGTGCCGGTGGTGCTGTGGTGTTGGGGGGGGCTGTGTCCAGTCACAAGCCCCTGTCTGTGGGTGCTGCACACACCCCACCACCTTTGCAGCATTCCTGGTAGGTGTGCCATCCATTTGGCACAGCATCACCTTTGCCGCATGCTGCTGCACTTTGGTGCCGGGACCCTGTGGAATAGAAAATTGGGTGCAGGGTCCCAGATGCACCCACACTCAGCACAAGCTGTCATTGTCACAGTTTTTGTTGGGGCTTTGAAAATCTGACCCTGTATCTTTAATTTCTTGTTGACTTATGGGTACTATAAGCTTTTCTCAGCTTCTGTAAGAGGTTTTTTTGTTTGTTTTCTGCAAATTTTACATAACACTATAGACCATCCTCAAAGGCTTCACATTCTTAGGTATAGAAGTTAATGCAAAAATTCACAAATTCTTTAACAAGAATGTTTTGATCAGTCTGAGTATTCCCATCTGTATCAGAAATAGAAGTTATTTCAACCTTGTGGTCAGAAACTTTTGTCCTTTTAGCCAGGTATCTTCCAGTTTGTTCACTTTGAATTTACCAGTTTTGTTTTGCTTTTCAGACAGTTGTTCCTTTTGTGATATATCTCAGATGTATCTAGAAATGTTTTTAAAATTATCTTATTTCTGTCTTTTGGATTTATCACCATTCCTTACTGCTGATACTAACAGTTGGAGTTTAAGATGCACTTCCAACAATTTTTCTTCCCTTTTCATATTCCATGAAGTTTCAGAAATCAGAAGTCCCCTTAGCATAGCTTTTAAAGAGCCCCATATTATTTTATGTGTTACTGACTGATCTGGTTCTCTAAGATAGAAACATAGAAACATACTGTAGAAGTTGATGGCAGATAAGGACTGAAAGGCCCATCCAGTCTGCCCATTTTATCGACCTTATGAATGTGCCATAGGCCTTTACTCTGTCAATAGAGTATTTATTCATCCTCATCCGTATTGCTCCCTTATGCCTATTCCATGCCTGTTTGAAGCCCTGCACTGTATTCATATCCACCACTTTCTGAGATAGGCCATTCCATGCATCCACTACCCTTTCTGTGAAAAATAACTTCCAAACTTTACCCCTTAATCAGCCTCCCTCTAGTCTCATGCTGTGTCCTCTTGTCCTTCTATTTTTCTTATATTGAAACATGTTAGACTCCTTCACTTTGTTAATGCCCTTAAGATATTTGAATGTTTTGATCATATCACCTCTCTCCCTCCTCTGATCTAGGGAGTACAGTACATATTGAGCTCTGTTAATCTGTCCTTGCATATTTTCTGATGCAGTCCCTGCACCATTTTGGTTGCCCTTCTCAGGACTGACTCCATTTTGTTAATGTCCTTGTGCAGGTGTAGCCTTCCAGACGGGGCCTAACCAGTGTATTATAAAGAGGGACTATTACCTCCCTCTTATGACTTGTGATATCGCTACTAATACACCCCAACATCCCTCTAGCCTTACCTACTGGTTTAGTGGTCGGCTTGGATGATTTCAGGTCATCTGTGATGATGATGCCCAAGTCTCTTTCTTCCCTTGTGCTTGCCAACAACTCCCCTCCCAACCTATAGGTAGCTTCAGAGTTTCTCTTCCCTATGTACATGATCTTGCACTTCTTTGCATTAAACCCCAGTTGCCACTCTGCAGACCATTTTGCCAGTTTTTCCAGATCTCCTCTCCTTCTGCCTACCCCATCTGGATCATGTATTCTGTTGCAGATGTTGATGTCATCTTCAAACAGGCAAACCATACCCTCCAGTCCATCTGCAAGGTCACTGATGAAGATATTGAAGAGGACTGGCTCCAGGACTGAACCCTGAGGTACCTCACTTGTGACTTGCATTTCTTCTGACTGAATACCATTTACCAACACTCTGTTTTTGGCCCACCAACCAGTTTGCCACCCAGTTGACCAACTTCTGACCCACCCCTAGCTTACCTAGCTTATTAATCAGTCTTCTATGTAGAACAGTATCATAAGCTTTGCTGAAGTCAAGGTAGGTGACATCAACTGCACCCCCTTGGTCCACCACTCTGGTTACACAGTCAAAGAAATCTATGATATTAGTTTGACAAGACCTTCCTGTTGTAAACCCATGGTGTCTTGAATCTTGTGCTCCTATCAATTCCAGGTGTTGCACTATCCTTTCCTTGAGGAGGGCCTCCATAATCTTGCCTACTACTGAGGTAAGACTGACTTGTCTATAGTTTCCTGCCTCCTAACTGCTGCCACTCTTGTGGAGTGGGATCACATGAGCCCTTCTCCAGTCTTCTGAGACCACTCCTGTGCTCAGAGACTCACTAAACATTTCTGATAAAAAATTTAATATTATTGCTTGTTTTTGAATAATAACCTTATCTTGCAATAAGTTGTTTAGTCTCAAGAAGTTATTTACATCTTACTGTACATCTAGAATAAAGTTCAAAGATAGTGTTATGGTCTGATGTTAATAATGGTTCAATGGGCCTGCACAAGCAGAGTACTGTTATACTTGTGCATCTGTGATAACTGTTTGGCCATTTTCAGTCTTTATTACATGAGGAATTACCACCATGTAAGGGTACCGAAGGCAAGGAACCCTCAAAGATGGTTCCACCTCTAGAGGTGCTGCACGAAATATTTCCTTGCTAAAGGTACCTTAAGAAGGAGCCCCAAAAAAGACCACTGAGCAGTAAACATTGACTATGAGATAGAGAAGCAGATTGACAGCAGCAAGACAGCTGATGAACCATGAATGAGATGCACAGGTTGTTAGGATTGCACTGATAAAATTGATTGCACCGATGACATCAGGCGGCTTCCTAAGGAGAGTGGAAATGTAGAGAAAGGTCACCATCCATCTGTATCCAACAGTAGAAACCTACCTAAAGAAACTAGTGACTATAGTATAAACAACTAGCTACATCTTATGTCCTTTTGCATAGAGGAGAGGAAAAATCCACTTTTAAAAGGAGGAAACCTCTGGGGATCCAAGGCCTAGGTCACCTTCCCTTCAGACTATTGTTAGTTTATTTAGTGATAGCTCAGTTACTGCAATTTATAAACCCATTTTCAGGAGATTTTTCAATTTTAGAGGAAGGCTCTCGCTCTGTCCCTCTGTGGAAAATGCTGTCGGTGGCTGTGAAAATAGCTCTGCAGCAAAGGGAGACTCCCATACAGGAGGCCCTCACCCAAGGTGGGAGGAGGAGAGCAGTGACTGTTGGAAAACCCTAACCTGAACTTCACACAAGAGACCTAAGGTGGAGGTAGACATCTGAGAGGCTTCCCTGAAGACCATCAGAGAACTGAGCTGGGCAGGAAAGAGGGGATTATGGAGTCCAGGTAAATCATAGGCAGTTGTAGGGAAAATAGCTTTTGAAGGTGCCACAGTGAAGCTATAGCCAAAGAAGGGTTCTTGGGCTTAAGGGCACCACCACTCAGCAGCTGAAGTCTTAAATTCAACATCAAGAAGTGCCACCAATGAGTTAGATGACTGAAGCTCTGCCCAGAGTGATGACATTCCCACTATGGGCCAGATGAGAAGGACCCCACCCTGAGGTTCACATGCTCAAGATGCAGACTTCATGGGTGCAGAGTGAAACCATCAGCTACAGAGCAAGCCCTGTGCCAGAAAACCTAATGGTCATAGTTGGCATGGCTCTGATTTGTGAGTGAGAGCATGAATTAACTTCCACTTATTATATAGGAGGAGGCCAATGAGCTGGCAGCTGTAGATTAGGCAGCAGTTTATTGATGAGGAGGCTAGGTGAAACCAGTGGCTGTAGATTAGGTAGCAGGTTATTGATGAGAAGACTGGGTGAAGTCAGTGGTAATAGTGATAAGGAGGCCGGGCAAGACAAGACTGCCTTGGTAAGGTAGGAGACTATAGTGCAAGCCAGTGTTTGGTGGTTTGATAGCAGTAGCAACCAATGGAAGACAGCCAACCAATTCCATTACAGAAGCCAAATTGATGGTGACATAGAAGGTAGGTGTTTAGGCAGTGAGAGGCTATGATGCCAGTGACTCAATCAATGAGGTTTAGCGTAAATGAATCAATGCGGTTTTAGCAGATAGGAGATATGAAGCATGATTTGCAACAGCAATATAACGGGCAGCAGCATAGGTAAACATAATAAATCTGCAGTGTCAGTGGCTCAGCATGTTACACACTTGGCTATGAGGCCAGAAGAGCAGATAGCTATGGGTTCTATTCCCACACCAGGCACTTGGGTTAAATCCTAATACTGACACTGTAGTGCAGCATGAGGGGAGTGCTGCACTTATGAGGTGCTGTCTTTCAGATGAGTCATTAAACCGAGGTCTCATCCACCTGTTCAGGTGGATGTTCAAGATCCCATGGCACTTCTCAAAAAGAGTAGGGGAATTTTGTATTCAGTACAAAAGGAAATCATATCACAACACAAACACATATTACATCATTGAAATATGAACAAAAATAGCTGAAAACACCCTACAAACTGTATACAATCTCTTGAACCCCCCCAACCCCTCATAAAACAGGTATTAACAGCATACCATAACATTTGCTTAAATGCTGAAGCAAAAAGGAAGGAAAATGAAGAGGGGCAGAAAAAAGTAGAATGAGAAAGAAAAGGGAAAGAAAAAAGCACACACTTTATACTCATATTTATACTTTTTGAAATGCTGCATTAACTTCATGCCTTATATAGAAAGGTACAAAAACATTTAAATGAAATGTAGCCATGTCTCTAGTAGGATATTCTACTCATTACTGTGCTTTATCCTTTAATACTTGTGGACCAGTCTTTCCACCAGACTTCATGCATCTGCAGTGACAATGTCAACCTTTCCTTTTTTGTAAATTCCTTTCACTTCTGTATTTATTCTCCCAATCAACCCTGCCACATCTATATTTTTTTGCTGCAATACATACAGTGGCGTGAAAAAGTATTTGCCCCCTTCCTGATTTTCTCTATTATTGCATATTTGTCACACTGGATGTTTTCAGGTCTTTAGACAAAATATCATATTAGATAAAGGGAATCTGAGTGAACAAATAACACTTTTTTTTTTTACTTATTTCATTTATTTAATGAAAAAAGTTAACCAACACCAACTGGCACTGTGTGAAAAAGTAATTGCCCCTAGTTAAATCAACCCAATTAAAGGGATAATTAGAGTCAGCTGATTGAACACAGCCAGGCTTGATTACAGCCAGCCCTGCTCAATATAAACCTCACTTATTTTGGCCCTTACCATCAGAGTCACGTTGCCAGCACAAAGATTCAACAAGCACATTATGCCATGATCAAAGGAAGTTCCTGAAAAGATCAGAAAAAATTTGTTGCCCTCTATCAGTCTGGAAAGGGTTACAAAGCTATTTCTAAGGCTCTGGGACTCCATCGAACCACAGTGAGAGCCATAATCTCCAAATGGAGAACACTTGGAACAGTAGTGAACCTTCCCAGAGAGGGCGGCCTGCCAAAATTACTCCAAGGGCAGTAAAATCATCCAAGAAGTCTCAAAGGATCCTAAAACAACATCCAAAGAACTGCAGGCTTCTCTTGCCTCAGCTAAGGTCAGTGTTCATGACTCCACAATCAGAAAGAGACTGGGCAAAATGGGCTTCATGTGAGAGTAGCAAGGCGGAAACCACTGCTAACCAAGAAGAACATAAATGCTCGCTCTCATTTGCCAAGAAGCACCTGGATGATCCCAAGCCTTTTGGGAAAATGTTCTATGGACAGATGAGTCCAAAGTGGAACTTTTGGACAACATGGATCCCATAATGTCTCACAGAAAGCAAACACAGCATTCCACAGTAAGAACACCATACCAACAGTCAAACATGGTGGTGGTAGTGTGATGGTGTGGGGATGCTTTGCTGCCTAAGGACCTGGATGACTTGCCATAATTAAAGAAACCATGAATTCTGCTCTGTACCAGAAAATTCTTAAGGAGAATGTCCAGTCATCCTTCTGTCAGCTGAAGCTGAAGCGTAGTTGGGTCATGCAGCAAGACAATGATCCAAAACACAAAAGCAAGTCCACATCAGAATGGCTAAAAAGAAGTAAAATTAAAGTTTTGGAGTGGCCTAGTCAAAGTCCAGACTTAAACCCAATAGAGATGCTGTGGCAGGACCTGAAATGAGCAGTTCATGCTCGAAACCTACCAAATGTTACTGAATTAAAGCAGTTCTGCAGGAAGAGTGGGTTAAAATTCCTCCACAGCTATGTGAAAGACTGATATTGAATTATAGGAAGTGTTTGGTTGCAGTCATTGCAGCTAAATGTGGCATAACCAGTTATTAAGTATAAGGGGCAATTACTTTTCACACAGTGCCAGTTGGTGTTGGTTAACTTTTTTTCATTAAATAAGTGAAATTAAAAAAAAAAAACAAGTGTTATTTGTTCACTCAGGTTCCCTTTATCTAATATTACATTTTCTCTAAAGACCTGAAAACATCCAGTATGACAAATATGCAATAATAGAGAAAATCAGGAAGGGGGCAAATACTTTTTCACGCCACTGTATTGGCATCTGACTTGCCATATGACCCATTTAATTGTTGCCATAACAACTAGAAATGTCCCTTTATGGAACTTCTTCCTCTCTCTCCCTATTGCCCCATAAATCAGGGTATCATAATTCATTTTCCTCAGTTGTGGCATTTCCCATTCTAATGCCAAAGAGTCCCATATTGTATCAATATATATATATATATATATATACACACACTCAAAGTATAAATGACTCAAGGTTTCAATTTGATTAATACAACCATCCCTCAGGCACACTTTATCTGTTACCACTTTGTGGAGTTGATTACCTCTAATATTGAGTAGGTCATGGCAGCACATCCACAGTGTGTCCCATATTTTGGGGGGGAACCCTAACTTCTGTGAGCTGAGATGTGACCTCTAAGGCTGAAATATTATTTGGGAGAGTAAAACAAGGAGCTTTATCTACCTCTTTTGCCAAGATATTTTTATAAGTAACCTTCCTTGTAGCATACCTCATGTCCTGTGTTGTTAAGTTCCATTCCTTCAATTTTTTGAATACCTCCTTGGAATACATAGCCTCCCCTATCAAAGGGGTTCTACAAGGACCACATTTTTGGGCCTCCCATTTATGAAAAAATGGATCATATCTATCCTTAAAAAAATGTACCCACTCCATTGTTTTACCAACTATCAAAGGAAGAAAGTTGGAGTATACATATATTGAAAAGAAAAAAATTATAGGGTGCAATATATCTAACCTCCCTCCTGAATTGACCTATAAGTTATTTGGCATTTAACTAGGTTTAACCTACTATCCCACAGGAATCTAAAAGCAATACTATACATTTTGATTTCCAACTTAACTGGTAAAGGACACATACTACTTACAGTTAGGAAGAGAGGAATAATGAAAGTTTTATACATGAAAACCCTTTTTTTCTTGACATGGGGAAGGTTTTCCATCAGTTTATTTTTTCCTCCACTTTCTCAATACAGTTTTCCCAGTTTAAGACAGCAGAATCCCTGGTACCAAAGGAAATCCCCAATATTTTTATTGGAGGTTCTGATAACTGTTCGATTTATTGCTGCTGGCAGGTCACATGTCACATTACATGACCTACCCATCTTTTTTTACTAAGTGTCCACTTCCCCATTTGCAGCTTATAGATGCCAACCACAAGGGGTTGCTGCACTCTCCACTCTAGCTCCTCTTTCAACTCTCCATCCCTTCCTAGCAACTGTTGGCAAACCTAGCCACTAGAGGACCCCGCAGTTTCCTTTTTGAATCCTCTCTGCTATCTACTTTCTTCATCTCTCCCATCAGCCTACCACTAAACACCCGGCTGCCTCAAACCTGGTACTCTTTTTTCCAAAGTCTACTGACTAACCACTAAGCTAATGAACCAGGCCAACATCTTTCTCTACTTTCAGATTCTTAACCCTTCCTCCCTCCTTTTCTGAATTAAAAAACTTTCTTCACTCTGTCCTTAAGTTGTGCTCAAACCCAATATCCTTGCAGTTAGAGTCAGCAGCTCTATCTCTTAACCACTTTGTCTACCTAGTTTATTCCTACTTTCTAGGCCTTTTAGTCTCTTACCCCCCCCACCTGCCAAAACAAAAAGTTTTACCACTTCTCTTTTGCTGCCTTTGCACCCTGCACCCTCACTGTCTAAGTCAGCAGTTCCACCACTCAGCTAGCACACCTGTCTATTATTTCTGAAGGATTTCAAACTCTAAAAAACACTCTAACCCTCAGACACTGCTAAATTGTTATCTGATTGTTTCTGAAGATCTTGAGCCCAGCTCCTTCCTGCTACCCTGGGTAAGGCTTGAACCTAGTGCTCGGTACACCTCAGGCACCAGCTCTGCCACAGTACGAAAGCAGCAACTACACTTAGAGGTGACCTCTCATTACTATCTCCCCCTCTATCATCCTAGTTCCCCATTCTTCCTTCACTTCAGCTCTCCCACCCTTACCAACTATGCATGTGCACCTCCTGCCCACCTGCCTCTCTCTTCTCCTCCTCCTTCTTTTGCCTTCCACCAACCCTATTGTCCCTGTTAACCCTCAGCCTCACTACTCCAGTGTTCCTACCTACCCTCCTGTCCTCCCCTCCTCCTATACCACTGCTCCACCCCCTCCCTCCTCCTCCACATACCCCATATGCTCCTCTCCACCTCACCCCCCACCCAAACATTACCTTCCCCGGCTCCCTTGGGCATCTGATCACACAAGCCTTCTCTGCCTGTGCTGCTCTACCACCCCTGTGCTGAAACCCCCTTTTATCCTATCGCTCCCAGAGTAAACTCTCCATCTGCCACCCTCTGACCAGAGCAGTTCTCCTCCTTCTACTCCTGACAGGGAACATACATCCCAACCCAGGCCCTGCCCCTCCCTCCCACCCAGCCACTCGGCCCACTGGTCTCCAAATAGCCTCCATGAACATATGCAGCCTGCTGAAAAAATTTGATGCCCTACAGTGCTGGGCCATGGCTCATCAACCAGACATCATAGCCCTGGTTGAAACCTGGTTGTCCAAATCCACCCCCTGACTCATTTGTCTCCCTCCCAGGCTATACCTTATCCCGGGAGGACCAAGTAGGCAAACAAGGGGGAGGTTGTGCAATCTACACCAGGGACACAATACTTGGACACGCACTCCCCACCCCTGCCCTTGTAAATGGGGCCCAGGCTCTTACCCTCAAACTCACCCCAGACCCCTCTAGGAGCCCCTCTCTATCTCACCATGGCCTACATTCCCCCAGAGAACCAGCACCCGGCCCTGGTATCTTTAACTGACTATCTGGCCTCCCTCCACCATAAGGCGGAACAAATCCTAGTTGGGGACCTTAACGTAAATTGGCTCAGCACTGCCTCTTCCGCAATCAGAGACTCATTTGCCGCCCAAGACCTGATGCAACTTGCCACCCAGCCCATGAGAATAAACTCTAAGAGAGGTACCAGCACCCTTCTGGATGTTATTATAATAAACCGACCCCAAAAAATCCCAAACATCCAGGTCCTACTAGACTCCCTAAGTGACCACTCCCCTATTCTATTTCATTGGGCAGTCCCCAATCCCAAACCCAAAGCCCAGACCACCCTCCGCAGGCGCCTCTGCCCTGGTGGGCTGCAAAAACTTAAACTATTCCTCACCCAGATAAACTGGTCCCCCATTCATCGTGCAACCGACATTGACACTGCCCTCGCCGCTTCACACACACTCTCAACATGGCCTGTGATCTCTTTGCACCCTTCACCAAAATCCGGTCCAAAAAGCAGAATGCACCCTGGGTTAGCCCTGCCCTTCTACAATTACTAAGAAATCGATAACCTCTGGCACCTTGCCACTGAAGCCGGGTCGGCTGTCTGATAGGCAGGCTTACAATGCAGCCTGGAATAAGTGCTCTTGGGCCATCCGGAAAGCCAAGGCCGACCATTACCAGGCCACCCTTACCTCCTCCTGGGGCTCGGCCCGGACTTTCTGGGATAATATTAAACAACTAAACAGAAAATCTCGCTCCCCTGCCCCATCCCAGCTCACTAGCAATGGCACTACCACCACCGAGCCTGCCACCATAGCTAACTGGCTCAATACCTCTTTCACTGACCTTATCTCAGTACTCCCATGTAATTTCTTTGGCCCTTCCCCCAACCAACCTCCCCCTGTCCTCCAGCACCCCAGCTTCCACCTGCGCAAGATTTCCGCCTGGGAAGCCAGACCCATCCTAATCAAAGCTTTGAATAGCAACAGTCCCGGCAGTGACTCACTGGACCCCAGTATCCTCAGGCTGGTGCTAGATGAAGTCTTTGCCCCACTCACCAGCCTAATTAACCGATCACTCTGCCTGGGACAATTTCCCACGGCTTGTAAAACAGCCATAATCACACCAATTCATAAAGGGGGCGACAGGTCGTCGGCCAACAACTACCGGCCAATCTCCATCCTCCCCCCCCAAAGCCCTGGAGAAAGTAGTGGCCATTCAAATCACTGATTATCTGGCTAACCATAACATCTTATGCCCAGAGCAACATGACTTCTGTGCTGGTCACAGTACCAGCACTGCCCTAATTGAATTCACCAACTTCCTACACTCCTCCTTGGATACCAGCTCCCTAGCTGGTGCAGTGTTCATCGACCTCTCAAAGGCTTTCGACACCGTCTCCCATCCTCTTCTGCTGAATGCTCTCTGCCACACTGGTCTCTCGGCTGGCCCCCTAGCATGGTGCACAAGCTATCTAGCCGTTCGATCACAATGTGTTAAAATCAATGGGATACTCTCTGATACCCGTCCCATTCACTCTGGGGTCCCACAAGGCTCCATCCTGGGCCCCCTTCTCTTCTCACTCTATCTGAACACCCTGCCCAGTGCATGCCCTGGCAAAACTCTCCTGTATGCAGATGACGCTGTCCTTTTTGCCACCCGCCGCAATCCCATCTCCCTTCAGGACACCCTACAGCAGTCTTTCAATAATGCCAAAGCTTGGTTTAAGGAGCGCAGACTCGTCATCAATCTTAAAAAAACCAAAGCTATGCATTTTTCCCACCCCCAAAACAAAGCTAGCAACTACCCACTCTATATCCTTCCTAGTACCAAACAGCCACTGGAACAAGTCTGCTCCTACAAATACTTTGGGGTTACCTTCGACTCAGCCCTCACATTTCACAACCACATTGATGCCTTAACATCAGCCACTAACACACGGCTTGGCATCCTCTTCTGCCATAGAACCTGCATTCCCCCAAATGCGCTCTGGCTCGCTGTTACGTCCTCCGTTTTGTCCCTTGTAGACTATGGTCTACCAGTCTATGGTGCTGCCGACTCGACTGCACTCAAAAAAATTCACGTAACCCTGAATAAAGCCTGCAGATTGATTACTGGTGCCCCCAGGCTCACACACACCTGTCAGCTGTATGACGAGGCTGAACTCCTTACCCTTGATGAATGGCTCCGATATCAAACCTGCCTTCTCACAAAAAAACCCTACTCTGGCTCTCCCCCCCTGGGGTAACGGCATCCATCCACCAGATCCCACCCACTATTGCAACATGGTCATCCAACAAGACCACTCTAATGGTCCCCAGATCAAGAACCAGCCATGGCCAGAGGTCCTTCTGCTACAGAGCCCCATCCTGGTTTAACTCTCTCCCCTGCCCCCATCACCAATGCCACCACCATCTCCAAGTTCAAAAGCACCCTTCGAAACCAACTCTTCAACACTCGTAGCTGCTCCTGTCTCTGAAAGTAGCCTCCACCTCAACTTCTCAAGACAACACCCACCGGGCAGCTCTCCACCTAGCCATCCCCCATCACCGCTTCCCGGTACACTGTACCTATGTCTAGCCTGGCCAGTGCCAGCTGTTTCATTGTGTACCTATTAGATTGCTCAATGTTTGATACCAACTTGTGTAACACCTGTTCTCAATTACATGTACCCTGTAACCTAAATGTATTTTGTCTGACCTCAGTGTGACGTGGCGCCTCTGTTGAACGCCTGTTGTTTTGCAAACCTATGCTATGTAACCTAAAACTCTATGTATGTCTTTAATGTGACGAGGTACCTTTGGAAACGAGCCTCTGGCTCAAAGGTTGTAAACTGATTTCACAAATAAATAAATAAATAACTGAATACCACCTATTACCGCTCTTTCCATGTCCCTTAGCTCGCTAAGCACCACTCCACTACTTTTGGTCTTGTTAATTTGAGAACCTGATACCTATGAGAATGCCTCTACAATTTCAAGTGCTCTCTCTCCCGTCATGTCTTGTTCACCACCAGCAGTGTGACATCATCTGCATATGCCATTACTACTCAGAAAAAACGCCAGTTTGACCCCTCAATATGCAGTATTTCCCCCCATCAAATTCTAATTTTCTTAAGATAGGGTCAGTAGCCAGTACATATAACAGGGGGCTCAATGGGGACCCTTGTCTTCCCTCTCTTAAAATGTGAATGTGCCTTCCCATTCAGCCATTCACTACTGGGCTAGTAGAGGCATGTTTATACAGAATTTTCACCCACTTCACAAACAGCTCAGGAATGCCGTATTTCTTTAATACCAGAAGAAGTTATTCATGGGGAACAGTATCAAATGCCTGTGACTGATTGAGGGTAAAAAGGATGCCTGGGGCTTCTTGTTGATTGAACAACTCCCTAATTAACTTTAAATTGACCATCATTGAACGCTGGGGTATATCACAAGTCTGAACTGTAGAAACCACATATTGTGCAACTTTAGCTAGCTTGGCACATAAGATCTTACTTAAAATGTTCCAGTCTGAATTCATTAAGCTGATTGGTCTCCAATTCAAGATGTGGGCCCTTTCCCCTTTTTTACATATAAAAATCAAGAGGCTGTCAGCTAATGCTTTAGGGAAGGGTGCTTCCCTCCTAAAATTTCATTAAATACCAATAGTAGATGGTCTGCTAAAAGTTCTACTGTTTTTCTGTAAAACTCACCTGGGAGACCATCAGGTCCAGGCGATGTGCCCAGTTGTGCCACAGAGATTACTATTAGTAACTCTGCTTTTGTAATTGGGGTAGTCAAAAATCTTGCTTCACTTCTAGGAATTTTTGGGACCCCAATGTTATTCAAAAAGTCGTTTTAGGAGTCTGAACATGGTATAGACCATCCAAATGATTTCCTCACATGGGTCTCCACTACCTGCATCATGCCAACCCCATCTTTCATATTATGTCCATTCTCTGTTTGTAGTTCAGTCATGAATCTTGCTTCTATTCGCTGATGGCAACTATTGTATGGGTTCAGTAGTTGTGCTTTCCCCTTGGTCCCATATTTTTGTTCAAAAAACAGGGTTTGGGCCCTGTCATATTGAAATTCTTTCATATCAGTTTTAACCAAACAAATCTGTTCTAACAGATCCTTCCCTGTTTCAACCATATTAGACAGTAAGATTTGTAATTTATGTCTATGTTTGAGGTAGTTTAAGTATTTAGCATTTTCCACCTGTTTTGCCCTTTTACTACAGTACTCCCGTATATCATTTTTTGTGTCCTGCCACCAAAGCAAGGGGTTATCATATATCTGAAACACTGAAAGATGGGCCGTGATTTCCTCCTGCAGTCCTGTCATAAAGTCTGGTTCCTCCAAGGAGGACACATTTAATCTCCAAATCATGTTTGATAATGGCTTATTACTAGGAGTTGCAAAGTGTACCCGGAGTAAAGAATGATCTGTAGTTTCAATGGGGAGAGTGTCACATGCAGTAATAGGCACCCAGTGTGATACAAAAATCATATCAATTCTAGTTGATAATCTGCCTTTACAAAAAGTGTGTGCTGGAGTAATGGATTTTTCAGCTGCGCCATCTATTAACTTAGCGTTTTTGTACATTCTGTTCAGGAAATTGGAATCATTATATAATTTATTAGTCAGACCTGTTTTATCTTATAAAGACAACATACAATTAAAATCCCCCCCAAAAAATCACATTTTTTATTGTATATAAATAGGGCTGGAGTTGTTTAAATACATCAATATGCTTTTATTTTGTTTGGGGATTGTACAAATTCAGAAGCCTAAGAGCCTGCCCCTTAGACCTCATGTCTAAAATTAGGACCCGACCTGGAATCAAATCAATTAACCTGGATGTTGTTGCACTCACATCTGATATTAAAATACCCAGGCCAGAACATGCTTCCTTTCCCAATGACCAAAAGGAGGGGCCACTATGCCATTCTTTTTTTTGCCAGGTATTGCTCCCTTACTGTGTATATTCTAGTGTCTTGTAGGAATACAATGTCCAGCCGTAATTCCCTTAATACAAAGAAAGTAGTGTGTCTTCTTCGGGAATTTTTGATACTCATAGTGTTGAGTGACCCTACAGTAAGGTTCCAGGGCATAAAATGTTTCAAGTTCCTTCTGGTATTAGCACTCTGCTTTCTTCCACCTCAGGAGACCTGCTGTTTGATCTCTTCATTTTTTTCTTCTTCTTCTTTTCTTTGTTGTTTTAAAATCACGTGTTCTTTCATTATCTGTTGTAAGATCTGGCAAGGATGATGTGATAGAAGAAGTATCCAATTCTTATTCATTCTCTGCCCATTGTTTTGCCTTTGTCAAAGATAAGAATCTGTTACTTGTTGGTACTTGGTACTCCTGAATAGTTTCTTGCAGAGCCTCAGCTTTCCGCAGCTGACTTCTCGTGACTCTTCTGGCCTTTTGCAGTTCCCATTTCTCAGTGAGTGGAGGGGGTAGAAACACTTCTTGTGATGTTGACTGGCCTTGTTTGCCAGAGGGGGTGGCATTCTCCATTCCCACTGTCCCATCCATCCTTTGTGCACTATGTTCCCTTTCTTCACCACCTACAATTGCATCACCCTCGGAATGCATAGATACTTCGTGGATTGGATTGGGACAGCTCACTTGTGGTTCAGAACCAGCTGTGTCTTGGCTAGGCCTACGCTCTCTCTGATCAGTGTTGCAGTTTCTGTCAGGGTGATTCCTCTCATATTCTTCTTCATCTTCAGCATTATCAGGGCCATTGTCTGCCACCCATGGGCAATTTCTAAAGTAATGATTTGTTTCATCACAGAGATTGCAGTGCAAAGGGGAAGAACAGTTTATTGAAACATCTCCTATGCTATTACATAGTGTACACTTCATTTGGTCACTGCCACTGCTAAGGTGTGTGTATGTCCCACACTGAAAACAGGATCTTGGCTGTCCTGCATAGAACACAAATCCAAGGTCATGACCTTGATAAAAACAACTTGGGTGGTGTTGAATTACTCCATGTGTCTGGTTTTATTGAACTTTAATCCGCCAACCACCTGTCCATATGTCTTCAAAGTCTATGATTGGATCAAGAAGTCCCAAAACATTACATTTTGTCTTCAGCCAGTATAGAATGTCCCCAATAGCCACACCCTCATTCTTAAATAACACTGTGATGGTGCAGTAAGTAGATCTAGATAGTGGGATAACCATCAATGGTTTCCACTCAGGTGTTTGTCTCAGACCCTGGTATCTCTGCCATAAATGTTCCAATCCTTCAGCAGTTTTAAAACTAACATCAAATATGGGCTCGCCAGATGTGTGGATGAGTGCATAGATTTCTTGTGCTGAGAACCCCATACTATCTTTTATTAGAGTTTTCCTGACATATAATCTATCTGGGTAAACCTCTAGGCCTCCTTTATATTTGATCCATGCAGCATTTTTCCATTTAGCCAGCTCAGGTGGAGTATGAAACAACCCAGTAAATGTTCTGTGTTTTGGGCCCTGTGGGTGTGCTTCTGGCCTTGCATTACCTGAAGACTCATTTCTGGAGCAGCCCTCTTCTTGAAGTTGGGCCTGTGAAACTGTAAGAGCAATACTTGGCTGGTGTGAGGCAGCCTGGGTGTGGGGGGCTGGGGGCTGGTTTCGGGGTCTGATCTTCAATCCCAATCTCAGACATCTGTTGCTGCAGCACCTTCTGTTTTTCTAGTAGCCTGGGCAAGGTGATTAATAAATGGTGCATGTGGGTGGGGAGAATCTCTTAATTCAAAGGTGGAGGGGACCTCCAAAGGATCATTTGATACATCATGCGTTCTTTCTGGTGAGGCCCATGGTTGGTACTTAGAGTATCGAACCCAACCCACCTGCCTCAGTGCCTCTTCTACTGTCAATCCAGTAACCAAGATATTATTATCATAATCTGGTGCCATGTCCCCATTTCCTAAGGTTGTGCTTTGTGTATGTTCCTAATGTTGGGTTGTAACTTCACAAATTTCATTTATCTGTCCAAACTCAATGCTGACCTTATGCATTTGCCCCTTGTCCTTATTTGCTGCCCCTTCATCTTTTGATATTGCATTCTCGTGGTTTTGCTTAGGTATGCAATTAGAATCACAGTGTGTCTCAGTAACTTTCCCCACACCATTCTCCTGGTCCTGAATACTCTGTTTCTTTTCAAGTACATTTATTACTGTGTCTTCCATATATATAACCTTATCTTTTGCCTGCACACTGTTTTTAGTACTATATTGTATACTCACTTTATCATCAAACTCCTGTTGAAGTGCTTCTCTGTTTGGATCTGTTGCCTCAGTAACCCTTGGTTTCACTCACAGATCTGCAGGTATTGCATCTCTCTGCCTTTTTGGCATAAAAGGTTCTTGTTTTTTATGTTCTTTTAACTCCTGTTTGTTTATCACCTTTAACAGCTCCAGTTGCAAGACTTTCCTTTGCATTTTACATTTCTCCTCTGCCAATAATAATTCTGAGTTTTTCTTTCTTTTGCAACAGTTCTGAACCAGATATTAAAGGGGATTGTACCTTAGCTGAGTGTGTAGCTTCTTCCACAGTTTGTGACCAATCCATGTAAGATTCTGGAAAGCAAACAGGAACATCATTTTCATTTTCCTTATCTGTAGCAAATTGCAAGTCCATATTGTGCACAAGAGAAATTGGAACAGAAAGGGATTCCTTGTTTTCTGTCTCTCCTGTATGCAGTTCTCCTTCACCAGGGTCCATGGGAGTCGCCATCTTGGTCCCACAGGAAAATGGGTCCCCCTGCTCACAGGAAGCAAGAGTATGGGAATTTCCCTGATGTCCTGGCCAAATTTCCCCTATTCTCTATAAACACCACCAACTGCTTAATATGGTTCAATTTCAGTCGGTTACCATCTTTACCCCTCCACCCCCAGTCATCCCTGAAAAAGGGGCTTCTAGTCTGAGTGGGCCTACTGGGTCAACAAAATTCAATATAATCACATATGAGGTAAGTTGAATTATGTGTAGTCTTGGCTAACCAGTTCCATAAAGGAGCAAATCATAGTTTACATCAAAGCAGCTGATGTTATGGTTTCAGCATGAAGAGTGAATTGATATGATTGCATGAACAGTGAATTGATAATATTGGCATGAATATCTGAAATGCCATTAAGGTGGAGATAGTTTAATCCAGTAAGGAGCATGCAGTAATGGAATGCAATGATGTCTGAAGGCCATAGTCCATGTAGGCTGCAAGGTTAATGATTTATCCATGGATAACCGACAGCCATGTAGGCAAGAAAGCAGGGCAAAATCATATAGTTTACATAAAGCATGCTCCTGCTACTCAGAACCACAATGCCCCACTATGACATCACAGTCCCCACCATGGGAATAATAGGAAGCCACAAGGTGAGCACCATGAGACCAAACTGCACTGTAATGTTGATAGGGTAGGAACCCCTGAAATGTTTATACTTAAGTGAGCCTCCAAAATTAAAGCAAAATCAACATTAATATTTTTAAGTCTATTCAACATTCTATACCTTTTAGTTGGGGAACTTGTACAATGAATGTTCCAGGCTGCACATTGAAAAGCACTGATCATGATCTTTTATTAAACAAAGGACTATAATCATAGTAGTGTACCAAAAAGAAAAATGTATTTCCCTCTTCTTATCCTGCATTGCACATTTAAATTGCAATCTTATCCTTTTCGTGGACCCATATGTAGACATTACCATCCACCCCTCTCCTCAAACTATGACTTAGGCACATCCACAATAGCATGTGCTATTCTTACCAAGCTTCCGAATCAAAACATAGGCAAATTTGTATTAATGTGCAACAGTGAACATGGTGAAACATTCTGTCAAATCATTATGGCTATAGGTTAGGCAAACAAATTGTTATATCCTTAATTGCATCATAATGCAGTTTCCATGTCTCCTTAAGAGTATTGTTCTGTTAAACTAACATCAACTGTCCCCTACCCTATTATGATGTCCCTTTTGATGCTATACTACACCAAAAATGACTTTGCATGTTATCTACTGTATGTGTACAAACTTGTCTACTGTAAACCAATTAACTTTGTATGTTATCTACCAGTTAGGCACAAATTTGCCTACTGTATTTCTAATTAACTCCAGGTTGCTCTTGGAAAAGGGACAGTACTGTATATCTCAGTGGGCTTACCTGGTCATCAAAATGCAAATAATTAACTAACTAACAAATAACAAACTAACTAACTAACCAACTAACATACATACATAAATAAATAAATACGTATTGTGCAACAAACTTTATCCATTCAACTGAACATTAGTTTTAGGCTCTGTACACACTTACGATCAGATTCATAAAACGATTTCAAACACGGGTTAAGACTTACTGTGTTTGTGCATCCACATTTGCAAGTCCTGTCATCCTAACACAGTTTCTAAAATGGACTAAAACACACATCCCATATACACTGCAAAAGCCCAGGGATTAATTTTGGTAACTGTGTTTCACAACAGAGCGCTGTGCTTTGGAAGACGAACACTGCAGCATGTACACACTCGCAAGGTAAATGTGTTTATCTTAAACTGTTTTTAAAACTGGGCTCAAGACTAGGTAGCTACCTAGGCTTAAACACGGTCCTTCAAAATGGTTTAAGTCTGATTGCAATGCGTATGCAAACCATGTTAGCCACTTCTTAAACCATGGTAAGCTTCCTAAAATGGTTTAAGAAGTCTAGCATGTACAGAGCCTAAGATGGATATATGATACAAGTGGAAATGCTTTGTAACCGTCTTTCCATAGCAACTGCTGTATTAGCCCAAATTGTTTTCTTGTGGACCAAAGTTCATTTAAAAACCTAAGTTTCATAGAAATTGTCTTTCATCAAAAAGAAAAGTTTTCAATTTTGTAATAGGTTTGTAAAAAACTTGATTTTCCATCCAAGGTAGAAACTTAACAATGACAGTTCTTGGCAAACTTGGATCTTCTCCACTTTTGTATTGCCTTAACCAATGAGCTCTTCCTATAATGGGCAAGCTGTTATCCACACAAGGCAACTCAACAAATACTTCTATCAGGATCTTGTGTAAAGAGTTGGATTTTTCCCATGCAGGCAGCAACCCAAATATTCTAACTTTTGTTCTGCTTGATTTGTTCTTTTGATACTCCTGCTTTATTTTGAACTCATCTTGTTGTTTTTCAGTCTCATTCACTTCATTAACATTGGGTTAACCATGCCCTCCAAATTAGAGTGCCTTTGCTCCAAATCACTTCTTCTTTGATTTGCTTTTTCCAGTTTCATATCTATACTGTTTATATGTGTTTTTCTGTCATTATTAATATTTGAAATGTAGTTACATTTTTTTCACATTTTCTTGGACATTGATCATATGTATATTGAATCAATTGTGATGTTCATGAAGAAAGTGAATAATTTCAATTCTCTGAGTCTGCATCTGTGTTGTTACTTGAACTTGACTTCTCTGAACCATAAGATGTTGTAGCAATGGGGGGTCAGAAGCTCAAAAATGTCTTTAGTAGAGTTTGCTCCATTAACTGTCTCATGAGCTACTGATTCATTCAGGGCATTTTTTGGAAATGCATTACTATTGTCTAAATCATTTTGATTTAGGATATTGCTCATGTCCTCAGTAATCATATTTGTTTTACCTTTTTTTCTTCTTCCTTCTCTTCTTTCTTTCTGTTGTCTCTCTTTAAGTTTCAGAGTCCATTTTAAACTGTGCAATGCTGTTTAAAAGTTTAAATGCATAGAACCATGATGGGTGGCGATTCAAGGAAAAAATGACAAAAAGTTGTTTGTGGAGGAATATTATAGGGTACCAAATACAAACAGAGACATGGACAAAAACACTGAAGATGAGATTGAATATATGGGAGAAAAAGCAGACACAATAGTCACAGGTTATTTTAACCACCCAGAAATAAATTGGAAAGACAATACAGCCCATGGTGTGAGTGCAAACTACTTTTTTAGAAATGTTGCATACAGCTAATTTAGCCCAATTAGTTTACAAACCAACTTGAGATGAAAATGTTTTAGATCTTATCATAACTAATAGAGAGAAGAAGGTCAACAGGATAAAAATAAGAGAAATGTAGGTACCAGTGGCCGTAGTATTATAGAATTCAAGATGAACATCTCATATATACAAAAGGATCTACTATTGTAAAAAAAACTATAAAAAGGCAGATTTTGAAAAAATTAGGCAACAAATAGCTAAATGGAATAGGGGTAAAAACTTTGAAGGATAAGACATAGGTGAAAGATGCATTATATTAAAAAATAAATTTAGACAGTTGGAGGATGTATTTGTTCCAAACAAAAAAATGTACAGTGGGGGGGGGGGGAGATCCCACTGATGCACAAGTAAAGTACTAAAACTAATAGTACAGAAGAAAAGGATGTATGAAAAAATGAAAAAAAAACTGTCAGTACTACACAAAAACAATTACAAAAGTGTATTAAAAAAACTACGAAGTACAATAAAATCAAAAAGAAGCAATTTGGAGTTTAACATATCACATAGAAATGACAATAGTAAATGTTTGTATGCATACATAAACAAACAAAGTTGAAACTGTAATCAAATAGTTCCTATAGTAGAAAATGAAAAAAAAAATAATAGATCCAAAAGAAATAGCAGAGAAGTATAATTGCTATTTTAGTTCAGTGTTTGAAAGGAAAGAGAATATAAATTGGAAAGGCTCTATGAAATATGCAGACTTAGATTTTATTATAAGTGCCGATAACATCTTTGACATGATAACAAAATTAAAATCTCACAACTCGGCAGGTCTGGATTCTTCAAGTCCTAGATTAATTAAAGAAATCAAAGATCAAATAGTGAAACCCCTAGGTTACTTGCTCAGTCTAACATTTAGCACAGGTGAAATTCCTGAGGATAGGAGGTTGGCAAATGTCATTCCCCTATATAAGAAAGGTGATAGAACTAAAACTTTAAAATATAGACCTGTAGGCCTGATGGCTATATTGTGCAAAATTGTGAAGAGCCTCCTAAAGATAAGACCAGAAGAAAATCTGAAACATATAGGATAGGAGGTCAAGAAACAACATGGATTCAAGAAATATAGGGGTTGTACTACAAACCAGCTATGTTTCTACAAATATATAAATAAAAAACTGAATAATAATACATCAATGGCCATCTTATTTTTAGACTTTTACAAGGCCTTTGATAATTTTCATCACAATAAATTGGTTGAGAAAATGGGGTAATAGGGATCGATAACAGAATAATGAAATGGACAACAAACTGGCTGAAGGATAGAAAACAAAAAGTGTGAATTTTAGAGGAATATTCAGGAAGCATGGAGGTGTCCAGTGGAGTACCGCAAGGTTCCATGTTGGGACCGGTGCTGTTTGGACTTTATATAAGTGATCTACACCATAATATAAACAATTTGGTAGCAAAGTTTGCAGGTAATATAAAACTGGATGAACCTGTAGAAACTAAAGAACAACAACAAATGATGAAAGAAGATTTAGAGAAAATCAGATAATGGGCAGTTAGAAATAAGATGCCCTTCAGCATAAACAGGTGCACAGTGATGCATCTGAGTAGGCAACAAGTAGCACAGACTGATAGATTAACTGGAATTGTCTTAAAAGCAGCAAAATAAGAGAAAGACTGTGGTATCATTATTGATAACAGTTTGGTTTTTAAACAACAAAGAAGCCATGTCATTAGGAGAGCCAATTATATGATTAGAAATATAAAGAGAAGCTTTATTTAATAAATCTATAGGCTGTTTAGCTCCATTTTATAAAACATACATAAGGCTGCATATAGATTATGGGTCACCATTATGGAGTCCATATATGATGGGAGAAAACAAGAGACTAGAAAGAATCCAGAAGAGGTATATGAAACTGACAGTGTCATTAAAATCATATAAATATGAGGAAAGACTTCAAAAACTGGGCTGTTTTCATTACAACAAAGAAGAGTAAGGGGAGACCTTTTAACTATGTATAAAATAATGAGATAATCAGAACTAATCGAAGAAATGGGAATAGTTACATGGGGTAAATCTCTAGATCTGAGAGGGCACAAGACACAAATAAAAATAGACTAAAAAAAAACAGCAGACATTATATGTTTTTCAATAGAACAGGCAGGTTATGGAATGTACTGCCAATGGACTTAGTGTAAAGCAACTCTTAAAAAGCTTCTAGAAAGGTGTCAGTATTTGGTTAATGTCCTTCCCGATCACTCCGATCCTCTGACCAGGGATTGCTAAAGATTCCCTGGGTAACCCTGAAAACATCTGGAGGGAAGTTATTCACCTTTATGGCACCTACCCTGTGTAATTCTCTACCCCATCAGATACGAGATAGCTTGACTGAAGAAAGTTTTAAAAAATCCCTTAAAACCTTTTTGTTTCATCAAACATTTCATGACACTTGATATGTTTTGTATGTTTTTATAATGATTGTGGATTTTAAATTATTGTGATGACTATTGTAAGGGCGGCTGAGCTCAGGAGGGGCGCCTTATATAAATAAATTTTATATTACATTACATTAACAAAAACAGGCAAAAATAATCCCACTAATGTGGGGAATGGTAATAAAGGGCTGAAGAGGCTTTCTTCCATTTGGATCCTAGTATAAGCACCTATTATAAAAGCAAGTTGGATTTGAGTTAGGTTTTTTGGTGTTCCAGTTCATTTTTTAATTATTTTTTCATCCATTGAAGTCACGTCAGAGGAACTTGCAGCTTCCCCATGAATGTCTATTTTTTTTAATCAGAGATATTGAAAGATATATTTAATTTGTTTCAGTCACATTCAGAAGTTTCTAACTCATGTTTCCTTGATCTTGTTCATATTCTGAAATGGGATTCAGCTGCTTCTTGCATGAATAAGGACAGTTTAATTAAACAATTAACCAATCCTTTTTTGGCAATCTAAGAGGAAATGGGAAGGGTTTTGTAACATGAAAGATTAATTATTCTTCCACTTTTACCCCTTCAGCTCCTTGTATATATTGGATAATTGAAATTTCACATCAATCATAAAATATAGTTGAGTTAATATAACAATATAGCAATGCAAGACTGCACTCTTGTCTCTTTACTTTCTGTAATCACACAATGGTACCAAGCTCTTAACATCAAAAGGCTTCTACTGGCTGCACTTATTCAATGTAGTAATGGAACAATACAAGGTCTTCAGAATAAAGCCATAATAAAGCCACAATGTGATTAAACATATGTTGTACATATCTGTGATTGCCTGACACCATACTTTCATAAAGTTGAAGTTCAAAAATTCAGACTTATTCTCGTTTCTTATAGCATCCACTCCCTTCATCACCCCTTCAGAATTTCATCTTCATTAGCTTGAAATATACTTGTCCAAAAAAATGGTAGTCATCTCAAGCCATTGAAAGGTGCTGCTTGTAATTCTGAGTAGTTCATAGAACTAGTCTCGAGAAACAGTTAGATGCTAAAGGCTTCTACTTGCTGCAGATTAAGCTGAAATAGGATTTAATAGCTGTGCGGTCAACAAAAATAAAATAAAACATCTCACTCACACCTTACAGTATCTTACAATGGACTGCCACTATTGTAGCCTCTTTTAGGTTTAATTAGACATTATTTTTGTGAACACCAAAGGTACATGTACAATGCGCTTCACTGAATGTATCACAAGCTGGCAGCTGGTCTCCACTGTTACAGCTCAGAGCAGATGTTACATAGAAACATAGAAACATAGACATTGACAGCAGATAAGGACAGCTTGGCCCACCCAATCTGCCCATTTCCCTACCTATTAGTTAAGCTGCAGATCCTAGTTAACCAACAGCCTAATTCTTCCTACTCCCACAATATTTACTTTATGTCTGTCCCATGCATTCTTGAATTCCCCCACTGTTTTTGACCCCACAACCTCATCAGGAAGGCCATTCCATGCATCCACCACCTTTTCTGTGAAAAAAATACTTCCTTACATTACCTCTGAGCCAACCCCCATCTTCAAGTTTTGCCCCCTTGTTCTTGCACATCTCTTTTTCTGAAAGATGCTTCCCTCTTGGACTTTGTTGATTCCCTTGATGTACTTAAATGTTTCTATGATGTCCACCCCCCCATCATTTCCTCAAGGGTATACATATTAAGCCCCTTTAGTATCTCTTCATATGGCTTCTGGTGCAGACCCTGCAACATTTTAGTCGCTCTTCTCTTGACTATCTCTGTCCTATGTCATTGTGGAGGTGAGGTCTCCAGAACATGATGCAGTATTCCAAATGGGATCTCACCAACTGTCTGTACAGAGGGATAACAACTATTTGTTTTCTACTGGTGATGCCTCTTCCCATGCATCCCAGTATCCCCCTAGCCCTCCTTACTGCCTTCTCACACTGCTTGCCTACCTGTAGGTCATCTGACATGACTACTGCCAGGTCCCTTTCCATTTTTATGTTTGCTTGCATGCATGTGCAAGAAACATAGTGCCATCATCTGAGTTTTTCAGAGGTGTGTCAGCATCTTACAATTCAGTCAGTGTGTTTGCAGGCATGGTCACAGTTCTCCAATCACTGCTGGAGCTGTCTATGACAGCAGTTGAAAATGCAGTGGCATACAGTTGAAAGGGAGAGCTACGCTTCAGTGAGCAGCTCCTCCCCACACACATACAGATCAACTGTGTTGGTTACCTGATAGGATGGTGCAGTCTTGTCTAGCATAGAGAGGCAAGCCACACATCATTACTTTAATAAACTGTTCCCTGCCACAGCAGGACCACCAGAATGTGTGGGTGCCTAACAGTCCTTACACACACCAGCTCTCCAAAGCACACCTACATGGACTCCATGGGTTCTAATCCTCCAGAAAAAATACCTCAGCATTTGATGTGAAAACTCAGACTTCGTTGTATGTGTAATTCCAAGCATTTTCTCTTACTAGACTCTGTCAATGTGAACTCCCCACTGCTAAAACCTATGCAAATGAACTTGAGCATACTGTACTACCTGCAGCTGAAGCAAAGAACAGCCAGAATGCACAAAGGAGCACATACTGCTATGCATTTCAGCAGCAGCCAGTGGGGGAGGTTTTCATGACTGAAGCACTTTAATGCACCTTTTAGTGCTGTCATATACACACCCCTGTGTGGTAATTCACTAAACTGCACACTTAGTCTCTGGTAATGCAGCTTCAAAATATTTTTTTTTCTCTGAATTGCCATGAGCTGGCATTTTTATGTGACTGCAGAAACAAGATGCTGTATGTCAGCCATGTGTCTGCATTTCCACACTCATCCCCCTCACAACTCTCAAACAAAGCCAATGGTGCTTACTGAATTGAGAAGAGTTACATGGATTTCAGAAGTTGTGCCAGATACACTGCACATTGCCTCATCTACTCTTTTTGTTTCAACCTCCACCTCCACTTCTCTTAGGGCAAAACATGAAGGCTAGTTCACTAGCACATTCAGATACTTAATAATTCACACTTCTTTCGAATCAGGGAAAGGCATGTTGTTGGTCTATTACACTATGAAAACAAGCATTTGTCAATGCCGAACGTTCGCTTGCAGGTATTTGCAGTGGTATTTGGCACTTGGACATGGCTTAAAAAAATCAGTGACAAAGAAGTACAAGCATTTGTCAGTGTTGAATGTTGCTCGCTTCTATGTGCTGTTTAGGTATTTGGAAGTCATTGGAGAGCAAATATTGAAAATTCGCAAACTTACGAGTGTGCAAAGGAACTGCGCAATGCACACTCATAAAACAGTCATTTTTAGGAATTTTTTCACCAAATTTTCAACATAGCCATTTTAAGACCTCTGCTTATGAACAGTGTCACTGTGATTTTCTTAATGTGTCCCATACATTGAGTTCGCACACCGACTGCACCATTGTGTGCTACATGGGCGGAAACACGTTTTGGGCAGGATGTGAAAAATGACAGCTGTACTGCTCATGAGGAGGTGTGGTAAAATGGCAATGTTGAAAATCTGGAGGAAATATTGAAAATTCGCAAACCTACGAGCGGCATAGGAACTGTGCAATGCACGCTCGTGAAGCAGTCATTTTTAGGAATTTTTTCACCAAATTTTCAACATAGCCATTTTAAGATGTCTGCTAATGAACAGTGTCACTGTGATTTTCTTAATGTGTCCCATACATTGATTTCGCATACCGACTGCACCATTGTGCGCTACATGGGCAGAAACATGTTTTGGGCAGGATGTGAAATATGACAGCTATACAGCTCATAAGGAGGTGTGGTAAAATGGCAATGTTGAAAATCTGGAGTGAAAATATTGAAAATTCGCAAACTTACAAGCGTGCGTAGGAACTCTGCAGCGCACACTCATAAAACAGTCATTTTTAGGAATTTTTTCACCAAATTTTCAACATAGCCATTTTAAGACCTCTGCTAGTGAACAGTGTCATTGTGATTTTCTTAATGTGTGATATACATTGAGTTCGCACACTGACTGTGCCATTATGCGCTACATGGGCGGAAACACATTTTGGGCAGGATGTGAAAAATGACAGCTGTACTGCTCATGAGCAGGTGTGGTAAAATGGCAATGTTGAAAATCTGGAGTGAAAATATTGAAAATTCACCAACTTACGAACGTGAGTAGAACTGCGCATTGCATGCTCATAAAACAGTCATTTTTAGGAATTTTTTCACCAAATTTTCAACATAGACATTTTAAGACCTCTGCTCATGAACAGTGTCACTGTGATTTTCTTTTTTTTTAAATTTAATATGCTTTATTGTAGTATATAAGATACAATATGTATTTGTCATACAATATGCAGATCTCCTGTGCGAACTATTATACAGACAACAAGTAGTATATATCTAAGCATTGTATATCTTAGTTTGTACACCAACTGTGAATTACAATGTTTACCGACATTTATAACCAAGACTAAAAAATTCCGATAGGATTAGCTTTATCTAACAAGAGTATCTGACTCTCATAACAAAGTACCATATAACCCCAACAAACAAAAACTAGTATACCCTTACCCAACCCACCCATTTCGCCACTATAATGTATACGAGGACAAGTTTCCTTCCGAAGCAATAAAAGAAATAGCCACACCATCAGGTAAGAGGAGTAAAAAAAAAGACTAAACCATTAACCATCCCGGACTGCCACAAGATCGGGTCCGGATCAGGGCTCCCGTAGGCAGATAGTAGGGTGTATAAAGGTGCCCATATTCTCAGGTATTTTTTACTATGTTTGGACATATTAGCTATAAAATATTCCGCTTGCAAAGCAAATAATATCTCCTTATGCCATTCTGCATATGAGGGGATTTGCTGATCTAACCAATGGCGCAGTATGATTTTCTTGGCACAGAGAGATCAGTGTCATATGTTGCCTTGAATGCCTACAAGAGTTTCACCTGAATCACCCAGTGTGCAGATTTCTGGTCTGAAAGCATTCTGGAGCCCAAGTATGGGGTCCAATTTAGATCTGATGACAGCCCAAAATGGGGTAACCTTGTCACATTCCCAGAGAATATGAAGAAGTGTACCCCTCTGTGAACCACATCTGGAGCACAATTCTGATATATGGTGCCCCATCTTATTTAGTTTTACCGGCGTGTAATATAGATCATGCAGCACATAAAATTGAAGCAACCTATATTGATCCCACCAAATATCCTTATATAGTCTTTTCCAGATACGTTGCCATTGACGGGGTGTTTGAGAGGTGGAAGGGGAGGGACCAATCCCACATGTAATGTTGTGCACCATCTTGTTCACGACAGCATGCTTGAAGTGCCTTATAGTAGAAGGTGACATAATGGGACGGGGGTCTCCTGGAAAGTGAACTGAGTATAGGACCAACCATAAACTGGTCCCAAAGGCTGCTACCAAAATACTGTGTTAGAACATGGGAAATCTGAAGGTATTTAAAACAAAAGGAAGCAGGTACTTTATATTTTGTACTAAAAGTTGAGAAGGCAAATAATTTACCATTTTCGATTAGGTCTGCCACTGTGATTTCACCGTCCAACGGCCAGAAGGCCGTGGTAATAACCTTACCCCCTATTTTGAAATTGGGATTTTTGAAGAGGGGTTGGGACACATCCTTCGTCAATGAGAGCCCAAATGTTTTATTCATCTGGGTATGTATCCGTATCAAAGCCATAATTGGCATAGATTTACACGATTTAGGCACTTTATTAGCCATAAGATAAGGGAGGCTCTTGATATCAATTCCAGCAGCGCTGCATATTGACTGTTCTATTTGTGACCATAGTGGGGGATCTTCTGTGGGTTTTAGCCATCGAAAAACTATGGCACAATTAATGGCCAAGTAGTAGTGGTAGATATTGGGAACTTGGAGTCCACCATGTTCTTTGGCCCTCTGCAGTTTAGAAATTGCTCTTCGAGGTGATTCATTTTTCCAAATAAATTTAGAAATAATGCTGTGCACTTGGTGAAACCATGAGTGAGGAAGAAATAAGTTTAGCATTTGAAGGGGATACAACAAACGGGGCAAGACATTCATTTTTATAATATTGATGCAGCCCCAGAGAGAAATAGGAAGCAATACCCAACGATTAAGGTCCATCTTGATATGCGTGAGTAATGGGTCCAAGTTGTATTGTTGCATCTTGTTTACGGATTGCGACAGGAATATGCCCAGATATTTTATTTTATCTTTTACCCAAGTAAGCCCAAGATGTTCTGTATCTGGTTTTAGAGTGTAGCTATTCAGAGGCATTACCTCTGATTTGGCTACATTTAATTTATAGTTGGAGAGTTCACCGAATTCTTGGATAATATTAAGGGTGGCTATTATAGACGTGGGTGGATTTGTGATATGAAGCATAATGTCATCAGCATACACCGACAATTTATATTAGAATCGTTGAATCGGAATACCGGATATTAATGTGGATTGGTTAATCCTCCCAATGAGGGGTTCCAGAAATAAATTAAACAAATAAGGGGACAGGGGGCAACCTTGCCTCGTTCCCTGCTGAACAGGGAAGGATGATGACATGACCCCATTGCATAATACCCTAGCAGAAGGGTGGGAGTAAAGGATTTTGATCCATTTTATAAACTGCAAGGGAATTCTATATCTAGGTAATAATTCAAACAGATAATCCCATGAGACCCGGTCAAAGGCTTTTTCCACGTCAAGGGAAACTAAAGCAACTGGAGTCTGGGAGTCCCTTGCTGCGGAAATAAGATGGGAGATTTTCCGTAGATGATCCAATGATAAACGCCCGGCCACAAAACCAGCTTGTTCAGGGCTTAATAATGTAAGCCAAACCTTGGCCAGCCTATTGGCCAAGATTTTAGCAAGGATCTTCATATCCACATTTATTAGTGAAATTGGGCGATAACTCGATGCTACGGTGGGATCTCTGTCTGGCTTAGGCAACACCACGATAGTAGCCTCATTGAGGCTACAGTCTGAGAGGCCGTGGCTGTAAATATAGTTGTATGTGCCGAGCAAAATTGTGCCCAATTGAGATTTGAATGCCTTATAAAAATTAGCTGTGTAATCATCCGGGCCCTGGGCTTTATCAACAGGGAGAGCTTCAATTGCCTCATGTATTTTGTTTATATTTAGGGGAGCTTGCAAAAGGGCTATTTGGTGCTGAGATAACTTTGGAAGTTCTATATCCTGTAGAAAAAGATCTAGTGTGATATTCTTAGGAGATTGAGAAGAGCAGGAATATAGAGACTGATAGTATGCTTTAAAGCAAGAGGCTATCTCCTCAGATGTAGTGAGGTATTTGCCTGTTGGGTCCTGAATAGTGGCTACTATCCTGTCCATCACCTGTGCTCTAAGCCTTAGGACCAATAGTTTCCCTGCCTTATCCCCTGATCAAAGTAAGTAGCCTTTGTTTTAAAGTGGAGGTATTCCACCTTGTCACCAAGAAGAGTATTATATTGGAATCGAAGACTTTCTAATTTTTTGAATTCTGTGGGGCAAGATTGGGAGGATAGGGACTGTTCCAAAACTCTGATTTGCTGTAAAAGTAAGGAAGATTCTAGTAAAATTTTCTTTTTCCTAATAGAGGCCAACTGGATAATCTCGCCTCTTAGCGAACATTTCAACGCCCCCCAGAGCACATCTAATTTCAGCATGGACCCGGCATTCGTGTCCTGAAAGTTTATTATATACCTTTGTAAAAGTTTGACTATACTCTGGGACCTAAGCAGCTGGGGATTAAATCTCCAGACCTTAATCTGATTAGTAGAAGAGGGTGTGGACCATTGCAAAATGGTTGGATGGTGGTCAGAAATCACTTTGGAAAGATAAACGCAGCTCTGAACCCTAGCAAGGTGCTCAATCCCCAACAAAAAGAAGTCAATTCTTGAAAATGTGTTATGAGGAAAGGAGTAAAATGAATAGTCTCAGGTAGAGGGAAAAAGAGCCCTCCATGGATCCACAAGACCCAGAGTTTTCATAAAATCTTTAAGGGCCAATTGAGCTGGAGTGTATGGGGCATACCTTGTTTTTGACCTATCCAGGATGTTACTGAGAACCATGTTCCAATCTCCGCCAAGTAAGATGGGGAAGCTGGAACATGACGCCAAATTATACGTAAGACTTGTAAAAAATTGGGGATCATCTCCGACTGGACCATAAACAGATCCCAGTACCATTTCTGTATGGCCTAATATCGCTCTCAAAAGTATATATCTACCTTGTGAGTCACTTATCGACTGCAACAGTCGAAAAGGTACACATCGTGCAATTAGTACCGCAACACCATTTCTACGAGAGTCTAACCCAGTACCAAGTACATGCCCTACCCACATTCTCCTTAAACTATTGGTTTGTGAACTGGTTAAATGCGTCTCCTGGATAAAGGCTACATCCGTATTAAGTTTGCGAAGATGCAACAGTATCTTGGCCCTTTTGGTGGGGGATTGAGCACCTTTAACATTCCAGGAACAAAACTTTAGCACACCTGTCATGCCCCAACAGTAGCCAGTAAAGGCACGGTATCCTTTAGCTCTTCCTCAGGAAGAAGTCTTATCTGGTGTACCATTCCATATTTACTTAGTGGCAAATCCCAAACAATTCCTCCCCTCCCTACCACAGCACCCCAAATATTCACGCTTATCCCTCCCCCCTTAAACCAGTAATCTATCCCATAAGAGTCAATAAATGTAGAAGGTTGGAGTATAGAATTACTACACTTCCCCGTACACACTATTAATAAACTAATGCCTCCTTTTACCCTATATTGTCCCTCCCCCCATTTAATCCCTCTGCCCACTTCGGGGTAAGATTTATACCAAGTACAAGAAACAGAGTTAAGGGACAGTGTACTACGCCCTTCACAAATGGAAGATATTGCTAAGAATAAACTCCAAACTCCAAACACTAATTCTCAATGACCCAGTGGGTATACGTCCCACCCTGTGCCGAAACGTGATGCACTGAGTAGACTGCTAGACTAACCAGAGCTTCCCGCTTCCCGCCCTGGTCCTCCAACCAGTAACATGAATATAGTATTATTTACTCTTCTGATAAATGCTCTCCATAGAGAGCTAAACTAGGAAAAAAAAGGGGTAGAAAAGTATACGCCTTCAGCACCACAGTAATTGCGAGTATTCAGCACTTCTCATGTATAAAACGACATCAAGTCAGTTTAACAGGTGCTTTCAGGACAGCAGCATAGAATAGGCTTCAGATTTCAGCAGGGCAGAAATAAAATTAGAACCAACTGGAATAAACACAGGTGCCCTCGGTTTCTAACATAGAGTTCTGCTGCCCTCATGTGGTGCTTTGAAATATTGTCAGGAGGTCGGGGTCTCGCTTCAAGCTATTTCTGATGAATATAGTAATATGCTGAGTAGTAGTTCAACAGATAGTCCACATTATCCTTCAGGACCTTACATTATTCCGCCTTGCTTAAGGCACTCCACTACATGAGGGAGCTTGTACTGATGAAGGACAATACAGCACTTCAGCGTGTAGGGAACAGATCAGGATACATCTTATGCAGTGCGGTGGTTGCAAGCTGCACATTATCAAAGAAATGCCAAGATTCTGCGTGCATGATCATCAATCTGGAGGGGTATTGGACTTTATACTTGATACTTGCAGCAACCAATTTTGACACTATAGGATGGTATTCTGCTCGGCGTTGTCTCACTGTGGCAGGGAGATCTTGTGCCAGACGGAGCTGCTGACCTTCCCAGGTGATCTGCTGCAACTTTCTAGCTTAATCCAGAATATGAGATTTGTCCAGATAATTTAGTAGCTTGATAATAAGTGGTCTCGGAGGTTTTCCCTTGGTAGGTTTAGGTCGCAATGACCGATGGGCCCTCTCTATTATGTATGAGGGGTTATTCAGAGAGGGGCCAGCTATTTTGGCTAATAGCTTCTGATAGAATAAAATAGGAGCTGTTCCTTCTGCTTCCTCACCGAGACCAAAAATGACAATATTGTTCCTCCTACTACGGCCCTCCAAGTCCTCTAATTTAGATTCAGCTTTGTGCAGCCTTTGGCTTAATGATACCACCTCAGGATCCATCTTATTTTTCCAATTTTCCAATGAAGCTGTACGGGCCGAGACATCCGAAATAGCTCGGTTTGTATCAGCTAATTCTTCTCTGAGTGACTTGATTTCCCTGGTGATATCCTGTAGAGCAGACTTAAAAGGCTGTAATTCCTCGAGGAACTTCTGCTCGGACAACGGAGTCACAGCTGATTAAGAAGTTGAGGAAATGAGGGCTCTAGCAGAGCCGCCGGTCTGGCCTTTAGACCTTTTCACCCTTTCTCAGGGGTCTGCGGGGCATATGCCGCGGAGGCGCTTGGGCGATTTCGCCTATGCTCTGTTGTGGCCCCAAAATTTCTCGCGGATCGCACTTGCTGCAGGCGAAGGAAAGAGGCCCCAGAAATAGCCGGTACGCTATGCGCTTCTGTTAGCGGTAGAACCCGCTTTTGAATAAGAGCCCAAATGCTGATAATCCCATCGTTTTATGACTAGTTGAAGGATCGAAGCAGGAGCCGGTCCCTAGAGCTGCTGATCTCTCAGTGACATCACGTGATCCCCCCCACTGTGATTTTCTTAATGTGTCCCATACATTAAGTTCACACACCGACTGCGCCATTGTGCGCTACATGGGCGGAAACACATTTTGGGCAGGATGTGAAAAACGACAGCTGCCCTGCTCATCAGGAGGTGTGGTAAAATAGCAATGTTGAAAATCTGGAGTGAAAATTTTGAAAATTCGCAAACTTATGGCGTGCATAGGAACTCTGCAGGCGCTTGCACATGAAAACAGTCATTTTAGGAATTTTTCACCAAATTTTCAACACAGCCATTTTAAGACCTCTGCTCATGAACAGTGTCACTGTGGTTTTCTTAATGTGTCCCATACATTGATTTTGCACACTGACTGCGCCATTGTGCGAAACATGGGTGGAAACACGTTTTGGGTGAGATGTGAAAAATGACAGCTGTACTACTCATAAGGAGGTGTACTAAAATGGCAATGTTGAAAATCTGGAGTGAAAATATTGAAAATTCGTGAACTTACGAGCCTGCGTAGGAACTGCGCAATGCACGTTCGTAAAACAGTAATTTTTAGGAATTTTGGCATCAAATTTTCAACATGGGTTTTAGGGACCCCTTCTCGAATGATGTCACTGTCACATGGCGTGGATTCAGGCCCGAAGGGTGATTTTGCACAGTGACTGCGAAAATCACCCTTCGGCATGAATAACACCATGACAGTGACAGAATTCATGAGAAGGGGTCCCAAAAACCCATGTTGAAAATTTGCGCAAAAATTCCAAAAAATGCCTAAGATATGCAACCAAGTTGAAAAACCCATCTAGCCCATTATACAGGTTACCGGCATTTCCTCAGTTCACGGTCGGCTTTGAAGAGTGCAGACATGTTCCCGGTCCAGCGATGATCATCGCGCCGAGCTCTGGAGGTAAGTATGGGGTGAGGGGGGTGTGGGGAGGCAGGGTGCGCAGTGGGTGGGTGCGGGTTGTGGGAGGAGGGTGGGGAGACTGTGTGGGACTGTTTTTAATTTACAGGTTTTCTTTTTTCTATAATTGATGATGCGGGACATTTGCCATGCTGGGGTGGGCTCCCAGCATGGCAGAAGGATTGCTGGGGGGGCTGTGGAGCCGATGGGGGATTGGGCACCCCCGTCGGCAGACGACACAGGACATTTGCCACGCTGGGGTGGGCTCCCAGCGTGGCAGCAAAGATTTGGGGTGACGCGCTGCAAGCACACAGCAGTGGTTTTCTTTGAAGAGAAGACCACCGCTGTCATACACAGCACCACAGCGATTGGTGCAGGACCACCACGCCTGCTCAACAGAGCAGGGGATTGCACAGGGCAGGCACACCTCCAAAGTGTCCCATTCTCCCAAGACGTCCCTTGCGCATGTGCGCAAGTGAACGTAAAAACAAAAAACAAATGATGGACTTTAGAGGACACAGTAGCAGTGCTATCACATTGATTTTGCATTTTCCTGTAACTCTAGTGCAAATTTTCCTTCCCCCTGTACATTTCATTATTTCACATGAAGTAGAATTGCTCTGATGCCCCTGAAGCAAATGATTATTTACCTTTTAATGGACCAACATAGATGTAACAACAAGAACAAAGTGCTCTAGCTTTCGGACCAACCAGTCCTTCTTCAGAAGCTCATGGCAGATGTTTAGAAAATACAATACTTATAACAGCTAGATAATGCAGAGAAAAACAGAAAAAAATCCCCATTGGTTTAAAATACTCATTTAAAAAAAAAACAACAGAAGATGATGTCAGAGAAGTTTAACAGTACTATACTGCTTTCAGCCAGAAGCAACCTTGGGTTAAACGTGCTTGGTGGAACACACATACAAAGAATTCTACTGCATATAAATTTAATTGACATAAGATAGCACTGCTGAAGCAGATATCTCCTAAATCAAGCTTTGAGTGTCACAGTTAGTATAAGGATGTGATTACTGAAAGGCAACCCCCAACCAGATTAAAGACAAACTAAGATTGTTATAGGGCTCATGAAGTTTCAATGTCTGCATTATATACAAGACTTTACCAGTAAAGTTGTCTTAAAGACATAAGTGCACATTGTGTGATGTGTAAAACCTAGCTGGACCTGTCACCAAAGCTGTACTCTCCAGCTAGATATGAGGCCCAAGAAATTTCAAAAACCTCAGGACTATATAAATGATAGTTTAAATATAAATTGATAATATTAGTGTCAAACAAAAAACTCTAGTCGAGGAACCTCAAGGAATTAAGACCACATAGCCTGATATGTACTGATGTCAATATACACTGAGAATGTAACAACTTGATGTACCACAAGTGCCTAAGGAATCTGAAAAAGAGATAAAAATGTAATTTCTCTCCTCCTCTTCATACAAACAATATACCCTAACCCACCCCACATCACCATAATGTGGGTGGGGGAGATACATAGCTTTAAGGAGATGTTGTCTCTCTCTCTCTCTCTCTCATCCTCACCCTTTTTTCCCTTCTCTTCTCTCTCTCTCTCTCTCTCTCTCTCTCCCCCCCCCACAGGCACACACACACACACACACGCACACACACACACTCACTCTCTCCTAGTGAATCTATATTCACTTCAGTCACTGCAATTGTTCCCCGAAAGAATTCAACTTGTCATGAAATCCTGAGTAAAAGGGCTTATGTCTGATGGCCCTGTAACCAATGCTAGTCAATGGGAACAATTTCCCTGTTAATGACTCCCTATAGACCTGGGAGCCCTGCTGTATGTAGTCTGCCAGGGTCTTACAATATAATTCTTATTTTAATGCAGTGCATTCAAAACAAGCATTTGTCAATGCCGAATCTTGCTTGCTTGTATGTGCTGTTTAGGTATTTAGAAGTGACAGTTTCGTGCCTTCCTCCCAAGACATCCACTGTGTCTTTCCGTTCAGTATTCACAGAAGAGTGGGAAGGGCAAGGGCCACAGCAGTACAGCAGTTGCCAAGGGGGTGAAGAGGTGGACAATAGTCCATTCAAAGGTAAAAAAGAGTCCTGCAGGAGCTCACTAAATTGAAGGTAGACAAAGTGATGGAACCAGATATTAACAGAACTGCGAAGGGAGATAGCAGTACCTCTGGCAGCCATGTTCACTGAGTCATTCAACACGAGTGAATTGGAGGAGGGCACATGTGGTCCCTCTACACAAGTCCAGCAGCAGGGAGGAGGCAGGGAACAATAGGCCATTTAGCCTCACCTCAGTAGTGGGGAAGATCATGGAGACATTGCTTAAAGAAAGGATAGTGGGGCATCTAGATGCCATCGAACACAGGACCATAGACAATATGGATTCACAGTGGGGACATCATGTCAGATAAATCTGGTTGATTTATTTGACTGGGTGACAAAGGAAGTGAATCAGGTGGGGCAGGACAACGCTACCTTGATTTCAGCAAAGCCTTTGACACCATCCCATATAGAGGCTGATAAACTAGCTGGGTAGGCTGGACATGGGGAAAGGGTGGTAAACTGGTTTAGAAACTGGCTAACAGACAGGAGGCAGAGAGTAGTGGTAAATGGTATGCAGTCTAGGGAGAGGGGGCGATCAGTGGGGTGCTGCAGGGATTGGTCCTGGGGCCAGTTCTGTTCAATGTCTTCATTAGTAATATTGCAGAACATCTGAAGGAAATTTTTTCACCAAATTTTCAACATAGCCATTTTAAGACCTCTGCTCATGAACAGTGTCACTGTGATTTTCTTAATTTGTCCCGTACATTGATTTCGCACACCTACTGCGCCACTGTGCGCTACATGGGCTGAAACACGTTTTGGGTGAGATGTGAAAAATGGCAGCTGTACTACTCATAAGAAGGTGTGGTAAAATGGCAATGTTGAAAATCTGGAGTGAAAATATTGAAAATTCGCGAACTTACGAGCCTGCGTAGGAACTGCGCAACGCATGCTCATAAAACAGTCATTTTTGGATTTTGGCATCAAATTTTCAACATGGGGTTTGGGACCCTTCTCATGAATGATGTCACTGTCATGGCGTTATTCTGGCCCAAAGGGTGTTTTACGCAGTGACTGCGAAAATCACCCTTCGGGCCCAACAACACCATGACAGTGACATCAATCATGAGAAGGGGCCCCAAAAACCCCATGTTGAAAATTTGGTGCCAAAATTCCCAAAAATGCCTGAGATATGCAACAAAGTTGAAACCCCCCCTATCTAGCCCATTATACAGCTTACCGGCATTTCCTCAGTTCTCGGTCGGCTTTGAAGAGTGCAGACGTGTTCCTGGTCCACTGAAGATCGTCATGCCAAGCTCCAGAGGTAAGTATGGGGTGAGTGGGGTGTGGGGAGGCTGGGTGTGCAGTGGGTGGTGCGGGTTGTGGAGGGGCGGGAGACTATGTGGGACCGTTTTTCTTTACAGGGAAAAAAAAAGGATGAGCGTGTTTGCCATGCTGGGGTGGGCTCCCAGCATGGCACAAGGACGTTGAGTGGTTCAGCCGACGGGGATTGGGCACCCCTGCCGGCCTCAGTGATTATTTGCTAAGCTGGGAGGGCACCCAGCATGCATTTCAGAAGGGTTTGGGGAGGTGGGGAAGCAGCACAGCTGACAGGGATAGGGCACCCCGTCGGCTATACAGTGAATGCGTGCGGGGGCGCGCATACCTGTGTGGACTTCTGTCTGTGGGGAGGGGAGCTGCACCTGAGCAGCCTTATCTTATCGCTGCTCACTCAAGCGTAGCTCCCCTTTTAACTGTATGCCACTGCATTTTGGAGCGTGTCATAGACAGCTCCAGAATGCATTGGCTTACAGGGGCCGCGTCTGCCAACACACTGACTGAATTGGAGGAGGGGGTGACACACCTCCGAAATCTCCGATGATGGCACTATGTTTCTTGCACATGCGTGCAAGCAACATAAAAATTATACTGAAACAAATGGTCTGTTGCCTTTTACTGAACCAACATACATGGATGTTACAAAAAGAACAGTGTCTAAGTGTTTGGCCCAACAAGGTCTTCTTCTGAAGCTTGCATGAGTAAACTTACAAGGGATGTTCTAGCCTGTGTGACAATGGTTTCAACTATGCCACTGAATTTGAAAAAAACAGCAATTAAATAACTTAGGATAATGCAGGATATACAAATGAAATCAGCGCGCACATGTGAAGGCATTGTTGTCATGTCAAAAGACAGCAAAAGTACAGCAGCTACCTGAATTCACCTGCTTTTAATTGCTGTTTTAAAAGGGGGATATTTTTTAAATAGCCTGTAAATAGTTTCACAATAATTCCCTCATACCTTTTACCAAGTGTCTGGTCTCATATAATTCAATGGTTGGCAGCTCCTCCACAGCACACAAATGAACAGAGGCTATTTTAGTTGTCATTTTCATATCTCGCCCAAAATGTGTTTCCTGCATGTAGCGCACAATGGTGCAGTTGTGTCTAAATCAATGTTTGGGACAGATTAAGAAAATCACAGTGACACTGTTCATGAGCAGAGGTCTTAAATGGCTATGTTAAAAATTTGTGACAAAAAGTTCATAAAATGACTGTATTACGAGCGAGCATTGCGCAGTTTCCACGCACCCCTCATAAGTTCATGAATTTGTAATATTTTCAGTCCAGATTTCCACCACTGGCATTTTCCACATTCCTTATGAACAGTACAGCTGTCATTTTTCACACCATGGCCAAAATGTGTTTTCGCACTTTCAGCGAAGAAATGCGTGGCGACTGTGGGAAATCACTGTTTGGGACAGATTAAGAAAATCACCATGACACTGCTCATGAGTGGAGGCCCAAAATGCCTGTGTTAACAATCTGATGTAAAAAATCCCCAAACTAATTACATTACAGGTGTGCGTTGAGAAGTTTCTATGCCCACTCATGACTTCCCCAGTTTTTCTGATATTTTAACTCTGGATTTTCAATATTGCCATTTTTTTACACCTCCCCATGAACAGTACAGCTGTCATTTTTCACATCCTGTTCAAAATGTGTTTTTCACAACTGTGGCGTAAATGGCGTAAGTCACTGTGCAAAATCAGCTTTCAGCTAATGAACTGATATTGCCACTGTTCATAAGGTGGGGGTCCCAAAAAAAATGTTGAAAATTTGGAGCGAAAATACCAATGAACGTCTGCGGTGTTCCCTGTAGAGACTGACAGGCCTCAGGGGTGTGACTTGGGATTGTCGCCTGTAATGCTCATACCATTCCACCCCCATCCACACCCTGCAGCTAGTGAGAGGCATAGAGTTGTGCCTTGGACTCTTCGGCCTCAAAGTTCACCCCATTCTCCTATACTGCACCCATCTCACCATATTTCCTAATAGAATGGGGTCAACATAAGGGCCAAAGACCCCAAGGCACACTGTGACACCTGTCGGTGTCTGCAGGGTAGGGTGTGGTGAAATGCCATAGCCGTTATGCCTGACGACCCAAAGGCACAACCCAATGCCTGTCAGTATCTTCAGGGTGGTGATGGGGTTGGCTTCAGTTCAGTACTTCACTGCCATTCCTATTATGCAACTCTGTACCTCCTACACTACCAGTGCCAATGCCAGCAAGCAAACATTCGGCATTGACAAATGCTTGTTGTTGTTGTTAGGGTCCCGAATGTTCCGGTTGTGCATAGGAAGGTCACCCAGCCATGACCACTGCTGAAGAAACTAGGGCATTAAGGAGGATTATACAATGGGCTAAATCCAAGATCCGAATCTCTGCAACCTGATTGGTTGGCACCTTTTCGCAGTGATAAATTGGCCAGTGTACCCACGGGAAAAGATGCCAGCCACCAGTCAGTCGCAGCAGAAAGTACACCTAAAATCACTCTGAGCACCAGAAAGTGACAACTCACTAAGATGGCAATGGATGGTGAGATACAGCACTGTACAGTACCGCCATCTCTGCTCTTCACAGCACTATCCGGTCTCGCTCTGAATCCTCCAAAGCTGGGTTCTGCACACAGTAAAAGGAGAGAGGTACATCAGCCAAAAAAATAAGGTAAACAAAGTACAGCCACTGTGATTCTGTGTGCGTCAAGCCCGTTATCAGGCAACCAATGCATTTTTTTACATGTCGATATGTTAACCGACCACTGCACCCAACTTACTTCTCACACTCAGTGCAGTCCACTCCCGCATCCTCTCAGTCGCCACTTTCTTCCTGACTACATTTGCACTCTCCCTCTGTTTACAATAACTCAGCCAGGAATGTAACAGATAAAAAACAAATTTTCATGAGTGGCACCATCACTGAACCTTCTTAAACCAGGAATCGCACGCTCCATGACCTCTCCTCGTTAGCGCACTGCATTGTACTCTAACACTTGCCACACAGTCTCTCTCTCTCTCTCTCTCTCTCTCTCTCTCTCTCTAAACATAATTTGCCCACAGACTCTGAAACTCTCTAAAAAAATGACAGCATGTAATTCTATATGTGGCATCGTACTCTGAATGCAGGTAGCAAGAGTGGACAGCAGCACTGCATCCATAGCAACAATCGTATCAACCCAGAACTATTTTTTTCTGACAGATTAACAAATATAATAAAAATAAATATAAATGCCCAAAAAGCTTTCCTTTTTAACTTTTTTCATCTAAAAAAATGGGATGGTCATTGTATAATAGCAATATACCCCCCCCCCCAGGGAGTCGGTATACTGGTGGAGTTACCTCAGCTGCTGTGGTTGTCACTTGACTGGGCCTCATGACCAAACCACACCAGCTGTGGTAAATCCACCAGTATACCCACACCCTGGAGGGATATATTGCTTAAGTAAACTCAGTAGAGAAGAGGGTGAGGTGGGGTCAAAAAACTGGCAAAGCATAGTCCTCGCCAAGCGTAACAGAAAGTCAGGTATATGTAAGCATCCTAAGGCAGTCAGGTTAATAGGCTTAGTGATCTGGTGAGCTACAACTAAACACAATAACTTCAAACCTACAACTTGGTAACTATATTCAAACCATAACCTATTTACAAAGACGGCCATAGCCATTGGGGAGGTCAGAGGTGAAAAGTCCACAGACATCTCTGCAAGGCTTCCTCTGAGTCCTGCCTGGGAGTAGCAGTCAGATATCCCACCTGTCCAGCAGATAGATACTATACCAGCAGGTGAACTGTCAAGGGGATTCACAAGGGGCAAACAAGAGGGCAGTAAATGCTGCAACAGGTTCTACCCCCCCTTCAGGGCAGTATACAGTGCCAGGCAGGAATTGCACCACCAGCCTCCAGGCTAGATAGTAACAGTAAAAAAAAAAAAGAGGGGGATCATCCTCCTCTGATCTGGTTGTAGTGGGGATTTTCCAAGCCTCTTGGCATTACCCCTGGCATCTGAGATAATGGAAATGGTCAAGGCCCAGTCTACCCAAGAGCAACTGCTAGGAAGAGGCACTAATTGGGCCCTTATGAGATATGGGGAATCAGTTTGGGGGGGGTACCTTCCCATGCGCTGTTATGGGGACTTAGGGCCCAAACAGAGAGAGGGAGTTTGCCAGCACATGGGGGGTGCTGCTGTAATAGATACCCAAGCCTAGAACTAGCCAGAAATGCAGCAATCAGGAGTCCACATGATGCATGATTACAAAGTCCACTGACTTGCTGGAGAGGTCCAATACACAGTGAGCAGCTGCACTGAAAGTTCTTGGCCCACCAATGCAAACCTACCCATAGCTGTTCCCTGGGACAAAGATGAATACTGTTTATGGCCAGCAAGACATTAGTACAGAATGACGGAGAAAGGGATCATTGTTTAACCAGGAGTAGCACACTAAGCCGAAGCTTGTTTCTAGATGCAACCTGGGAGACAAGGAAGTTAAGTGACTTGTTCAGGATTACACAGTAAGCACCTGGGTGGAGAGGGTTGTGCCCGAACAGGTGTATATGCATTCAGGCCAGAACAGATCTCCCCCTCCCTTTAATACAGAACCAGGAAAATCAAAATAGAGTACTTAGCTTCAATCAGGGTGGGTTCCCCTGCAAGATGTCCCTGGAGGGCTCTGCGTGACAGACAGAGGGTGATATAACATGAGCAAGGCTGGAAGCAGAGGTCAGTACGGCCTACTCAGAGGCATCACAGAGTCCATCACTGCTGGGTTCAGCCATGTGTTTCTAGGAGCTGGAAGTTGCTAGGAGGGATCCAAAGTTACCGGAGACAAATTTGAGCCAGTTGAAGATTGTGCTTCAGGAGGATGCAGCAGTAGGGGTGTGTAACAGTTAGCTGACAAGAAGGGCAGCAGAGTGGATTGCTGAGCAGATCCTAGTTCTTCTGTAGGGTCTGGGCTGATGGCTCTGATACGCTCCATGGGATTTTGCCTCCTTAAGTGATCCTGAGAAGGGTGGAGCTTCCTAGCCTTAGGCGGTGGGGAGGCATCGAAGATATGGACCTCTTGAGGGAGATCTGTGCCAGATCCAGCAGCACCAGCGTCAGTGGCTTCCATTGCCTTGGGTGAGTGTGAGGATCTTTCCATATTGCAGGGGCTCCTGAATTCAGCAGGGTAGATTTTCTGAATGAAGTCGATCAAGCTGTCAGAGGAAGCAAACAAGAGTGGGGAACCATTGTGTATGACCCTTATGGTGGCGGATAACACAGCAAAAAAGGTATATTGAGCCTGTACATGATCTTGCGAGCTTCTGTGTTCTCCTTCCTCTACTCGGTTTGTTCTCTCATGTAATCCTAGAAAATCTGAATTTTGTTGCTTTGACAGGGTAGCTGACCCCAATTCCTGCCTGCAGTTGCCACCAGCTGTCTGAAGTCAAAGAACCAAGCCAGCATAGGGCGAGGGTGCTCTCCTGCCAGGGGAAGGGGAGTAAAAGAGCAATGGGCCCTCTCAATATGTAATGTAGTGCCAGCAGGTAAATTTAACATATGAGGAAGAGTGGCCTGTAGAAAGGTGATGGGATCCTTATGCACAGCACCCTCAGGAAAGTCTAGAAACCACAAATTATTGCACCTGCTGCAGTTTTCTAAGTCATCAATTTTATCTTGCATCTGATGTATTGTCCTGGCTGGCTCCCTGAGGGTGGCTGTTGGCTTCTGGAGGACCGCGTCATGCTATCCAAGACAGCACTCTTTGTGGAAGAGCCAGGTCTCAATGTTTTGTAGTGTTTGAATATTAGCATTGATTGTCGTGGTCATCTGTGTCATCTGGGCAAGTATTTGAGAAAACATCTGCTCAATGTGGCCAGGGTCCCCTGGCGGTAGCGCAGCATAGGACATGGTGTTCACAGGTAGGCCTCTGAATGGCTCTCAGGCTGTAGGCAGTAGAAATGGGTGTCAGATGTCGGGAAATGCAGTTAGACCTCAAATAGGCAGTGCGGACGCCCTCCACTGTAAATCAGACTTCTGTGATGGGTAGAAAGATTAGCCCCAAAGTAGAATTTGTCCTTGAGTTCACAAAGCTGGAGATCTATGCTGCCACCACAGCCAAAGGCTTATGGGGAAGTATCGCCGTGTAGCATAGGTGCAGAGGCGTGTATGATGACTGCTCAGGCTGCAGCTGATGTGCCACATGCACAAATCTCATCTGTACCATTTGCATAGCAACAATGTGCACCAGCAAGGGGCCTGTGATGCGTGCCAGAAAGGGCGTGGCCCGTGAATACTGGTCAGCTACGCATATGCAGAAAGTGAAGTCAGCTGTTCATGGGCTTTGTAGTATGGTACGGAACATACCAGGTATGTGCTGCGTCCCAAAAGTCAGCTGTAAAGGTGGCAACACACATCCTCACAAAGAACAACATGGGACACATCAGCGGAGTTCAACACACTATTTGCTGCACAGGTAGTCGCCTCACAGTACTCTATCTCTGGGATTGGAGAACACAATAGGCAACAGTCCTGTACTATATTGTGTACAGTCTGTGTACACAGCACTTTCCAGAGTCCTACATAGTCCATACCACACACCCCAATGGCATTCTGAGGCTGTGCCCTATTCGTGGCTGCATTCTGTGGCTCAGTGCTCAGATTGGTTGGTCAGGTACCTTCTCTCCATAGGCACCACTGTCGTGCACTTCATTGGCCCCTGGCTGCTATGCAGTCAAGGTCTGGACAATGGTCAGCCCGCAGTAGACAGCACATGCTGCTTTCTCCCACTATTCCAGGGGCTGTTGTGGGGATCAGGGTCGCTATCCACCATCTCTTCACAGCCATATCACCATCAACTGTGCTGGGATATCCTGCAGGGGAAAAGGCAGGTGTCACACAAATGTGACCATGTCCTGGATTGCCTAGCCTCCACCCCCCCCCCAAGCTGGACATCATGCATTCCCCCATCCAACCCAGCATGCCCTCATGCACCTTTGCCCAATCCACCCCACATGCCACCATGCACACCCCCAGTGGGTGACCTTTACCTCAGCATAGGGGCTATACTCACCACAGTGTGTTCAAGGATGTACCATGCTATTCCGTACTCATGACAGTAGCAGTTGCCGATGTACTCCAGCCTCTCCGGCAATCAGATGGCCTGTGCCAGGGCCTCAGGCATCTCATCCATGGCACGCTTGACTCCAGTGGTCCCAGTCACAGAAGGATCTCTGGAGGGCATCCCTAGAATGGCTGCAAAGACAGTAACACAGGTATTAGAACTGGCTGCAGCATGCACCCCCTGTAGGTGCCGAGTTTACTCTGGGCATACCTACCCTTGCAGGCTGGCTACCCCCTCAGAGGAGGTCATCCTCATCCTTGTAGAGCAGTGCCCCAATCCTTTCCAGGGCATAGGGGAGCATCTCTGTGGCCATTGCTGGTTCTGATATGTGGTAGATGTGGCTCCCTGTTTGAGCGTCAGGATATGGCATCCACGTCACAGGAGCATGTGACTGTGGCCCCACCCATCCACATCTGTGGGATACTGGCTTCTGTACTAGTGTGCCATCACTCCAGCTACAGATGTCTGTGTGGCATCCATGACAACCTGTTACTCACTTCAGTATGCTCTATGCCATGTACAGCAGGTGTGTGCCACAGCCCATGCATGGCCATATATGGTAAGGTCACAGGGCATTCCCGGCTCTATACAGCATGCCCATCCCGACCTGCACACAGTCCTGTGTGCAATTACGCAGCTGGTAGTGAATCTCGATGGCCACCTACCGCACCTTGGTGTCTACCACAGTGTGCTACGTGTCCCCGGCCATGTAGTTGCGTACAGCTGTTATGCTGCCTGCCGCATGCAGCAGACCCTATGGTGCATAGTGCCCAATAAGCTGAAAGTTCGTTGTCCAGTATACTTGTATTGCACTTAAAGAAAACTAATAGACTAGCCATGAATACTGCTGAGAGTGCAGTTTGGTGATACTGGAGCGTGGCAAAACATGTATCATAAGTGATTGCCTTGTATTTATTAATCAAGATTTTCTCTGTTTCCATATAATTTTTGGTTGTCTGTATATACAGTACTATAAAAGTACATTTTTATATAGTACTTACCTTTCAGCTCTGTTAACATCTTGCTCTTTCATGGTCCTCTTTGCTCCTAATAATTATAAAGACCCAGTTTCGATTTATACAGCCACAAAGGAAACTCATTCAAGATGCTGTGATACGTTTATTTTGTTTTCCTTGGCCCGATAGTTAGCCCTTTTGTATAAAATGTATTTCCTATTTGTTGTTAATAACATTCCTCATGGTAGTGATTTTATATTAGTAAAACTGGGAATTTTAATGTAAAGTCATTATACAAATTGAGTTGCATTGTGGGACTTAATTGTAATGTATATGTGTACTTTATTACCTGTATAGTGTATGAATTTACTAATGCTATACTTTGAAAGTTTTTTATACTGCCAATACATATTCTTACCAATAACTACATGTTAACTATATTTGGCAGCCTGAAAAATTCTAAATATTCTAAGAATATGTTTTTTATTAACAATTCAGGTACTAGCTACATCAAGTGACCTTGGGCCCTGCTTTTTTTTTTTGACTTGGTGTTTACCCCTGTTCCTGCTTGCCCCAAATCTAGACAGCGCCCCCCCCAGCCCAGACGCCCACCATCCCTAGAACTTTATCCTCTGTTTCTGCCTGCCCCCTATCTGGACAGTAACCCCCCGGCCCATTTACCCACCATCTCTGGGACTTACTCTATTCCCCCATGAGTTACCCATCATGACAGGGTCAGGGGGGCTTACCCTCCCAAAACAGGAGCTAGATGGTGCCTAGTCAGTGGTGCCATGTCTGAGGGAGGGCAGTCCGTCATCCCACTTCAGCAGTGTTTTCTGTCCCTCTGTTTTTCTTGATGGCCTCCGGGACATCAGCATGCAATGATGTGGAGTGTTTGTCGCTGTCCCTTGCCCTTCTGGGCCTATCATCTGCCTTGTCATTCAGTCTCCACTAGGTGTCAGGTGCTTGGGCACATCCCAGAACCTGCAGCTTGCTTTGCATATGGCCCTGTGGACCATATGCAAAGGAGTTGCAGCTGCATCATCACACACATTCTGGCAGACCTATAACGGACTTTGCAGGTGGCCCAGTGGGCCACTCACAAAGCAGCAGCATCATCCCATGCACTGCACCAGTCCTGTAGCAGATCTTGTGAGTGACCCAATGCAGCACTCACAGAGCAGCTACTTAATCACATGGAGTGTGCCAGACCTTTAGCAGACTTCGTGAGTGACCCTGCAAACCACTCAGGAAGCAGCTGCATCATCAAACACACTGTACCACACTTGTCACATACTTGAGGCACTTGTGAAGCAGCTGCACCATCACACACACACCAGACCTGCAGCAAACTTAACAAATGGGCCTGTAGACTACTCAGAAAGCAGCTGCATCATTACACATATCGCCACAGACCTGTTGCTTGCTTTGAACGTGGCTGTGCTAAGCCATCTATATTTTTTCTTGTTTTGAGACAGTGTCACAAAAGTGGAAACTGTATCTCACAAAACTGGACACTGAGTCATGACAACAGGTTTACAAATTACAGTTCAGTGTTTTTGTGAATAGAGTATGGGGTTGGTAGTGCTTATGTAACTGTAGTTTACTTTTTGGCTTTTCTTTATTCGCACCCTTGGTAGGGAAAGTGGGTAGTGAGTAGTGAATAGAAAGCCCAAAAAATTACCAATAGAGCTCAAAAAGATTACCTCCTCCAACTCATGGAGAGTATGGCTAGTAGCTCGCAGGAGAGGAAAACTCTCCAGGTGGGGGACACCTCTGAGGACCCATGGCCACTGACCCACTCATCCTCCAGGCAAACTAAGAGGAGATGAACCTAGGTTCTAACAACCATATTCTAAAAGCTGAAAGAGGTGAACTGCTTGGAGAGATGACGTTCCATCTTCAGAGTCCGTTGGATGATGCGTTCTGGAAGGATGATTCTGAGGCTGAAGAGGCAGGACCATGCTGAAGGAGCATCTAGATCCCAAATATGGATTAGGTCCAGCTGTAAAAGGGATGAATGTGGTCCAGAATTCCAAGGTGATATTGGTTGGTATTCATTGGGGTACAGAGACAGTGTGAGCATGAAGAACATGAGTTGAGTAAACGGGCTGCCAGATTCAGAACTGTGGGAAGCAGGATGAGTTATGAAAGTCATAAAGTAATCTATTAGACTGTGTAGAGGGCTTGACATTCAGATTAGAGTCTGAAGGCATGGAGTTCAGCAGTGAGCGATACGTTGCGATATAAGAATCTATGGAGATGATCAAGGATTTGGACAGAAGCTGCAGGTACCTGGTAGGAGGGGTTAACATGGAAGATTGCAGACCAATGAAGGAAGGGTGGTATATGCTCTAGAGAGGGTAGCTGGATATCTTTGGGACTCATTAGAAAGTTCAGCACAATGAGTTTGAAGGTTGAATAGAGTGAATATTGTGATAATGCAGTTCATGTAGGCTCATATGCAGGAAGGACTGCTAATGGGAAATGACGGATGTGGTTATCACTCTGGTGTCATTGCCTGAGGCCGAAACTTGAGTGGCCATGGCAATTTTGCAGTGCTGGAGTATCCAATGTCTGAATGCTGAGGGGAGCCTGAGAATGAGTCATCGAATAAGTCTATGGACTGATGTGGCACAGGGAAATGGAGAGCAGCGTAGAAAGCAATGGGTGCCTAGCATGCTTGGTCAGATACAGGGCTGTTGTGGGGCATAACTGGGATAGTGAGACAGCCAGGTCAGTTGCAGATGAGCGGATGGAAGAATCAGTCACAACCTGCTCATGGTGATGATATTCACTGGTGGAAGTATGGGAAGTAAATCATGATGGATGAGTTAGAAGGATCACTGGATGGGCAGCTGGCATGATTTAAAGTAACATGATGAAGAGATGTAGAGAACTTTTATGAATTATGGTGATGTCCAGAGGCCAGGGAATGGTGGTTCAGATAGGGTAACTTTAGCAAGGCAGCTAGGCACCAGATATCCAGCAATACATGTTCTGGGGTAGTAGCTGGAAAAGGTCTTAGGAACATCCAGTGGCTATTCAGAGAATACGAGTTGAATAGCATGGTCAAACTGAGTCCGCGCTTTTTAGGAGAAGACTATAAGGAGAAGGTATAACGAATGATGCCAGTACTGCTATGAGGTATCTTATGGTTCCTGGTATCCTTAACAATGATGGACAGTATGAATTTGGTACATCTCAGAAGGAATTAGGGTCATGTGTCCAGGTGAGAATGTAGGAATGAAAGGGACTCACTAAATCTTGGATCCTATGAAGACACTGGGAGGTAGTGATATCCATACTGCTTGAATTAATAGACTGTATAAGGAAACATTCTGCAGAGGTGATTGAGAGATGAGATCTTCTATAGTCCAGTTGAATGAGATTCCAGAATTGGGTCCTGGGGATGGTATTGGGAAGTACTGATGAATTTATGGTGTCGTAAGAGTCCACAGGAAAAGCTGTTCAAGGGGTGTCGCTAGAATAGGGTTTCCTCAGGTGAGATGAACAGGTACTCCATACAGCATTACAAGGGAACTGTTATAATGGCTGAGGTAGGAGTATAAGGCAAATTAATGGGTAGCAGTAGTTGTTCAGGCAGGGATGTTTGGCATTGATAGTCATAGGAGTGCCCAAAAGAGACATGGCAAAAGTGCAGGAGCCCCGAGCTGCCAGGGTGGCGAGGAGGAAGGCAGCAGTCCAAGGATGGAGGAAAAAGTCCAACGTGGAAGGCATCTGACCGGAGGAAGGAGCCTGATAAGAAGTCAACAGAGGCCAAGCAGTACTGACATGGGAAGGTGCGGACAAGGTACAGGACTGAGGACAAGCACTACAGCATATTGGAATAGGATGCAGGAAAGCTGAATCAGGCCTCGGGTGGTAGAGCCATGTACAACCATGAAGTGAATCCAGGTACAAGGTGCTGTGAAGGGGAGGTATGAGGTGTCCACCTCTGAAGGAGATGATGAATGCAATTAGCTAATAGCAAAATGGCGCTGCAGCGATGGGGTATGAGGTCTGCCCAAGGAAATGGCTAAAATAGCTTGCCAACAGCAAAGGTGCGGCGGTGATGGGGGAATGGGCTCCCATCTCCAAGAAGATGATGAACTTGCATAACTGGCAATAAAAGGACAGGGGGTGTGCAGGAGGTCCCACTTGAGGAGATGGCGAACTGGAGTGGCAGATAAGGAAAGCATTGGAATTGTTGGTGGAAGACCACTGATGGGGATGAGGGCAGCAGCAGGGGGACAGTGCAGAAGGTTTCAGGCAGATGTCCTTGAAGATGAGAGAAAGGCACATATCCAGTAGGAAGCAAGGGGAATGTGGGCAAACATGTCCAGGAGGAAGGCAATAGGGAAACATAGCCATACAAACATACGAAATTGCCAGCAGATAAAGACCTTATGGTCTATCAAGTCTGCTCAATTGTGCAGTTAGCAGCCCTTATACTGCAGCTGCCCCTCCCTCCCTCCAGTGACCTTCCCCCTTACCCTGTCCAATCCCCTTTTGAAGCAGCCCACAGTTTTACAGGATACCACTTCCCCAGGCAATACATTCCACCCAGACACCACCCTTTCAGTTAAAAAAAGTGTCTCCTCATTTCCCTCCTGAACCTTCCCCCTTCCAATCTCAGATCATGCCCTCAAGAGTCCCTCCCCTCCTTAATTTGAAAAGCCCCTCCATGCCCGTCTTATTTATTCCTTTCATGTACTTGAAGGTTTCAATCATGTCCCCCCTATCTTTCCTCTCCTCCAGGGAGAACATGTTCAGCTCCTTCAGCCTGCTGTCATAGGGTAAGTCCCCTAGTCCCTGGATCATTTTTCTTGCCCTGTGCTGCACCCCCTCCAGTAACCTAATGTCGTTCTTCAGGTATGGTCGCCAGAACTGCACACAATACTCCAGGTGTGGTATAACCAGTGACCTGTATAGCAGCAGGATCACCACCCCCCAGCGGATATGCTTCTGGCAATACAACCCAGCATCCTGTTGGCCTTTTCAGCTGCCTATTTACACTGTGCTGCATTGTTCATTGCTCCTGTTATGATCACCCCTAGATTCTTCTCCTCTTCTGTCTTGGCTAGTTGAATCCCCCCCCCAGCTGGTAGCTCCTCCTTGTTTTGCACTGAAATGTAGCACCTTGCATTTCTTGGCATTGAACCCCAGCTGCCAAGTGTCCGACCAGGCCTCCAAATTTGCCAGGTCATCTTGCAACCCCTGCTGCCACCCTTCTACTGCTCCCATCTTGGTAGTCAAGTCATCTGGGGTAGTGAGAAGGAGGAGATGGCAGCATCCAGCTGAAGGTCTGGAGATTGGAGGAAGTGGAGCCGAAGGTGAGCCACAACACCACCACACAGGAGCATGGGAGGAGGTGGAATGCAAGCAGCAAGGAAGTCCAGGAACCTGATGGTCCAAGTGGAGATGGAGACTGGACAAACTGGCAGAGTCCAAACCAGAATGGGAGAAGGCCAAAAACGGGGACAAGTACATCGAGTCCATGGAGGTACGGGTTGCAGTTGGGTGAGGTAGAAGATGGAAGGCAATTGGGGTATAGTGGTCCTGTTCCCTAAGGGAATGCGGTGACTGGGTATCAGGTAGAGAATGTAGTTGGTTGAAACTGTAGATTGAAGACACTGGCTCCCATCTCCAGTAGTCTGGGCGAGCTAATGTTCACTCAATGCCACCAGGCAGAGTTAGAGATGGAGACTATCAGAAGTTGGCAGGTAGAAACTGGTTGATACAGGAGGTAGGAAAAACATGCTCCCATCCCCAGTAGACAGGGGAAGCCTACCTACACTGCTATGCCTCGATAGGCAGAGTTAGGGAAGGGGCTATTGGACTGCTGGTATGGGCTGAGCAAGGAAAGGGCAGCTGACAGCTGTGCAGTAAGAGGTAGGTAAATAAAGCAGGATGAAGGGGAAGGCAGCAAGTTGGAAGGTAGAGAGCAGGAGGAGGAAGGTACCATGAATGCCATTAAGGTGAAGAAATGGTAATCCAGGGAGGAGCACGTGGCACAGCAATGGAATACAATGGATAAGTCGAGGCTGAGCAGGCTGCAAGGGTAATGATATATGCGAGGGTAGTGATAGCATATGGCTTACATAAAGCATGCTCCAGCTAACTGGAGCTGAGATGCCCTGCCATGACGCCCCCAGTCCCCTGCCGTGGGAATAACAGGGGAGCTGCAAGCTGAGCATTCCGAGACCAAACAGCAACTGGAGTGGAGGTGGGGTAGGTGCCTGAAAGAGGCTTCAGGAATGGCAGGGACCAGGGAAGGACAAGCCAGAAGTATAATGGGAAGCAAATGAGGACTGAGTGGACACTACTGGGGCAGAGAGGGGGGAGCAGGCATGAGCAGTGTAGGTGATAGGTATGCTGGAAAGGGAGGAAGCAGCAGGGGTAGGCAAGATAACACAGAAATAAGAGGCTGAGCAAGGGATTTGAATGCTGGGACTAAGAGATGGGAAGGGAGGAGCAGCATGGATGTCAGGCATAACTGGTAGGGAAGGTGGATCGAGATAGTGGGCTTAATGGAAAAAATATTGAGGGAGCACAGGTCCCAGATTAGAAAAGAGGGGGACACCGGATTGGTACAGTAGAAAGGGCTAGGAAATGGAACGCCTCTGGGAGAAGCGGGAAGCCAAAAAGAAAACACGGGGAGCATGGGACAAGGGCAAGAACGGGGGGGGGGGACCAGAAAAATGAGCAGTAGGGAAGGAAGGAGCAGCATCAGGAAGGAGAGAGGCAGGGGCAGGGAAGGAGAGCCATGGGACAAAGGGAGGCAAGGAACAGAATTTATTTAGTTTTTTTGTGCATGCATAGTGTGAGTGAAGGTGGGAAGGAAAGTGAAAGCTAGGAAGCAGAAGGGAAGGTGGCATTCCAGCGGAAATGGAATCTCAGGTGGCATTGCCGGAGAAATGAACACAATCAGCCAAAGGCCCACTTTTCACATACCCATTGTCCAGGCTTGAGCAAACCACTCAAGCTGCACCCCACATAGCACAGAGTGTCACCTACAGGAAGACTCGAAATAAACAGACAAGGCAAAACAGTGCTCCGTACATACTGAAATATCTATAATAAAAAAAAAAATGTAAAGAACAAGGCTGGCATTACACACCGAGGTAGTGTGGTGAAACATTGGCACGAGTCATACATTACTCCCTGTAATGTGTTCCACATGCGACGATCCTAAAGATTACGGGCACCTGAACAACACAGATTAAATTAAATGCCAGTATGAAAATATCTGTGCAAGGGGCTGCATCTGTGCAGTGGATAGAGGATTAAGTGGCAGTAGTAGAAAAGCCTCTCCGACCAAGGGGCTGGGAAGGACGGGCTGAGCAACAAGGGAAGGATGGGCAGAGCAACAAGCAGCAGTTGTGGACAAGGGGATGGGTGCAGCTGAGGGAAAGGGGTCAGCGGAGCAGGATGCAGTGTGGGAGGGAAAGCAGTTGGGAAGCAGGGGCAAAGGCAGCTCAGGAAGACAGAGGCAGTAGGGCAGCCCAACGGGCGCATCGGGATGATGGAGCACCCTGGAAGAGCGAGCAAAGGCATAGTGGTGGCCCCGCAGAGCAGGGCCCGAGCCTTGCAATGGGGAGAGGGGAAAAAGCAAGGTATGGGAAAAGTACTAGCAGCACAGAAAAACTGAGCAGGGCGCAGGAAAAGGAAGGGAAGAAGGTTCAGCCACACAGGTGCCCGGTGCTTGCGAAGGGGGAGAGTTTCGCAACGCGCTAGGTGGGGAACTACCATGGGAGGCTGGCCTTTGTAGGGGATGTGGGAGGAGCTATTCCCCCACATTGAACCTCTGACTTTTGCCCTCCCAAAACAGGCCCTGTTTTTGTGAAACTGAACCCTGATTTTGTGAAACTGAACATACTATTTTCATTAATAATTTAAAAAGTGTTTTTTTTTAAATAGCACTTGAAGCCTTAGACTTATACCCCACACTGTCAACCACAAGTTTCAGCCTACAGCTGCAAGCATTTTTTGTTTTGGTGCACAAGATTTACTTTTTTTTTTCACTTTCTCCTGGTCTCAACCCAGAGGAAACTTAGTCGGCTGGACCCCAGCGCATTGGGAACCCAGCATCATGATGCTTTCACTACCAGGAGATTTTTCCTATGGTTTCTCCCATTTTTTGTCCCTACCCCTGAAGGCGCCAATATGAAGGATTTGCATCCACATGAACGGCGTCTTGACGCACGCCGCTGTCAAGCGTCCACAGCACCCTCCCCACCCCAACTTCTTGAGGAGCTGTTGTGCCTTGCCACCCATGCTTCCACCAGCAGCAATGCTATGGGCATGATTGCTGCCTGGTAACCCTCCCCCCTACAGAGGAGGAGGAGGAGAGCATCCATTGGGACCTCAGTCCTGCCTCCTCCAGCTGACCCCACAGCGACCCAGCTGTTTCCAAACCTGGGTCGCTAGCGTACTGCGAGATGTGGCATCCAGTGCCTCAACCCTCAGCGCCACCAGGCCAGCAGATTTACATTCTTTTACTCACTTTCATGATTGCTAAGACTCATAGAAATGTAAGTCTTATCTCAAGAATATGAATTTTAACTCATGGAAACAGAAACTACCTTTGTTGCGACAAAAAAACGACATGAAAAATTTTGTGAAAATGGAACTGCAGATGCATGAAAACGGAAGCCAATTTTATTAATAATTTAAAGTCTGCAATGTTTTCAGTTAATTCATATAGCAAAGAGTTATCTTGTGCCAAACTACAACTAACCTGAAAATTTCAGGTTTGAACTCACAGCCATTTTTGTGCTATTGGTAAGCAAAAAAAAGTCTTTAAAAAGATGTTTTTTTCCATCGTCAACCTTTTAGAGGTTTTAAAGTGCTGAACCAATTATTAGCCCAGATTTTCAGGACACAGAGATCCTGCACCTGAGAATGTGCATGCTAAAGTTCAATTTTCCCATCAAGGGATGGGTGGTATTTATTTATTGAACTTGTTTTTCCAGGTAAACATAAAGAAATTAAGAAAACAAAATCTCATCTAGAACAGAATTTGTAACCCTAACTATAAGTGTTGCTGCAGTAAGTGAAACCTGGAGGCAATCTGCTGCTGCAGTAAGGAAAGCAAATGCCAAATTGGGTTTCATTAGGAGGGAGGTATGAGCAGGTTGGGAGGGGATCCTCCCTCTGTACAAGGCCTTGGTTGATCACACTTGGAGTGCTGCATCCAGTTTGGTCATGATCTATAGAAAGGACATTAACGAATGAGAGAGTTCTAGCACAGGGCTTCCAGCCGATCAGCAATCTAGGGCACAGACACTACGAGGAGAGACTAGACAGACACAAATTGTTCCATTTAGAAAAGAGAAGGCTTAGAGGGAATATGATTATGGTATTCTGAATACTGAAACAGTTCTGATAAAGGCAGGAGCACTCCTGCTCCCAAAGGTGCAACTATACAGTTAAACGGAAGGTATAAAATGAACTAGTGCGCACATCAAATACAATAGGCTTAGAAATTGATACAAAGGAGAGAAAGAAGTAAGTGCCTCAGCCGGGATTTGAACCAAGGCAACCCAGAATACTGTTCCAGTTGCACTAACCAGTTGCGCCACCAAGGCAACTGGAACCTGGGCTATCCTTGAGCACAGATTACTCTTTATCTAATGCACAACCTGGTGCTGCACAAATAATTACTACATTTTCAGTCACATGGGTGCAGTGTGCATATTTATGGAACACATACAAACAGAGGAAAGAAAGAAGTAAGTGCCTCTGCTGGGTCTTGACTCCAGGCCACCCAGATTACCATTCCGGTTGTGCTAACCAGCTGTACCACCAAGGCAACTGGAACCTGAGCTGTCCTGGAGCACACATTACTCTTTCTCTAATGCACAGCCTGGTACTGCACAAATAACTACTACATTTTCAATCACAAAAGAAAGAAGTAAGTGCCTCAGCTGGGACTTGAACCCAGGCCACCCAGAATACCATTCCAGTTGCACTAACTAGCTGCGCCACCAAGGCAACTGGAACCTGGGCTGTCCGGAGCACACATTACTCTTTCTATAATGCACAGCCTAGTGCTGCACAAATAATTAATACATTTTCAATCACGAAAGAAAGAAAGAAGTAAGTGCCTCAGCTGGGACTTGAACCCAGACTGCCCAGAATACTGTTCTGGTCACGCTAACCAGCTGCACCATCAAGGCAACTGGAACCTGGGACTTGAACATTATCATGATCGGAAAGATATTCTGGGCAGCCTGGGTTCAACTCCCAGCTGAGGCACTTACTTCTTTTCTCTCCTTGTGATTGAAAATGTAGTAATTATTTGTGCAGCACCAGGTTGTGCACTAGAGAAAAATAATGTGTTTTAGGACAACCCAGGTTCCAGTTGCCTTGGTGGCGCAGCTGGTTAGTGCGACTGGAATGGTATTCTGGGTTGTCTGGGTTCAAGTCCCAGCTGAGGCACTTACTTCTTTCTTTCCTTTGTTTGTATGTGTTCCATAAATATGCACACTGCATCCATATGCTTGAAAAGGCTTAGAAATATATTGATGCAATTTCAGAATACCACGATTAGCCACCCTTGCATGTTGCCATGCTCTGTGACTTCTTGAGGGGGGTATATTCCAAAAACTGAAACAGAAGAACAAGAAGGAGTATGAACAGATATAATCTATGGAGAAAGAGAATACAGTAGTTACAAAAAAATAAATAAAATTTAATTCAGCTCTCTTGTTAGTGTTATCATGCGGTTGAACTGTTTTGCCTCTGTTAATATTTTGTTACTTGTGCCCTCTAGTGTCATAATACTCATAATGCAGCTATAGTGTATAGTAGAATGTTGTTATGGATAGAAATCCATAACTGGAATGGAGTTGTTATGCTTTAGTAGCGATGTCATCACAGCTGTTATGCTGCACTAGCTATGTCACTACTGCAGCATAACAACTTGGAATGTTGCCACATAGTTGCTTTCCTCAATCCAGTTAAGCTGGAAGTTGCTGGGTTTTTTTTTTCAAATTTGAACTTGCAGAAACCTCTGCAGCACACTGTGTCAGTTAAAAAAAAGAAAATGTTAAAATTTATATTCTCTGTTGTCTTCTCCAGCTGGTTTTGTGTGATTCTCTATGCTGTGACTACCCATACACTATAAAAGATTGTGTATGAGCAGTCATACACAAACAAGGATATTCTTGTATCTTGAGGCTCCCTTGGCAACAGTACCTCATCTGTTACCAAGGAAACCTCTCGATACAAGAATAACCTTGTTATGTATGACTGCTCATACACAATCCTCTACGTGCTCCAATCTGAGAGAAAATAGAACCCGCAGAGGGAATTATAAAGCAATAATTGGAGATGGAGCATTTTGATTGGCTGACAGCATTTTAAAATGGTTAGCTTAGTGGATGGAAACCCTCATGTAAATAGAACAATTAAACTTTATCTATAAAAAAACTTATTTAAAAGAATGAACACATTTTAGTTTACTACTAGTATTTAGGTACTTCAAGGGTTGGGTTACCTCACTTAATCTAACCCTGCAGGAGTGCTGTATATGGCAACACCTCTCTCTAACTCTAGGGGCATAAGGACCGTGGCTGCATCTCATTGCTCAGGGCACCTCTGGGGTAGATTTACGGGTCATAACCCAGCCCCTGGCTAGTCTTGCCTAAATGCTAAGGGAAGCTTTGCAACCATGGTACTCTCCTCCATACATTTATACATAACAGCTGGCGGGAGGTACAGAATGGTGCTATTTTTGGCACGTGTGAAATGGTTGCCAAGGAAGCCTTCTCGAGGTTGACTCTCTAAGGTGACTGTGGCAACTATTTCTCCTAAACCTGTTGCAGCATCATTTTGTACTTCTCCCACCATATGTTACCATCTTCAAGCTGATGAGTGAAAGCAGAACCAAATGACATACACTCAAACAGGTGGCAGGATGGGGGAAAAAGATTAGGAAGTATTACTTCAGACAGCAGTGGTTAATATTTGAAATAGCCTACCTGATGAAACTGCGGAAGGTGGCAATGTTCAAGCTTTCAGAACTGGACTAGACAGATCCCAGAGGCAGAATGACACTGATGGTTACGCATTATGAGTAGCAGCAGCATTCTAACTGATAGACCTGTAACATAACAAAGGAGAATTTGCATTGACTACAGCCCAGTGCCTTCCACTGTATACAAGTGTAGCCAAACAGACAAAAAAGCAGTGCACTTGGGTAGTGTGTCTCTTTGCCCCCCCCCCCAAACAGTTTCAGAGAGATGCTCTACATCGGGGGAGCTAAGCAGTGTTTTCAGTTTCTGTGCTGCTTGCCATTTAATAAATAGATGAGTTTTCTGCCTTAATCCAAGAATGCTCTGCTCGTTTGTTTGTTTGGCTAACGGATAACCTTGGAGGTGTATCCATACTCAAACTGGATACAGACACTGCTATATGGCAGGAGGGGCAGTCAGGACAGACTGTGTTCCTTCTGTCAGTGCATACAGAATACTGTATGGGTGACCATAAATGACAAGGCTGTGTATCAGTCGAGGTGCGATGACATCATAGACCTCAAGAGTGACACCCAAAAGTCTCTGATGTCATCCCGCCCTGAGATGGAAACCTCAATCTTGTTGTGTATGGTTGCCCATACATTATTTTGCATCGTAAATGTTTATAGTTCTGTGTATGGTCAAACATTGTGAATGGATTTTCATACACTAAAAAAGCCTTGTTCTGCATGGGTGAAAGTTGTGCGCAGTTAAACGTTCATAAAAATTATGCACCATTCGAAGGCCATGGCAAGTTGCTACTTATGGTTATCTCTTGTTAAGCCTCCTTGCTGACATAACTTTAATACAGTTACTGACTTTGAACAATGCTAGGCAGGTGGGAGGGGAGTGGATGGGTCTCATTTGCCACTGTTTATAAACTGAAATGTGCACTTTTGACATACAGTAAAACCATATACTGTACTATAAAAAATAAAACTTGAGAAACTATGTTCAACTAAGTCTACAGCCCATCCGGGTTGAAATGGCATCATGGACCCTTTGATGTCATCTCAACCCCAAAATGGAAACATAGCTTCACTGAGTGTGGTTGCTTGGGTATTATACTCCATGTGTTAATTAATTTACTTTCTTTCCAACTCTTTCTTTAACTGTGGTCACAGAAACAAAAAAGAACAAGCAACAGGATGAGATTAGAAACATTTTTGTGAAGAGGTAACCTTTTGCAGGTCTGTGACTTCCTCCCATGCTTGTGATTTCTTTAGGGTTTGAGGTCGGCATTTTCGGTTTTCTGGCCCTATTATAGCTAAAGAGAATTAAAAGTATATTCTATATGCTAACAGAAAGAATTAGATAATTGAGATGCAGCATTTTTCTTATTGTGAAATACTGTCAGAAGCTGCATCACTATACAGAGGGGAGGTGGTCCTGCAGGACCCTAACAGCCTTAATGTTTTAAAAGCTGAAATGCCCTCTCTTTTTTTTTTTTCCTTTGGAACTGCTATAATTGTATTTTTTTTGTCCTTTTCTTCTGTTCTGTACATAGCAGGTTTCTCTATCTTTATCTTGCCCTTTCCTGTTCTCTTTTAGTGCTTGTTCTCCTTTAAGTTCAGTTCATTTGAGGCAGAGCTACAGCTAAGACAGAGCTCTGTGCCAGTGCTGGAACCAGGCAGTAAGCGTACTCAGGTGGCGTTGACCATTGTATCACCTACCTGACTACCTTGTAAGAATATTTTTCTGTTTAAATGCTGGTTTTGCTTTGTTTTGCTTTAGTTGCTTTTTTTTTTTTATTTTTTTTGGCTTAATAAAACGTATTGGAAATTGAAGAACCTATGAACATACAAACATACGAAATTTGCCAGCAGATAAAGGCCTAGAGGTCTATCAAGTCTGCTCAAATGTGCAGCTAGCACCCCTTATTCTGCAGCTGCCCCTCGCTTCCACCCTTCCCCTCCTTTGACCCTCCCCCTTGTCCTGTCCCATCCCCTTTTGAAGCAGTCCACTGTTCTACTGGATACCACTTCTGCAGGTAACGCATTCCACCCAGCTACCACCCTCTCCGTAAAAAAGTGCCTCCTCATCTCCCTCCTGAACCTTCCTCCCTCCAGTCTCATATCATGGCCCCTGGTGTCCCTCCCCTTCCTTACTTTGAACAGCCCCTCTGTACCTGTCTTGTTTATTTCTTTCATGTACTTAAAGGTTTCAATCATGTCCCCCCTGTTCCTTCTCTCCTCCAGCGAGTACATGTTCAACTCCCTCAGCCTCCTCTCATATGATAAGTCCCCAGCCCTTTGGTCATCTTTGTCACCCTGCACTGCACACCCTCCAGTAACTTAGTGTCCCTCTTCAGATACGGGCACCAGTACTGCATGCAGTACTCCAGGTGCGGTCTAACTAATGACCTATACAGTGGCAGAATCACCTCCTCCCTCAAGGACATACCCTTGCAATGCAACCCAGCATTTTGTTGGTCTTGCAGCTGCCTTCCTACATTGTGCCAAGTTGTTCATTAACCCTGTAATGAGCACCCCCAGATTCTTCTCCTCGCCTGTCTGGGCTAGCTGCACTCCCCAGCTGGTAACTTCCTCCTTGGGTGCTTCATCCCAAAATGCAGCACCTTGGACTTTTTGGCATTAAACCCCAGTTGCCAGGTGTCTGACCAGGTTTCAAGCTTTGCCAGATCATCCTGCAACCCCTGCCATCCCCCTAGGTCATCCACCACTGCTCCTACCTTGGTATCACCAGCAAACAGACTGGCTCTAAGTTGGAGGCTAGTTATTTGGAATCCTTCCTGGTGGTTGGACTAGAACAGCTGGTCCTGGAAAATACAAGAGGAAATCATATCCTGGACCTAGTATTAAGGAATGTGGCAGATAACATCCATAAATGTTTAGTGGAAGTTCCCCTAAGTAACAGCGACCATTCTATGGTTAGTTTTGGGTACGATATGGTGGGAAAAATTAATGTTGGAAGTACAGTACTGAGTGGAATAACAGAAGATGGGATTCCCTCTGACAGAAAATTATATAGTTTTGAGATCAGGTGTTTATTTGATTCCATCTATTTGAAGAAAAGTTCCAGTGGTAAAACATCCATGAGAAAAGAATTATTGTTTTTTTTTTTATAGACAAAGTTTTTAATGGGTATATTGCCAAACATACCTATCAAGAATACCAAACTCTAATTTAACTTGTTCAAAGTTTTAAAAGAATTGTGTGAGAGAAAGTCTTCTATGGTACGGAGCCCTTTACAGAAATACCATTGTCGGAATGTTTCATCTATCAAAGAAGGAGGAAAAGTTTTATTATTAAATATTAGCGTTAAATTAGATAAACTGTCTGACCCAAAATAATTTTAGAGTCCTGGACAGGCATATTTAACTGCCTGTATTTATTTATTTAAAATTGATGACCGGGAAAAGCACACTAAGCCGAGGCTCGTTTCCAGGTGCGACCTGGGTACAAAGAGTACAGTGAAGAAAAAGAGTAACAGAAGGTGAGGAGATCATACAGCGTGTACAAACATTTACAATAAGTACAAAACAATTTCAGCAGCAAATCCAGACTTTTTACAAGGAGTCTGCCTTTGTTGTATCTATAAGTGCATCATTCTGATAATGTGGTGTGAGGGAGCTTTTTAATTCCAGTTCTTTAAGAGTCTCTTGTTCCAGTCATATACCTGCTATTAAAGCATTTTCTGGCCGATGAAACCATTGATAAACTATTTCTAACTGAGCTGCTAAATAATATAATCAAAAATTTGGACAACCCAAACCACCTTTAAATTGCTGTAGGTATACCTTTTGAAGTGCAATTCTAGGATGCTTCCCTTGCCACAAAAAGCTTCTGATCATTTTATCTAGTTTTGAAAAAAAAATTCTTCAAAATGACTGGGATAGCTTCAAATAAGAATAAAAGCCTTGGTAATATATTCATTTTGAGAATGCCGATTCTACCTTTTAATGTTAATGGAAGGTACTGCCATTTATCCAGATCTATGTTTATTGTGTGCAAGAGTGGATCAAAATTAAGTTGTACTACCCTGCTCATGTTTTGAGCTAACTGTATTCCCCAATATTTAATATTTTTCTTATTCATAGATAGTAATTCTTGATGGGTTATATTTATGGGGTTACCCAGATATAAGAGTTTGCTTTTTTCCCCAGTTCACCCAGTACCCAGATAAGGTATGGAATTCCTTCCAAATATTGTTAATAATTGAGTCATTGAAATTGGGCTTATTAAGAGATATTAAGACATCGTCTGTATAAAGCATAATGGTGTTAAAGGAATTCATTACTGATATACCCAACTATATCTCTTGGGATCTTATTTTGGTCACCAATGGCTCCAAGAATAAAGCAAAAAGTAGTGGAGAAAGGGGACAGCCCTGCCTTGCTCCCCTGTATAGGGGAAAAAAAGGTGAATATGTACTATTAGTCCTTACTCTTGCTTTGGGGGTTATTATATATTAAATCAATTTGACCTAAGAAACTACCTTCGATCCCGAAGCTCTTAAGGGCTTCTATCAGGAACAGCCACTGCACCCTGTCAAATGTCTTTTCTGCATCTAAAGAAAGGAGTGCAGTGTCTGTTCCTGCATAGAACCGGATGATATTAAAAGCCTGTCGTGTGTGGTGATGTAATCTTCTGTTTTCCATAAACCCTATTTGATCAGGGTGTATTACAGGGTTTTAAATAACTCTAAAAATTGATTAGCGTTTTGCTTATAAAAGTTCTAAAACATTGTGAAAATGAATATCACTTGCCTCACTGTGTTTAACAAACATGACACTTCTAGAAAACCTATATAAATGCTTTCTGTATAGTTAGTATTGTCCCAAGAAAAAAACTGCTAATCAATTATTTAAAACCCTGTATTAATTTACAAATAACTTTAGCTAATCTGTTTGATAGAATCTTTGTATAAATTTTGTAATCACAATTTAAGAAGGAAATAGGGTGATATGACCCACACTTTTCAGGAGATTTTCCTCTTTTAAGAAGTAAAATAATATCTGCCTGATTAAAAGAAGGTGGTAGATTACTATCCACAGAGATATTTGTGAACACTTCTTTAAGCCTTGGTGCCAAAGAAGTGACTAAGTTTTTATAAAGCTCAAAGGGGAGACCATCAGGGCCTGGGCTCTTTCCATTAAGTAAGCTATTTATAGTGGAGGTAATTTCTTCCAAAGTTATTTCTTTATTCAACCATTCTTTATCATGCTCTGTTAATTCAGATAAGCCCAACTGTGCCAAGTAATCAGTGATTTGGGTAATTACTATTTGAGATTCAGGAGTGTATAATTTTTGTTAATACGTTTTGAATGTAAGATTAATTTCCTCTTCAGATGACAGTAGGCACGTGTCTCCACCTCGTATGGCATTAATTAAGTTTTCCTTTGAGTCACTGCTTAATTGGCCAAGTGTTTTCCAGGAAGGTCACCAGAATAATAGTATTTGGTCCTTGCCCTGTACATTTCATCGTTAGCTTGTTCTTGTAATATTTTTTCTAGTTTATCTCTGGCTATAACTTTCATTTCTCCTTGTTCTGTTCTGTTGACTATATGTTCTTCCTGGGCTGGGAGGAGTTCAGCCCCTAAATTTTGTATCTCTCTACTCCAGGTTTTCTTTCTAATACCTATCTGTGCAGAGATCCAACCTCGAATATAGGCTTTTGTAGCATCCCAAACGACCAGAGTGTTTTGTCCTTGGTTAGTATTAATTTCCCAGAACCAATCTAACTCCTGGTTTATCTTCTCTATAAACCCTGGATAGTACCAAAGAGAACTGTCCATTGACCATTTAATATCTCATGTTGTATGATATTGAGCCATCTTGATTTTTAATAGTACTGGTGCATGGTCCAACACTCTTATTGGTTCATAGGTTACATGTACAATTTCTTTAATAATGGTCAGAGAGACTGAACAAAAAATCTATCCTGGAATAAGTATTATGAACTTTAGAATAATGGGAATATTTCTTCAAAGAAAGGAAAAGGTGTCTGAAGGGATCTTGAAGTCAGTGATCCTTCATAAATTGTTTAAGCAACATTACTACATTTCTTTTCCTTTCAAGTGTCGGGGGGATAGTTAAAGTTTCCACCAATAATGAGAGCAGAGTTAAATTGAACTACTTCAGAATAAATTCTATAAAAAATCTTCAATATTGGGGACCATATATTGAAGCCAATGTATAACTTTTACCTTTAAGATTAACCTCTGCTATCGTATACCTCCCCAGTTTCTCTACAGAAAGCCTAGAGAGTTTATGATCCAAATATTTACATTTTATACATGATCAATGCTGCGTCACTCAGTTTGAATTCTCCAGTCCTCAGTGCCTGTTAGTTAAGCTATATTACATTAAATGAAATTACACAATGCAAAACACGTGCTTTGACTGGAATAGTTACATTTAAAAGGAGCAGCAATTTGATTAAGGCTTTAACTTAAGAAATAAAAATAATCAGTAACTATACAATATAAAATGTGAATCTAATTCAGAACAAAAATTGAAGATATAATGCAAGTAAAGACTGAGGCTTAAGTGGCAAAGAACTGTGATCTCCCTTAAAAATTCAAGGCATAAATTCCTGGGGATTCATAACAGTTATTTTGCTCATGGCATTCAATCAAGGTCTGCATAGTGTCACGTAAACACAGGGATAACAGGATGGAACCTAGAAAGGAGCAGAAACAAAGACTGCCTGTCCATTCCAACACACCACCAACTAATCACCAAAATGATCCTACCAGTATTTAACTGTGCTGATATAGTCTATGGCACGGCCACTGCTGTGTCCCTCGCCAGACTTGATATCCTTCTAAACTCTTTCTGTAGCTTTGCCACAAACTCCCCCTTCCGCACTCACCACTGCTCTCTCTCTCTCTCTCTCTCTCTCCATCACTCCTGTTTCCCAGCAGACATCTGCGACACAGTCTGACCTTCACTGCCAAATACTGGTTTGTGGCCCTTCCTTCCTATCTCTCCTCCCTTCTATCACCTGCTAATCTATCCCCCTACCCACTGCACTCCAGAGACTCTCATTCTTTCTCTCTCCCTCATCCATGCACTACATCTGGACTATCAGCTTTCTCATACCGCTTCCCCTTCCACTGGAATAATCTCCCCTCTCACATTCACTCATCTACTTCTCTCCCTGCTTTCCTGCACCTGCTATGGCTCACTCCAGTACCACCTTGCTCTTACCCTTCTAACTCTCTATTCCCCCCTCCTCAACCTCTCTAACTCTCCTTGATGCTATGGCTCACCCTACTGACACTCGACAGCTCCTAGACATTGTTTGCTCACTCCTCTACTGTTCCACTACTGTAACCTTGTGATGCCTATTGTTTTAAGCACTATGATTCCTATTATAGTTTATTGACTGTTGCTGCTTTGTTACTTATAATTTCCCTTTTGTATTAATGTCTGGATTGATGCCTCTTCCTTCTATCTGTATTTGTAACCCACTCCTTCCCTGGTCGCACCTGGAAACAAGGCTTGGCTCAGTGTGCCTTTCCCGGTTACCAGCTTTTAAAAAAATAAATATCAACTGATATCATCTGTGCTCTTCAGTAATCAACTCTCATTCTAGCAAAGTCTGTTTTTCTAAAGTCAGAAATCATGGTGTTTTAATTAAGCTGTGGGGCCTCCAACACAATGCGGAGTCTCAGAGTTATGGTTACTCTGACCTAGAGGAACTTCACTCTTGATGACACTGATCACGTCCTGGTTAGATATAATGAGGTCTAAGATATTCTATTCTCTTGTTGTCTGCCTCACCCGTTGATTAAGAAGGCCATCCTTTGTAGCTGCCACAAACCTCTGGCTCCTATTTGTGGCCACTGGAATTTCCTAGTCTAGATTGATCTGGTAAATGAAAATCTCCAATGAGTACAAGTCTTCCAAGGAGTACTGCATCCACCTCTGCTGACTGACTTGGTGGCCTGTAGATCATTCCTGTCCTGAGCTTCCTACTCCACACCTCAGTCACCAGAAGCCACAGTGACTTTACTTCCTCTTCCTCGGAGATGGACTTTTTCCTCTAACATCGCCATAGACTCATTTATGTACGCTACCCCTCATGCTCGCTCTGTCATTGCTAAATAGAGCATAACCTGGTACTTGCAAATCCCAGCTGTTATTTTGTTTTGCCCATGTTTCATTAACTGCCACTATGTCTAATCCTTTGTCTGTGTGAATTGTTTGCAACTCATCTATTTTGTTTCCCAGTCTCCTAGTATTTGTGTACTATACTTTCCACCATTCCTTCCTTATCCCTCTATAATCCCTTCTGTTGTCTAACAATGGTGCCTTCTTACCCCTGACTACCTTACTAATTTCCATACTCCCCCTTCCTGTGGTCTGTGTGTGTGTGTGTGTGTGTGTGAGACTGTATTTCTACCAACTATTGCTGCTCTCTGCCCCCAACGTACTTTACATACCTGATAATTGCCGCATATATCTTCTGTCCTAGTGCGCTGGTGCCATCTCTGCTTAGATGCATGATGCATCACATAAGACTGCGGAGAACATTGGTCAGAGACTACAAACCTCAGATGCTGTTTCCAATTCTTTAGTACATGTTAAAAATAACTCTGAATGCACATTTGGAAAAGCTCGAGAATGTACTGTTAGCAGAACATTTGTGTTCATTTGACTTTTTTTTTTATTTCCTCAACTTTCGCAAGTATGTGGTGAGGTTTCTTCCTTGGATCCATCTTTTTCACTTGAATCTGCTTTCAAGGTTATTTTATGAAAGAAAAAGACACAAGAGGGAGCTTTACTGCCAGAAACTGTCAACTGGACACCTGTAATTATTCTTGGGTTCTGCACTCTGTCTGATTGCTACCAAGTTCTGTAGTACACTCGGAAAATCTACACTGATGGCAAATTAATACGTCTTCACCCAGATGTTTGCTTGCAGACACAGAAATGGTAAAAAGTAATCCTCCTAATTAGATCAGCCTATGTTAATGCTGGGATCCTAGCGTTAGTACCATTTATTACTTGCTTAAAAGTTGTTTTTTTTTAAACTTTATTTTTATACATTAATTGATAACATATAAAATACCATGTATGATTCCAGGTATAGGATTTCTTATCAGAAATATTATTATAGGTAATTCTTAGCCCTTCTTTCATTGTTACAGCATACAGGGGTGTAGATCCTATTATTACAGTCTTAATTATTAAAGATAAGGCTGAAGCAGCAAGACCATGGATAACCATACCATAATAGATGACATAATGTCCAGAGAGTCCCTTCTTTGCAGAGAGGCCATTGTCACTTGACGTGGCCCAGGAGTACATGTTTGAATCAAAAACAGAGAAAAGCAAATTCCCTTTCATACATGTTATAGAGAAGCCCTTTAACCATCATTCTCCAACAACTAGAAATTACTTTGCTAACAATTATATAGCACCATACACAGTAAGATGAGCTGAACTAGTTCAACTTCACCACCAGATAGCGCCAGCAATTGAAAAGAAAAATTAACTTGCACAGTTAATACATGGTGCTACTAACTTTGATTGTTATTTAAGCCAACTCACCAATAGACAATCAGCTAATACCCTTATAACAAACAGGAAACAAAACTATATAATTAGTAGCATTACTTATCTCAGGGTAATATCGTACTGTTTATTTTGGTGGTTCAAATCAAACTGTGCTGAACTTTATTTACAAAACTGTCCAGAAAAAGTCCTTTCCAGGTGTTAAAAGTTATTTTAAAGGGAAAATACTATTATTTCACTGATTTTGCAAGACTAATTTATGAGAAAAATGTGCAACTCCCCATTCAGCTGATCTCCGATAAGGAAGCAGCAGAACCGGACCTGACAGAATATTCCCGTAGACTCTATTCAGGTTAATTTGACTATTTCTCGGATCTTGAAAATTCAGTAGTGATAATAAAATCTTTTATGTTTAGAAACAGGAAAATTTTACACCATTAGGACAGAAATTGCCTTGTTTACAGGGTGGTCCTGCATATGTAAAAATACATTTAAAGTACGTGTTTAGTAGTCAATATTTAAAATTTCATCATATATATTTTTTTTTTATATAAAAAATGTATTTTGGACATCCTCTGATTAATTATCAATGTATTTTTAGTTTCCTCAGATATTGTTAAAATAACTGTTATAGCTAAATTTGCAATTAATAATTCACATCATTAAAGATGGCCACCATTCACAGTTTTTAAAAATCTCTTCTGTTGAGGTTACCTGTTGAATGTACATGCTAGATTAGTAATGCAGATGTATTGCAGCTGGTACTTCATTATAGACCAACACTGACTCCCTAGCCACATATTCCCTGGTAAACGTAGCTTGCTTGTCTGCTGAATATTTTGGTTTATGTTTTCACTCAGTCTTTTGATTAGCCTGTTTACCTGTGTAAAGTCAAAACTACTGTGACACAACATTGCCCGATGCACAATACACACAACACACAACAGATGCGTCACTGAGAACATAGGCACAGCTCTCTTTCACCGTCCGTCTCTCACCTCATAAACAGTTGCATTGTCTTGCTATGGCCTGTGAATGCTGGTGGTGCTGTTGTGCTGCTTTTGTACTCCAGAATAATGGCACTGCAATGAGCATTCATGAGATGATAATTATAGCTTTTGTTCACTGTATAGGTGGTACATTTGCATATTTAGAATGAATATAGCAGTTCCGTAGTGTTGTGCAATGTGAGTAGCCCTGTGCTATTCCTTAGTCATTTGTACTATCAGCTGCACAACACATATGCGTAGCACTACTCTGAACACATGAACATCATACAAGCTGTACTGACCACACTACACAAGTACAACCGAACAGAGATGTATGCGCATGTGCTGTGAAATGTACAGTGCAGACAACAGCCGAATAGACATTCCGTAATGTTTACACTTGTGGCCGTGCCCACTATATGCACACTGCCTATTTGCAGCCCAGTGCGTTGCACAGTGCTATTAGTATCTGCATTATTCAGTGCTATGCAAAATGCACTGGCACTCTGGGCACACGCCCTGATAGGCTATGGTGTTGTTGCAGAGCATTGAAGGTGATTTTACCTTGTAAGGTAGAGCAGGAACAGCAAAGGCTAGACAGAGGGTGAGGAGGTTTAGCCAGGGGGGGGAGCTTGTCACTGCCCAGGAGGAACAACTGCTTGGAATGGGACCAGATAGCCCATTAAAACTGCTGTACCCAAAGGAGCCGAGTGTCACATCTGTGTTGCATTTCTATTGCCAGTTGTGAGAGTGTATGCCCAGGTTTATTGTGTGTGCGGCTCTTGGGCACTGCACATAGCGTGGCATTACTGTCACAATGCTAAAATGCCGCTGGCTCACCGGCACAGCAGGGTTCAGGAACAAATCTGGTTCATTGGAGGGCCAGATGGGGGAGGAAGACTGAGCATCCCACAGGACGCTCTCCTCCGGGAAGAGAGGGGGATAATTTCCACCATGCGAGCACCAGCCGGGTGACCATGGGCAGAAGTGCAGGCAGGAGTGCAAGTCTGAGGCTGGGGACAGCTGATTGGCTAGATGAACATGCTTGCTCTGTGTGATCACTTCCATCAGCTAGCATTCCTGGGACAGGAAAAATTGAAAATGCAGCTGTGCCCTGTGGTGGCGCTGGGCAGCCAGCAGACACTGCACCCCACTGATCTAGGTACACTCCGGGAGCACCACAGAATGCTTACTAAGGAACTGGTCCAGCCTGAAGTCCTTCACAGCGTCAAAGACATCATCATTTTATAATCCTTAATTGGGTCACTGTCCAGCCTTTTATAAAATTCTGGATTCTTCAGCTGTCTCCATACTTCTCTCTCATAATCCAGGGTGTCCATTATGACAATACTACTGCCCTTATCAACTGGTTGTATTGTCAATGCACAATTTCTTTGTAGGTAGGTAAGAACTTCTTGTTCAATATGGTTAAACTGTGATATTGTAACTGTCTAGGATTATCAATCATTCTCTATAGATCTTTTCCACAGTTTTGTCAAAAAACTTCTATAGCTTTGGGGGGGGGGGGTTGGACAAAAAGTCGATTTTTTTTTAAATGAGGCAGGGTGATATGACTTTGATCCTTTGTCTCTTCCTGGCTTAACTTCTCTGATATTTCATTATGTGTATTTTATTAAAATAGGAGCAGAAACTTAGCTGATGACGCATCTTGTGTAGATCAGTCACTGCGTTCAAATTCATTAATGTTCTTCGTAGGTGCAACAGATAAGCCTTTAGATAGGACACTAGTCTCAGTTGCAGTCAGCAGCTGAGATGAGAGATTTATAACAATCAATAGCGATTGTTCCCTTCTACTCTGCCTCTGCCTCTCCCCCTTTAGTTCCTCTGTTGTGACCTGTTCTGCTGATTTCCTCTTGCCTCTACCCCTTCTTCCTCTACGTACTCAGCTACAAATGCCACCTGCTGCAGGCATGGACTTCGTCTGATCAGTTGCCTTCTCTGTGGTGGATTGCTGTGGAAGGCAATTTTCCTCTAAAAAAGGCTCTGTCTCAGAGTTTTCTCCATCCGTATCACTTCCAGCTGATGAATAATGCAAATGAACCTCCTCGCTGTTTTTAAATATTGACCTTGGATTCTCTCCCTTAGACTTTTTCTAATTAAATATCTGATTTCCTTGATAATCGTTAGTGTCTCTAATAAAATTGGTTCTCTTGATAGGCTCTGCCTTTTTATCTTGTCTACTGATTGAGTCTTTGAGCTTATTGCAAAAAGATTGATCGGTATTATTTTTTCAAATTTTGCAAAGTCTTTTTTCCATCTTCTAGTACTTTTGTAGTCTGTTCCTGTACTGTAGTGGAATGTTTTAAAATGCAGGCTATTAATTTCATAGACGCTTCTTGCATAATTACCTCCAAGTCCTTAACGAGAGCCCCATTATCATGCCCAAATTTTGGTCTCTTTGAAATGCTGTGGCCCCTAGGTGCTCTTTGTACTTGGCTATTTGCTTCTAATGATGTCTTTCGCCATTAAAGCCTTCAGTGCTGTTTTCTCTAAATTGAAATATGTCGTTTTTAACTCAAGGGCTCTCCCCATCATCTGGCGTACCTGCTGCGGCAGACTCCAGGAAAGATTCCTATTACCTCCGTGAATTAAAATGGAGCCAAGCCCATTCAGTGACCTGCCAGCTGTCACGTTGTCAGCACTATTCTCTGCTGACATACTCTGTTTTTATGCTCTTTTTTATTTAGTTGTTTAACCAGGTACAGCACACTAAGCTGAAAGCTTTTTCACAGTAGCGACCTGGGAGCACAAGGAGGTTAAGTGACTTGCTCAGGGTCACACAGTATGCAAGTGGAAGCTGTGGGATTCAAACCCAGGTCTCATCTGCTGGATGTCAGCAGATTAGCAGCTCAGAGCCTTAGACCACTGCGTTATACTGCCTCCTTCTTTGGAAGGAACTATGTTCGTCACTGCTTTGCTCAGCACTGCTCGTGTGTGCAGGTGTGGCACAGTGTGTGTGCACCTGTGCTGCAGTGCTGTTGTGGATCATTACTTCATCAGATCAGTTCTGTGTGCCATGAAAGGGCATAGTGCTGTGTTTCTGGTGCCCCAGCACAGAACTCGTCATCAGCACATGGCGCTGTCATAGCTACATAATGTGCAGCCATGGTTGCACGGGCTGTCCTGTGAGCCCACAAAATAGAGAACAATGCAAAATGCACAGGCAACAACGCACAACAAGACAGTGTTTCCATCGCGGTATCTGTTGTCCACAAGAGGTCCTTGATGTCATCTGAACCATAAGATGGAAACACAGCCGTGTTGAGCATTATTGCCCATGTGTTAGCTTGTATGGTATATGGTTTCAAAATATCATACAACATAGATGTTTTTTTCCAGCTGGTATCTTCGGTTTACTTTTTTATTCAGACACACACTCTCGCCCAGCTGTTGAGCCCTTAACCTGTTGAGGGGTGAGTTTCTGTTCTTCATAAGTACGAGTGATTTTGTGGGAGGGGAGAGTCTGTGCTACATTCATGGGTAAGTAAAAATGAAACATCAGGTGGCACTGGTTTTCAGTCAAATTACAGTAGCTGTTCTACAGCAGAAGGGTATGAAATAATTTTATAATCTTTGAACTGTGGTACCCAACATTTTAATTAGGACAGATATCCATTAGGAATGCTCGGAATCTGACTCACAGAATTAAATTGGTTGGATTCTGGCCATTTTTTGGAAATTCAGATTTTCAGAACTGAAGGACAAAATTCCTAATTCTGAAAAAAAAGTTGGATTCAGAATCACAGCTGGAATCTAATTCTGACTCCATTAAAACTTCCACTGTGTTGCTGTCTCAAAGACCTCTGTCTTCCCCCAGCTTTGTGCTTCCCTCTCCCAGGCCCTACCTTTATCTGCTGCTGAAAGCTGTGGCTTCTGGGCTGGCTTTGACTCCTCCGTTAGGCTGCTTAGTAGGTGTGCTGCCTGGTTGAGGAAGTAAGCCCGTTAGAAGAACCTGATCCAGTGTCCAAAGAAGGAAGTCCTCCATCCAGTACACTACAGTCTGACTCCAATAAGAGAACCCCTCACTAACTATACACCCACAACCAACTGCCCCCAGCTTGCCACCAGTCACTTCTCTATCCTGGTCCCACCTGGACAGATTGAACCAAAGAAACAGACAGTCTGAAACACTCCTACCTGTGACCATCCAACTCCCGGTTCAGGAGTCCAGGAGGTAATCCAATTGAACCCCAAATCACCTTGAAGTAAAGTCCACAACCCTCTCCCTGAGTGACCTGAGAAAGTTTTCGCTTCAGGGTAGGCATGATGTGGCCTGCAGGAGTGGGTGTTCCTTTGGGCAGGGATTATGCACCATTTTTATTTTATTTTCTTATTTTACAGGCCACACCATACTGTGTTATGGGTTGAACAAACATTTTTCAGATTCCTATGACTGTGTTGTTGCTTTTGTTTGGGCATACATTGTGTGGTTTTGCACTTTTCTTTTTAACTCTTTTTCCCTGTGGTCACAGGAACTCCCTCAGATGATACCCCACTCAGACGGCTCCTACCACCCTGCCTGAGGCCCTCCCAACCAGGGAATCGGGTGCTGGATCTCTACTCCCCCACTTCACAAAGCCCCTCCAGCTGACCCCCCCGGCTTCCACCACCCACCCGTGGTGAGGCCACCTTCTCCTACCTGATGCTCTATCTAGAATTCAGTTGGCCATGGCTCGGGAGTGGAGAGAGAGAGAGAGATCCGGGAGAGCTGGTCGGGCTGGGTCCAGCGGTGGGTGTGTGGGCCAACCCTTCGAGGTCTGGTGTCACCTCCAGCAATGGGGCATCTCCACTTTTCTGTTCCCCCAAGGTGCAGATGTGCTCTGATGGCTAACACGTGGTGGGCGACTCCTGCATCTGCATGCAGGATGTCCTCTGACACCTTCCCCTCTATGTGAGCTCTCAGCTGCTGTGCTCCCAGTCTCCACTAGGAGCCACCAATGCCGCAGTGCAAGTCCCCCCACCCTCCCAGGAGAGAGAGCAGTCCTCTGGATGCTTCATTTTCCCTCCCGTCAAACCTCCGGGGGCCCGAGCTTGCTCCCGAACCCGGGTCGCTGGCGTGGCACACGGTAAATTGTATGTCTCAGTGCCGCTAGGCTGGCTCTTTTGCACTTTTGTTGATTTGTACATGCCTTGAGTGACAAGGCTGTAGCTGCATGCCATGCACAGTGCATGTTTGTGCCCCCTTAGATGGTTGCATTTTGTTACAGTGGGAGTTATGCTTGGTGCATGTGATGCTGTTTGTCATGTAATCCATTATTTGCATCTCTCGCCATTGTTTTTCCTAATGGCACATTACTCTCACTCTCAGGTGCTACTTTGGATCTAGTTTAGTGCATTAAGTGGTGCTTTGCACACTTACGTTTTCTGCGCTGTTGCTGCATATTTACAGTGTTTTGCGTTAGCACTTTCATTGTGCAAACATCCAAACTAGTATTCCCAACAGATCGCACTATTCATAGAGCTGTATACTTTTAGTGTGTTGATGTGAATATGTGGGGCATGTATTTTAAAGTGCTTTACAATCCATAAATAGCTGGCAGTCACCACTGAGTATATGTGGATAGATTTAGGAATGGCTGGGGGAATTAAGAAGAGAGAGGGGGAGGCCAGTCCAGTGACATGCAGGAATGAAGTACTGGTGCCTTACTTCCTGCCGTGCTGGTGACCCATGTTCGCAGTGTGAGCAGGTCGCTGGGGGTCGACTGCGGAGGGAGAGGATCAAGCATCCGGAAGACTGCTCTCCTCTCCTCTCTTGGGGTGAGAGGCTTGGCGTTCACGCTGAACGACTGTCCCTGGGTGCAGACCTGAGGGTAATGTCGGACAGATGGCGCCCAAAAAGGGATGGTGCTGCGGGACTTCTGCAGCATAAGAATGCCTCCACATGCATACGCTGACATGCGTGCCCCAGCCATGGGGAGAAAACAGAAAACGGGGGAATCTGGCAGGCTACATGATGCCCTGGGAAGGGTGGATCAGAGCCCTCATAAAAGGAGTAGCTGAAGCCTGCCTGCCAGCCTCCCATGGGGGGAAAAGCTCTGTAGAAAAAAAAAGGAGAGGGGGGATTTTTAAAGCCCCTGACACAGGCACAGGAGAAAGATCTGCTCATGTCTGCAGCAAGGAGAGTTCGCCACGTCACCCACATCTACTTTCAAGGTCTGTAGATGGTTTATGATCGTGTACCACGTTTTGATACACCTTCCATCATTAAATCATGGAAATAATCCCTTGGGGCATGCACTGATGCAGGTGTGGGGAAATTGTTATCAGGCGAATGAAGACCAGCTGATTGCTACCGGTGTGGACAGAAGTTCGTTTTAAAAATCCTGCCCAGAGAACTTACGCATAGGGAGGTTGAACAACTTGCTCTGGGTCACAGAGTGAATAAGTGGCCAGTGCAAAATTTAAACCAGAGCCAGTAGGTTCACAGCTCCGTGCTGTATCCACTAGGCAATTCTGCTGGACTTAAAAACAGTGGCAGATACTTTTTGTGTGGGCCTTTGGGTGGCATTGTAAGATATTTTGCAAGGAGGCATTTTGCACAGAGATGGGGAGACTTGGTTTGTGCTATCACCCAGGCAGACTATGATCACTGAAAGAGTGCAGCCTTCTACTTGTCACTGTATGAGTTCACCCAGAGCTTGTTTCCAGTTGTGCGTGACTTTTTTTAACAAAAGAGGGGTCAAGTCATGAATTGATGCTTTTATTCACGGCACATCTAGATCTCAACCAGAAATGTGACCTGTTTGTGAAGAAATACTTGGCATGAACAGATGACGACTGGTGTTAACACTCTCCACCTGATACAGGAAGATGTGTTTGCCAGAAACGAGCACAGTTCAATGCCTCTCTTGCTTTAGTTCTTCCAGCATAATACTGTACCTGCTGATATTTCCTGATCTGAGCAAAACAGCCTGAGCCACTATAGACTTCAGGCCCCATACACAGTCATAGTTTTTATAACTTTCATTTCTTGCCCCCCAATACCTTGGCCCCCTTCCCCGGAACAGGCCCAACCCCAGCCCCAACTTCTCAGCATCCCTGACACCTAACCTGGTGCAGCTTTTAATCCTATGAGCTTTCTCTCACTCCCTGTTTTGGGGTCCGGCCATGCTGGATCCAGTCTCCTGCCTCCTCCTGCTAACTGAGGTGGGAGTTCCTGTGGTGCCACAACCAGTGGACAATGGCCGAGGGTCAGGGCTTGAGCAAGTTCAGGATCATCCTGCCTGAGACAGGCAGTTTCTGATATCTAGGTCTGCAACCACTGGGACATTGATATGCAAGGGGTTTCCAGCCTGCACATACAGAGTACACACAAGTGGAACCCAGGTGATGTACCCCCACCCCATGGTGCTGCTGCATCTACCCTTCCTCTCCAGAGGAAGAGAATGTCTACTGGGATGCTCCATCATCCTTCCCCAGCCAGCACGCAACAGCCTGAGCTCATTTCCAAACTCGGGTCACTGACATTGTGAGCGCAAGCCTTACTGCACTGGTGGGCCCACACTCATAATGTTGTGGTGCAACATAGTCTCCAAGACCACATTGTGCCACTGTTCTAACCTGTCCTGCCCCACTTTGTGTCACTGTTCTAACCTGCCCTGTACCACTTTGTGCCACTGTTGTAACCTTCCCTGCACCACTTTGTGCCACTGTTTTCCTCTGTCCTGCCCCACTTTGTGCCACTATTCTAACCTGTCCTGCACCACTTTGTGCCACTATTCTAACCTGTCCTGCCCCTCTTTGTGTCACTGTTCTAACCTGCCCTGTACCACTTTGTGCCACTGTTGTAACCTTCCCTGCACCACTTTGTGTCACTGTTGTAACCTGCCCTGCACCACTTTGTGCCACTGTTCTAACCTGTCCTGCCCCACTTTGTGCCACTATTCTAACCTGTCCTGCACCACTTTGAGCCACTGTTCTAACCTGCCCTGCCCCACTATGTGTCACTGTTCTAACCTGACCTGCACCACTTTGTGCCACTGTTCTAACCTGCCCTGCACCACTTTGTGCCACTTTTCTAACTTGCCCTGCACCACTTTGTGCCACTGTTCTGACATGTCTTGTCCCACTTTGTGCCTGTATTCTAACCTGTCCTATAACATTTTGTGCCACTGTTCTAACCTGTCCTGCACTGCTTGTACCACTGTTCTAAACTGTCCTGCCCCGCTTGTGCCACTGTTCTAAACTGTCCTGTTCCACTTGTGCCACTGTTCTAAACTGTCCTGCACCACTCTGTGCCACTGTTCTAACCTGTTCTGCACCACTTTGTACCACTGTTCTAACCTGCCCTGCTCCACATTGTGCCACTGTTCTAACCTGCCCCACACCACTTTGTGCCACTGTTCTAACTGGCCTTGCACCACTTTGTGCCACTGTTCTAACCGCCCCTACACCACTTTGTGCCACTGTTCTAACTTGTCTTGCACCACTTTGTGCCACTGTTCTAACCTATCCCACACCACTTTATGCCATTGTTCTATCCTGTCCTGCACCACTGTTCTAACTGCCCTTACTTCTATGTTGTGAGTTGTTCAACACTGTTATTTCAGATACCTGCACTTGGTGAATTAGTATCTCTGTTGAAGCACAGCAGTAGACTGTGCAAAACGCAAGGCATTTATCGTTACTGTACACCATATGTGTTTTTGTACCTGGTGATATATTGAGCATTTTAATAATTTTTTTCTGCAACTAAAATCTTTTGATATCATCATTCCTTGATTTGGATGCTGATATTTTTGTGTTCTAGTATTTCTAACTGTACCGTGCACTGCAAGTGGTCAGTGTAACTAAAGGTGTTTTTGTAATCAAAGTTCCCAGACGTGAATCCTATAAAGATGATTTGGCATGCCGTGAGAACACACATTTGTTGAAAGACTAAGCCACAGAGCCAGTCCATTGATGCAGTGGTAGGGCTGCTGCCTGTAACACCAGCGATTGAGGTTCAGGAATGAGCTCATCGATTGTTTGGATCAAACAATTTCAGGACACACTAAAACGCTGTCACTACAGGTGATATATTGTACATTAAGAACAGATGTTGCCAGTTGTGTTTGCCAAGGGAAAAAATGCAATCAGGATTTAATTAAAAATGTTTTTGGTAACAAAGGTTACATTTGTAAATAAAAAAATCATTGTAATGAAAATGTACTAAATACTGAGGGTGGGATATTCAAAGCAGTTGCGCATGGCGCAACTGAGATGCACCAGCACAATAGCGGAAATGCGCCAAAGAGCGATATTCATTGGGAGACAATGTGCGGCGCATATCACAGTGCACCAATGCGCAACCCTAATGAATGCATGTGCAAGTGCAGGGGGCGTAGCCATGAATAAGCTGCGCAGTGCGATATTCAACAGCAAGCCGATGGCGCAAGCGCGGGCCAACAGGGACATGCGTGGAGCAAAGTTGAGCCCATAAAAAAACAGAGCAAGTGTAACCCCCCTGCAAATGGGGGTTCCCAAAAGACTTCCAGGAGCTTGCTTGAATGCTCCAAGCCTGAATGGTGTTTTGGCCTTAAGCCATTTATCAGTGAGTGTTTTAGAACCTCTGGTACTGTCTCTTTAAGAGCTGTCTGCTTGCAGACATAATAGTTGTATGGGGGACTGTGTGTTTCTTTGATTGAGTACCACTCAAGCTGCTGCCAATTCACTTCATTTTGCAGTCACTAGAGTGCAAAGGAACCTATCTGAAAGATGTAACTGTTTGCCAGAAATTATTTAGAGTAATAATGAAATTACAGTTTGTCTAACCTGCTTTCTTTGCAGTCAGAACTGTGTCTGCTAGTTCCCATTCTAGTTTTGAACTGCTGAACTGGACCAATCAGTGTGGGGTAAGCTAGCTCTAAAATGGTGCCTTGGACGAATCAGAACTTGGACTCATAATCTGAGCCAGCCACAAGAGGATTGTATGGGCAGTGACTCTGGGAGATGTAGTTTAGACTTCAGTGCCTTTTGGACCAACAGCAGCAGTCTATTGTGGTGACAGCCAATCCAGTCAAGAACTGGGAGAACTCAAAGGAAGTGCCAGTTTTGTCGGTTGGAGGTTCAGTTGAGCTTTGGCAGTGAAGAAGGAAGGGCCTGTGCTTTTCAGTGTGCAGTTTTAGTCAAAAAAGCGTGTGTAAGGCCCAGAGTTTCAGTCTGCAGCTTGTGTAACAGCTTGTTAGGACTGATCCGTCCTGTGAAAAGAATCAAAGGATCTCTGAAGAGTAGAAACCAGGCTCACCCTGTAGAAGACTGGAGGAATTGCTGAAAATCGACTGGTCTGTCAGGAACTGAATCTGCTGTGTGCTCCCCGGTATTGTGCAGTAATTGCGATCGGGATACAGATGCAGCCTGCCTGGTATAGTGCTTTCTTTATATGGATGTGAAGAGGTTTGTGCACCTCAAGTGAGCCCTGCTGACATTGAAGGACCCTATCTTATTTGGAGGTCGTGAGTACTAATTCAGGTCGCTCCTGTTGAATTGCCACATTAAATCCAAATGGAATTACTGTACTGCTGACTGTTTAATTCTCCTTTTCTCTGTGTGAAAGGGCCCCTACCAGCTGCCATACGGTTTGGACTAGCCACTGGGCTTGGGTACCCAGGGACATTAACTGATAGGGATAGGCCTGCACAGAGCCATAGATGAATTATTAGAGTGATAAGCTAATTAACCTGATTTCCCCTGTCCTTGTTATATCCCTAAATAATCAGGCTGCTTGTTTCAACCAAAGTTATACCTGAGGTGTTGTCTATGTTAAAGTACTGTACTGTGATTGTTGCACTGTATCTCATTTCACAGGAGGTCCCAGTGCGGAACCAAACCTGGGGAAAAGTGTATACTGTGAAGGTAATTCTGATATATTGTGTTGGGCCACTAGTAGGAAGAAAGAGGGGTTGCAGTGTCCCAGAGGGCTGTGACCAAGTTAGTTTAACTATTGCAAACCCTGACCTCTGGGTGGAAGCTCCCGCATTGGATCCAGGCCCCTCAACCTGTTGAGTAGCAAATCAGGCAGGGGTAGTAGCCCCTGGGATAGCGCCATCTAGGGGTTACATCTTGGAGGTTCACCGCTGGGATTATGTGTCCTCTAGTGGCCATATTCTACGAACCACTGTTAAGAAAAAATGGGTACCCGACAGAAGTGGCTGTCGCCAGCTGGTGGAGTGGTGTACTGGGAGGATCGACCCCAAAATGCTATGCTTATCCTGGACATCCCCTGGGTATCAATACGGACACTGTGCAGGGAGTACTTTCCAAGGTGGAAGGTTTACAAAACCCTGTGGTGGTGGGTCGGCATGCTAATCTGCTCACCCACACTTTCCTGGCCCTAGTAGAGTTTAAGGATCCCATAGATAGCTCCAAAGTGCCACAGACCATTACCCCAGAGGAGCCCTCACTGCTTGAAGTGATAACTAAGGACAGTAAAGACCCGAGGGGAATCAGCCCCACCACTATCTGAAACTTTTGAGGAGAAATTTGCTGAATGGTTGCTGGGAGGGGGAAAACTGTGGAGGACTTGAAGAAACTATTCTTGCCACCTGGGGTGTTCCTCCCCAACACCCTCTCCCGCAGTGCCCGTAATGGTGGCTGAACCAATGCAGACTCCTATTTCTGCACTTGCCATTAGTCACGACTCTTACCGAAGGTTGAGGATCTTCTCTGGCACCTCCCACCCCCAAAGGGGAGGATGACTGGGAGACCTGGATGAACTATGTTGCCCCCAAGTGCTAGAATGGCAATGCTCGAAGCAGACGAAAGAGGTTAGTGAGAGCCTCGAGGTCCTGCCCTGGCTACCATCCGTGCTAAGCGGGTCAGTAACCCTGGCGACTGCACAGGACCCTATCTTGAGGCCTTGGAGAATGTGTATGGGCCAGATTCTGATGAGGACCTATGGTGGAGGTAAAAATGCACAACAGTACCAAGGGGATTGTTGTCTGTGTATGTCTCGGCTGGAAAAATTGTTGCAAGAATGCCTCAGAAAGGTAGTTTGCCAGCGATTGAACTGGACGAACCAGACTGGACAGAATCAACGTAAGTCTGCCCCTTCTCAGAACTGTTGCTTCGGTTCGCCTAGCAAATCGACTGGAATCCCCACCTCCTATGATGAGTTAATGAGAGAAACGAGGAGTTGAGAAAAAGGCGACCTCGGAGGTACCTGCACCAACAGCTGTGGCTCGACCCGAGTGACTGAGGGTGACCCATCAAGTGAAGTTCAGGGCAGAGGTTGACAGTCAATGAGTGCTCTGACAAGGAAAAGATATGCCACAATGGCGAACTGTTGAGAGATCAAGAATTCAAAACAGTCCCTTTATGAAGGCCACGCTGCAATCACAGACCCTGACCTATATCCGACTGCATCTGCTGTAGGGTGGGGGTACCCACCCATGTATCTCCTGATATACAGCTCAAACTCAGTTCCTTGACCATGGAAGTGGAGAAACGGCGAGATGTCTCCAAATGCTTATCCACCCAGACAGAGATGGCCAGGTTTCCAGTTAGTAATACCCGGCCCTGGCTCCCAGTGTGGCGCCTCGGCCAGCTCAAACTCCAAGAAAGTATGTTTTGCTATAATGGTGTGGAAAGATGGACATGAAAAGGGAATACCAGTCCCAAAGACACTGACAAAGTTGCATATAAGCTACAAGGAGAGCTTGGAGAAGAAATCAGTGGTTAAGAGGTGCCACGACATGATCCCAGTGAGGGCACCAAAAATGCTAATTCACGTCCTTTGTGGCAGGTCAGTTGCCCAGGCCCCCTACCGCCTCTCAGACTGGTCCAGAATAGTGGGTCCCTCCATGGAGACCACTGTAAAGGTGAATGGAGTGTCTACAAGAGCTGTATTAGACAGTGGCTCCCAAGTGACAATTATGTTCAGGATTGGTATCAGAAGCATTTGTCAAGCGTACCACTTACAACCATTAGAAGGACTGCATGTATGGGGTTAAGTGAGAAGGCCTACCCTATTCCGGTATATCCGAATTTGGCTGTCTTTCCCCACTCCGTGGCTGGAGTGGCGAACAAGTAGAGACCCTAGCCTTAGTGTGTCCCCCCACTGGACTGTATGATGGGTGTCCCTTTGTTGATTGGAACAAATGCTCATATGTTCGGAAGGCTGGCACAGTTGTGTTATGAAAAACAGGGGTCAAAAGACTAGTAGAGCTTTAAGAGTTCGGCTTTAATTAAGAAGGCCTATGAGGCACAGAGAGATGCTGAAAAAACAGAACAGAGGAACCGGTCGGAGTGTATGGAAGAAGGATCCTGAGTCTCTGATCCTGGCGCCAAATGCAGTGTACCTTACAGGAGAGGTCCGTATCAGAAAGGATGTTAAGAATAAAATAATGTTGGATGCACCAGAGCGATGGAGAAATTGCCAGAGGACTGCTGGTCAAGCCTAGTATTTTGCCCGCTAGAGCCCATGCTTATGCCAGAAGGTAATGGTCCAAGTTCATAATGTGTCTGAAAGAGACATTCGAGTAAACAGAGGTTGCATCCTGGCTAATGTACATTGCAGACACTGCAGTGCTACCCAGCAGCAAGAGTTCAGGAAAGAATGACGAGTAATGCGCCCTGACTTGTTTGATTTCGCGACTCCCGCTGCCAGCTGAATGGAAAGTGAGGATCAGTGAGAAGCTTGCCCAGAGACCAGGTGTTTTCTTTAAGGAATGGGGATGTAGGATGCGTGCAAGAGTTGGAGGCACAATATCCAAGGTATGACGAAAGACCATTTCGTGGAGAGGTCTCGACCTGGCACCTGCTGACATAGATGATGTGAGACGGCATCTGCAAGAGATGTTAGCTGCTGGTGTAATACAAGAATCCAGAAGCCCTTATGCTTCCCCATTGTAGTAGTGAGGAAAAGAATGGAACAGTAAGGATGTGTTGGATTATCACACCTTAAACGGCCGGACTATCCTGAGTCAGTACCACTGTGCCCGCATTCAGGATACTTTGGACTGCCTAAGCGGGAGCAAGTGGTTCTCTGTGCTGATCTCCGCAGTGGAAATTCTACAGATCCGATGGCCCAGAGGACCGTGAGAAGGCGGCCTTTATCTGTCCGCTTGGCTTCTATGAATTCATGAGGATGCCTCAAAGGTATTTCAAGTGCCCCAGCCACTTTTCAACGATTGATGGAGCGTGCAGTGGGGACATGAACTTACTAGAGTGCCTGTATACCTAGATGATGTTATTGTGTTTGGCAGCTCACTGGAGGAACATGAGAGCAGATTATTTAGGTATTGGACCGACTGGAGGACTTTGGCCTTAAACTGTCCATTGATAAGTGTCAATTCTTTCAAACATCAGTAAAAGTATGTAGGACACATAGTATCCACGAGGAATAGAAGACCGACCCAAGTAAAGTTGAGGCCTTAACCACCTGGCCACAGCCAAAATCTAAAGAACTGCAAAGATTCCTGAAGTTCTGGTTGTATCGAGCAACTTCATCAAGGACTATTCAAGAGTGATCCAGCCTTACTTAACCTTACTCAAGGGTATCCCCAACCCAAAAAAATACCAAAGTCAAGCGTCCTCAAGACTGAAAGAGTATATTTTCATCCAGTGAAATATTTGGGGCCCGCTGGACTCCTGATTATGAGACTGCTTTTCATGAGATCATATATCAACTTACCCATGCTCCAGTGCTGGCCTATGCGATCAAGAAACCTTCGTCCTGCACACTGATGCTAGCTTGCAAGGTTGGGGGCTGTGTTGTACAAAAACACCGAAAATGGCCTGAGACAATCGGCCTTTGCCAGTAACCTGACCCCATCCGAAAAGAACTATCCTGTACATAAGTTAGGTTCCTAGCTTTGAAGTGGGCTATTGTTGACCAATTCCATGAGTACTTGTATGGGGCTAAAATACTAGTAAAAACTGACAATAATCCTTTGACCTATGTGCAGACCTCAGCTAAGTTGGATGCCACTGGCCATAGGTGGCTTTCTGCGTATCTACATATGACTATGCTCTTGAATACCGAGCAGGTCTGAACCACATAGATGCTGATGCTCTCCCGAGGCCTGTTCCCAGAATGATTGGGTCCGATTGGCAGAACCTGACATTCGAGCACTCTGCCGGAAGTTTGACAGGGAGGAACAAATGTCACAGACGCAGTGGACTGCATGGTGGATTGCTTGGGACCCTCTGAGAATTGCATACTGCTGCTGTGCCACTTTTCTGCAAGAACATTGGTGCACTGCCCTCAGCTGGACAATGACAGTAGTCGGGTCTCAGTCGCGATCCCATGATCAAAGCAGCTTTAGAAGCCTCTATGGAGGAAAGATGTGTCCAAATTACGCCCCACTGATTTGAGAACTGCACTGTTATACAAAGAGGTCCTAAGTTGAAACTGATCAATAAACTGTTATACAGAGAAACAGTAGACAGAGGACAAGTAGACAAACAACAACTAGTGCTGCCCACTGCCTTTGAGACTCAGTACTGAGGTCCTTGCACAACCACATGGGGCACCTTGGTATAGACAGAACACTTGACTTGGTGAGATCCAGATTCTATTGGCCTAAGATGGGGGCTGATGTGGAGCAACATTCGAACTTGTAGTCGCTGCTTACAGAGGAAAGCTTTGCCCCAGAGGCTGCCCCTTGTTAACATCACCACCAGTGCACCCATGGAGCTGGTCTGTATTGATTTTCTGAGTTTGGAGTCAGATCAAAGAAATATCAGTAATGTGCTGGTGGTCACTGACCATTTCACGAGATATGCCCAAGCTTTCCCACCAAAGACCAGAAAGCATCCACTGTAGCCAAAATAACTTGTAGAAAACTTTTTGTTCACTATGGGGCTCACAAAGAATCCATTCTGATCAAGGGAGAGACTTTGAGAGTCGTCTGATCAAAGAGATGCTTTCTCTGTGGGAGTGCGAAGTCAAGAACCACTCCTTCCACCACCACCCCAGGGGGACCCACAAGCCTGAACGTTTCAAGCACTTTGCTAGATATGCTAGGCACCCCTGCACCCAAAGGACAAGCCTAGATGGGCCAACAAATTAGCACCCTGGTACATGCTTATAACTGCACCAAAGTGATGCCACTGGATTCTCCCCTACATGATGTTTGGAAGAGAAGCTCGACTACCAGTAGATGTGTGTTTGGGGTCTCTCCTGATGGGGTTCAAGCTGACAACTATTTACAGTATGTGCAAAGTTAAGGCCAGCTAACTCATGAAGTACCAACTAGCTCAGACCATGGCTGCCAAAGAAATCTGGCCAACAGAAAGGTATGATAAAAGGTGAAAGCACAGGAACTCAGGAGGAGATCGGGTATTGCTAAGAAATCTGGGACTGCATGGCAAGCACAAGATTGCTGACAGATGCTACCATCTCCCTCACATTGTAGTGGGCAAACTAGATGATCTGCCAGTGTACAAAGTAAGGCCTGAGAATAATTCAAAAGATGTAAAAACAATGCATAGAAATCATTTACTGCCCATTGGACAAATCTTAATTAGTCTGAGCCCTAGAGATGCCTCTGGACCAGTGACTAGAGCTGCTGCTAAGAAAAGATCAAGAAAGTCTGCACCTACAGAAGAAAGTTAAAGTGTTCCCTCCACAAGTCCCAGTTGAGCATGACTGTCAGTCCATATGCTCGGAAGAAAGTGAGAGTGACTTTGAATCACTATCCTTCTTACGAACTGAGTCAATTGTTTGGGGCAATCCCTAGTCAATACTGGAGATGAAGCTGGGCCTTCTGGACTGTCTAAGCCCCAGCTTCATCCCTGGAGCCAATGCTCCCAGAAAGTGAAGTGCAAAGCATCAGATCAGATGAAATGGAATCATTGTGCATGGTTGAACTGTTTGAGCTTTCAGGGAGAAAATGATAGATTAGGGCAGACTGGTGATACACCCGAACAAGAAGAGTATTTTGAGTGCCCTGACAGTCCACTGCCAGTGTCCAGAAAGCTCTCATGCGAGCCAAATGTTGTGGACTCAGAAACTGTAACTCCTGGGCTGAAAGTGCCCCAAGTTCTAGCCTCTCTACCCCCATGGAGACTCCCCTGACAAGTAGTGGACAATGCTGAAAATGAGGCTCAGGTGCGAGACTATAACAGTTCCCCTAGAAAAGACTGGTCGAGCTGTAAAGCCTGTGGTACCTCAGTTATGATTCACTTGGGAGGCCTGTGGACTTGCCTCTCAATGTTGTCCATAAAGGTGTATGTGTCCCACAGCTCATTGCCCAAACTGAGCATCAGTGCCTAACTCCAAGTTACTTGTGTTGCCCTCTAAGTATGGTGCCCTTGCCCATCCAGCCCCAAGGTAACTGATAAGGAAGGGCCCCTCTCTTCAGGTTTCATGTACAAGAGGTAATAACCTTGGAGTTATGGTACAATGTGTATGTAATACTGTGTAAAGAAGTGACGTACTGCAATGTTTCAGAAATGTGTTCTTGGTAAAAATGATATATTGACTGATGATTACATGCGAGGCCTAATGCAAATGTATGTAGTTGCAGTTGAAACTTATGGGGTACTTGCTTGTGGACGTCAAGCTTTCCCAAACCAGGAAAGTGAACCCCACTGCAAATAGAGAGTTCCCAAAAGACTTCCAGGAGCTTTGAATGCTCCAAGCCTGAATGGTGTTTGTGCTAAGCCATTTATCAGTGATGTTTTAGAACCTCTGGTACTGTCTCTTTAAGAGCTGTCTGCTTGCAGATGTAATTTAATTATAGGGGACTGTGTGTTTCTTTGATTGAATTTTCCTCAAGCTGCTGCCAATTCACTTCATTTTGCAGTCACTAAGGTGCAAGGAACCTATCTGAAAGATGTAACTGTTTGCCAGAAATTATTTAGAGTAATAATGAAATTACAGTTTGTCTAACCTGCTTTCTTTGCAGTCAGAACTGTGTCTGCTAGTTCCCCATTCTAGTTTTGAACTGCTGAACTGGACCAATCAGTGTGGGTAAGCTAGCTCTAAAATGGTGCCTTGGATGATCAGAACTTGGACTCATAATCTGAGGCCAGCCACAAGAGGATTGTATGGGCAGTGACTCTGGGAGATGTAGTTTAGACTTCAGTGCCTTTTGGACCAACAGCAGCAGTCTATTGGTGACAGCCAATCCAGTCAAGAACTGGGAGGAACTCAAAGGAAGTGCCAGTTTTGTCGGTTGGAGGTTCAGTTGAGCTTTGGCAGTGAAGGAAGGGCCCTATTGCTTTTCAGTGTGCAGTTTAGTCAAAAAGCGTGTGTAAGACCCCAGAGTTCGCTCTGCAGCTTGTGTAACAGCTTGTAGGACTAGATCCGTCCTGTGAAAAGAATCAAAGGATCTCTGAAGAGTAAAACCAGGCTCACCTGTAGAAGACTGGAGGAATTGCTGAAAATCGCTTTCGGTCTGTCAGGACTGGAATCTGCTGTGTGTTCTCCGGGTATTGTGCAGTAATTGCGATCGGGATACAGATGCAACCTGCCTGAGTATAGATGCTTTCTTTTATATGGATGTGTGAAGAGGTTTGTGCACCTCAAGTGAGCCCTGCTGACATTGAAGGACCCTATCTTATTTGGAGGTCGTGAGTACTAATTCAGGGTAGCTCCCTGTTGAATTGCCACATTAAATCCAAATGGAATTACTGTACTGCTGACTGTTTAATTCTCCTTTTCTCTGTGTGAAAGGGCCCTACCAGCTGCCACCAGGTTTGGACTAGCCACTAGGGCTTGGGTACCCAGGGACATTAACTGATAGGGATAGGCCTGTGCACAGAGCCATAAATGAATTATTAGAGTGATAAGCTAATTAACCTGATTTCCCCTGTCCTTGTTATATCCCCTAAATAAATCAGAGCTGCTTGTTTCAACAAAGTTATACTGACGGTATTTGTCTATGTTAAGTACTATACTGTGATTGTTGCACTGTATCATTTCACAGGAGGTCCCAGTGCGGAACCAAACCTGGGGGTAAGTGTATACTGTGAAGGTAATTCTGATATATTGTGGGGCCACTAGTGGGAAGAAAGGGGGTTAGCAGTGTCCCAAGAGGCTGTGACCAAGTTAGTTTAACTATTGCAAACCCTGACCTCTGGGTGGAGGCACCCGCCATTGGATCAGGCCCTCAACCTGTTAGTGGCAAATCAGGCAGGGGTAGTAGCCCCTGGGATAGCGCCATCTAGGGGTTACACAAGCAAGGGACAGTGGCTTGCACCTTGGGGAGCAGGGTGAGAGAGAGAGAGAGAGAGAGAGAGAGACAGAGCAAGACAGTGAGAGAGAGCCAGTGGCCAGGCAGGACAGCAGTAGGGGTGCAAGACAGGCACAGAGGCAGGAGGTGCAACAGGCAGTGGGCCAGGGAGTGTGACCCTGACTGCGCCTATGTGCATGAGCAGCCCAGTGTGTGTGTGTGTGTGTGTGTGTGTGTGTGTGAGATATCTGTGGGGGCAGTGATGGCAGCGTGAGCCTGTGAGCCTGGACAGAGGAGTGGCTGTAGGAGAACCCAGACAAATGGGAGGCGGTGTCCACTGCCAGCAGGGTCCCCATCACAGGAGTGCACCCAGCGCAGGGGCACAAGCAGCAGCACAGCCGGGGTAGCCCAGGGAGTCATCCTTGCACGGGGGGCAGGACAGTCCAGACCATGACCAGTGCAATCTTCCAGAAGGAGGCAGTAATGAGGGGTATGAGGAGGCAGGAGGCAGAGTGGCGCGGCCGTGGAAGGGCCCGGCGGCGGTGTGCCCAGAGCAGGTGGTACCGTGCCCGCACCACCTTCAAACAGTACAGTGACACTGAGATTGTGGGCCGGTACCACCTGAACCGGGCAATTCTGAGGCAGGTCTGTGAGCTGTGCAGCTATGAGATGCAGGCCCCCAAAAGACGGAGCCACGCCCTGTCGGTGGAGACCAAGGTCACGGCCACTATGTGCCTGCTTGCCACGGGTACCTTCCAGAGACCAACAGGGGACACCACAGGCATAACCCAGCTGCCTGCATCATGGCTCCTCACACAATTCCTCAATGCACTGCTGCCACATGCTGTGGAATGCATCCATTTCCCCAGCACACAGGCGGAGCATACAGCGAACATGCAAGAGTTCCACAAGGTTACATGTATGCCTGGCGTGCTAGGGGCCATCAACTGCACCCACGTAGGCACCTGCACACCACCGGGACCAGAGGGGGTAGCCTACATCAACAGGAAGGGCTACCCCAGTGTCAGCTGCTAGGTGGTGTGCAATGCCAAGGGGCGCATAATCAATGTCTGTGCCACACACCCTGGTGGAACACATAATGCCTTCATCTGGCACCAGTCAGCACTGTGCCACAGGTTCGAGAGAGGGGACATCCCCACCGGCCACCTAGTAGGTGAGTATGCAGCTGAAATGGGCAGCCTGGCCCAACAGTGCAGGGTGTGGGGGGATGCTAGGCTGGGGGCGTCAGAGGGTCTGGCTGGGTAGGCGGTGGGACAGCCACACAGACCACCATGCTAACTCAATATGTCGCCACACAGGTGACAGTGGATACCCACTCAGGCCCTGGCTGCTCACCCCATACCGGTGCCCGTCGACCCCAGGGCAGAAGAGATACAATGAGGCACACGCCAGCACACGGAACATCATCGAGTGTATGTTTGGGGTGCTAAAGGCACGTTTCCGTTGCCTGCACAGGTCTGGCGGTGCCCTACAGTACAGCCCCCGAAGGCCTGTGGCCTATTCCTGGCCTGCTGTGTGCTACATAACATGGCCACTGACCGTGGGATAGCTGTCGAGGTCGAAGAGGTGTACAGCAGTGGAGATGACGTGGATGCCGGGCCAGGCAGTAGTGGGCAGCCCACCCCTTGGTGACAGGAACCCCGGCTGCACAGGATGGCCTAGCACCGGGACACGGTTGCAGAGGAGCACTATGGTGCATGCAGGTAGGTGAACATGACCACACACATGCCCCAGAGACCAGGGCACAGTATACAGGCATGCATGGCTGGGCCCCACAACAGACATGGCCGGAGGGCAGTATGGATTGGCATGGGACAGGACTCTGTGGAAGCACCCTGTATGGCACTGTAGACCCCATACACACACACACACACCCACACACACATGCACATGGGCACCCATACGTGCACACCCAGATGCCGCCAATGGGCATGTGTCAGACGCTGAACACCAGTGCACAGTGGCGGCTGGAGTTGTGTTGGCATCATCATGCACATGCCACAGTGGCCAGTGGCCGGGTGGGTGTGCACAAGGCGGACATGTTCAGTGGACCATGGATGGCATGACCTTGGTATGCACATGCACACACCACACCAATGTGCACACAGGGCTGTGGCTGGCAGCAGACAGGGAGGGAGGGTGGTGGATCATGACCACCGTGCAGTCGCACAGCCGCCACGGACACGTGGATGGCCCCACCAAGGCCGCCCAGCAGACACAGGCTGAGCGATGGCCACAGGCAGCATCACAGACATTCCCCCAGGTGCGTCACTGCGGGAACGCGACCGGTCCCTCGCAGGGGTCTGCAGACCCCCGAACAGGCCCGCTCCAGGCATGCCCGGAATGCCCACAGCGGATCCTGGCGTCGACAATGATGGGGTCGCATGATGCCGGGACCGAGGGGTGGAGAATGCACTCTGCGGTGACTGCGGTGGATGGCCATGCACCATGGTGGCCATTGGTGCTAGGCCAGCCGTGACTGCAGTGGTAAGCCGATCCAGGGTTGCGGTCATGTCTTCCCACATGCATGTGGCCTGCCTAATGATATGCGCCCCCTGTAGTGTGGCCGTGGTGACTCTCAGTATCCACTCCAGGAGCCTGGTGTGCACATCCACCTGCCGGACACCTAGAACAAAGGAGGGGACATGGATGAGTGCATGCCCAGATGACCGTAGCCCATCCACTGTGCGCAGCAGACAGCGGTGACATGTGCCCTGTAGATGGCACACAGCCAGCTGCACCGTGCGTGCCCACACGAGCTGCCATCCCAACTGTTCACAGCCACGTACAGCACTGCACACCAACACCACCCATGTGTGGCACACCACAACCATGGCAGCTGGGCAACAGAGCTATGCGGCGGGACGGCAGTGGCATGGCTGGAACCCAGGTGCACCCACAGCCCACCTGCAGCAGCCACACACACGTGTGAAAGCCATGGCATGGTGCAATGGACCCCACCGGCGTTACACGGCTGTAATGGCCATGTGCACAGGGGGCTGTGGCCCACCCCCACCCTGCACAACAACAAACCTTGACAGACTGCCTACCTGCATGCTGCGGTACAACCGGCGCCTGACCAGCAGCACCTCCCACACGACCAGCATCCCTTGCCTGTGCACCAGTGTTGGCCTGCCCATGTCCGGCAGCGGCACCTGCCATCCTGGCTCTTCGCCTATCCTCAGGGCCTAGTAGGGAGACAGTGAGAGGCAAACAGCACCTGGCAACAACTCACGTGCCCCACTCCCCTCCAGCACCGTATACCCCATGGCCCTGCGCAGTGGCGGTGTGGTGGCACAGCACACCCATGGTGCGCTGCCACGGCCAGCAAAGCGCGCAGCCACAAGCCCCCGCAGCATGGTGTGACACCCTGCTGGCCCCCTACAGAACACCGACATGGCACAGACGCGGAAAAGTGCACTCATCCAGCTGTGCACGGCACCCCTCCGGACGCGTGCCAGCAGTGACCTCAGCCAGTCAAGATCCCTCTGCCACTGGTCCCCATATCAGTGGTGGCACTGCTCCCTGCTTCACTGGGCCCCAGTGGCCTCCTCCAACCCCTTGGCCACCTCCTGCCACACCTCGGTGCAAGCCCGGTCCAGGGGCACCTGCCCATACAGTGAGCCAACATGTGGCTCCACCAGTGCCACCAGATTCACCAGCTCAACCTGGCTCCAATTTGGTGCCCTCGCTGTGCTCCGGTGTGGCATGCTCCTATCTGAACTGGTAATCCAAAATGGCGACCAGTAGCGCACGAGCCACACGTGCTGTAGGTGCGCGTCTTGCTTGGCCATGCACTGCCATCCCCAATCACGCATGCCACGGTGCTGCATGATACAGCTGGGGTAGCACTGGCATGTGCTGCAGGCACCCGGAGGGACAAAGGACACTCGTAGGGTCAAAGGTCGGCACGCGCACCATGCGTGACAGTGCAATAAGACACGCCATACATGATGTGCACAATAGGGCTCGTGTGCCTCCGGTCCATGTGCCAATGGTGCAGAACTGCGGCTTCGGGCATACAGCACATGGCGAGCCCGCAGAATGATGCGCTGTGCGTGGGATGTGCTATCGGCACGTACGCGGACGTCAGTGCGTGCATGTGCACTGTCAAGCCTACTGCACACGTCACACAGTTGCGCCATGGCTTGTGTATGTGCAACTCCAATGCACCATGCGCAATTCCACAATATTCAGCAGGTATATGCAGATGGGCTGATCAGCATAACCACGGCGCATCAGAGGCATTTGCATCTCATTACAGTTGCGCATTCCCTAATTTGCATGTGATGCACTATTAAGGCGCCATGGGACTGCACAAGCACCAAACCGGTATTGCATCCTTCAGAGGTAAGACACCAGGCAGTTGGCATGTCGGGACAGTGGATTGGGGGGGCATTGTGTGTGGCAGACATCACTAACCACATGTCCATACCCACAGGAATGAGCATGTCTGAACACAAGGTGGTTGAGGAGCAGGGGCCTGCACAGAAGCGCAGGCACAACTTCACGAGGGCAGAGAATGATGCCATCTTCGAAGTATACCTGGACCAGGAGCCTCTCCTGAGTGGCTCAACAAGCACCCGCAGGCACAGGCAGCTGCATGGGAGGGAGTTGCCAGGGCTGTGAACCAGCAGGGCAGCCATCAGAGGTTGGCACAGGAATGCAGAAAGAAGGTGGGCACGGACCAGAGGAGGATAAAAGATAAGGTGGCTGCCATCCAGGCCGCACATGCCACCACGGGCGGTGGACAGCCCGAAATGCCACAGCTGACACTGCAGGAGGAGCTGGTGGCGGCATCCATGCGGTGCAGTGCCGTTGAGGGTGTTCCCAGCAGTGGTTTCCAGATGGGGGGCAGCCCATCACTGCATGGTAGGAACAGCGGCGCATGGGGAAGGGGTGCAGGGGTGTGTGGCAGCAGCACTAACGTGTATGTGTTCCTTTACAGATCCGGAGCACCTGCATGCAGCAGCAGGGGTGGGGATGACCACCATGGGGGCAGTCTTGGACCTGGAGGACTGTCCATCCACCTCCACCGGTGTCCGGGGTCCGGACCGCTGCCAGCCCATCCCCACTGTCTGACCAGATGCCTGTGGTATGGTTGCGGACAAGACCCTAGCAGTGTTTCAGCAGGATGCCAGCCATGGAGTCCAGTATGCTGAGACACAGATCGGGGCAGGGTCCAGGACCGATGAAGACGTGACTGTTATCCTGGACAGTGGTGATGCCGGTCCGGGAAGGCACTCGCCTGCCGCACCGCGACAGCGCAGATGGTGCCCTGGTGGCGCGTTGTCCACCCACCGGCTGCAAGGCATCGCCCGGGTGGGCGACATTGGTGTGGTGCAGTCCGTGGTGTGTGGCAGTGGTGGTGCAGCCACCCCGTGCCGTACGCACACAGCGGCTGGGGACAGCAGTGGCATCAGGATGGGTCTGGGGGGGGCCGGGTGCAGTGGCCACTGCCATTGCACCGCAGACTGTTCAGGCCAAGAGGCCCTGCTGTGCAGCCCTCCACCTGCATGGGGGCGTGCTGCTGGGTCACGCCTAACACCATGGGTCGGCGCCGCGCCCATGCCCCCAGGCGCAGACCCTCTGACCGAGCGTCCCCATCTGCTCTGGGCATCTGTGGAAAAACAGATGCTGGTCGTGGCAGGAGTGCGTGCACTCCACACAGAGCTGCGCCAGTCCGCAGGGAGGCATGACCGAGACTATGAGCAGCTCCTGGCTGAGGCCCTGTGCAAGCCACGGAGGAGACAGAGAAACAGGTGCCAGTAGGGCGTGGATACACATGGGGCCCATTGGCCTGCACCACCTTCCCTTCCCCTGACCCTCCCTCCTTTCCTCCCTTGTACCCTAACCCAGCCATGTCCCCTGTTCCCCTGCCTCCCTTACCCAGCCTACCATCTTGTTTGTGGCCTCCCGTTCCTGCTCCCTGTCCCTGTACATCTGTATATAGTTGTTGATGGTTTGTTTTAATACACATTTATTTTGTTAGCCAGCCGTGTCTGTGTCTGCTTTGCAGCTGGCATATGGAGCCATGCTGCAGTGGTGTGCATGGTGGCCGAGTAGTATGTCTGGGGTTGACTGGTGTTTGTGCCTGGTGGTCTGTGCCCAGTGGCTGGTGTTTGTGCCCTGGGGCATACATGTGCTCCCTGCTCGGATTGTGTGGCCTGTGTGTTGTGTGCTGTTGGCATGTGTGTTGTCAGCTATGGTCCGGGTGGCGTGTCCCGTGCCATCCTGTGGGTGTTGGCCGTGGCTGATTGCCGGTGGACATTGGTGCCACACTGCCTCCATGCACTGCTCTGGTGTGCATGGTCAGGGCCTGCGGCTATGCGCCTGCCATGCCTCCCTCCTGGCATCCTCTGCACCCTGGTGGCAGTCTGTCCTGCTCTTGTGGCATGCTCCCCACTGTGTCTGTTGCCCTGTGTCCTGGCCCATGCGTCTCTGACCCTTGCGCAGCTCAGGTTGCACTATTCGCTTGCTGACTTGCTCCCTTGAGGCAGCCCTAGTTGCACTCGGCGCATCCCTCGATATTCAGCTGTGTTGCGCTGTCCGCCGGCTGCGAGGGGGAGCGGGTGAGGGCTTGTTGGGTGGGGGGACACTAGACACCAGGGAGATGTGGGGGAGTTGTAGGGACATTCTGCCCGTGGATCGGGCTTTCATGGTCCACTGGACCACCAGGAGTTATTCGGGCTGGGGAGTGTTGATTCTGCCCGCCGATCGGCACTGCGGGGTTCATACAGGTTCTTCCCGTGGATCGGGCACTGGGGTTCATATAGGTTCTGCCTGCCATCGGGCTGTGGAGATGTGTGTGGGGGACAGGTATTTGTTCCCGCCTGTGATCGGGCTGTGGGAGATGTGGGGGGGTGTCATGTAACTGTGATGCCCGCTGACATGGTATTGTGTCGTGGTACTCCGACGGCTGCTGCCTGGCAGGGTGGCCAGAGCAAGTCCTGTGGGATCGGCGCACCTACATACAAATGGCATGCAAATGGGACCATAAATAGATGCAAATGGACCCCGCACGCCTTGCATAAATTATGGCCCCATTTGCATGTCACCTTTTGAATATCGGAAATTTGAGCATGGCGCAATGGTACTTGCGCCACCGCGGTTAATGCTCAACTCTGGCAGCTTGCGGTGGCGCAAGTTCCACTGCGCTATCTTGTAAGTGTTGTGTGGCTCGGTGATATTCAAAGGAGTTGCTCAACAGCGCAACTCCTTTGAATATCACCCCGGCCACACCCCTGCGCAACTATTTTGAGCAGCGCAGGGGCTTGCGCCTCAGACTGGCGCAGTTTGAATATCTGGGCCTCTGTCTCTCAAATCACAAATTTAAATACTCAGTTTACTTTAAATCTTGCAGTACTGTGCTTAAAAACTGTATGAACTGCATTTCAGAATATAAACCTTATGTCAAATATAAACAAATGAGTTTTGTTCATATTCAAATAGTCAAACACGCCTTTTGCATAATTCTAACATTCTCAAATGGTAACAGCAATAGTACATAGTAGAGCACACACTGCCCTCCAGATTTGTTCTAATGTTATGAGATCCAGAGAAAATCCTAACCACTGAAGCCAGATTTTATAATTGAACATATCATGAATGTGAAGACCAATGAGTTTCTAACACATTGGATGTGAAACTGGTCAAACATTTGTAAGCCTTCAAGTACCATGTGACAGTTCTTTTTCCCCCTCCCCAGCACCATCGGATACTCTCTCCTTCTAAATCCTATTTTTCTAAATCTACTGCAGTAGTATCACTTTTCTTTTGAGTTCTTAACTAAGTTAACATTTCTGCCATGATGGGGTGGCCTCCCATCATGGTATCTCCTGTCCATTCTACCCCACTATGTTTCTGCTTTTGTCCCCTGTGGTGACTGTCTCGGGTCTTTAAGATGCCACTGAGAATCTCATGGCTTGACCATGGTTGTGATTAAAGAAAAAGAAGCAGTACTGTTATAAAAAAAAATGCCTTTGGTGCATTTGCTCTGGGCAACACCCAAAGGTTAGTAAAGCAGTCTCTTGCTATCTTTAATAAATTGCACTTGTAATAAAATGAGTTGGAGGGTTGAATAGAGGGATGGCTGTGCCCTCCTTTCTCCATGTAGTAATGAAATAATGGAATGTACTATGCCCTTATAATTGTATGCAATGCCCCTAATGATTTTAGTCTCTACCACTTACCAGTGGTTACAGAGTTCATTGTCCTGGAGAATTCCCTCGCTCTGGTCCTCCTCTTAGGTCCGTTTCTCAGAAAGAAAGGCGCATGATTCCTTATCGGTCACCAGACCGCACATTTTGGGATACACTCTTGCACTGTATTCTCTGCTGCTGTGCTGACTTCAGAACGGCACACATTTGCAACCCTCTCCTAAGTAACTGTTTAATGCGCAAAATGCGTAGCGCAACTCTTGTCATCAGAATACTAGAAAAGCCAAGAGTTGTGGACTTCAAAGAAAAGTAATGACCTTTTCTTTATTCACTTTCATGGGTGTTTTGTTTTGGACTTTGCTTTGGGAACAGGATAGCCCATAATAAGCAAAACAGCCCATAATAACACAAATGCCCAAATGAACAGTTAGCCTGATGGCCTTACAGCTTTTAATTTCAAACAGTTCTAAAGTATATTAAAGCAGGTTGCAAATGTTGCAATATGTAATAGTTTAACAGTTTTCTTTTCATTTAACCTCTCTTAGGGGGTACACTGGGACAAGCATTATAAGCACAACCTATGCATTTTTACTCATAACTAATGTGGTGTCCATACCTGTCCTAAACAGCATTTTCTCAGGTCAGTAATGTGCTTCTAAGGGCCAGTGGCCCCCTTCTGAAGAATAGTTATAGGGATTGGCCTATGATGTCATTACCTTGAGGGAGGGGTTTGGGTCCTGAATTGATATTTAATCATATAAGGCATTTATTTACATTTTAAACCTAGTTGATACATACAGATATGTTTGTGTAATGTGTAAATTAAAGGACAAGGTGGTTTTTGGTCATGTGGATCCCCCAATACTATGTATTAGAGGAGGAGGAATTTATGTGTATTAGAATAGGGGGCAGATAAGCTGACCTATGATGTCAGACAGTTTGTATATAGAAGGCACCTCTTGTCCTAGGTAGTCAGATAGGTTTTGAGCACAGATGATGGTGGATGTACTATGACAAAGCTCGCTCCACTCTGTGGCGGTACTTGGTATAAAGAAGTGCTGACACTCAGAAGTGAGATGTTTGTTGCTTTTCTTTTATTATTTTGAAGTTTTATTTTCTGTCTTTGAATAAAATTTACACAAGCCTTTGTGTGTTCTGCATTACAAGCTCTGTCTGTTTTATCACTTCCCACACTGATTTACATAATTTGGTGTCAGAGTGGGATAATCTGGTTGCCCAAGGTACACTGGTGGAGACCAGACAAGGCACCAGACCTGGTACAGTAATAAGTAAGCAGACATTGTAGAAGGAATGGATTAGTCAAGGAAGATGGGTGCGGTTACCAGATTGCAGATGGAGAAGACAGGCGAGCCCCAGTTCACAGGATTGGTACCAGATGTGCACCCAAGGACTTCAAAGGACAAAACAGACAGTGGAGATGAGACTAAGGAGGACAGGGAGAGACGTCCTGAGTCTAGTGAGATTTCTCCCAAAGGACTCTCAGACCTACTACACTGGCTTTCTCTGTGACAGATGGAAATAGAGAGACAGAGGGACATCGATGCACAAGAGAGAGCATGGCCATCGAAGGCAAGACTTGAGGTGGACAGAGACAGTACAATTATTGCAGACTTTGGAGATAGGGCACAGAACTGGGGAGGCAGTAATACTGATAACCCAAAAGTAATTAAATTAACCCAAATGACTGCTAGCAATGATGCAGATGTGTATTTAACCACCTTTGAGAGTGTGGCTAATTCATGTGACTGGCCTAAGACACAATGGGTGGTACTCTTTGCTACCTATTTATCAGGTAAAGCACAGCTGGCATACAGGAATATGGATCCCCACCTAGTTGAGGACTATGACTTAGTTAAGCAGGAGATATTAAAATGCTATGATATTAATGCTGAAATGTACAGGCAAAGGCTCCATGCCCTGAAACATCAGGCCCATGACCCACCCAGAGATACTTACATTAGGTTGAGAGAACTATGCCTCAAATGGATACAGCTGGAAGGGAAGACCAGAATGGATATTATTGAGACTTTTGTTATAGAGCAATTTTTACAGATACTGACACTGGATGTCCAGATATGGATTAAAGAACATAATCCAGAATCTGCTGAGATGGCTGTGACCTTGGCAGAAGTTTCTTGGCTGTTCATCAGCCTTATAGGAGAGGAGGTCACTGGTCATTTGAATCTACGGTGAAACCCTAGACTGCTCTGATAAGAAGCACACAGACTGTTAGACCAAAGAAATATGAAGGAAAAAGTGGCCAAGGGATGAGAACATTTCCTCCAGATGTAGTCTGCCATAATTGCAAGGAATTAGGACATATTGCCCATTTTTTGCCCCTCAGAGAAAACTGATAACTAGAAGAGGAAGGGAGCAGATCTGTTCCAGTACAGAACGCAGCAGATCTGTTCCAGCACAGTTCCAGTACAGTAGCTTCTTCTTCTTGTTTTTACATGGTTACTTGTTGATTTTACTTGGTAGAAGGTTCTTTCTTTTCTTTCTTACTACTTCTAAGGGGCTAGCAGGGTATTATTTTAGGGGCTGTTGGAAGTCTGAAAACTGTTTTGGTGGCTATAAGTGGGCTCATTTGTTTGATGTTTTGCTTTGTAGCAGGCTGCATTTGTGGAGACCTATTTCTTCTGATTTAAAACCTATTTGGTGGAATTTAATTGGGGCTGTTTCTTTGAATTGGAGACCTATATCAGTTAATTGCAAGCCTATTCTGATTGTTGTTAGTGAAGCTGTGTGAATTGGAGACCTGTTTCCTTTGGTAGCAAACTTACTTTGGGGAGTTTTGAATGGAATTTTGATTTCTTTTTGCTGGCTTCACTAGCTGCAAAGTTTAGTGCATAGTGGGGGAAGGGTGCTAATGGTCTGACCAGGTCTCACTCAGCTAATTAACTGGAGGCAGAGCTGAATCAGGTGTGTGGTGTCAGTTGATTTGGCTTCTCAGAAGTAACTAGAAGGGGAAGGGAGCAGATCTGTTCCAGTACAGTAGCTTCTTCTTGTTGTTTTTACATGGTTTCTTGTGGATTTTTCTTGGAAGAAGGTTATTTCTTTTCTTTCTTACTACTTCTAAGGGGCTAGCACGGTATTGTTTTTGGGTCTGTTGTAAGTTTGAAAACTGTTTTGGTAGCTATAAGTGGGATCATTTGTTGGTGTTTCACTGTGTAGCTGGCTGTGTTTGTGGAGGCCTGTTTCTTCTGATTTAAAACCTATTTGGTGGGATTTATGTGGGGCTGTTTCTTTGGTTGCAGTTCTTGGAGGGGCAGACACAGGGCTGATGTCAAAATAAACAACTCGGAGACTTGTAGGAGGGCAGCGGCCAAGGCCAACAGGATGCTGGGATGCATCGCTAGGGGGATCACCTTCAGAAGGAGGGAAGTGATACTCCCTCTGTCTAACTGCTTGGTGAGGCTGCACCTCGAGTACTGCATGCAGTTTTGGAGGCCACACTTAAAGAGGGACATTGAGCTCCTGGAGAGGGTCCAGAGGAGGGCAACCAAAATGATTTGGGGCTTGGAGGACAAGACCTATGGGGAGAGGCTCGAAGAGCTACATATGTACACATTGGAAGAGAGAAGGAACCGGGGGGACATGATAGAGGTCTCTCAGGTACATGAAGGGGATAAATAGGGAGGAGCAGTCAGGGTGCTCCAAAGGAAGGGTCAACTAGAGGTCATGGGTGGAAGCTGGAGGAGATTCAGGGAGAAAGGAGGAGTGCTACTTCACTGAAAGAGTGGTGGAGCCATGGAATGCGCTGCCCAGGGGACTGATGGAGGCAGAGATGGTGGAGGGGTTCAAGAGGGAGTGGGACAGGTACAGGGGAAGGGTTCTGGAAGCAAAGTCCAGTGCAGCGAAAATATCCAGGACTGGGAAGGGAGAAGCCAGTGAGGGTGAGGGGGGAAGAAAGGTCAGCTCCCAGGGTGGGACTGACCAAATGAGCAGACACAAAAGACTGTTAGGCTTATTCTGCTGGCATTTCAGTATGTTAGTATATTGCACATTTGGCTCTGTTAAACCCTGGGTATTTGGTTACTGATGTGACAATTAAGGGGCAAACTGTGGTAGGTCTCATAGATTCCATTAGCAAAAATACTCTTGTTCGGACTGACTTAGCAGTGTGTTAACAAAGGGCCCCCATTCAGGTAATTTGCATGCATTGTAATACTCACCGCTGTCCTACGGCCAGCCTGTCTATTGGGGTGAGAGGGAAAACATCAGTAGTAACTGCAGGGCTGGTGTCACAGCTACCTGTCCCAGTGGTCATTGGGCATGACTTCCCCGATTCTGCATCTTTGCTTCTGGAACAAGGAACTGTAATCACCATGACCACTAAGGCCCCAAGCAAAAAGGAACCAGCATTGGGAGAAGTGTTCTATTTTGATGGGGAGGTGATTGATGCCCCTGGGAAAAGCAGGACATCTTGTAAGGCCAAAAAAAGATTACAGCAGAAAAGACATAGAGAACAACGAGGACTGCCTGATGAAAACAATTGCATTTATGTAAAAGCTGATATGTGTAAACAAAAACAAAATGATATCACTTTACAACCTTTCTTCCAACAGGTGGGGCATGAGAATAAATAAGGTGCCCCTGAATTAAAGGTAGTGAATTGTTTATTGTATAGGATCTGTACAACCCTGCTACCCAGGGAACAGTTGAACAACTAATGGTACCCCTATGTTACCAGCAGGACATTCTAGCCTTAGGGCATGACATCCCATGGGCAGGGCATACAGGGTAAGACAAAATCTTACCGGGTCTTAATGTTGCACGCTTACTTGCATACATTATGGTTAACCCGGTACAGTGCTGAAGTAGTGAGCGAATGGTGCAATACCACGTATACTGCTGTACGTGATATTGCACCATTCTACTTTCCCATGCAGAGGATAAGACCGCTGCTGGGAGTGGGTTCTGCTGACCTGCTGCTGTGGCTCAATGGACTGAGCCACAGCAGAAGAGAACCCTGACAGTGCTTCTGGGACTGGCTTTGATTTCCAGTCCCAGAAATGTTATTTTTTTTAATCTTTGTGCACTTCCTGACCTGATCTCCTCCCCGAGCTGAGAATCGATATTGGGGGGTTTCGGGGGCACAGCCTTCCATTAACATGGGTTTTTGGGTTGTGGAGCCCCCCACAGAAAAGAAAGATATGCCACATGGCAAGAATCGCGCTGTATCGGCAGAGCAATTGTGCCATGCAGCATAGTGTTGTGCACGGTATTGACCCTGTGCCAGACAAAATATCCAGTAGAATCCTACAGAGTTTCTTTTGGCCTGGGATACATGGGGATATAACCCGCTACTGTCAAGAATGTCCCGAGTGCCAATTAACTGCCCAGATAACTAAAAAGGACACAGTAACCCTGGTACCCTTATTGTTAGTCACAACTCCCTTTGAAAGGATGGGGATGGACATAGTGGGGCCCTTGATAAAAGTGCAAAGGGTAATAGATTCATCTTGGTGGTGTGTGAGTACACCACCAAGTACCCTGAAACGATCTGGATGAGGTCAGTTACCACCCTTCGGATTGCAGATGAGTTAGTGAAGTTATTTAGCTGGGTAGGGATTCCCTAGGAGATCCTCATGGATAGAGGGAGCAATTTCAATGCAGAATTGCTAAGGGAACTCTACCACCTTCTGGGGATAGTAGCCATTAGAACATCACCCTATCATCCCCAGATGGACGGCTTAGTCAAAAAGTTTAATCATACTCTGAAATGTATGATTAAGAAATTTGTACAGAATGAAAGTCGGGACTGGAATAAATACCTTCCTTTCTTTTGTTTGCATACCAGGTAGTTCCCCAAGCCTCCACCAGGTACTCTCCATTCACACTTCTCTTTGGCAGAACCCCTAGGGGTCCCCTAGATGTTGTTAAGGAGTGTTGGAAAGAAGGTAAGGAGTTGAAATCCTCTGGTATAGCCCAATACATGAGGCAACTGAGGCAAACGTTGGTGTTATACACAAAAAAGGCTCATGAAGCCAGGGTACAGACTCAAGTACACCAGAAGGAACAGTATGATATAGTTACAACCAGAAAAAATCATTTACCCCAGTTGAGCAGGTGCTACTGTTATTGCCTACCTCCACGCAGAAGCTGTTGATGAAGTGGTAAGGTCCCTATAAAGTACTATGACAGACAGAGCCTGTCACTTATGAAATTGAGACCCCTGACAGAAGGCTAGCCAAAAAGATTGATCATGCCAATCTCTTGAAATGGTGGCATGAGAGACCTAACTCTGGGATGGGGATGCTAGTAATACCAGAAACAAAGAAGACAGAACTAGAAACAGTCTATGGGAGGTTGGTAGCAGAGAAAGGGACAGAGGCAGTAACCATGAATCCTGATTTGACAAAAACCCAGCAGACTGAATTGAGGTCACTCATTCAAGAATTTAAAGTCTCCTTTACCAGTAAGTCTGGACTGGCTAGGAGAGTAGAGCATCAGATATGTACAGATTCAAGACCCATATGAAAGAAACCATATCAGCTCCCTGAGAGAAATAGGGTAGATGTACAGAATGAAATCCAGAAACAAAGAGCCTTACATATAGAACCCTCAAAGAGTACTTGGCGTTCCCCTATCATAACTGTACCAAAAAAAGAAGGAAGGATAAGACTATGTCTAGATTTTCAAGGAGTAAACCAGGTTGCCCAGTTTGATGCCTATCCCATGCCCTGGGTAGATGATATACTGGATAGAACTGGTAACGTGAAATTCATCTCTAATCTAGATCTGACAAAGGGATATTGTCAGATTCCCTTGGAGGAATCTGCTAAAGAAAAAACTGCCTTCCACACCCCTATGGGCCTATTCCAGTTTTGGATGATGCCGTTTGAGCTCCATGGGGCCCCAGCTACACTTCAGCGATATATGGATCAGGTGCTGGCACCTCACAGTAATTTTTGTGCGACATACCTGGACGATGTCGTTGTCTTCAGTCCAAATTGAGAAACCCATTTACGGCACATAAGAGCAGTTTTTACATCAATCCAACAGGCAGGGGTGACAATCAACCATACAAAATGTACCATCGCCATGCAAGAAACAAAATATTTAGGGTTTATACTGGGTAATAGCCTAATTAAACTTGAAATCACTAAAGTTGAAGCAGTTGCCTAGTGTTCAGTTCCCAGCACTAAGAAGCATGTCTGGTCTTTCCTAGGATTAGTCGGATATTATAGGAGATTTATTCCCAACTTTGCTACTTTCACAACCCCGCTAACCAATCTGACAAAAAAGAAGTGTGGGAATCAAGTAAAATGGACCCCCTAATAGGAGGAAGCATTTAGAAGGATAAAGGCAACATTATGCTCCTCACTGGTGTTACGAAGTCCTGACTTTGCCCACAACTTTGAGGTCTATACAGATGCCTCTGGGACATGCACTGGGGCGGTTCTGAGTCAGACAATTAATGGGGGAGAACATCCTATGGTTTATATATCTCATAAATTGCATGACAGAGAACAAAAATACTCTACTGTAGGACAGGAGTATTTGGCAGCCAAATGGGCTATTAGTCATTAAGATTTTACTTATGGGGTGCCCCTTCACATTGGTAACTGATCACAACCCACTGTGTTTCATATCACAAATGAAGGATAAGAATAACTGCATCATGAGAAGGTACTTATCCCTTCAACCTTATAAATTTTTGGTGAAACACAGGGCGGGGATGGAACATGTGAATGCTGACTTCCTGTCTCTGCATGGGGCTGGAATAGAGAAACAGCTCACAATGTTAAATATAAGACAGCTAATGTTTGTTTTGTATGTTTATTTTGAACACAATTGAAAAGCTCAGATCAAATCAAGACACCCCAGGGTTATTAAAAATGAGAATGTGATGGTGAAAACCTTGCAGCACCAGACCTTAATGTTAATGTTTTTTTGTTTTTTTTTAGGGTGCCCTGTGGTGGCGCTTCCAAGAGATGGTGGGTGGAATCTCCATCCTACCCAACTGATGTGGGTAGGTTGTCTTAAAAACAAGTAATCAAATATGTCTGCTACTGGTTTTTGCTTAACTATGGGAGGTGTAAAAGTTCTGTATCCCCCCTCCTCAGCACCACAGGACACTCTCTCCTTCTAAACCATATTTTTCTAAATCTACTGTAGTAGTATCTCTATTCTTTTGCGTTCTTAACTCACCTAACATTTCTGCCGTGATGGGGTGGCTTCAAGTCATGGTATCTCCTGTCTATTCTACCCCGCTATGTTTCTGCTTTTGTCCCCTGTTGTGACTGTCTCAGGGCTTTAAGATGCCACCGAGAATCTCATGGCTCAACCATGGTTGTGATTAAAGAAAAAGAAGCAGTACTGTTATAAAGAAAAATGCCCTTGGTGCATTTGCATTGGGCAACACCCAGAGGCTAGTAAAGCAGTCTCTTGCTATTTTTAATAAATTGCACTTGTAATAAAAGGAGTTGGAGAGCTGAATATAGGGATGCTTGTGCCCTCCTTTCCCCACATAGTAATGAAATATTGGAATGTACTATGCCCTTATAATTGTATACAATGCCCCAAATGTTTTTAGTCTCTACCACTTGCCAGCGGTTGCAGAGTACATTCTACTGGAGAATTCCCTCATTCTGGTCCTTCCTTTAGGTACCTTTCTCAGCAAGAAAGGTGTATTATTCCTTATTGGTCACCTGATCGCACACTTCAGGATATACTCTTGCGTTATATTCTCTGCTGCTGTACTGACTTCAGAGCAACACGCATTTGCAACCCACTCAGAAGTAACTGTTCAATGCGCAAATCACATAGCGCAACTCTTGGCATCAGAATACTAGAAAAGCCAAGAGTTGTGCACTTCAAAGAAAAGTAATGACCTTTTCTTTGTTCACTTTCATGGGGTGTTTTTGCTTGGGACTTTTGCTTTGGGAACAGGATGGCCCATAATAAGCAAAACAGCCCATAATAACACAGACGCCCGGATGAACATTTAGCCTGACGGCCTTATGGCTAGTAATTTCAAACAGTTCTAAAGTATATTAAAGCAGGTTGCAAATGTTGCAATATGTAAGAGTTTAACAGTTTTCTTTTTGTTTAACCTCTCTTATGGGGGTACACTGGGACAAGCATTATAAGCACAACCTATGCATTTTTTACTTATAATTAATGTGGTGTCCATACCTGTCCTAAACAGCATTTTCTCTGGTCAGTAATGTGCTTCTAAGGGTCAGCAGCCCCTTTCTGAAGAATAGTTATAGGGACTGGCCTATGATGTCATTACCTTGAGAGAGGGGTTTGGGTCCTGAATTGATATTTAATCATATAAGGTATTTATTTTCATTTTAAAACAAGTTGATACATACAGATATATTTGTATGTGTAAATTAAAGAACAAGGTGGTTTTTGGTCATGCGGATCCCCCAATACTATGTATTAGAGGAGGAATTTATGTGTATTGGAATGGGGGCAGATCAGCTGACCTATGATGTCAGACAGTTTGGATATATAAGACATCTCTTGTCCTAGATAGTCAGGTTTTGAGCACAGATGATGGTGGATATGCTACGACAAAGCTTGTTCCACTCTGTGGCAATACTTGGTATAAAGAAGTGCTGAAACTCAGGAAGTGAGCTATTTGTTGCTTTTCTTTCATTATTTTGAAGTTTTATTTTCTATTTTTGAATAAAATTCACACAAGCCTTTGTGTGTTCTGCATTACAAGCTGTCTGTCTTATCACTTCCCACACCCACTCACATACCAGTTTGAGCATATCTTCCATTTTATAATGTGATTTGGTAAAGTGTAATGCTAGTCAGCACTTCATAAGTTGCATTATAAAGAAAAGGGTCAAATAAGAGTGCTGCACATATGCAAAAAAAACCTCCAAAGGTTCCGGTCAGAGAGATCATATGGAACACTGCAGTGTTAATCACATGATTTTTAAATCTGATCTAATATATAGTTGCAGACAAAGACATAGCCAAATATTTCCTGACATTTCTATGGTATCTCTGGAGAAATTCCTTGCCTGCATGCAGTATCACTAAATGACCACAAAAGAGAAAATATTTAGAAATATTGGGAAATATCTCAAAATTTCTGACCAAGTCATTAGCTGAAATTGTAATAAATGGCAGTCATCTTAGATCATGGTAATGAATGGGAATTCCCATAGACACATTTTATCCATCCTCCACTGAAAACATATCAACAGAAATCCCCATTCATTGTTATAATCCAAGATGGCCATAATCTAAGATGGACACAGACATTGTGACTGCACTGAGAAAGCAGTTTAGGCAAATGCACAAACCATGATGACTCGATAAACTGGTGACATACTACAACTGCTACAGGCAAGTAATATGTGTGTGACAAAAAGCTGTGACAAGAACAAAGGGGTTGATATGAAAAGTGGTTGCAAGTGGACCATGCCGTCAGTTTGCAAATAGCAAAAACTATGGAGGGGGAATCAATTGGATACCGGGTAGCATGCGCTTTCTCAAGGAGTGGGTGGGGGTAATGAACCACTTTAGTGTTTTGATCCAAAGGTTGGTTGTGAAATAGGTGACTATCACCCATCCCATTTTGCTCATTCACACCTTTGTGTCAGGCCTTAATTATTGGAGATGAAGAGGACATTGTAGTGGTTTTGCAGCTCAAAGTCTTTTGATCATGCTAATGAAGTCCCATTGACTGTGAATGAAAATATTATTTTTATTGAATGCTGCTGAATCTGGAGTACTCTTACTACATTTATTGCTGAATTTTATGAGCCATGGGTAGGTCTGTCTGAAGTTGAAAACTTCCCTATGCATTGTTTTATGTATTGTTGCCCAGCTGCACAATGTCAAGTGTATTGCTAACTTCACCCACTGAAACAGCAAGTAGTAGCACTTTGCTGGTGAAAGTCATTGGTGAAGTGCCACTACATGCAGTTTCATTGGGTGTAGTACTACTTCACTGACAAAACTATGCATAAAGCTTTTCTTAAATAAAACAGCCATTTAACACAGTAATCCATGGTCTATTAAGTAGTGTACCCATTTCACCAGCCCAACTCTTTCAAGTACATAGTTTAAATAACAGCTACCATATCCACGATCTAACACCTTCCCCCCTTTTCCCCCTACACAACCCCTACAAAGTTTTAAGAGAAGTATAGTAACATTGTTATAACAGGCAAAGGTAGCTGACAGCTTTACTTTGAATGACCACCACCAACCTGCATGTTAAACATCTATTGACTTCCCTCACCCCATAGTCTGAGTGAGCAGAAGTTGTCATTACCCCCCACCCTACCTACCCTGTAGCACCCAAATTCCTTCCTCTCCCAAGCCCACAAAGTCATACAAATCCCTTAAAAAAGCAGCAAACTATCCCACCCTGGAGCAAGTGTGCTCACTCTACAGTATTCTGCAATAGTATGAATGAGTGATGTTGACTTAATCACCTATAGTAACCCCTGATTGACATACAGTAACTCTCCTTACCAATTTGGTCATGTCAGCAAATATCACTAGACAGCTGCTTAGCTCCTTCTCTAGTTGCAGTAATTTATAAATATGTTGAAGAGTAATGGACCCAGCAATGAAGGCGATAGTGGAGAACATCAGGCCACCACAAGTATTTTTTTTTTTTGAGAATACGAATCCTGCAATGTAGTTGCGTACCATGGTAGAGAATGTGGGCGGCATGGTAATTGAGTAGCGCATACCCTGTGTAAAGAGAGAAAAAGAAAGAACAAATGTGTAATTTGCCTGTGCTGTAATTGGAGAGCTTCTCCCCCTACACGCCCATTGATTTTCACTACCTAATTCCATGCCAATAGACTTACTTAAACTGGAGGCACATTTTTGTTGTCTTGCAGGATGTCTTCTTTTTTTGGGGGGGCTACTTGTACTGCTTTGTGTGGCATTATATTTAATTTTTTTGTCATCAAACACACACAGTGGTGGAGTTTTGTGGGTGAAGCCCCACAAGTGAAAGAATACTGACACATACAGGAAGTGGGTTTGGGGGGGCTAAGATCCCCAACTCTAAGAATACAAGTGCTACTACTCGCAAGCATGAGAACTAGTTCTGAGTTTGATTCAGATGCTGATGTCTCACATACATCACATGTTCAGCTTACACACTTTCTTGCACAAGCAATGGTGGTCCAATGTTCTCCACTATCTTTTCAATGAATACTCATACTCCTCTCAGAACAACCCTCCACTCTTAATGGTTACCAACCACCATCACTCCCTTTTCCTACCTGCCAGCCAATTGACAAGCTTCTTCATTTACACTATGTGCCTCTCAGTCTTACTCAAGGCACTTGAGACATTCAGAAATGCCACCATTATTAACAGTATGAACAGTAACATGAGTGAGCAATAATTTAGTTCTGGGGTTTAATTATGCTGTTACTAGGTCTGGGTATGTTATTTGTCAAGAGATGAAGCCATGTACTGCCTCTTTAAAAGCAGTAAAAATCTGAATGATGCATATGGAGTGCTTCATGCTCTCATGTGGCTGGCCCAAGTTTGCAGCATGAGCTTGATCCACTGCTTGGTTTTAGGTGTTTCTGGACAGAACTGTAGAGGGTGCTACTATGCTACTTAAGCCCATTCTGTGGTGACCAGGGTGAATTTGGCTTCACATGTGAACATGCAATGTCTTCTCTCATTTCTGGCCATTCTAGTCACAGTCTGACCTAGATATTGGTCATTAGAAGTGATTGGCTACATGGTAAAAAAAAATACTCCCACTTGGCAAATGACACCGTGGAACCCCCTACAGTATGTCACAGCCCCCTGCAGTTGCTTTAACAATAACAAATCTGGCATTAAGTAATCCCAAGGGCCTACTGCAAGGGAACATTCTCTGCAGGGTGAGAACCATTGGTTCCCTTCATAGAAACATAGATGTGTCAGTAGAAAAGGACCAGTAGGCCCATATAGTCTACCCTATTTTCACTGCCTAAAACTATACCCCAGGCTCTACTGGGTCACAGGTGTCCCCTTCTCTTACCTCTGTTTAATATACCCATGTCCCTATCCCACACATGTTTGAAGCTCCCCACTGTCTTCATGTCCACCACCTCCTCTGGAAGTTTATTCAAATCATCCACCACCTTTGCTATGAAGAAGTATTTCCTCACATCCCTCTTAAACTTCCCCCTCAAGCTTCATGGCATGTCCCATATCTTGGTGCTCCTCATCCTATTTAAAAGACTCCCCTCCTGCACCTTGTTCACCCCCATGAGGTACTTATGGGTTTCAGTCATGTCTCCTATTGCTCTCCTCCCTGCTAGGGAGTACATGTTAAGCTCCCACAGCTTCTTTTCATATGGTTTCTCATGCAACCACCACATCATTTTAGTAGTCCTCCTCTGGACTATTTACTCACTATTGATGTTCTTGCAAAGATGCTGCCTCCAGAAATGGACACACTATTTCAGGTGTGGATTCACAAGTTACTGATACATGGGCAATGCCACCTCCCTTCTTTTGCTAGATATCCCCCTCCCTATGCACCCCAGCATCTTGCTTACCTTGTCTGCTGCCATGTCCCACTGTCTGCCACCTTGAGATCATCAGATACACTCATCCCATGGTCCCTTTCATGCTTGGTAACTGTAAGTACCTTCCACCATCTTATACGTAGCTCCCAGGTTTCCCCACCCTAGGTGTATGACTGCACTTTTTGGTATTGAAACCAAGCTGCTACTCCCTAGATTACTCCTCTAGTTTCCCCAGATCTCTTTGCATTCTCCCTACATAGTCTGTGGTTTCTACCCCTTTTGCAGATTTTTGTGTCATTTGCAAAGAGACACACTTCTCCCCAGTTTTTCTGCGATATCACTTATGAAGACTTCAAAGAGAATAGGGCCCAGTACCAATACTGTTGGTACTACATTGGTCTCCAGGGTGTTATGAGAAGAAGTGCAGGTGAGATCAATGAAAACCTGGGTTCCAGGCAGCTGGAGGAAGTTAATCTTGAAGTGCAATCTTATGAACTGTGTACAGAAAATGTGAAATAAATGAAAATTAAAAGTGCAATAATTACACAGCCTAAAATATCTTCCAGTGTTAGCCATTAACATGATGCCGAAAATCTAGATACTATATTGTATATAGAGAATAATGCATGGAATGGTGTACATTATGAGAATTTCATACACACCTGAGGGGTGTGATGTTACATGAACTCCAAGAGCAAAGCTTAAAGGGCTTATAACAGTGTCGCATACGTAGGGTGCATATTAAATTTGAGTTTTGCACACCACCCCATTTTTTTATAATTTCAGTCATCAGTTTTTTTTCCTCCCCTCTCATGTTAGTTATACTGGGAGCCCTGATTGCTGCTGTAATTGCTGCTATTTCCATTAATAAGGACACTCCCTTTTGTTGACTGATCATGAGTTCCTGTATATTTATAAGCCACACTATTACATTTGAACTGAACACTATTGCACTATTTGCAGTTATGTTTCCTTCCCATGCCTTTTGGAGTGCATCACTGCCTGCTGCCACAGGATCTGCAGAATGAAATAACTGCCAAAAGGGGCTTGGCAGGGAAACTACATGTTAAAATGATGATTATCTAAATTATGCTGCTGTCTAGTGCAGGGGGACAAAACTGTATAACTGAAGTATTGCTAACATTTGTTTTAAGGTAGTGAATAAAGATTGTGTTTGTGAAGAGCTATAGCTGAACAGGACCTTCTTCAATTGCAAATCATGTCTGCAGCACCACAAACATGTGAGGCACTGAGTGAGAAGTGTATTGTGCTTATAAATGCTAAGTTTATTTTTTGCAAAATTTTTGGCTGAAAATTATATTGAAGGTTTGATGGGTGTTTATGGTGGCAGCCTATTCTTTTTTTCTAAATGCCATCTCACAGAACACTGCACTTAAGAGTGTCTACAGACCACAATAACTCAGGATGGTGCACATGTTTGCTATAATAACTGGCTGGTTACTACAGCAAATAATAACTGCCCTTCTCCATAGAAAAAAAAACTGATGGTCAGTTATTATAATACTATATAACACAAGAAATTCCCATTCATTTCAATTGGATTTCTGTTAAGTTTCACAGTATATCCATATACTGTACAGTATACTGTATAGTGCATCTTTTCACTGGCTGCCAGTGTTCTACAGTATGCTAATCAAATGGGGCTCATATTCCACACCCCACACATGCACAAACAAGTAAAATGGTAACAGTGTTGCAAATTAAACTGTGCTTTAAACATGCTACTGTTAGAGCTCATAACTACATAAAAAAACATGGAACATCTGCTTTTCTTTTAATTTCTGGTATTATATGTTGCAGGTTAGCATGAAAGTTATATCTAGATGTCATGGATTTTATACAGTTTTGTGCATAAATATACACAAAAGCAATGCAATATTTTAGCAGTTTTATTACAGATATGTGTGAAACTGTTCATAATTCATAGCTACATTGAAAAAGTAATAAAGCAAAGAACATGGCAACTACTTTAATCATGTTGTTTTTTTATACTTTATCTCATAAGTTAACACATAAAGAATATTTTATACAGACAATAATGATATTCAGATAATTTATCAATGTGTGTTTCAACATTAAGCTATACACACTGTTAGGGAATGCTAAGCCCTCCACAGATTCTGGATGGTAATAAACCAGCAGAAGAAATGACAAGCAAGTGGCACAGCAGTAATAACTTGTTTATTCCTTACAAGGATTAGACTTACAACACAAACAGTATCTTCAGCCAAGCTGATACAGGGAGCCAGACTGTATCAATCCCCCTATGACGGTCTCAGTGAGAATACATAATACAACATTTTTTATAGTAAGATAGTGACCTCGGCAACAGCCAGTTCATACATATACGATAATTACTGTTAGAGTAACAGGCAGGCCCTATTGGTCAAAAGTGAGGCAACTCCACAGTTATAGATAACATTATACAGAAAGTGCAATGTCGGTTGAAAATGAACAAAGAGCTTATACATAGAACAAGAAACATGTGCAATATTACATAATAAGTGCAGTATTACATAGAGCCAAAAGATGGCAGTGCTGGCTAAAATATCAGAATATGACAAAGACAAATGTCTTGGCTTACTACAGGCTGTTACTAAGCAGAATAAAATGGAATCATAATGTTTCCCTGGCTACTTACACTTGTACGGTAACAGCCAATGTCCTACAAGTTAGCAGTGATTTGTCATAATATGTATAACATAAGGTTTGTCTAAGGTTCACATTGGGAGGCTAATTAATGTGTGGGGACCGTGTGTAACATCCCCCCCCATTGCCTTACTAAATAGGCAACACAGTAATGGATGTGTTGTGTGGGCAGCAGTATAGTTTACAGACCCGCTGTGCAAGAATGTAAAGGAATTTGAGTCTTTAACCATGTTGTTTTAGAGTGCACCATAAACAGTAAAATGTTAGTATTGAAAAGATAATTAAATACAGTTGTATAACAAAACCTTTAAAAGTTAATTGTAACCAAATATTGGAGAGTGCATTGATAAAATTGTCATAATAGTGTTGTAATAAAGCTAGCATAGGTGATAACAGTGCTTTTATATGTGACAAAGCAAAGATTTAAGTTTTAAAATTGATACAACACAGTATTATGATTGCATGAACTACCTAGTTAAAACTGGTATATAATAGACAGAGAGTCAAGGAAACCATGAAAGGAGTCTGATTTTGGAGTTGGTACAGGAGTAATCACAGACTGAGCAAAAATGGAATAGTTTGTTTATAAATGACAAAACAGAAACTAGGTATGTCAACACCACAAATGATAGTGTATAAAAAATATATTGATGTTTATAACCACATAACATAATTTGTAAAAACAGTAGTAAAGGCATTGTTGAACATAAAAAGGATATTCCATTGTTTACTGACGATGAAGATTGTACTTTGAGAGTGGATAAGGCTTGTGGCAGTGGCATATGTTTTGTTTGATTGAAGAATGCTTTGATAATGTCTCTTGACAGGTCATTATAAAACTAGTCCATAAAGTTTACATGAGTAACAGTGCATAAAGTTAATATGGGTAACAGTCCATAATGCTTATATGAGTAACTGCAAGGTGATGTAGTTACAAGCTAAATGTCATTTGTAGAAGGATGGTAACCCCACAAGGCACATGGAGCTATGCAGATGCTGATTTAAAGATGAAACACTAGCATGGTAAGAAAATCAGTGTTTATATTGCTGGCTGCTGGATGGCTGGATTTGCAGAGGCCTTGGCAGGGGTGCATTAAATTGTACATTGAGTATTTTAATGGAGCAGCCATACACACTGGTGTAGCATTTGTGTTGTGGAAGTTGATTGCACCCTGGCACAAACAGTACTAGTTCATAAGTGACATTCCATAAAGAACAATCAGTTTGTATGAGTTGCCAACCAGGCTTGAGAAACACCAGCAATGAAGAAAATGGAGTCTTGCTTGTAGATCAACTAAATCATGGTCTTCTTGCTGAAGTCGGGGGATTGCCCCTACCCCAGGTTTGGCTTTATTGTCAGTGGAAACAAAAATCTTGATTGCAGAGTCTGAATTGGCTGGACCTATTTTTCAGTTCATTTAAATATCTACAAATAGGAGTAACTGTGTTGAAACATTACACTTGCAGAGGTAATGATAGCCTGTTGTGTGTAGTAGCCATATATGGAGGAACTCAGGCATGAAGATGGTGATGACATTGACATTGTGGCAGTTGTATTCTTTTTAGGAAAAAAGATGAATGTTTTTGAAGCTTAGATCAAAGTATTACTGCCTTTCTGTGTGAAGATGTTATATGTGCCACACCATTAAAACATGGAAACTGGTAAAAATGCTGTTATAAACCTAGTTGATAAAACAACCATAGCTATTGTGCATTGAGAAAAAAAATGACAAGGTTATTAGCAATGCCTTTGATTAATGTGTGGTGTGACATAACCCAAGCTTCTGGTAACTGTAAAAGGAAACGTACTGACATCAGACAATACCTCATGCCATGGTCTAATAAAGAAGAAATACCATTTGGTCATTTGTGAATACAGCCTTTTTCCAAGTCTCAGAACAGTTTGCGAAGGTATTTAAAACATAATGTTCTTGCCTATGTGTTGCAATTGTGGCCTAGTGTAGCCCTACCTTATGAAATAAGAGTGCAGTAGCACGCACTTTAAACCTATGGTGGCGTGCCATTAATATTATGTAATACTGGGGTTAACACATATTGGCCTATACCTGTGACAGTGTCTGTTGCATCTGTGAAGTTTGAAAATGGGGGCTCTCTCGGGGTCTTTCCTGTGTTTTGAACAAAATACTCATAGGTATACAATAGTGTGGGGTCCTGCTACTGGGTCTTGAGAAAGTGTCTGGTATGCTTAAAGGAGGTCTACTAACATGATACTATGAAACCTAGAAATGTTGGTACAAAAGCAGAATATAAATTCTGTCATGTTGTAATTGGACAGATATAAAGGGTACCTTTGAGCGGTGATGCAAGCAGACCACTAGTTGGTCTGGGTTACTGCATTGCACTGTTGGGGGAACAACAGTTGGAATTTGGGCTGTTGTTGGGAGGCTTTAGAACATTATTAGCTTGTAAAAAGAAACTACTAATTTGTTTCTGAAGTTGCTGTGTATCCCCTCCCCATGTCCAGTTGACAGACCTATCCTGTAATACACTTCCCACCAGGTCTGTTATACCCAAATTATGCAGGATGCATCTTGAGTGGAACATTCTTAGATGTGGAGCAGACTTTGGGGCTTATACTTGATAAGCTGCAATTGTATATAGAAACACAATATTATGAAACCTAAACATATCTGTAATGATACAATGGCCATGTTGGGCATAGTGCACCACAATATATAGAGACACAAAGGTAGTGAGCATTTTTAAAACAACATGTTATAGATTAAAGTCAGGCCCCTGAATGTGTCTGGCTTTAATACAGACCTTGTAAGGGCTGTGGTTGAAATGTGTGTGCATGAAGTTTGTTGGGCACCTAGTGAGATGAGTTGCAGAGGTTGGGTATACCATTAAGTGTTTGTATAACCACATGGTGTTGCATGTTTATTTGTGTTGAAAGATAATTATTTTAGGAATCCCACCTCTCTGTGTTTGTAGGTTTGAAAAAGACAAAAAGGGGGCCTGGCTTGCCAGGCAGTATGGTTGGGATTGGCATTGCCTTTTTAGGATAAGCCACATGTAACCATGAATAAATTAGGTAAAGTTCTTTTATGTTTGGAAATGTGGATATCTCTTGTTGTCCAGTGGAAGTCTGTTACATTGTTCTATAAAGACAAGAAGGAACAGATGAAGGTACGACCCCCTCCTCCCAGCTCAGCTGATTACTTACTAAGGGCTTATGGCCCTTGTACCAGGCTGATGCTGGTTGGCATAAAGCCACATGTTAACAGTTTTTTTGTGAGGTTCAGTAACTGGGTTTGACAAACAGAAGGGCTGAGCTGGTTTACAATGTTAGAGTGCATTGGGCCTTTCCAGATGTTGATCAACAACTGGGTTATTTGCAAACACATTTTTATGTTTTTGACTTCTATAACTTGGGGAAAGATTGGTATGCCTCTTTTATTTATGAGTCTACCAGCTATGGCTCAGTCAGGTCCAGAGGGACTTTTATTTCTGTTGTAGGCTGCCACTAGGTGTTGCACTGGAATGGGCAAGGGAATGGTCAATGCCCCCTCAAGCTCCCACTGTGGTGAAACAGGCAGCTTGAGCACTGAAGCAATACAAGGGTTGTGCTGTGGGTTGTAGCATGGATGCTGAACTACAAATGGTCTGGCAATTTTAGTAGCCAGTGAATTAGCACCGCAAAAAGGTGTACTCTGGATAAGTGGTTGGTAATGGGTGTGGCCCAACTGTCACTAGAAATAAGGGCATTTTAAAAAACAAAACAAGTAACAACATTACATTGCAATTAGCCTGCTGCTTTTGGGGTTTATACTTTACCAGAAGATGGAGACCAGTAAGTAGGATCTTTAAGATTAGTGCCCCTGTGTGTTATTTAAAGGGTCTCTCTTCTTTCTAAGATAAAGAAACAAACAAACAAATGACACAAAAGGAAATCTTTGCAGATGGCTCGCTCTGTCAGAGGTTAGTACTGATTTCAAAAATGCTTTTGCATTAAGGTTGATACAATAGTATGTCTTCAGCAACCCCTACACAGGGGTAGGTGTTTCTTGTGGCTACTAACCACACTTTGATGGATTTCTGAAAATAAAACAAGATTATCATTTTTTTCTTTTTAGGTCAGTGGAAGCCAGGTATCCTTGGGTTCCCTTGTCCTAACATTAGAACACATTATTTGAGGTCATAAAAATCCGGATTAACAGTATGCCAATAGTTGTATTTCTGGCATAATGTACGTACATATATTTGTAGAATGCATTCAGGAAAGCTGTTCATTTTTAGGCCTGAAACAAATGGTTATCATTGGTAAAAGTAGCTGGTATTTAAAAAAAAAAAAACAGCTGTAATTTTTCATGGCAGTATACTGTATAACACATTTTGTTAAACTAAATGGCTTATTTGAAATGATTAGTGTCTTGAGTACCCCCCCCAAAAGCATAGGAGTCACAAGATACTGTGCATGAACAAAAAGAGCCATGTGGAAACTAAATCCCTCCATAAAGGAAGGCATTGAGCTTGTGTTAGATAGTCAGAAAGTTTTGGCTGCAAGCCCAGAAGAAAATGTCTGTCTTTTTTTTTTGGCCCAGACAGAGTGCATAGAAATGGAAATGAATATTAAAACTGTAGTGTTCACACTTGGTGTGTTTCCATGAAAACATACATTTTGTGTGGAAATTAGTGCTTTACATAGGGACACACATCAACTGGTAGTAACATAACATTTTGAAACACATGAAGGTCAAGTTAACTTGCCAAAGGTCACACTAGTGCAAGCAAATGTCACTGGGACTCATACCCAGCTGGTTGTGCAGTGTCTTTGAACATTACTCATATTGAAGTGCCTTTTTAATCTGCTGGATAAGGCAGTACACTTAATAAAAAATAAATGCTTTACACAACTCGTATGATTAGACTGGCTTATTATTTGACACCAGTTTGCAGACATAATGCCCATATTTTGATTAGAAAGCTGTAAAAGTAGTTTAGATATGATAATGTGCTGTCTGCTGCCTATCTTGCAACAAACTACAACTAACTTAAACCAACAAATTTATATATCTTCATGCCACATCTTTCCAAAATAAAATTTTTCAAACACCTTCCAACTACTTTATAAAACGAAACTTCATTATTTTGGTATATTTGAAGCCAAACAAGATCTTATTTGAAAATGCTGCACAACACACCATCTGTAAGTGAAGACACATCTAGGAGATCATGGTTACCCCCTTTGGCGCATAGCCAAAATATGGCACTCTGCCATTTTGAAATCTTTGTGACGAACATTTTATTTCTCTTTAGCAAACAGTTTCTGATTTTAACTAGAAGTATGATAAAGCCAGTCATAGCTGTTAACACATTACATTTTTACCTAGCAGTTGCTTGGCACATTGTCTGCAAACTAGAAATCTTTTTACACATTACAATCTATGACGTCATATCTCTTCACTCTCAAAATCACCTTTTCCAACCCACAACCTACATACGAAATCCTTCACTGACCCTATCTAGGCAGCACAAATCATTTATTAAAAAAAACTAATTAAAACAGTCAGATATGAGGCAAAGAAGCTTATTTTTCTTTTTATTATAACATGCTCTGCTCCGAAGGCAGCCAATACTATCTTCAGAGCAACCCTGAGAACAAAACATAACCACAGAACACAGATATACACTGGAAAAATGAGAGAGATAGAGCATTACTTTGTTTAGTGTGTGTATATTACAGAAATAAAGCAGACAGACAATTAAAGAGAAAATGTTTAGGATGAGATACACAGTATTTCATCCCTGTGACAACTGGCTTTTAGGATAAGACACACAAACTTACCCAGTGCCAAGATATTTCTTTTTTTTCTCTGCCCTGATACTCCAGTCCAGGAGAATGACTGGAAAAACTTGACGATTGCCTCCAAGTGCTGCAGCTGTTAACCCGATTGCTGCAGATATTAACCCTTTTAAATCAGGATTCCTTTTGGTCATTTCAGGAAACAGCCAAACCAAGTCTTTTTCCAGAGCTGTGGTTTTCAGTTTAACAGTACACATTTGGGATTGGAATGCTTTAAAAGCAGGAAAGCAAGTAGAATACAGTGCTGTGACCAACAGACCCTATAAAGGGTGGGTCATGCAGTCTGTAGAAGCAACACTGGGTGATGGGTTGAAATCAAACTGGTGAAGGTCCCCAGTACCTGGCTTTGGGATATAATCTTGCAGCCACCATAGGAGGCAAGGTAACTTGAAATTTAGACAACAAGCCTCAAAGAAGTGCAGATAGTGAACATCAGGGGGACTCTCAAATCAACCTGTCAGTAGTCACAGCTACTGCGTATGCATCCACAGTGCTTGAACAGACAGAAGGTTGGGCAGTCTGTACTCAGCGCAGTCCTGGAACTCAAAGCTGCTGTTAAACAAGGTGAGGCAAAATCAACCTTGCCCAGTAAGCAGCCAGACCTTACAAGATACTATAGAGTTCATAAAACATGGGCGAACTGGTACGGGTGCATACTCTTACTTAATACATGCAAGGGAAGAGTAAGCCAACATGCAACTGAATCTTTCGTAATTTATGCCATCTGAGTCATGCTACCAGTTGTTAGGGAACACTAAGCCCTCCTCAGATTCTGGATGGTAATAAACCAGCAGAAGAAATGACAAGCAAGTGGCACAGCAGTAATAACTTGTTTATTACTTACAAGGATTAGATTTACACCCTAAACAGTATCTTCAGCCAAGCTGATACTGGGAGCCAGAGTATATCGATCCCCCCATGACGGTCTCAGTGAGAATACATAATACAGCAGTTTTTATAGTAAGATAGTGACTATGGCAACAGCCAGTTCATACGTATACTATAATTACTGTTAGAGTTACAGGCAGGCCCTAATAGGCAAAAGTGAGGTGGGTTCTACAGTTATAGGTAACATTATAGATAAAGTGCAGTGTTGGCTGAAAATGAACAAAGAACTTATACATAATACAAAGAAACATGTACAATATTACATAATAAGTGCAGTATTACACAGATCCAAAAGATGGCAGTGCTGGCTAAGATATCAGAATATGACAAAGACAAATGTCTCGGCTTACTATATGCTATTACTAAGCAGAATAAAATGGAAACATAATGTTTCTCTGGCTACTTACACTTGTACGGTAAGCGTCAATGTCCTACAAGTCAGTAGTGATTTGTCATAATATGTATAACATGAGGTTTGTCTAAAGTTCATAGTGGGAGGCTAATCAGGGTGTGGAGACCACATGTAACAAAGCCAACAAGTAACATACTTTCAACAGAAAATGTTTGGAAGCACACAGCAAGGATAAATGCCAAAGTTCAAAATTTTTAAGGTATAAACATTAACATTTAAACCCTGGCCCCCTCCCTCACCTGGCCCCACATCATAACTGTTGTAGCTAGCCTTAGCAGTGGGCAGTTTCCTCACCTGCCCTCCACACTAGCTTCCCCTGCCTGGCTTGGATCTCTCCTCTACAGGCATGCACTCTGCTCTGATTTAGAACTTACTGTCCTACTGGAGGACATACCTGGTACTAGTTGACTCCCACCCCTCCATGGCCATCTCCCTCCACCCCAAGTCAGCTTTATTCAGTCCCCATCCCTGTTACCAGGACAAAGCCTGCACTATGGGCTGCTGAGGTTCTTGTCTCTGTGTTCCCTGTAAGCTCATAGTCATACTCTGTTTAAGGTTTTTGTCAGCAGCTTCAGTAGCTAGTTACTTGTTATTCTGTACTTATATTCTGCATTATGTCTCTCTGTTTACATTACCATTGCACTGTTTGTTTAAATATTCCCTGAGTTGTTCTTATTGCGTACACTCCTTCACATGAAGTGTGAACTGCACAGGGGGCAATTCCCCTTTTGTTGTACTGTATATGCCATGTGCTTGACATGAAACCTTTGCTTTAGCTCAAAGGTTTTTTCCGAACAATAAAATAAATAAATAAATAAAATGAAATTAAATTAAATAAAATAAACAATGCAGTTAGCAACCTTTAAGAGATACAGCCCAAGAACTCCCACATTTTGCCAATAAATTGGGTAAATTAAAGGGACATTGTCTCTTTTAAGCACTGACCATATTATTACTATGTATACTTCATCTAAACAGCAAAAAATGAAAAAAAGCAGTAACTGTATACCATCTAAACATTAGCATTGTTTAAAATCCCTTTACAACATAACTCAAAGTTAACATAACATTACAGGGATTTCAAGAGGTCAAATGTATAACACAATTAATATCCAAAAGGACAAAATCAGAACATGGTGGATTGGATTATAAAAAAAACACTTCAAATATAAAAAGAAATGGAACCAACATCAGCACTGCAATACTTTGCTAAGAATAGTACTAAATAGCATTCCTCATACTATTTTTAATACTCAATTCCTGGATTTAAAATGGTAGTAATAAATGGAAGGAAGGCAAAATAAGTCAGATGAAGTTTTGATTTATTTAACTGGTACACAAAAAAATGTAACCTGAAACAATTCATTGGTAACCACTGTGATTCAAATGGGAGGGTGAGCATATCAGAAACTCACAGTCATTGGGATTTCCAATTTATGTCTGTTATGAACTTGAAATTGACAACATAGCAAAGATACCCCAGATGCCAACCATTCCCCTTGAGCCACACAGCAACCCACAGGCAAAGATGCCCCAGATGCCAACCATTCCCTTCGGGCTGCACAGTAGCCCACAAGCAAAACCACCCCAGGTGCCATCCATTCCCCTCAGGCAACACAGCAGCCCACACGCAAAGATGCCCCAGACACTGGCCATTCCCTTCAGCTACACAGCAGCCCACAAGTAAAGATGCCCCAGACACCGGCCATTCCCCTCAGTACACAGCAGCCCACAAGCAAAGATGCTCCAGATGCTGGCCATTCTACTCAGGCTACACAGCAGGTACAGCATTTCAGCATCAGAGCAATCCTAGAAGCACTGTTTTCCCATCGCTGCTATCATGGTGACTGCTTCACTCACACCCCCAAACCCCAGGCCATCCTATAATTTGTAGTTCCTCCTAGTCAAGTGATTCGGGTCATACGTCGGCAGTTATTTTTTTTATATGAGTACTTTCCGATTTGCATCTTTTAACTCTTTACCACTAGTGGCCACTGGTCTCCCTTTATCCCCTGGCTGCTCACATAGAAACATAGAATTTGATGGCAGATAAGGACCACTTGGCCCACCCAGTCTGACCATTTTCCTACCTAACAGATAAGCTGCAGATTCTAGTTAACCAACAGTTTGCTTCCTCTTACACCCCACTAGGACTGCCTTATGCCTGTCCCATGCATTCTTGAAGTCCCCCACTGTTCTTGACTCCACGACCTCCTCAGGAAAGCTGTTCCATGCATCCACAACCCTCTCGTGAAAAAATACTTCCTCACATTACCTCTGAGCCATCCCCCCTGTATCTTCAAATTGTGCCCCCTTGTCCTTGCACATCTCTTTTTCTGGAAGATGCTACCCTCTTTGACTTTGTTAATTCTCTTGAGGTACTTGAAAGTTTCTATCATGTCCCCTCTCTCCCTTCTTTCCTCAAGGGTATACATATTAAGCTCCTTTAGTCTTTCTTCATATGTCTTCTGGTGCAGACCCTGCACCATTTTGGTTGCCCTCCTCTGGACAGCCTCCACTCTGTCTATGTCTTTGTGGAGATGGGGTCTCCAGAACTGCACACAGTACTCCAGATGGGTCTCACCAACTGTCTGTACAGAGGGATAACAACTTCCTGTTTTCTACTATTGATGCCTCTTCCTATGCATCCCAGTATCCCCCCAGCCTTCCTTACTGACTTCTCACATTGCTTGCCCACCTTTAGGTCATCTGATATAATTACCCCCAGGTCCCTTTCTATTTTTACTTTTGTCAGTATGTGATCTCAGCTTACTCCCCCTAGGGCTGCAGCCTCTGGTAGCAGGAGTTCTCAAACTCTGTAGTACCCCTGACTGTAGCACTGTAGCATCAAATTTACTGAAGTGTGCAGTGAAATTCCCTGCAGAAATATATATATAGATATATAGATATATATATATATATATGTGTGTGTGTGTGTGTGTGTATACACATACATATATATATATATATATATATATATATATATATATCACACTCTCTATCTAATCTCAATATTCTCCTACACTAATCCTCTGACAACCCACAGCATTTACTCACACTAGTGCCCCTCATGTCACTAAGGGCAAATTTAAATCAAGCTGCCTCTCAGCTCCAGCTACAGTCCTGCAGCAGTGACAGGAGGGGGCACTAGTGTGGGTAGATCCCTCAATGGCACTCACATCCTTCTGGAAATTGTACTCTCTAACTGCCACCATAAAATCGTGGACTTCTCTATCCTACCAAATTTCCTAAGTGACCAATCCCCAGTAATGTTCTCATGGTCCTGTCAGTTACCTACACCTGTGCCTGGAGTGACTGTCCATCGGTGCCTCCACCCTGGTAACCTTTCTAAATTCAGGCTGCATCTTGCCCACTAGGACTTGGCCCCTATAAACCTAGCCACTAGCATTGATACTACTCTTGATTACTTTTCCTGTTCCTTCAACCTGTGACATTTTTGCCCCACTCACCAAGACCCATACTAAACAACACAGTGCTCACTGGGTCACCCCATCCCTCCTCATACAATTAAAGCATAGAGACACTCTATGGCACAGAGCCATTGACTCGGGTAAGCCTGCAGGTAGACAGGCATACAGTGCTGAACATAACAAATGCACCTAGACCATTTGCAAAGCCAAAGCGCAGTACTCTAGATCTACTCTTGCCACCTCCTGGGGGTCAGCCCATAATTTCTGGGATAACATAAAAGTTCTTAATTGGAAATCACATGCCCCCCATCACAACTCACCATCAGTGGCACCATCTCCACCGACCCCAGTTGCATCACTGATAGCCTCAATGCTACTTTTACTGATCTTGTCACAGTGCTCCCCAGAAATTTATTTGACCCGATAACTGTTTCAAAGCCTCCCATCCTCCCTCACCCCCACTTTTTCCTTCATACCATCTCATCTCAGGAAGCCAAGTCTTACCTTACCAAGACTCTTAATGGCACCAGCCCCAGTAACAACCCTTCAGTCATAAGGCTCATCCACCTGGCCCTTGTTATAATGCTCCTCCCATTCACTGACCTGCTCAATCATTCCCTCTGCCTTGGGAAGTTTCCACCTCACCTCGAAGACAGCAGTCATAATGCCCATATTCAAAGGTGGTGACATTTCATTCTCTGGTAATTATTGGCCAATATCCATTCTCCCCCCTCTCTTCAAAGCCCTGGAAAAGATAGTGGCAGACCAACTTACTGATTACTTTGCCTTCCATAACCTACTCTGCAGGGAGCAGAATAGCTTCCACTTGGGCCACAGCACCACCACGGCACTGCTTGAATTCTCTAGCTTCATCCACTCTGCCCTTGACAAAGGTCATCTAGCCGACATCATTTTCATCGACCTCTCCAAGGCCTTTGACATGGTAAACCACCCCCTTCTGTTGGACTCCCTCCAGCAACTTGGCTTTTCCCAAGGTCCCCTATCCTGGTTTACTAGCTACCTATCCTCATGGGCACAATACATCAAAATAAACACCACCTTCTCTAGCCGCCACCCCGTCTGCTCTGAAGTCCCACAGGGTTCCATCCTGGGACCACTTCTTTTCAGTCTGTTCCTCAATGCCCTATCCAGTTGCTGTGCTGGCAAGGTTCTCCTCTATGCCGATGACGCTGTCCTCTTTGCCTCTCACCCTAACCCTACATCTCTCCAGACTACCCTCCAGCACTCCTTCAATCAGACTGAGCACTGGTTCCAGTACCATAGACTTGTCATTAATCTGAAAAAAAACATGCTATTTACTCATCACCAAAGCAAATTCAGAGACTCCCCACTACAGATACTCTCCAGCACTCTCCATGCCCTTGAACAGGTCTCATCATACAAATACCTGTTTATCATTTTTGATCCAGCCCTCACCATCCACACCCACATTAATGCTCTCTCATCTGCTACCAGTGAATGTATTGGCCTCCTTTATTTCCACAAGGACTGTCTGCTGCCTGAAGCTCTTCATCTGGCCATCACCTCATTGGTCTTATCATTACTTGGCTACAGCCTTCTGATATATGTAGCTGTGGACTGCACTGCCTTAAGTAAAATCAAAATGTCCATTAACAAAGCCTGCAGGCTCCTGTCTGGTGCTGTTCAGTGCACACACACTTGTGTACTCTATTCTCTCACTCAGGTGCTCAGATTTGAGGACAAGCTACAATGCCATATCTGCCTCATGGCCCAAACAATTCTTCTTGGTATAATGCCCCCTGGTGTTGCATTGTCTTTCCACCCTTCAGCCCCCTCAGTCTCCACTTGTAGTGCCTCCAAGTCCTCAATCATGGTCCCGAGGGTTAGGACCTCTCTAGACCAGAGGACCTTCTCCTACTGGGCTCCATCCTGGTTCAACTCCCTCCCTGCCACAGTCACCAGCTTACCAAGAATTGGCATATTTAAAATTACTCTTAGGCATCACATACTCTCAACCTGCTGTTGTAGGTGACCACAGCAGTGAGTCATAAGGCAGGGTGGCCCACCCACCTTCTTTGAGCCTTCCTAGATCATCACCTGCGACAAAGTCTCACATATAGACTGCTTCTGCTTAGTCATTCTGGTTGTTGTCTGTTTTATGATGATTACTTGCTTAGTTAACTCACTGTATAGGCTCACTGCTTCTCTTGTGTATAATACCCTCACACTGTATATAATATCAGTTTTGCACACCGCTATCTATGTATACTTAATGCACTGTACTGTTTTTTGTCCTTTTAATATCTCTTGTATATAAGCTGTATGAATGAGTCTTACTCTGTATTATGACATGGAGCCTTTGGAAATGAGTCCCTGACTCAAAAGGTTGTAACTCCGATGTGACAATAAATGAATAAAATGAATAAAGTTTGGAAGCTGTCCTGCTACTTTCCCAAAAGAAACTTGTTCCTGCCTTAGCCTCTCTTCTCTTGCTTCTCGACAGCCCAGGACTCCTTACATCTGCCCCACAAAGACTTGAGCCCTGTTTCCCTCTCCTACTTCCTCTGCACCGTACCATGCAGACACCTTCACTATTCTCTCTCTCTCTGTGTACTCCTATGCAGAACCTCCCTACCTTCCTCCCCCTCACCAATCACCTCCCAACTTGCAAACCACCACCATCTTAACCCATCCCCTCCATGTCCCATTCCCCTCCCTCTCCTGCCACCCCAACTATGATCTACCCCCACACTGCCTCCTCAGCCCAACCAGTTTACTCCACACAGCCTAGCCCCCTGTCCTCCTGTCCCCCTTCTTCTTACCCCCTCTTTTTATCGATGCACATCCCAGCTGCCCACTACCCCTTTCTCCCTGACCTCTACCCACTCATTCTAGCCTACTTTTTCCTCCTTTCTAAATCAAGAGGCCCTCCTCTGCAGTGTCCACCTCTCTTTACCCCCCTCCCAGCTCTCATCCTTCCAGAAGACCCAAGTACCCCCCAGCTCTCCCTCTGCTTGATCCTCTTACTCCTGTCAGAAGATGTCAAATTTAACCCGGGGGCCTCCACCTACCACTACCCCCTCAGCTCAGACAAAGGGACTATGCATTTTCCATCTCAGTGATAGGAGCATTCTACCCAAAACTGACACCCTAAAAGTCTGAGTCACTCTACACTCCCCTGATGTTTTATGCATGACTGAATCATGGCTCTCTGCCAGGTTCCCAGATTCATCCCTTACCATCCACAATTTTAACTTATTTTGCCAAAAGCATGGTAAGCAAGCTGGTGGTGTGGTTATCTATTCCATGCAATCTCTCTCATGTTCCCTCTCACACCAAGATGCCTATCTCTCTTCCCATGAGCTCCTTCTAGTTCTCCTATCAATCCCCTCTACCCTTCAAATCTACACTGGAGTAGTGTACAGGCTACCAAAAGCTCCCCTCAACTTTGTTATTGAGTGCTTCTCCATCATTTCTTCCCATTCAAGTAAAGGCAAGCTCATCCTGCTTGGCGATTTCAACTGGACTGGCTCTCCCCCTCCTCCAAAGCCTCAGTCCTCAAAATTGAATCACAAAACCTCTCCCAATTAATTTCTGATTCTACATACGTCATCCCCAATTCTCCAAACTACTCTCTCCTCAACTGGGTGCACACCTCTCACCCCCCTGCATCTCTGCCACTGGAGTTCTCCTTGATTCCCTCCGTGATCATTGCATCACCTTCTGCCAAAGGAAAACCTTAATTCCCCAGTCTACCCCAAATATTTATTGTATTACCCTCTTTGCTTCTTGGACAAAAATGCCTTCCTACAGGACCTGACTCAAGCCAAATGGTCCCTGTCAAAAAAAACAGAGGAAAGCATAACCATCACCCATGGATAACACCTGACCTCCTTGTCCTTTGTAGAATTTGGGATAAACTTTGGGCTACTTTCAAGGCTCCCCTTCCTCCTTCACACCTTATACTTTACAAGTCCTATAGACATGCCTGCACTAAGGCCATCAAAATAGCCCAACTGATTTTTTTTAAATCTTAGCTGTAGGCTAGAGCACATCTCCCATTTAACTTCTGGAAAGTTCTTCACTCCCTCTTAGACCCTTCACCATATCAAACCCCCCTTTTCCTAAATGGTTCCATGGCAGAATATTGACAACAATGTTGTCAATATCCTGCACAGCGATGGGAACAGTTGGCATTGTACCCTTTGGGACAAAAGTATTTTCTACGGGGGCTTTGTAACACCCCCATCTTTAAATAAGCAACTCCATGTCAGAGTTGGGTTGGGGTGAGGGGTGAAACATCGGGAGCCACAGCATGTGCAAACAGCGGACCGCCACAGCGACCTGGTGAGATTTGTCACTGTGGTGGACTTCGCTGTGTAAATGTCTCTGTGCTACCATCCTAAATTATGAAGGATGGACAATCACTGACACAGTTTCTGTTGCAGACACCTTTAATACTTTCTTTACAAACCTGCACACTCCCAGATCATCCCTCTCCCACCTCAGCAGATCCTACTTCCTCCCACCCTGGAACTGGTTATTTCTTGCCCCCATTATCTCCCAAGAGATCTTCAAGGCTCTAATGTCACTCAACCCTATGAAAACCAGTCCAGATTGCCTACACCTCAAGATTCTATGTACTATATATTCAATCCTGCAATAGCCACCCCACTTGCTCAGCTTCTAAACCTCTTCCTTGCTACCTGCCTCATCCCACAGGACAGGAAAGTAGCCAATGTTCTTCTTCACCATAAAGGGGGGATCCTACAACACCTGAAAACTACAGACCCACCCCTCTTCTTCCTGCTCTTGCCAAACTCTAGGAGTCTCATCTACTCAAGGCTCCTGGAAGATTTCTTTGCAACCAGCAGTCTCTCTCTCTGTCTTCCACTTAGGATTTAGGAAGCAGCACTCCACAGTGTCCTCCTGCTACTAACTACATCCAAATAGCCGTGGACAAATGCCTTGTCACTGCTGCCATTTTCATGGACCTGGTAGATGCCTTTGACTCAGTCTCTCACCATCTTCTTATCCAAAAATGTCTCTCCAATGGTCTGGCCACATCTGCCACAAGTTGGTTCACATCCTACTTTCATATTAGACAGCAATCCATTCAAGTAGGAAATACCCTTTCCCCTCCAACCCATCCAAGCTGGTGTCCCTCAAGGTTCCAAACTCAGTCCAATCCTTTTCTCATTATTTTTAAATGACCTCCCATCTGTCTGCTCTCCCTCCAAAATCCACATATACGTGGATGACAATGTGTTATTCCTTTCCAGCCCAAATGCCACAGATGCAGCTACTCCTTGCAGCAAGACTTCAAAAAAGTGTAAATATGGTTCAGGAATAATCAGCTCAAACTAAACTAAAAAAAAACAGCCTCAGTGTTCTTCAATTCGAGACAAAGACTATCCAAATCCCAGAACTCCCCTGTTTTTACCACCCTGGATGGCTCTGTACTTGACACAGTCAAATCTCTCAAATATCTTGTTGCCTGGCTTGACAGCAGCCTCAACTTATCTGCCCACATTGACTCCATCTGCTCCAAACTTTGTCTTAAACTCAGAACCTTCTACCTCCACCACAAGGATCATCTCCCTTTGTCCACCTTCCAAGACCTAGTCACCAGAACTATCTTACTGGTTATCGACTATGCAGACTTTGTCTATGACTCTGCACCCGCTACCTCCCTTGCTAGGCTCAACGTTAAACTAATTTTGCTATTTCATCACTTTCTCCTCACTCACCACTGCTTCCTCTACTCCTCCCTCTCCACAATGCCTTTTCATGCTAGATGGCATACCCATAGCATCACTTTCATCTCCAAATTCTGGTTTTGAACCCTCCCCCTGCACCTCAACTCCTGCCTGTCTCCAGTAAGTTCCTTCTCATACTCCCTCTGATCCAGGGGTGTTCGGACATTCTCTCTCTCTCACACCCTCGCACTTGTTCAGGTAAGGCCACCTTCTATTACCATCTCCCTTACCTCTTGATCCAACTTCCATGGGACACTCACCACTTCCCCACTTTCTGTGCTCTGAGCTGCCCTTCACTATTTGCTCATGTCATCCCCCTCCCTCCCAGACCCCATCTACACCTGCCCCAATCAAGACTCATTTTCTCTCCAGTGATGTGCAAAATTAGAAAATTCTGTTCTGTGAAATATTTCAAGAAATTTGTGCATTTCGTGAAATATTTTGCAGGTGCAAAATGCGAAATTCCATGGTAGAAATGTGACATTTTGCCAAAAAATTTGAAATTTCACCAGTGAAATGTGAGATTTCACTTATGAAATGTAAAATGTGGATGAAATCTGAAAAAATGTGGGCAAAATTTGACAATTTCGCAATTTCACACCCGGCAAAACATTTTACAGAATTTCACAAAATGGTTCACATGGTGGAATTGCTGATTTCATGCCAGTTTTGCCAGCAAAATTAAATTTCACAACATCTCTACTCCTGTCACAGTACTTTATTTTCCATACCTAACATTCGTTGATATCTGGTCTGTCCCTTCCTGTAGTGAACCTACTACCATGCCCTTTTCTAAGTCTCCAATACCCTCTTTTCCCTATGTACCATTTTGTGTTCTTCTCATTCCCTACAGTACCTTGCACAGAGTCTGCACCACTATATAAATCCTGCTTCTAATGTATATAAATTGCCTACTCTGCGATGTACTTTATTCTAATTGTACCATGCCGCTACTGTATATATACCTCCTTTGTTATTTATGCTATTGTATATTTGCATGGTATTACTTTTTTGCACTGTTTTATGTTTGTTTGTTTTTAATTCAATATTTTTTGGTTCTAAGTAAAACAATTACAATAATGAAAATCTATGAAAAAGGTAGATACAAATAACCAACAGTAGTTATGTAAACACCAAAGGTCAGAAAGTTGCAAACAATATTGTTAATACACTCAAACATACAAATAATTCAGGTAAAAGTAATTAGGAAACACTGCTAAATATTGTGCAATAGGAGGGCAGAGTACAACTGTATATATCGTCAAGTGGGATAACACACCCCCAAAAGTCAAGCTGACATTTCCAGAAAGGAGACCATATCTCAAGAAATTTAGATGACTGATTAAGCAGCAAATGACAAATTCTTTCATTCTGAGCTAGGGCTGAGATAACATTATGCCATTCAGACAGAGAAGGCATAGATTGTACTTTCCAGTTTGCAAGTAATAACCTCTTAAGGGCCAAGGAAGCCGACATGGTCCAGTTAATATGCCTTAAAAGTGAGAGATATTATTTGAGAGGAGAGCCCCAATATAAAGGTCTGTGGAGACAAGAAGATCTTAGACCCTGTGACAGTCTTGCAGATCTTATGGACTTATTCCCACAGCTTGAAAACCTGAGGACAGCCCCATAGCATGTGCAAGAAACATAGAAACATAGACTTTGATGGCAGATAAGGACCGCTAGGCCCATCTAGTCTGCCCATTTCCCTACCTACAGGATAGGCCGCAGATCCTAGTTAACCAACAGCCTATTTATTCCTACCCCCCACAAGAATTGCCTTATGTCTGTCCCATGCATTCTTGAAATCTATACACAGTTTTAGACCCCATAACTTCCTCAGGAAGGCTGTTCCATGCATCCACTACCCTCTCTGTGAAATAATACTTCCTCACATTGCCCTGAACCACCTCCTTCTATCTTTAAATTGTGTCCCTTGTTCTTGTAAGTTTCTTTTCTGAAAGATGCTACCCTCTTGGACTTTGTTGATTCCACTGAGGTACTTAAAGTTTCTATCATGTCCCCTCTCTTTCTTTCCTCAAGGGTATACATATTAAGCTCCTTTAGTCTCTCCTCATACGGCTTCTCTTGCAGACCCTGCACCATTTTAGTTGCCCTCCTCTGGACTACCTCTATCCTGTCTATGTCCTTGGGAGATGAGGTCTCCAGAACTGGACACAGTACTCCAGATGGGGTCTCACCAACTGTCTGTACAGAGGATAACAACTTCCTGTTTTCTGCTGCTGATGCCTCCCTATACATCCCAGTATACCCCAACCCTTCCTACTGCCTTCTCCATTGATTACTAACCTAAGGTCATCTGATATGATTACCCCCAGGTCCCTTTCCTTTTTTGTTGTTGTTACTACCTCCCCACCCATTGTGTATTCTTCCCCTGGGTTCTTGTTTCTCAGGTGCATTATTTTGCACTTCTTTGCATTTAATCCTAGCTGCCATACTTCTGACCATTCCTCCAACCTTGCCAAGTCCCTTTTCATCCTTTCCATGCCTCCTTGTGTATCAACCCTGTTGCAGATCTTTGTGTCATCTGCAAAAAGGCATACCTTTCCTTCCAGTCCCTCTGCAATGTCACTGATGAAGACATTAAAAAGGACTGGACCCAATACTGAACCCTGTGGTACCCCACTAGTAACCCCTCTTTCTTCAGAGGACTCCATTTACAATTACCTTCTGTGTCCTGTTGTGCAGCCAATGTTTTACCCAGGCTACCACCCTGGGACCCACTCCCAGGCTGGTTAATTTGACTATTAATCTTTTGTGTGGGACTGTGTCAAATGCCTTGCTAAAGTTTAGGTAGGCCATGTCCACAGCCCCTCCCTGGTCTACTACTTTGGTCACCCAGTCAAAGAAATCTATTAGATTCATCTGACATGACCTTCCCGCTGTGAACCCATGCTGCCTTGGGTCCTGTGCTCCACTGGCCTCTAGGTATTCAACTATTCTTTCCTTCAGAAGTGACTCCATCACTTTTCCTACCAAAGAGGTCAGACTGACAGGTCTGTAGTTTCCTGCATCTGTCTTGGTCCCACTTTTGTGAAGGGGAATCACATCCACCTTCCTCCAGTCCTCGGGTACCACACCATCCTCCCATGATTTATTAAAAAGAGTAGCCAGTGGTTTCACTAGTTCCTCCTTAATTCTTTTAGAATTATGGGTGAATTCCATCAGGACCCATTGCTTTGTCCACCTTCAGTTTTAGGAGTTCTTGCAGAACCCTTTCTTCTGTGAAAGGACTGGGATCGACCCCCTATCAAGAGTGCTTCTGTTAATTGGATTAGCACTTCCCTCTCTTTTGTGAATGCTGAGCAGAAATATTCATTCAGTATCCTGCTTTTCACTGTCCCCTCTGCCCACCACCGTTCATTCTATTCAGCCTCACCATCCCTCCTTTGTCTTTCTCGCTCGCTGATGTACCTATAACAGGTTTTATCCCCTTCTTAACTGAGTTGGTGATCTTTCCTCAGTTTGGGCCTTTGCTATTCTGACTTCCTCCCTGCTTCCTTCTGCCTTAACTGGTACAGCTCCCTGTCCTGCTCCTTCTGTGTTTCCTTATACTTCTGGAATGCTATCTTTTCTTCCTGACTTTCACAGCCACCTCTTTTGAGAACCATAGTGGCTTTTTCTTTCATTTTGATTTGTTTATTTGCTTCACACAAAGGCTTGTTTCCTCTGCGATGGCAGTTTTGATGATTCCCCATTGTTGCTCCACACCTTCTTCTAGCCTGTTTGCTAGTGCTTTTCTGAGGCACGCTCCCATCTTGCCAAAGTCAGCCCTCCTAAAGTCCAGTACCCTCACTTTTGTATGGCTTGACTCTGTAGCTGAGTTTAATGTGAACCACACTGTTTGATTTTCACTTGTCCCCAGATGGCAACCCACTTCTAGATCAGAGATCCTCTCACTGCCCCCATTTGAGAGTACGAGGTCTAAGATTGCTCCCTCACGAGTTGGTTCTGAAACTAGCTGTCTAATGCCTGCCACCTGTAGGGCATCAAGAATGGCCCTGCTCTTGGATGTGGCTGCAGCAAATGTGCTCCAGTTAACATCTGGCATATTCAGGTCTCCCATCAACAGTATCTCCCATTTCTCTGCCATTCTAAGAATGCCTTCTATCATATCCTTGTCCATTCCTCCCCTGACATGGGGTCTGTACTAACCCTGTGCAGATTGTGGTGCCCTTTCCAGTCTCCAAGGTGACCCACAGTGCCTCCTCTCCTCCCTGTTTACTCTTTGTTCAGTTGCTTTTATCCCTTCCTTTACATGAGAGTTACTCCTCCCCCTCTTCTCCCCTGCCTGTCTCTCCTGTAGGTTATGTACCCTGGTATGTTAACATCCCAGTCATGGTTCTCTGTGTACCATGTTTCTGTGACTGCTATGATATCCAGGCATCCCTCTTCCATCAAGGCCACCAGCTCAGGGAGCTTGTTGCCCAGACTACAGACATTTGTACTCATTACCCTCCACTTCCTGATGGCCTTACTCCCTTTTGCCCCATCCCTGTCCTTCTTGCCTTTGTCACTTTCTCCATTTACCCCTGCCCTTCTCCCTATCGACACCTCTATGTTGGTGTTTGTCACACTTACTACCATGATTATTTGGGGGCTAGGATCTCCCTGCTCCTTTCCAGTGCCTCCACCCCTTGGCTAGTTTAAAAGCTTGCCAATGAAGCATTTAAACCTATCATCTAGGATCCTGGTTCCCCTCCCGGACAGATGCAGCCCATCATGCCAATATAGGCTTGCATCACTCCAGGTGGACCCCCAGTCCCCAATGAAGCCAAATCCCTGAGCTCCACACCAGTTTTTCAACCACTGATTGAATCCCATGGTGCGGAACACCTCTCCTATGCCATAGATGGGCAGCACCTCCGAGAAGGTTACCGTGCGTGCTACTTGACTAAGGCCCCTCCCCAATTCCATAAACTCTTCCTGAACTTCTCTAAGGTAGGCATGTTGTCAATTGCACTTCCAGCAGTTACCATCAGGACAGAACCCCATGTTTTCCTGTCTACCTGGGGAGTAATAGTATTGATGCAGAATTTTAAACTGTATGGTCCTTCCCTGAACCTCTTTGGATGATTAGTATGCATTCCTCCAGGCTGAAGCCCAGTCTTCTGTAGAGATACACTTGCCAAAAGTGGATTCCCATTTAGATCTTGAAGCCTCACTCACTGGGGAGTTGTCAATGCTATTACAAACTAATTTGTATAGCTTAGAAATCCCACCTTTGGAATTACCAGCTCTGCAAATCAGATTCCACCCCATCCCCCCACCAGGTAGTTCCAAACTGGGGCCCAGCATTATATCTGGTAAGGCCTTTCTAATCTGTAGATAGTTGTTGAAATGAAATTTTGGTAGATTTAATTCTTGACTGAGCTCCTGGAAAGACTTCAGTACATTAGTATCAGGATCAAGCAGATCCCCTACATTGAAAATATTGCATTCATGCCACTCTGGGTTTGTCAAGGGTTTGTCTCCCATTTGTATACTGGGGTTAAACTAAAGGCCCTCCAAATGTGGAGGCAACTTGTCAAAGTGGAATTTAGCTTGGAGCACCTTAATTGATTTGAGAGTACTAAAAATACAGGGATTAGTCATGTTAGTAACTGATCTGGTCTTTAATAAGAGATCTGAAGGTTTCTCTGGCTCACATAACTAGCACTCCACCTCAAACCATAGAGGAAAGCTAACTAATGGATGCGAAAGGTAGAATATAGATTGTTTAAAAAGAAATGCCAGTTGATTCATCTCCCACCAAGGGAGTCCAAAGCTGCCTAGGGTCCAGTGTGCCTTGAGTTTAGCTAAAGATAGTCTAGGAGATCTGAAACCCCACAAGAAACTCCTAATCATATCTGAGATTTTCCTAATTTTAGTGGTACCAAACAACAATGGAATATTTTGGAAGAGGTAAAAAGTTTTGGTGGCCATCATCATTTTAACAGAATTGACTTTCCCCCATATGGACATGGACAAGTTAGCCCATTTCTGAAGGTCAGCACCTATTTCCTTCAAAAGGGGAGCTAGCTTAATGTCCACCATTATGTGAATATTATTCAGGCTTTTCAGGCCCAAATAGAGAATCATATCCTTTTTTCAGAATTCTCTCTCCAGTAGGTTGTTACCTGCACAACCCCCTGCCCCAATCATACACCTGCAACGCCTGAGTTTTTTCCAGTTCTCTGTTAAGCTTGAAATGTTGGTGAACTGTTTGAGCATGATTTTAAGCACCCTGATAGAATTACCAAAATTAGTTAAGGTGAACAGAAGATCATCTGCATATGCAAAAGTCCTATTAATTACCTAACCTGTTTTAAAACCATGAATACTGATGAGTGACTGAATACTCCTAATAAGTGGCTCTAGTGCCAGAATGAACAGATATGGGGAAAGCAGGTACCCTTGTTACCATCATTGCCACATTACCACAACTATTCCACACCTAAATCAAAAGGCATCACAGAGTTGAATGAATTTGCCTACATCATTACTAAACCTTCGGATAAGGATGGCGATGTAAGGGTGCCGAACAAAAGGGATTACATGGAGGAGGTTAATGGACTACTTTGTAACACTGAGCATTATACCAAACTAACATGTAGGTAAGTAATGTTTCATTAAAGAGGTTGGGATTGACTTCACTCAAGTGAGTGAAAGTGGTGAAGGGGAAGGGCTGTTACCCATATTTTTTAGCCTGCTAGACAAACAAAAGGCATATCTTAAGAAAGACAATGTCCCTTTAACCGACATAAAAAGCAAGGCATTGGTAGATAAGCTCAGCCCCCAAGGAAGCCTCAGAACATTGGTGAAACACTGGGAAAGTTTTATTGGGGGGGGTTGTGTCCCTTGTAGGTAGCTACATGTACTGTTTTGAATGTGAATGTCTATACTATATCTTAAATAAATGCATTTTGGCTGGCAGCATAATCCAGATGTTAGAATAACAATTTGTGAATGAGCCTGATACATCCAGCAGGCCTGAGTTTAACTCCTGCAACCTCCACTTGCATGCTGTGTGGTCCTTCGCAAGTCATGTAACTTTCCCAGTACTCCTGGGACACCCCAAAAACATGTCTTGGGCCTAGTGGGCCTTACCCAGTTACCAAAGAATAAACAAACAAACAAAAACATCCCAAATAATGGCACTTACCCTTGTCACGTGCCCTGATCATTTTCTGTTGATTTAAGTTCAGTTGGTTTTGGATCAACATGACAACACATTGTTTAATTTTTAAGTGTCAGAGCAAGTGTTGCTTATGAAGAACCTCATGTGATCATGGGTGTTCTTATTGAGATTTAGTCATGTTGAAGGATACCTTCACTCTAAGCGATTCTGCTACATGATGTCACTGATTATGCCAGTGATAAGGCTTTTAATTGTTGGCATTGTGTCTTAGACATACACAAAGCTGGGATCAGTTCACAGAATGGCCTATTTTCCTCCTCACTACAATTTATAGTATGTACTTTGAGAGAAATTGTTAGAAATGTAATTGCTGATATCAGAGAAAAGGTTGCAGCAACAGGACTACTTCAGATTTGCCTTAATTCCCTGCTAAGATTACAACTCTGGTCATCTGCTTTGCAGGATGTAACATAACATCTATACCACAAGAACTATATGTCCTTTTCTTGCAGCTCAGTGGCAGACTGAATGTGTGTTTGCTTAGCAGGCAAGGAATCGGGGTTCAAATCCAGGTAGGCATACAGTACATTGTATTTTCTGCAATAGACATGGTTTGAATCTTGACAGGGACTTAAACATTTTTTTCTTATTTTTTTAAGCTGGAAACTCACTTGCATGATGCTCCATGGTGGTATGGAGTTGGGATACTAAAATTATATAAGAAGTAAATTAAGCTAAGAATAACAATTTTTGAAAGTAGAATGTTGTTCTGTCAGGATAGGAAGTATTGACATGGAAATTGCATGTCTCCTTTCCTAAATTTTCTGTTTGAGATGTGTTAATAAAGGTGAAAGGAAATGTTCCCATCAGGACTACTTCAGCATTCTCATAGCTTGTAATTCATAATTCCCTTTGATTTCATTTTATATACTTGTTTTACAGATGAGCAAGTACTGCTATTCTCACATGTAACAGTACATACAATTATAGAAATATTGAAAACATAATACACCAATATAAAGTTCTCATTAACATGCACAGTTACTTGAGCACAACCATTTTTGTCAATCTCTTCTTAAAGGTGCACAGTCTTAGCCAGTCAGTCAAATCAGTTGGAACTGGATTATAAAAGGTTGGAGCTTTGAATAGAATAGACCTTTGCACAAAAGTCATTTTTAACCAAGGAGTTTTAAAAGTGGATGCACTCTAGACCAGTGTCCACAGACATAACTGCCCTGGTAAAAGTGAATCAGTGGTTTGAGGCAGTAACCCCATTTGAGTGCTGTATAAAATAAAACTCATTCATAAGTTTAGCCTGTCCTCCAGGATAAGGCATCCAACCACCCAATATAAGTGGCAATGATGGACTGATCTGCACAGATTTGAAACAAAATGATAGATATTGTTAAAAGTTACCTGTAACCTGGTAAACAATTTTTACTAGCACCATTGTAAATTGCTTGTCCGTAGACAAATACTGAAAATAGTAGACTATGGGCTAGCAACCCTTCTCCCCTACTGGGATTAGAAACCCAGTCACCTGCCAAGCAAGTTAGAACTTAACCTCTACACCACATGAACTATTATTCCTATTCCTGCAGCTCAGTGGCACACAGAATGTGTGTTTGCTTAGCAGCAAAAGGATTACCAGTTTGAATCAAGATAGGCACACAGTATATTGTACCTTCTGCAAGACAGTGGTTAGAATCCTGACAGGGACATAGTATTTTTGTTCTCAATTTTTTCAGATGGAAACTTACTTGATTGGTGATCCCTGGTGGTGTGGAGTTGGAATATAAATTATAGGAAAATTACATTTAGCTATGAAGAACAATTTGTTCAGGTTGAAAGTTGTCCTATCAGGACAGGATGCCATGTCAGTCATGTCTCCTTTACTAAGGTTGTGGTTTGAGGTGTTTGGCTTGAATTGTTCCAGCCAGGCTTACTGTAGCTATTCTGCAGCTTGTTATTTTTAATCCTCTGCTGGGACTGGAATCCCAAGTGGCCTGCTTTTTGGGTTCTGTCATAAAGGGAAGGTCCCCTCACCCTTTTACTCAGTTTACTTGTCTAGTTTGTTCTGTAGGCATGCCCAATGATTGCCTCTAATGCACCTTCCAAATTTCATCAGGCTTTAAATGTAGTAAATGAAGGTGCTGAAGTCTGGTGTGAAAACCTGTTTGACTGTATTGCAAAGGTTATGACCTGACTCAGGTAAAGAATCCCAGAATTTTATGATGTTTTAGTACTATAGCCTGCAGTTGTTATACTGTATTAGCCAGTGCTCTTGCTCTTCTCTGCTGTCCCATTGTTCTTGTATTATGCTAGCCATGAAACATTTCAAGGCATAGTAAGTGCACTGTTGTTTTCTGCAGTTTAAAGTGTATCTGAATTAGAAAAAAAATGTTTTACAGAATACAGATGCTTCACAAGACATGTAATAGAACAGAATAGAACAGAATGAGAATACAGCTTTTGTTGGCTTGTGCAGGTATGCATCATCAACTCTAGTGATCCTTGTATGAGTGGGGCAGGACCTTCTCAATGGATACAAGCAGGTTTTCACATCAGGGCAAAACAGAGTGAAACAACCTTTCTAATTTATATTTAAATTAGAATGAAATTGGGGATATGTAAGAGATGGAATCATTACTCATGCCTGCAATCTATACAGGTATACATAAAATAGGTTGGGAGGACTTTCCATTTAAGCTCTACACAACAGAAACTGCAATTCCCCTCCTTGGAGTTTCGAGCACACTGAATGTGGGTTCATGTAGCAGACACAAGATCAGTGGTATAAACCCAGGTAGGCCACAGTATATTGTAATTTCTGCAGGAGACACAGTTTGAATCCTGGCAGGGACTTAAACAAGTTTTCAATTGTTTTTAGATGGAAACTCACCTGAGTTGCAATCTATGGGTGTGGAGTGTAAACAGTGAATTCTATGAGAAGTAACTTAAACTATGGACAACAATTGTTGCACATAGAATGTTGTCATGCTGAGACAGGAAGTCCTGACAGGAAAATGTTATGTCACCTTTATTGTGCTTGTAGTTTGAGGTGTGCTAACAAGGTTGACATGAAGTGTTCTTGTCAAGACTACTTCAATTTTTACTTGACTTCTAATCTATAATCACCTGCTGGGATTAGAACCCCTGTTGCCTGCTTTGCAGGTTGTGGCTTAACCTCTAAAACGTAAGGACTGCATTTCTCTTTCATGCATCTGAGTAACACACTGAATGAGTGTTTGCCTATCAGGAAAGGATCAGTGGTTCTAATCCAGGTAGGCACACAGAATGTTGTCTTCTGCAACGGACATTATTTGAATCTTGGCAGGGACTGGATTTTTGTTTTTAAGATGTTTAAATTGGAAACTTACTGTAGTTTAGTGGCAATCCATGGTAGTGTGGAGCTGGAATAGTAAATCATATGATAAATAAATTTAGCTAAGAACAACAAAACTGTGCATATAGAAAGTTGTCCTTTCAGCACAGAAGTCATGAGAGTAACATTTCATATCACCTTTACTAAGCTTGCAAGGTTTGAAGCAAGCATTCAAAACACTAAACTGATGTTGGCATGTTTTCTTTCTTACTTAGGTTTATGTTATTATCATGCAGCTCCCTCTAGAAACCTTGTGCCTTAGAATGTAGAATAACAGCACAATGACTTGGCACTGGGACGGTAGTTGAAAAGAGGTCTGGGTTCAATTTCCAGTTGTGAATACTTTTTTCTTACTGCAATGTCTGTTAGTGTGCATCTCTCTCTAGAAAATTCCAGTCTCACTATGTGAAAGAACAGCACAGTGGTTGAGCATAGGACTGTAGTTGATTGAGAATCTGGGTTTGAGTCCCATTTGTGAACAGATTTTTCTCACTAAAATGTTTGTTATTGGTATTCATCTAGCTTCAAAAACCAGGGGCTTGATATTCAAATGAAGGAAAAGCAGAGGACAAATCTCTGCACTGCCCCTGCAGTTGTCCAGGTGTCCAAAACCACTATATGCAGTAGAATACTGCATCAGTGTTATTCCACTGAATATAGGCCAGTGATACCTATTGCAAAGCATCCTAGCGCAGGGTAGAGATGGCCACCAAAATAGTGTGGCACAATGACTTGCACCCATGCTGATTTCTCCATATTCAAAGGGAACTATGCACTCACTATTGCAACACGGTCATCCAACAAGACCACTCTAATGGTCCCCAGATCAAGAACCAGCCATGGCCAGAGGGCCTTCTGCCACAGAGCCCCATCTTGGTTTAACTCTCTCCCTGCTCCCATCACCAATGCCACCACCATCTCCAAGTTCAAAACCACCCTTTGAAACCAACTCTTCAACACTCGTAGCTGCTCCTGTCTCTGAAGGCAGCCTCCGCCTCGACTTCTCATGACAACGCCCACTGCGCGGCTCTCCACCTAACCCTCCCCACCACCTCTTCCTGGTACACCGTACCTATGTCTAACCTGGCCAGTGCCAGCTGTTTCATTGTATGCCTATTAGATTGCTCAATTTTTGATACCAACTTGTGTAACACCTGTTCTCAATAACTTGTACCCTGTAACCTAAATGTATTTTGTCTGACCTCAGTGTGATGTGGAGCCTCTGATGAATGCCTATTTTTAGCAAAACCTATGCTATGTAACCTAAAACTCTATGTATGTCTTTAATATGATGAGTTACCTTTGGAAACGAGCCTCTGGCTCAAAGGTTGTAAACTGATTTCACAAATAAATAAATAAATAAGCCCACTTCGCATGCAAGGTGCTAAAGGCCCATTTCAAGCCTATTATAGGTCCATTTGCGTATGGAAGGGGAGGAAATGGACAAGAAAATGATAGAGGGCATTCTCAAAATGGCTGAAAAAGGGGAGTTACTGTTGATGGGGGACCTGAATATGCCAGATGTTAACTGGGCAACATGGACTGCAGCCACATCCAAGAGCAGGGTCATTCTCGATGCCCTACAGGGAGCATGCCTTAGACAGCTAGTGGTGGAACCCATTTAGGAGGGAGCAATATTAGACCTGGTACTCTCAAATGAGAGAGGATCACAAACTTAAGTCAGTAGACACCTGGGAACAAGCTGACCACTGCACAGTGTGCTTCACAATAAACACAACCATGGAGACAAGCCATACAAATACAAGGATACTGGACTTTAGAAGGGCTGACTTTGGCAAAATGGGTGAATACCTGAGGAATGCATTAGCAAATGGCCAGAAAGGAGGGGTGGAAGAACAATGGAGAAAAATCAAAACTGCCATCATGGAGGAACAAGCCTTTGTGTGAAACAAATAAAGAAAACAAAGCGGAATAAAAAACCACTATGGCTCTCAAAAGAAGTGTCAGGGAAGGTTAAGGAGAAAAAGGCTGCATTCAAAAAGTATAAGGAATCACAGACAGAGCACAACAGGGAACTGTATCAATTAAAGTAGAAAGAAATGGGGAAGGCAGTCAGAAAAGCAAAGGCCAAACCGAGGAAAGGATAGCCAACTCAGTTAAGAAGGGGGATAAAACCTTTTATAGGTACATTAGGGGACATAGAAAGGTTAAGGGAGGGATTGGGAAGATTAATAAAGGAGAGGGGAGGTGGGCAGAGGGAGACAGTGAAAAGGCAGAGATAATGAATGAATACTTTTGCTCAGTAATCACAAAAGAAGCGGAGGAGGAGTTACCTAAACCAAACAGTAGAAGCACTCTGGATAGTGGGGTTGATACCAGTCCATTTAAAGAAGAAAGAGTACTGAAAGAACTTCTAAAACTCAAGGTGGACAAAGCAATGGGGCCTGACGGGATTCACCCTAGAATCCTAAAAGAGCTAAGGGAGGACCTAGTGATACCACTAACCACACTTTTTAACAAATCATGGGAAGATGGCGTGGTACCTGAGGACTGGAGGAGAGCAGATGTGATTCCTCTTCACAAAAGTGAGAGCAAGGCAGAAGCAGGAAACTACAGACCTGTTAGTTTGACCTCAGTGGTGGGGAAAATGATGGAATCACTTCTGAAAGAAAGAATTGTTGAGTACCTAGAGGCCAGCAGGGCACTGGACCCAAAGCAGCATGGATTCACAGCAGGAAGGTCATGTCAGACAAATCTAATCGATTTCTTTGACTGGGTGACCAAAGTAATAGATCAGGGAGGGCTGTGGATATGGCCTACCTAGACTTTAGCAAGGCATTTGACACAGACTCACACAAAGATTAATAATCAAGTTAGCCAGCCTGGGAGTGGGTCCCAGGGTGGTAGCCTGGTAGAAAACTGTCTGCACAACAGGACACAGAAGGTAATAGTGAATGGAACACATTCTGAAGAAAGGGGGGTTACTAGTGGAGTACCTCAGAGCTCAGTACTGGGTCCAGTCCTCTTTAACGTCTTTATAGGTGACATTGCAGAGGGTCTGGAAGGAAAAGTATGCCTCCTTGTGGATGACACAAAGATCTGTAACAGAGTTGATACACAAGGGGGGGGTAGAAAGGATGAGAAGGGACTTGGCAAGGTTGGAGGAATGGTCAGACATATGGCAACTTAGATTCAATGCAAAGAAGTGCAAAGTAATGCACCTGGGAAATAAAAACCAGGAGAAGAGTACACAATAGCAGGGAGGTACTAACAACAACAATAATGGAAAGGGACCTGGGTGTAGTCATATCAGATGACCTAAAGGTGGGTATGCAATGTGAGAAGTCAGTAGGGAAAGCCAGGGGATACTGGGATGCATAGGGAAGGGCATCACAAGTAGAAAAAGGGAAGTGGTTATCCCTCTATACAGACAGTTGGTGAGACCCCATCTGGAGTACTGCGTGGAGTTTTGGAGACCTCATCTACGCAAGGACATAGATAGGATGGAAGCAGTCCAGAGGAGGGCAACTAAAATGGTGCAGGGTCTACATCAGAAACCATATGAAGAGAGACTGAGACAGCTTAATATATATACCCTTGATGAAAGGAGGGACAGGGGGGACATGATAGAAACTTTTAAGTACCTCAAGGGAATCAACAAAGTCCAGGACAGTAGCATCTTTCAGAAAAAGAGATGTGCAAGAACAGGGGAGCACAATTTAAAGTTAGAGGGGGGACGGCTCAGGGGTAATGTGAGGAAATTCTTTTTCACGGAGAGAGTGGTGGATACATGGAACCGCCTTCCTGGAGAGGTTGTGGGGTCTAAAACAGTGGAGGAATTCAAACATGCATGGGACAGACATAAGGAAATTATAGTGGGGGGTTGCAGGAAATAGGCTGTTGGTTAACTAGAATCTGCAGCTTATCTAGTAGGTAGGGAAATGGGCAGACTGGGTGGGCCAAGTGGTCCTTATTTGCCATCAAAGTCTATGTTTCTATGAGTGAGGCTGTACCATGTGACACAACTCCTCAATTGCCTGTTTCCTGAGAGCTACCCCAGTGCTAGTGCCCCCCCAGCACCACCACCACTGATCACCGTCCCATTCAAAGCTAACATAGTTTATTCAAATGAAATGGAGTTCACACTGGGGCAGTGGTGCTCCAGATCAAAAACTGTAAATTTCTAACAGCAAAAAGTCAGGCATGCACCAACCTCTTAATATTAATGGTACCTGTCCAAAGTTTCTTATTTCATGATTTATTCATCAAGATAAAATCACAAATCTGGACATAGCATAGTCCACTTGATGCATTTTGGATTGTTACACATCTTTTACCACCAGGAATAAATATGTTAATTTTAATGGGACAACAGTCAGTGATCGGGGAGGGACCACCAGGGTTAACTATGTTATTTTTGAATGGGATGATGATTAGCAATGGGGAAGGAACCACTGGACCAACAGGGATAACTATGTTAGTTTTGAATGGGAAGTTGATCAGTAATAGGGGAGAGACCACTAGACCACCAGGGATATTTGTTTTTATCATTAGACAGGAGCTCAGTTGGGGGGGACAACTAATCACCAGGGACAACTGTGTTGGGGGTCAGGGGTTGCTGGACTTCCTCTGCCAACTGCTATGATTTGCATGAGAGTAAGTCCGGTTTCAATTGGCATTATGTACCCTTGGCAAGGGGGACGTGCAAAAAGGCCTTGCGCAGTGCACGTACACTGAATATTGGACTGAGCCAATATTCAGGTCACTGTCCTTTCACTTATATTGTGCTCCCCTCTGTCTTTTGCCTGAGCGAAAACCAAGTCTGTATGTGCTAACCGGGCTTTTCAATATTGCACTTCAATGCAAAACCCATTTTGTGCTGGCAAACTCAGTTTTGCACCAGGGCAATGTTTTGAATATTGGGCCCCTATTGTCTTGCCATGTGCAATAGTAAATCAGTGGCATAACACCAGGACAATAGTTTGGTGGGGACCTGGGTTTTCTTTTACGTTGTGAGCCTTTTTTCCTTCTGACTGCAATTCATGTTGTTAACATGCATCTTTCATTAGAAATCTTCTGGCTTCCCATGTGAAATTATAGTACAGTGGAAAAGCATCATGACAGAAGTTGGGAAGGGGGCTGGGTTTAATTCACTGTTGTGAAAAGTTTTTATTTCTGTAATTTCTGTAATCATAATTTATGATGCTACTGTACAGCTTTGTCTTAAAATCCTCTGTCTCAGCATGAGGAATGACAGCACAGTAGCACAGCCCCAGGACAGTAGTTGGGAAAGGACCTGAGTCTTTTTACATAAATATTTCATTTTTTATACATGGAAGGAGGTTCAAAAAATGTTTTCACATAAATACATTTCTACACATATCAGTAAATGTTTAAGTTTCTCGTTGCAAAGTACACAATCAAATGTATATTCTAGATGCATAAAAGTTTGAACATATCAAGTGAAGGCTGAATAAAACCTAAAAGTACTAACTGAAAATGTATTGGTTACATTTTAAATCCATTAAAATAACCAAATTTATTGAGACCTTTTGTGTCCTTCCATTTTTTATATCAACTAGTTTTCCATACCGAATATACGTATTTGCTTTTGTACTATTTTTGCACTCTGATATCTGAAATATTCCTGTGAGGACTACTTCAGCTATTCCATCCCCTACTGAGATTAGAACTCCAGTAACCTGCTTTACAAGTTAGAACTTAACCTCTACACCACAGGAACTACAATTCCCATCCCTGCAACTCAGTGGTGCACTGAATGTGTGTTTGCTAGCAGGCAAAGTATCACCAGTTTGAATCCAGATAGGGAAACATATATTATACTCTCTGCAAGAAATAGAATCCTGGCAGGGGCACAATATATATTTTTTTCAAAACTTTTTCTATAATGGAAGCTTACATAATTGGTGATCCATGGTGGTGCAGAGTTGGAACAGTAAACTACAAGAGAATTAAATTTAGCTACATAGAACAATTTGTTCAGTTAGAAAGTTGCCCTGTCTTAACTGTAGAGGAAGTCATCACAGTAAAGTTTCACATCACCTTTACTAAGCTTGCAGTTTGAGGTGTGTGTCATGAATTTTTTTCTGCCAGGATTACTTCAGCTTTTCTGTATCTTGTCATTTGTTAACTCATGCTGAGACTGGAGCCCTAGCACCAGCTTTGCTGGTTGTAACTTAACCTCTACACAACAGAAACTGCAGTTCCCTTCCTTGTAGTTCATTAGCACACTGAATATTTGTTGATTTAGCAGGCAAAAAGATCAATGAATTGAATCCAGGAAGGCTACCGTATATTGTCTTTATTGCAGGAAACACAGTTTGAATCCTGACATGGACTTCAAAATAGTTTCTGATCTTTTTAAAAGATGGAAACTTACTAGTGTGGCAATCCACAGTGATGTACTGAGGTAAAATAGTAAATTATGTGAGAAGTAAACAACAATTTGTACAGGTAGGAAGTTGTCCTGTCTGTATAGGAAATTCTAATTGGAACATTTTATGTCGTCTTTAATATGCTTGTGGGTTGAGTACTGTGTGCAGTTCTAGACACCGCACCTAGAGGAGAGCAACCAGAATGATCTGGGGCCTTGGGGATATGACACAAGAAGAAAGAGTAAAAGAACTTAACTTGTTCTCGCTGGAGGAGAGGAGGGACTGGGGGGGACATGACTGAGGTCTTCAAGTACCTCAGGGGAGTAAATAAGGTAAGCCAAGATAGGATCTTTCAACTGAAGGAGGATGGAATCACCAGAGGACACAGTTGGAAGATTGAGGGTGGTAGGATTAGGGGGAAAAGAAAGAGGAGGTACTTCACTGAGAGAGTGGTGAAACCGTGGAATGTGCTGCCTGGGGAGCTGATACAGGCAGCTATGGTGCAGGGATTCAAGACAGGGTGGGAAAGGTATAGGCAAAGGTTGAAGTAGAGGCTGGTTTGCCTGGGGGAGCAGGACTGGGGGATGGAGTAACAGTGAAAGGAGACAGATGGAGGGCTACGGTACTCAATCAGGGTGCTGCAGCATGAGCAGACTCGATAGACCAATAGGCCTACTCTGCTGGTGTCTAGTATGTTATGTTATGTTATGTTATGTTATGTTATGTTATGTTATGTTATGTTATGTTATGTTATAACTTCTACATTGTATGAACTGCATTTCTCTTCCCTGCAACTCAGAGACACACTGAAGGTGTGTTCTCTTAGCAGGAAAGGGTCAGTGGTTCAAATCCAGGTAGGCACACAGTATGTTGTTTCTTCTTTTAGAGAAAAGATTTGAATCCTGGCAGAGACTACTGTAGCATTTATTTTTTTATTTATTTATTTAAGATGGAAACTGACTGGACTGGTGATCCAGGGTAATGTGGAGTTGGAATAGTAAATTATATGACAAGGAAATCTAGCTAAGTAGTACAGATTGTGCATGTAGAGGGTTGTCCTGTTAGAACAGGACGTTCAAGAGTAAAGGTTCTTATCACCTTTACTAAGCCTGCAATGATCTAAGCAAACTTTCAGAACACTGAACTGATGTGAACATTTTTAATTTCTCACTACAATTTATGTTTAGAATGTATCTCTCTCTAGAAATCTTCTGTCTTACCATGTGAAATGATAGCACAGTGACATAGCACCAGAACAGTAGTTGAAATGAGGCCTGGGTTTGATTTCCAGTTGTGAATATTTTTCTCTTTCTCACTTCAATATCTGTTGCTAGCATGCATCTTTAAACATAGAAACATAGAAATTGTTGGCAGATAAGAACTGTCTGGCCCATCCAGTAGGTAAGAAATATTTCTGTAGAAACAGTCAGTCAGAGCACCCAAACAATACTTGAAAGGAAGCCTTGCATTGATTCCCAGTTGTGAACAGTTTTCATTTCTCATTAAAATGTCTTTTGTCGGCCTTCATCTATTTCTAGAAACCTGCTGTCTTGCCATGTGGAATGATAGCATATTGACATAGCACCAGAACAGTAGTTAGGTGGGGAGCTATGTTCGATAACTAGTTGTGAACTTTTTTCTTACTCAGTACAATTTATGTTGTGAGCATGCATCTTTGCCTAGAAACTTTCTGTCTCACCATGTTAAATGACAGCTCAGTGCCAGAGCACCAGAACAGTAGTTGGGAGGGGTCCTGGGCTGGAGTCCCAGTTCTGAATATTTTGTGATTCTTACTACTGTTTATACTGTCAGCAAAGATCTCTGTCTCTAGAAACCCTCCTTATCCTTATGGGGAACAATAGCTCGGTGGCAGAACACGAGGACAGAAGTTGGAAGGGGGCCTGGGTTCAAGTCCCAATTGTAAATATTCTTTCCTTCTCTCTACAATGTATGTTGTTAGCATGCATCTCTGTTTAGAAACCTTCTGTCTCATCTTGGAGAATGATAGCACAGTGGCACAGCACCAGGACAGTAGTTGGGAGAGGTTCTGAGTGTGATTCCTGGTTGTGAACATGTTTTCTTTCTTACTAAAATTTACTTTGTTAGCAAGCACCTCTCTCTTTCAAAAAAATGTTTGTCTCACTATGTGGAATGACAACACATTGGCAGCATACCACAACAGTAGTTAAGAGGAATTCTGGGTTTGAATCCCAGCTGTGAACATTTTTTCATTCTCACTACAGTTTATGTCTTCAGCAAACTCAGCATACATCTCTCTTTCTCTATAAACCTTCTGTCTCACTGCAGGTATGTGAAATAATAGCACAGTGGCAGCACTGCAGACTAGTGGGGCTATGGGCCTGGGTTTGATTCCTAGTGTCACAGACTGTGGGTAATGGATGGATTGAGAGTCAGTGAGGCAGTGTAAGGTTGCAACAAAAAATTAATTTTATTCTCTATAGCAGAACAACATAAACGTGATGTGAACTGAGGTGACAAAATAAAAAGGTTGAAATAAAAAAAAATAACTCCATTAACCCAGAACTTCAGCATAAAAAAATACATTAGCATAACAACTAGAAGGAACTAACTGTTCTAGGTGTTCTCCATCCAACACCTTGGTGAGTTCTGATCTGAACCTAGAACAAGCTTTACTATATGCAGGTAAGCAGATCATGTGATGAGCTTAGATCCACCCATACTATCTCAAAACAAGAACAAAATGTTTATTTCAATGAATTACTTCAACCTATGCATACATTCAGACATGTCTAGATCACATAAGGGTGTGCACCTCTCTTAGAGGTTTTTTATGCCTTTGATAAGATTTTCAGTCAGCAACAACCTCCGAAGCAACTCTCCTAACAGAGATAAATCATAAAAGGGTTAAGACAGTGGCTGGCCAGTGCTATAAATGTTTTCTGCTGTGAGAGTGTAAGGAGGGCGTCTTGCTGCTGTTTAAAATATTTGGGAATTCCTACTTTGTTTGAAAGTTGAAGGAGAGGTAAAAGAAACCCAATCTGTAAAACATGACATTTGTACTAGCATGCATGGCAGTGTCGGTGGCTTAGTAGGTAGCACACTCACCTCTGAGGCCAGCAGATCAGAGGGCTGTGGGTTCAGTTCCCACATCTGACACTTGGGTTAATATCCCAGTACTGACACTGTAGTGCAGCATGAGAGGGGTACTACATTTCTGAGGTGCCGTCTTCCGGAAGAGATGTTAAACTGAGGTCCCATCTACCTGGATTGGTGGTAGTTCAGGTGGATGCTAAAGATCCCATGGCACTTATCGAAAAGAGTAGGGGAATTTCCCCAGAGTCCTGGCCAAATTTCCCTCATTCACTAAAAAGACCACCAACAGTTTCATCTGGGTCAGTTGCATTCATCTGTATTCCCCTCCCCCGGGTCGTGCCTGAAAATAGGCAGAATTTGTCTAGTGCACTTACCTGGTCAACAAAAAATGAAATAAATAAATGCAGAACTTTGTTTCAGCTTAAATTGCAAAAAGAACTCTAGCTAAACATTTGTTTGCAGACTGAGTCTGAAGGACTGCACAATGACACACACAGCTGTGGCTGAAGAGAACAGAGAACAGGGAACGCAGCCTGAGAAGCCACACTGCTGAGGAGGAAAGCTTGAAACTGCAATTGCTTTCTCTGGGTGGTGGCTTTCTGCTGCTCCCCATACTACACTACACTTTTACTCAATTAAAAAGAATATCTATAAATTAGGAGCCTCTTGCTCTGTTTTGCTGCAGAAAAGAAATTGCCTTTCTTATATATAGGGCTGTTCTTAGAATCAGGGGAATAATTTATGTAGCATTATTTCTGACTTCTATTTATTAACTCAAAATCAAGGGTTCTGACATACTGCCCTTGGAGCTTATCCTGGCTTCAGGTTATCTCTGTATAGCACAATCCAGGTCCATTCTTTTTAACAAGGACCTTCTCATTTTCTTTTCATAATGGTATAAAACAACCAAAGAACCACTGACACCCCTGTCTTTTTATTAGGGGTCCAGTGGTCTTCTAGCTAGCAAGGCTTAACCTGGGCTGTGAAACACAGAACATACAGGAACAGATAGACAAACAATAAAGTGGGTGACCAGACCAACAAACTTGACAAATAACAGAAATAAGATGCTACAACATATAATTGACAGGACACAAACAGCCCAGGTAACACTTGGGTTACCACAGCACTAGGAGCAAAGCACAAGGAGCAAAAAAAAAAAAATAAGAAGGGGAGTCGCCCTCTCACACCTAGCTTGGAAAATGTTGTGTTTCTTGCTAAAATTTATGTTTTTGCATACATCTCTGTCTAGGAACATTCTGGCTTACCTTATGAAAAGGCAGAACAATGGAGGAGCACCAGGACAGTAACTGGGATGGTGACTGGGTTTGATTCCCAGTGGGAAACATTTTTTTTCTCACAATTTATGTAGTTAACATGCATCTCTCTAGAAACATGTGGACTGATAGCACAGTGGGAGAGCACCAAGTCAGTAGATGGGAGAAGGTCTGGGTTTGGTTTCCAGTTGTGAAATTTTTTGTGTTTCTTCCTTGCTGCATAGTATGTTGTTAGTATGTACCTTATTGTTTTAAAGAAGTTGTTAGATGTAATTGCTGATATCAGGGATAGGGCTTTAAGGGTTTAAAGTAGGTTTTCAGACCATGGAACTGTTAGTGGCCCTGGAACAAAGAACATGGAAAAGATAGCTGTCCCACTCTATCAAGATTAATAAATCACAAGATAAAGTAATGCAGGTGGGCTTATAATCATAGCTACTGAGTTTTTTATACACTTTTCATTATAACAGATAATGCTAGCTCCAGAAGCCGTAGCACATGAATTAATCAGGTTGAAGGTTCAAAGACTGTTGGCCCGATATTCAGAAAGGTATAAACCCCAGTGCACATGTTTGTGCTGCACTTTGCAATAGCCCAGTGGTCCCAGGATGCTATATTCAGTCAAGCACTACCCGATTGAATATAGGACCATGCCAAGGCAGTGCTACATCAGGGAGTGCACCCCAGCATTGGCCCCCAAGAGTTGATAGCACTGGACTGCAATCTGCAAATTTTCAAAGATACCAAAGCAAATGAGCCCATTGAGCATGCATGGCACTAATGACAATTTATATGCAAATTATGGGCCCATTTGCATGGGTTGTGGAGGTAGGTAGTGTGGTGTCACCCGCAGGCCAGGACAGCCATAGCTATCCTGTGTTCTAGTGGTCCTCCCTCCCTCTCATCTTTGGCCCCAACATGACAATAGTAATCCCTGGTGCTAGTGGTCCTCCCTCACTCCAGTTGCCAGTCACAACTGTACAACAATATTCCCTGATGCTAGTGCCCCCATCCTCTGATTGCCAGCTCCAGCTGTATAATTAAAATCCCTGGTGCTAGTAGTCACCCCACCAACCTCATGATCACCAGCCTCAACTGTATAATAAAAAGAATCCCTCGTGGTAGTGCCATGTCATCCTGTCCTATAACTATGAGGAGTGTTCCCTGATAGCACATATGGCAGCCAGCCAAGGAGGTGTGATGAGGGCTGTGCCAGCCACTGTAGGTACCCAGATCACCATGGATGTAGATAAGGTGAGTGGGGGATGTCTAGTGCCATGGGGGACCACTGGATGCCAGGGATTGTTTGTTTTCTATTTCCCAGCTGGCAGTTGGGGAAGCAGGGACCACTAGTACCAGGCATTCTGTTTCCCAGAGTGAGGCTGGTGATTGGAAGGTGGGGGAAACCACTACCACCAGGGCTTCTTTTTGTTGTACATTTGGGGCTGGCAATCAGAGGGTGGGGGACCACTAGCACCAGGCATTATAATTATATAGATGGGGATAGTGATTGGAAGTTGGGGAGACAACCACCAGCAGGGATTTTTTTATGTTACAGTTGGGATTGAAGACCGGAGGGTGGGGGGACCACTAGCAACAGGGATTAAAATACACAGCTGGCACTGGCACTGGTACTCAGAAGATAGGGGGACCACTAGCACCAGGGATTACTATTTTCACTTTGGGGCTGGCAATGGGGGATGCCATGGACCACAGGGGTGGCTATGCTCCCTCAGCAGCCAATCGTCTGGTTGGCTACATTACTTCTGGCAGCTGCTAGGGTTGTGGGGAGTAAAAGGAGATTTTCATTGGCGGTATTTGTGCAGGGCAAAAGGACAGTGCAAAACCCTTTTACACCATGCAGATCTGCTGACTGTTGGCTTGTGCCAATATTCCTGTCCCTGCTCCACCAATTGCATGCCCCCCTTTTTTTGTTTGAGAAGGCACTACCCCTGTTTGCTAGTGCAACAGAGCTTTTTGAGTACTGGGCTCCAATGCAAAACCCGGTTTGCATGGGCAAACATTTGTTAACACCTGTGCAAACTTTTGAATATTGGGGCATACATATTGTGTGGGGTATGCTTGCTTATTCTGTGAGGTGTATGCATGTGCATGTGTGTGTCTGTATTGTACAGCATCTGCAAGTTTATTGAGTACAGTATATGTATATTTTACTATAGGATACATCCATACCTTACCACCACTTAGTCCTGTTGGTACTTTGAATTGAATTGTAATCACTGGATGATGATTGTCTGCTAGGAAAAAACATATGGTTTGCATTGGTTTTGGAAATAAAAGGGAATGTCCTAAAATGATTTCATGTTTACAAGGTATATATTGATTATTTAATGTTGTTCATATGGCTCTGTATTTTTTTGTTTACAATTTTTCTCTACGAAAAACAGTTTAGAAATAGAATTGCCTTTTCTTTCCAATAATCAGTTTATTGCTAGTTCAAACTAGACTGAATATTAGTATGGTAAAATTAAAAAAAATGCCTGAATTCACGCTTTGGTTTACTTCAGGATACTTACTTTTTTTGACACAATGAATTACTACAAAAGAGACCAACTTGCACTCCTTTTCTGTCTGTTATCGGATTAAGAAATATTGTTCTCAGGCAGTCAAAGTAGCTTTAAGAACAATATCTCACTCAGCCATGCAGTCCACTGAACATGCAGCCATTGTATTGAAATAGTAGATTTTGCTGGAACCCAAATAGCTCTTGAAACAAGGCAAGCATTCCCACATTCTCATTACATTTCTGTAAAATGTTATTCTTTAAAGCATTTTATAATGACATTTTAGTGTGACTCTACACAAAGTAATATAAAATGTACTATGATATGTCCCCTATGGCATTTCACCTTTCCATATAGATGCAAAAATAGTCATAACTGTTATCAACCTTGACAGAGGTCACATACCAGGAAATATGTACAGCCAGATATGCACAGCCAAATATAAGTAAGGGAACATGACTTAATAAGAGACTGTCCATCAGTAGTAAAGGTTGCGGTAAAGGAAAAATCTATGAATAACATTAATAAAAGCCTCTTATCAAAACAAAACATGCCATTCAGCAGACTACATATATATTTTTTTAATTTAGTATGCTTTCTGTTCCTTGTCAGATGGCCCCCACCGGGTCCTACTCCACTCATCTATCCCCACCAACTGCCTTTTCCAGGATCTACCTCTCCCTCTTACATCACTGGATTAACTTCCAGGAATGGGGTCATCAGGTGATCTGTCTACCTCCTGACAGATACTGGGTAGGTGCTCAAGGGATATAACTATGGTCAGCAGTGTGGGACCTCAGGTATGTGGTGGACATCATCCTGTTGTGGCAGGTGCTCTCTTTTCTCGTTTTCCTACTATATCTATATGTCATGAAGGGCTCCCAGCATACATGCATGCATGCATGCACATCCATTTGCATGCAGAGCCCATTGGTGTCTTCCACCAGTTTACTGCTCCACTTGAACTGTCACTTGTGGTCAGCCATGCGTCAGTAGCACAGTAGAGACTGACTGACTGACCACCTCCACAAGATGGAGACCATACTCTGGGATGCTTATTTCACCTTCCCCAGCTAGCTGTCTGATGACCTGCAGACATTGCTGGTCACAGGTCACCAGCATCATGAGCAGTAGCATCAGTGCTGTGCTGGTGGGCCGGCTCGCCATTTTTTTTATTCTTTTTGGTAACCGGGTAAGGCCCTCTAGGCACAAGTGTCTGTTTTCATGGGCAACCAAGAAGCACTGGGGAAGTAAGTGACTTGCTCAGAGTCACACAGTATGCAAGTGGAGGTTATGGGAATCAAACCCAGGTCTGCTGGTTGTATCAAGCTCATTACTCTAACCTCTAGGCTATATTGCCAGCCCAGTATTATTTCAATATTAAATTGAAAGTACAGGCTATTGCTTTTATCCTACAGATTAAAATGTTTAATCCTGCATGCAAAATAAATGGAATTTAAAATTACGTCTGGCATGTAAAATGAACACATATATACTTCTGAAGAATAAAAAATTCATTCTGGATGTGACAACAAATACTGTAAGATTGATGGACTTCTTTTCAGTCTGATTTGCACTGACTCATTTCTTAACTGGGTAAATGTTTCTGGCAGCAATAGTATTTAAAATGAGATTAGTAACTGATTTACAGCTGGAAATTAATGGCAGATGAATGTTGTGTTTTATTAGTCTGTATGGGCTTTTAACATAATACTACCTCAGAAAAAATCATTCTCATACTATCTTTTCAAAGTACTGTATCTTAATGAAGTAGAAAATGAGCAATTAGAAACTAGCAAAATACTGTACTAATTAGAATTAATTAATTTAAAAGTAACTTGTCCATACTTTTTTGTTTGTGTACCTAAACTGATGAGCACATTTTACTAATTATGTTGTCTTGCACGTGTGCAAGAAACATGTTGCAGTAACTTTGGAACAGCAGATTTTGGATGTGTGGTAATGTTGTGGCCAGTGGCGCCACTGCTTTTTGGGGCTGGGCTCTGTGGCATGAATTAAATTGCATGCTGTCTATGACAGCAGTGCAAAAGAGTGCCACCAACTTCAAACATTTTAGCCAATGCAATGCAGGAGCTCCACCTCATTGCAGGGCCATGCCTTTCCTGGTGCAACATTTTAATCAGACATGGTGTCAACTGTGCCATCCACCTCGCACAGTCCCCAGAAAAGCCGAGGATGGGAGTGCCCAATCTCCTTGTCAGCATCACCATGTTCCCCTCCTGAGTGAATTTGCTGATGGGGAGCCCAATCCCCATCGGCATCATGCCCCGTGCCAGTTGTTCTATCGAGAGGGGTGCCCCATCCCCCTTGGCATAATTCCTCCCCACTGAACACCTTTTATTTGCAGATGGGGTGCCCTTTCCCCATCAACTCCAGTCCCCCACCCCAAAACATGCAGTTGATACACCAGGAGCCCACCCCAGCGTGTCAAATGCACCTGTAAAAAAAAACCTTCCTGCAATGTTTAATTTTTTAACCCTGTAAAGTAGAAAATGGTACCTCACTGTCTGCAGCCCCCTCCCCAACCCACACCCACCCACCCACTGCATAACCCACCTCCACTTCCCTCACCCCACCACCCTATACTTACCTCAGGAGCCTGGTGTGATGATCTTCGGTGGACTGGGAACACGTCTGCACTGTTCAAAGCTGACCGCAAACTGAAGAAATACCGGTAAGCTGCATGATGGCATAAATAGAGTTTTTTCAACTTTGGTGGATATCTCTGGCATTTGGTGGAATTTTGCACCAAATTTTCAAAATGGGGTTATTGGGACCCCTCATCATGAATTCAGTCACTGTCATGGTGTTATTCCATCCCAAAAGGTGATTTCCTGGTCACTGCGTGAAATCACCTTTCAGCATACCTCTCAACCTCTTTACTCGTAAATCAGGGACAAAGCTTAAAAAAATCAGGGACAAAGACCCAAAATCAGGGACACATCTTAAAAATTGGTACTATTCACTCAGAAAGCTGGTAGAATAAGTGGATTAGTGTAAAATGCATTTTCTGAATAAGAACAAGTCTGTAACTTTAATGTTTGGCATTATTTTGTGCTTTCAATCCCGACTGTTTTGTCACAAAAACACAAATTGTATGAGGGACAGAGGAAAATTCAAAGTCAAAATCAGGGATGTCCCTGAAAATCAGGGACACTTGAGAGGTATGCCTTTCAGGACATTTAAAGAAATGACAGTGCTACTGTTCATGAGGTGGGCTCTCAAAAAGCCTATGCTGCAAATTTGATGAAAAAAATTACAAAATTACTGTTTTATGAGCATGCATTGTGCAGTTTCCATGCACCCTACTAACTTCAGAGAAAATTGGTAATATTTTCAATCCAGATTTTCAACATTGGCACTTTTTTCGCACATCCATATGAACAGTACAGCTGTCATTTTTCATATCCTGGACAAATTGTTCCCTCTTCCAGCACAGAATAGTGTGGTCGCTAAGTGAGATGAGTGTTTGGGACAGATTAAGAAAATAACAGTGACTCCATTCATGAGCAGAGGTCCTCAAATTCCTATGTTGAAAATTAGATGACAAACGTCTATAAAAAAAAAGCTACAAGCATGCATTGTGCAGTTTCCATGCACGCTCGTAACTTCAATAATTTTTAATATTATTACTCCAGATTTTCACCATTGCCATTTTTTCACACCTCCTTATGAACAGTGCAGCTTTCATTTTCCACATCCTACCTGAACTGTGTTTTCACACATACGGTGCACAGCGGAGAAGTCGCTGTAGGAAAACAATGTTCAGAACAGAGTAAGAAAATCACAGTAACACTGTTCATGAGCAGAGGTCCCAAAATGCTTGTGTTGAAAATCTGGTGAAAAAATTCCATAAAATGACTATGTTACAAGCAATGTTCCCTCTAATTTTTTGTCTCTGTGTTCTGTGGCTGGGTGACTGATATGTGTGTGCAGCACTTTGTGCAAAAAAATTGATTCATGTGCACAAATTGGAAGGCCCAAACAAGTGATATATTTTATTGCCAATAAACAGTAGAAAATATAACCACTTATATACTCGATGCAAAGTATAAATATACATTCTGACACAGTCCAAAGCTTGGATGTGCATTGTGCGCCATAACAGTATGAACTGGAAATATGTGTAAACTATGTACATTTTAAAAAGTCTTGCATGCATCTAAAAGGGGTGCTGCTGATGATACATTGCTAAGAAATCAACATTTACTGTTTTTCTCTCCTGACTTTCCCATTCTTCCAGTGGACCTATATTTTATTAAGATCTATTTTTCCACCAGATGTTAAAGACAATTTTGTTCACATCAGCATATGTAAATGGCTTTCTTCCAAGCGGTTTCTTTGTTTGCTCTTAATGCAGTTCATGAAGCTGTAGTCTCTTTCACGGTCAGCACTAGAAGCTTGGAATGTAGTAGTAGTAGTAGTAGTAGTAGTAGTAGTAGTACAATTTATTGTTCCACATAAATCAGTTACAGTATACTAAAATCAGGACAAAATACATAGTAAATATAAATAGACAGTAAATAAATCAACAAGGAACTTAAATATCTTTACAGTGCAATTCAATTTAACAGAGTATCTTTGCACATAAAAAAACCTCCACAGAACTTCAAGTCTCCCAATAAACTTTACAAATGAGTTATGAACATACAAACATATGAAATTTGCCAGCAGATAAAGGCCTAGAGGTCTATCAAGTTCTTGAATGTGCAGCTAGTACCCCCTATTCTGCAGCTGCCCCTCCCTTCCACCCTTCCCCTTTATTAACCCTCCCCCTTGTCCTGTCCTATCCTCGTTTGAAGCAGTCCACTGTTCTACTGCATACCACTTCAGCAGGTAATGTATTCCACCCAGACACCACCCTCTCTGTAAAAAAGTGTCTCCTCATCTCCCTCCTGAACCTCCCTCACTCCACTCTCATATCATGGCCCCTGGTGTCCCTCCCCTCCCTTACTCTGAACAACCTCTCTGTACCTGTCTTGTTTATTCCTTTCATGTATTTAAATGTTTCAATCATGTCACCCCTGTCTCTCCTCTCCTCCAGTGAGTACATGTTCAACTCCTTCAAACTCCTCTCATATGATAAGTCCCCCAGCCCCTTGATCATCTTTGGCGCTCTGTGCTGCACCCCCTCCAGTAACTTAATGTCCCTCTTTAGATACGGACGCCAGTACTGCATGTAGTACTCCAGGTGTTGTCTAACTAATGACCTATACAGTGGCAGAATCACCTCCTCCCTCCTCGAGGATATACCCCTTGCAATACAACCCAGCATTTTGTTGGCCTTTGCAGCTGCCTTCCTACATTGTGCCGAGTTGTTCATTGACCCTGTAATGAGCACACCCAGATCCTTCTCCTCCTCTGTCTGGGCTAGCTGCACTCCCCCAGCTGGTAACTCCTCCTTGGGTTCTTCATCCCAAAATGCAGCACCTTGCACTTTTTGGCATTAAAGCCTAGTTGCCAGGTGTCTGACCAGGTTTCAAGCTTTGCCAGATCATCCTGCAACCCCTGCCATCCCCCTAGGTCATCCACCACCGCGCCTACCTTGGTATCATCAGCAAACAGACTGATCTTGCTCTTAATGTCCCATGATATGTCTGCAATGAATATCCCAAACAACACTGGTCCCAACACCGAGCTCTGTGGAACATCGCTTGTCACTGCCCTTGGGTGTGAGCGCTCCAAACCCACCACCACCCTCTGTTGCCTTCCCTGCAGCCAGTTTCCTAACCATCTCACCAGCTTTGCACCCGGCCCGTGCCTACTAACTTCCTTCCCAGCCTTCCATGTGGCACTGAGTCGAATGCCTTACTGAAGTCCAGATACAGGACATCTGCTGCATGGCCCCTGTCCAGTTGCCTAGTTACCCAGTCATAGAACTCGACCAGGTTGGTTTGGCAGGATCTGCCACGTATGAAGCCATGCTGTCTGCTGTCCTGCAGTCCTTTGGCCTCTAGGAGGGTCACCAGCCTCTCCTTCAGGATAGTCTCCATTAGCTTACCCACAACGGATGTGAGGCTCACTGGTCTGTAGTTTCCCGGTTCATCCTTGAGGCCACTCTTGTGGAGGGCACCACATGAGACCATCCTCCAGTCCTGAGTACACACCCCGAATGTAGTAGAGGCATTAAATATAGTCTGCAAAGGTCCTGCAAGGGACCTCTGCAGCTCCTTCAGTACCCTGGGTGGATGCCATCTGGACCTGGTGCCTTGTCCACCCTCAGTGCCTTCAAACCCTCTCGAACTCTGCTCTCCATGATTTCCCATCTGTCACCACTTCCCACCCTGCTTCTGCCATTTCTCCCACCTTGGGTGTCACCTCCTCTTCTCTTTAGTAAATACTGAGCAGAAGTACTCATTTAGTGCTTCCGCCTTATCGCACCCTGCTTCCACCCAACACCCCTCCTTCCTAATCCTTACTATGTGGTCCTTATAGCTCCTTTTCTCCCTTATGTACTTAAAGAAGTCCTTCTCCCCCTTCTTAATGCCTTGTGCCAGCCTGAGTTCCATAGATGCTTTGGCTCCCCTTACTGCCCTTGTCACCTCCTTCTATTCTGTCAAGTACTCCTCCCTGTCCTCCCCCTTCCTGTTTTCTTGTACTTCCAAAAGGCAGCTCTTTTCCTCCTTACCTTTTCCATGACCTCCTTGCTCAACCAGATTGGTTTCTTAGCCCTATTCTTCTTGCTCTGGGCTTTGCAGCAGGCTTTGGTTGCCTCCACTATCCCCAGCTTTATGAGCTCCCACCTCTGGTTAGTGTCCATACTAGATTTCTGGCCAGGTACCCTTTTACCACTTCCCCCATCCTCCCAAAGTCAGCCCTCCTGAAGTCCAGCACTATTGTGCCAGATTCCACTCCTTCCTTGCCCATATCCAATGTGAACCATACTGAGTGGTGGTCACTCCCTGACAGTGGTTCGTCCACTGTAAGTTCTCTCACAAAGTCCCCATTTGCCAGCACAAGGTCAAGGGTATTCTCTAACCTGGTTGGTTCACTGACCATTTGCAAGAGGAAGCTGTCCTGGAAGGAGTCCAGCAGTACCTGCTCCCTTCTGTTCCTGGTTGTTTGGGTGCTCCAGTCCACTCCTGGCATGTTGAAGTCCCCCACAATCACCATACTATCCTTCTCGCAGGTCCTCCTGATCTGTTCCGCTAGTTCCCTGTCTAACTCCTCCATCTGAGATGGTGGCCTGTACACCACTCCCATTCTAAGAATCCTATTCTTGGAATCCTGGATTTGCATCCAAAGTGACTCCGTACTACCCTCCTCCCCTTCCTCCCTTACACACTTCAGTCCTTCCTTCACATACAGTGCCACCCCCTTTCCCAATCACCCTTTCCCTACGAAATAACCTGTACCCTGGTACAGACAGGTCCCAGTCATTGTATTGGGTGGCCCATGTTTCCATGATGGCTGCAATGTCCACCTCTCCCTCTGCCATGAGAACCTGTAACTCTGCAGTTTTCCTCCCAAGGCTCCTAGCATTAAGTTGAGATGAAGAATCTTGCAAAGATCTCTTCTATGTTCTTCTCTTTCGTAGTAAACAAATATTCCAAAAGATCCTCCGGGCGGGGGCCCAGATCCCTCAGCATTTTTTTCCTAGTTGATTTGTACCTAGGACACAAGAGTACCACATGTTTGCGATTCTCTATAGTCCCCGCTCCACATTTACAATATGGAAAAAGTGTTTCGTCTGAAATTAATGCATTGAGCATTATAGTTTTCAGTTCCAAATCTTGTATAGATTCTTCTTTGTTTAGGACAGGTTAAAAAAGAGAGATAAATATGGTTCATATCCCGATGAAATCTTTACTTTTTTTTAAATCCATATAGCTTAAGCTTGGAGATTTGAACGCAGAAATAATTTATGTCTTAAGTAAATAAACCTCAATTTGACATCCTACCTAATCTTCTCAAATAGTCTCGTGTAAATTTTATATAAGAGGTGGCCCAATCCAGCTGACATTATTGTTTTCCTTAATAAGTTGAATGAATAGTTTCCCATATCCCATGCTGGCCAATTTGATGGCTTCCACTACACACATTCTGGGATATCTTCATACGGGCAAAAGAAAAAGTTTCAACAGAAAGAGAATCTGTCGTTCACAGATGAGAGAAGTCAAGGAATGTTGTCCTACCTCCAAGGCAAGAATACAGCTTGGAGTTCCATTTAAAAATATTAAGCTGTATCTATAGAGTTTATTCAGAATTATTTCTAATTCTCTAACCTTAGTATAATCCTAGATTTCAGAGGCATACAACATGATCATTCTTATTCTGGCATTAACAGCTCTTAATACCCCGCTCACCAATGACTTCCACATCTTGCTGTTAAATATTTTTAGGGCATTTACAGAAGATCCCATTTTAAATTGAATAGCCTCCAGATGTTTGGTCCAAGATGGGCTATAGGCAAAATGGGCACCTAAATAGTCATAACAGTTAACAGTGTCTATATGGTTACCGTTTAGCCTAAAGCCTGCTGTATTCTTGGCTTCAGAGCCAAAAACTACATTGTTGGTCTTGCCGAGATTAACTTTTAGTTTTCTTTGAGAACAGAGAGATTCAAAGGAGCCAGTTTTCTTTTAAGACCTAGGACTGAAGTAGAGAGCAAGACTGAATCATCTGCATATGCTAAACATTCAATTCTTTGATCATTAATTTTTGCAGTATGGAAATCTGGGTTACCTAGCTGATCCAAGACTGTATTAATGTAGACGTTAAATAGAGTGGGGGCCAAAATACACCCCGTCTATCCCCCACATTTGTCTCAAATCTATCAGTTAGATGACCATATTGATTATACTGGACCCTTGCCCACATATTTTCAAAGAGTCTATTAATAACATCAACAAGTGAGGCCTCCAACTTCAGATCCCTTAATGTAGCCCAAAGGATGTTTCTACTAATGCTGTTGAAGGCAGAGAAGTCCACAAAACAGCAATATAATCTGTTTTTTCTCACTTTAATATCCTTCCAGATCAGGTGCTGAAGCACATAATAGTGTTGTACTGTAGAACAGTTCTTCCAGAAACAGTTCTGTGCCTCATTTGATACTGAGTTCTCCTTGACCCATGACAGCAATCTGCCCAAAATTATCCTAGACAAAATCTTCTGTGAAACATCTATCAAACTAATAGGCCTATACATCCTTGGGTCATTCGGATCCTCTTTTTTAAAAATTGGGAAGATAACACTACCTGCCCAACTGGCAGCATAAGAGTACCCCTGAACCAGGCCATTAAACAGTAAGAAAAGAAAAGGAATTCATCAGTTGGTAAAAACCATATAGACATCACCTAGGACCCTATCTGGCCCTGGTGCTTTATTTGCCTTAAGGCCAATCAGTTGCATCCAGATTTCATCCTCTGTGATCAAGATAGGTCTTGGATAAAAATGTCATCTTCCTGTATTTTGAAAGCATCAGGTGTCTCCTGCTCTTCATGAGAATAATAGAGCTTGGAGAAATGAGATGCCCAGACTTCAGGTGTAATATAGGCTTCAATCTTATTGGCATATCTATTATATCACTGGGCAACAATACTCCAAAACCGCCTTCCATCCCTATCCAAAACAGCCTGCCTCAGTTTTTCCCAAAGTCCCTGAGTATGTTTATGTCTCTCCCATTTAAGAATTTTCCAATATTTTTCTCTTTCAGTCTTTAGCAATTTAAAATCTGCTGCAGACTTATTTCTTTTCTTCTTATGCTGTCTTAGTTTTCCTCCAAACTCTTTCTTTGCCTGTAGGCATACCAAATTAAACTAAGACTTTTTATAAAGGGTCCTAGGATGGTACATTGTTTTACACTAGGTCCAAGTAAAGAATGAATAGTTTCTCAATTCTCCAAAATATTAAAGGCCTTACTTTTGTCCAGGACCAGCTCGTGAATATTACCTAAGATTCCTGTACTAACAATTTCTTTGAAACTAGCTTGATGAATCGGTTCCCATCCAATCCTTCTCTTGTTTATGACTTCCAGACTCTCTTCCTGTTGTGCCTCACTCCCTAAAGTTCCAAAAGGGCATTTGATGTTAATTACAATAGCACAGTCTGCTGATTCCAATCTATCCATGACCTCTAACTTTTGGATTAGCTTTACTGCTTCCAAATTGGTCCAAACCTAATCAAGGCTTGAAGAGCCAGTAGATTCTTTACACAGTAAGGAACCAACTAGATTGACCTGAGTTCTACCATTTAAAATACAGAAATTTCTACTGGTTAAGCCCGCTAGCAATTCCTTACATCTGAGGTTAGATTTTAGAATCTCAGCAGTCCTAGTATTTGAGATATTTGGATTAATTATATATATATTGTATGGATCATATCTGAATATACATCCTCCAAGAAATGAGAAGGAATTCTGGCATTAAAGTCTCCCAAAATAATTATAGGACAAGGTATACTCTTATCTGACAATTCGTCAAGTGCCATTTTCAGATCCTGTATGAAAAGGTCAGTGGGCTCAGTAGCTCTGTTGCAAGGGGGAATGTATATATTGCAGAGAATGATCTTCTCTTGTCATTTGCTACTCATTAGAGCCAAAATACCCTCTGACCTAGTAGAAATGTTAATGATCTGAAAATTTAGCAAAGTTTTGATAAAAAAGGAAATAGCCCCTTTAAATCTTCCAAACTTTTTATCATTAGTTGTTGGCAGAGTAAAGATAGAATATCTAGACAATTTGGAAGTTACATGTTCTGTACACCATGTTTCTTGCAGTCCAATAATATCAAAATTATTCAGAAATCTCACTATTTCAGGGTCAAGTATTTTAAGATGGATGCCCTCAATATTCCATGAAAGTATAGAAAGGGCATCCACATCTTGATCTCCAGTTCCCGTATCCAAATCTAGCTGGCATTCAGAGTTCATTGTTTGATATTATCTACAGACTGCATTTGTCAGGCTGAATCAATAACTGTCAGCGGCGAGTAGGTATTAGGGTCAATTAGGTTTCCAAAGTCAATCGGGGGTTATCTGTCTCCAAGATTGATTCTGTACTATCCTTAGTCTGTTTAAACCATGAAAATACTTCACCCAAGTCTAACGTGTTAACTAAATGTATTTCCAAACAATCCAGCTTGCTGGCCAGAGAAAGCAAGCTGCTAGCTGTATGAGGATTTTTAAATGTAATATCAATCTGTGTTGTGGGCTCAGGGTCTCCATATAACTTTGTGGACTCCAGCATGTTTCTGGAGATATAAAATCTTAATGCTCTTTCCAAGAGCAGCAACAAATCTTCCCTAAATTTCCTATGAGAATCCTTGAGTGAAGCCTTCCACCCAAAGACAGTTATGGTCTTACACAGTCATATTTCTCTCTGCTTCAGTACGTGATCCTCTATCACTCCCAAGATTTTTCTCTGTGCTATCATAGCCTTCTCACTCTGCACCTCCCTAAGGAGGATCTCTTCTGGGGAATGATAAGACTGTGTAGGAACCTCTATACATGACAGCTTCATGTTTAGCTTGGAATGTAACACATACATCAGTAAGTTTAGCCACCATGCTGTACTGCACATTAGTCAAAGTGAAGTGGATCATGTCAGTAAAGGATTTTAATGATCCTCCTTTTATTTTTTTAGCAACTATAAATCTGGTCATTGTATTGGCTAGCAATTTCTGCCTGGTCCACTGATGAAAATAAATAGTCCTGATATCTACTGCACAGTCTCTCAATATTTGATAAGCCAAACTCAAAGCTGCAATATGGCATTGCTGCAAAATCAAAGGCAGATCAGTCAGAAAGTTCACCTGCAGGAAATCAGCTGTCCAGATGGTCACATAACAGGCCAATGAATTGCAAAATTTCTGTTGTGCTTACTTCAGCTATGCAATTAGCCCAAAGCAGTTTTACTGGTGGGCTCTAGTAGACAATGTTACCCAGGTACTGGCTTCTGAACTTGTTTTATTTTTGCCCTAGCAATCTGTACAGCTTCAACTTGTTAGACCACTTTCTGAAACATCTTAGGCAACTCTGCCAACTGCAAAAGTACATAATTTAATACTGTTATGGCAATGTGGTATTCAGGGTTGGACAGCTTCTTAAAGCAGTACTTAGCAATGCGATCTTTGATGGATGCATGCAAAATTGTATGTGATGTCATTTACCCTAGGTATGGTCTACAATAACTATGCTGGGTATTGTCAAGCTCAGTGGGGATTTTAAATGTATTTTTGCAATGTAGTGAGTGAGTCAGTGTGATATGAGAGAGGAGATGCATTTAGGAGACTGTAATTCTCTTCCATTCTGGATCCATACTAAGAGCAGTCTGAATTTATGAAATTAAATGAAAAGGGCATCTGTAGCACTGCTATTTCTTGTTGTCCATTTTAGAATTACTATCCCCATGTAGCTAACATGGTCAACCTTTTACAAGCACTGATTCATTGAATCTCAAATGTGTGTATAATGTGAGACCCTGTTTTAAAGAGAAGCGCAATCTCATCTCTCTAAACATCTGTACAGTCTTGTACTGAAAGAAAAATGAACACGCTTTCAATGGTGAGGCTTTAAATCCATTATAAACACATTTTGTATGTGAGACGCTGCTGGGGGAGGAGGCAGATTACGCTGAAGTTGTGCAACTTTAAAATTGAAATAATATAATATACACCCTATGTCAGAGAATCTCTCGCATTGCTTCGTTGGGGGGAATCTACCAAACAAATAAAACATGCCATTTCTGTGAACAGCAGGGGAGTACTGTTTATTATCAAGTACTGTCTTACTGAAAAGAGGTGTCAAGCCAAAAACATTGCTGTAACTGCAAAGCCGATTGGTTGGAATTTTGCAGAGTGGTTCCATTGTTCAATAAGTGGAACAAGAGCGAGATGTCTGGCTTGTTAACTACTGGCTTGTTAAAGTTAATGAGCTGTGGCCTCAGGGGTGGGCAAACAATGTTTCTTTCCCATTTACTTTTATGTCCTGCTCTCTGAGTCTTAAATCTGAGTGATGACTGTAGTCAGTACTTCATGAACATGAGGATCCCTGTCAGCTGCTTTGTGCGCAACTACTAAAGCTGTGTGCGGGTTATTTCTGACTGCTGTGCGGGTGCACATGTGCACATCTTAGGAGGAACATAGGTTACAAGCGTGCATTGCACAGTGTCCGTGCACAATCGTAACTTCGAGAATTTGTAATATTTTCACTCCAGATTTTCAACATTGTCATTTTTGCACACCTTCTTATGAACAGTATAGCTGTCATTTGTCACATCCTGCCTGAAATGTAATTTCGAACATCTGGTGCACAATCGCGCGGTCACTGTGGGAAATTAAAGTTCGGGGCAGATTAAGATAATCATAGTGCCACTGTTCATGAGCAGAGGTCCCAAAATGGCTATGTTAAAAATTTGGTGAAATAATTCCACTAAATGACTGTTATGAGTGTGCAATGCCCAGTTTTCACACATGCTCATAACTTCTAGCATGTTTAATATTTTCTTTTCAGATTTTCAACATTGCCATCTCTTCACACCTCCTTATCAAAGGTGAAGCTGACATTTTAATATGGTGCAGAATGGTGCAATCACTGTGGGGAAATCAATGTTCCAGACAGATTAACAAAATCACAGGGACACTGTTCATTAGCTGAGGTCCCAAATGTTTTCATGAGATGGGATCGCAATAAGACCATGTTTTAAAATTTGGAGGGCAAATACCAACACACACCCAGGGTGTTAGGGTTTCTAACCATTATGTGCCACCCTGTACAGACTAACAGGCATCAGAGGTGTGTCTTTGGATTGTTTGCTGCAATGCTCATGCCATTGGTCCTTCACCCTCACCTTGCAGCCACTGACAAATGTCAAGGTGTGCCTTGGACTCTTCAGCCCCAAAGTTCAACCCATTCTCATATGCTGCACCCATCTCAATGTACTTCCTTATGAAATGGGGTGAGCATAAAGCCAGATAACCCCAAGGCACAACACAACACTTGTCAGACTCTGCAGGGTAGGGTGAGGTAAAATAGCATGAGCATTATGGCCAGCGACCCAAACGCACACCCAATGCCTGTCACTCTCTAGGGTAGGGAGGGGGTTGACATCAGTTTTGTACTTCACTGGTATTCTAATTATGCGTCCCTCTAACTCCTGCACTACTAATTCCAACATCAGCAAGACAACATTTGTCATTGACAAATGCTCATTGGGTAAATAGATTTAGGGATCAGGGTAACAGCATGGTACAACAATCAGCAGAGATATAGTATTACACCTTATTCCTGCACTGAACCAACAACTCTTAATATGATTCACTAATGGGTAAGCATGAATCATGAATGAACAATTATCATACTAACATACTAACATACTAAAATGCCAGCAGAATAGGCCTAATGGTCTTTCGTGTCTGCTCGTTTGGTCAGTCCCCAACCTGGGTGCTGATCTTGCTGTCCCCCTCGCCTTCTCTGGCTTCTCCCTTCCCAGTTCCAGAGATTCTTGCTGCATTGGATTTTGCTTCCAGAACCCTTCCCCTATACCTGTCCCACCCCCTCTTGAACCCCTCCACTGTATCTGCCTCCACCAGCCCCCTAGGCAGTGCATTCCATGGCTCCACCACCCTCTCAGTGAAGTAGCACCTCCTCCTTTCTCCCCTGAATCTTCCCCCCTCCAGCTTCCAGCCATGCCCTCTAGTGGCCCCTTCCTCCTTCCTTCGAAGCACCCCGACTGTTCCTCTCCTATTTAGCCTCTTCATGTACCTAAAGACCTCTATCATGTCCCCCCGGTCCCTTCTCTCTTCCAATGTGTACATATTTAGCTCTTCGAGCCTCTCTTCATAGGTCCTGTCCCCCAAGCCCCAAATCATTTTGGTTGCCCTCCTCTGGACCCTCTCCAGGAGGTTAATGTCCCGCTTTAAGTGTGGCCTCCAAAACTGCATGCAGTACTCAAGGTGCGGCCTCACCAAGCAGTTATACAGAGGGAGTATCACTTCCCTCCTTCTGGAGGTGATCCCCCAGCGATGCATCCCAGCATCCTGTTGGCCTTGGCTGCTGCCCTCCTACAAGTCTCAGAGTTGTTCATCTTGACATCCACCACCACCCCCAGGTCCCTCTCAGCCATCGAGACTTGTAGCATCCCCCAGGGTGTACACTTGACCTGGGTTTCTGGCCCCCAGGTGGAGTACCTTGTGTACTCATGGTGTATGCCTTTGTTTATTAACTAATTTATCACTTTTGCTGCACTGTTTCCAGTACCTGCCTATCCATGTACTGTTCCATGGTGCATAACACTAGTACAGTAGCCTAAAAGTGACCAACAGTTCTTGTTTGTTATTGAAGAGTCAGTGTGCCTATTACAAATTACCTTTATATAGTACCAAAACATGTATATTTTCCTAATATGATGTACATTAATTAATCTATCTTGGGGGAAAACTCTTTTGTAACACACACATACCTCTTCCTCTTCATTCCTTTGGAGTTTTAATCTAATGTATGTTTATGCACTGCCATTTGAGTATTGATCTCTTTCAGTACTGGCCTGACACTTTTATGCTAATAATTGTGTGAATTCTATTCAGCCAGAATGGTGAACACTGACAAGGTATGTGCAGTAAATTGTTGATAGCTGCTAGCAGAATACAAGGTTCATTTATGCATTTGTAGGACTATTATGTTGCTGAAGATGTTAAGTATATTGAGCATTTACTTTGCTGTTTGTTGCATCCAATAAAAAATACAATTATAACATACATCACAGTAAAACATGCACACTACATCAAACACCATGAAAATCTGAAAGTGAGTCTGAAGAAATCATTTCTTTTATCTATAAAACTCAAGAAACTATAATTAAAGCAGATTGAATGTATTGATCTTAGTCTACATTGCAGGCAGTGGACTAAATGTTCTGAAGAGATGTTTAGATTGTACATTAACCATGCCATTAATGACTTGAGGGATAGTTCATTTGCTATGCAGTTATCCTTAGCAGGAGTAGCTCTGCTTTGAGGCACATTTTCCAGATAGTTTTGTACCATATGCAAATTAATTTCATTATTCCAGTTCAATATCCAATGCAGGATGTTCAGATATCTCAGATAATTGCAATTTTAGGCACATACTGTATGTGCTGGCCGGAACAGGATAACATGGTATCCTGGTAATTATGTTGATGAACTATTTAGAAGCCCTGGGACTATATGAGACTACCCAACAATCATCCAGGATACTTCTCCTGGATAGCCTAAATAATCATCAGTATCTACTCTGCAATCAGAAATTTAGGTTGCCCCAGTGTGGAGCCAAGATATTATGACCTGCTTCAAGCCCAAATACTGAACGATTGGTGAATCTTTAAGTTTTGATGGAGTTCCAGTCTTCTGAAATTTCTATTCTGCAATTTTCAGGCAGCTGGCCTTCTTGTGACTGCTAAATGCCTCTGTATCTCTAATGGAGAATTTCTGTAGTCATACAAGTACATTTTGTGTTAATCTTCAGGTATTTAAAGTGATTTTGGGGTGTAAAAGAATTCTGAATAATAATAATAATGGTAATAATTGATTTGCATTATGCTTTACTTGTATGGAAGCAAACAAGGTGAACAATTTATTGACCCTAAGGAAGGCTGAAAGAAAGGGTTAATTATAAATGATAGTTTTGAAAACCTATGGCTATTATGTCCACAGCTTTGAGGTGAATCATTTTATAGCACTTGTGCCTTTGGTTTATAAGATAATTTCTTACAAGTCCCTCACTCGGGACTTTGGCACATAGCCAAAAGCTAACACTAAAAGTGTGTTATGGGGAATGATACATTTGATGCAGGTGCAATCATTTATTTGACATGTGAAACTAAAGTCCCTTCCATCAATATCTAGTGGTTGTTCAGACATAAAGTAAATATCCCACTGTGCTTTTCAAAAGGCAAATACTGGCCAACTATCTCCATCTAAGCAAATTATGTTTTACTAGCCCTAGGGTTGTGCATGTGAAAGCCATAAGTGTTTAATAGCTGGTGTCCTGTTTATTTACATGTTGTCACTGCACTGTAAATATCTCATTTAATGGTTTGGAAAGCCTTTTAAGGATACAGGCTGAGACAGTCATACAAATAGCACCATACAAACTATCAGTAGAATGTACAACACCCTGTAAGCATGGCCACTGCTAAATTCAAACATTTAAAGGTAATGAGTTAGCATATAAATGCTAATGCTTACCAGTTGCATATGCAAAGGAGGGGTGCACTGGTATATTCATTAGGTTTTGGAAATGTTTACAGGTTCTTTGCACAGCATTATTTTTTTCCATACAGCTGTTTTCCCACTGGTCACCACCTTGTTCTGTTTTCTGGCCTCGAGGAGGCTACCCTTGGGGCGATCACATATGGCGACGGGAGGACATAGTGTTTTTCCTGGTTTTCTTCCCTTATGTCCTGGGGGTTCCAGCAGACACATTCATGCATGCATGTGTGCTGGAACTGGTAACGATCCCACTCCACCCACCTCTCCTAGCACCCCCCCCCATTTGCCTGACACTACAATCAGACCTCCACCTGGTAGCAGTCAAGCGCTGAAAAGGCTAACCTTCCCAGTCTGGGAAAGGGGAGCTGCCTGATAACCATTCAGTCCTCTCCCAGTCCACCCTCCCAGTTGACTCATGGCAGCCTGAGTATGTTCCCGAACTCAGGTGACTGGCATGGAAGAGGTGAAGCACTCCTCAGCACCTCTGCCCTCCACACCACTGGGCCAGCTTGCAAAGCACTATTTATGAGTTTCAAAACCCTACTTTTAATAATGCACACAGTGGTGATTGAAACCCCCCTCTCCCACTGGACTGGAGGAAGTGGACCACTAGGGGTAAATCAAAAGGCAGTACCTCTGACACCAGGAAGCATTACAGAAACACATAATTTTGGACCAGGATTTGGGTTGAACTCAGCAAGGGATACCAGTGGCAACAGCATATAGAATAGAATAGAATAGAATAGAATAGAATAGAATAGAATTTGGCTTAGATAGCACCACCTCAAAACAATATGGGCCTACTATTCAAAGGTCTCTGTTTTGTGCAAAGTCCCTATCCATAGTTCAAACGAATGCATTGCCCTAATGTTTCTATATTCAAACAGGTTAGGAGTATAGTGTGAGTGCTCTAAAATTCTTTGAATATAGCCCCCTAAAACATTGCCCTAGCTGAGGCACTAACAGGTGCATTTGGCAATAAACACAACCTCATACAGGCAACACAGGAGTATGTGCATATACTAACTATAGGCTGGCAAGGAGCAAAAAAGAGACAATGAATCCCAAACCTACTAGTCCCACAGTTCTAACCTGCTATATCTGAAAATCTGAATGAAAATGACCTCTTAGCCAATGCAAGTTACTAATAGATCATCTGCATCTGGTTAGTCTCATTAATTTGTGGAGCATTAGGGGTTTTCTTAAGTGAGTGCTTCAAGGGATGTCCTATCCCTCTTCACAGGCATTGTTGGTGCTATGTGTCAACAAAACAAGAAATGTGCTCTTTTCTCCCTCCCAACAAATTCCAGTCAAGCTATTGCTACCATCAATTATTGCTGTTGCCGCTGGTATCCCTTGCTGAGTTCAACCCAAATCCTGGTCCAAAGTTATGTGTTACCCTAGTGGAATGAGCCAGCTGCCCTAAGATGGTCTATCTGGGTTATGTTGTGGTGAACCCAATTAAAATAAAAAACAAGTTAAAAGACCAAAAAAACACAGTGTGCAAGCACTGAGGCAATGGTTACCCCAAAAGGCATTGGCCAGGAAGCCAAGTTTCAAAGAAATACAAAACCACACGTGCCCCCATAGTGCAAAGCATCATGGGCTGCATATGCAAATCACCACAGAATATTATGCTTGCTCAACTTTAAGCAGAAATGCATGGTGCAGAAAGGCCTCTCACACACTTTGTTCACTTAAAATGTTATACATAGATTAATGGTTTTCATATCTGTTATCAGTAGTTGTATGCAATACAGTAAGATGGATAATATAAATTACCTACTTTTGTCTGCAATGACAATGTGCAGCATTAACTATTACAATACAGTACAAGCAGCATCAACTATTACAATACAGTACAAGCATGCAACCTGATCTTAATTCACTTGTACTGTATACAGTTTTATCCAATTCAGGTTTTCAGCAAAATTTACATATAATTCAAATGAGCATTTCTTTATTCAGCCATGAAGATGGCTAGAAAAATTCATAAGTGGTTCTGGATGGTGCTTTAACTATTTGATAGAAGGGAATTGCAAACATTAGGAAGGGGGGGGACATGATAGAAACATTTAAGTACCTCAGTGGAATCAACAAAGTCCAAGAGGGTAGTATCTTTCCGAAAAAGAGACATGCAAGAACAAGGGGACACAACTTAAAGATGGAGGGGGGGTTCAGGGGCAATGTGAGGAAGTATTTTTTCACAGAGAGGGTAGTGGATGCATGGAACAGTCTTCCTGAGGAGGTTGTGGGGTCTAAAACTGTGGCAGAATTCAAGAATACATGGGACAGACATAAGGAAATTCTTGTGGGGGTAGGAAGAAGTAGGCTGCTGGTTAACTAGGATCTACAGCTTATCCAGTAGGCAGGGAAATGGGCAGACTAGGTGGGCCAAGCGGTCCTTATCTGCCGTCAAAGTCAATGTTTCCTATGTTTTCTATGTCTACTGTCTCAGCTACATTGCATTTTGACAGTTATATTTATAACAGTGCTTCTCAAATAATGTGTTATCATTCACTCAACCATCTTCCCTTGTACACTTACCTCATTGTCAGAAACTGAGTGAGTATCATCACTGAGCCTATCCCCCTTAACCTCAAAACTGGCAACCACTCGCTAACAGACTGGGCTCTCTCCATCCACCCTCACCGGGTCATCAACGCATGCCTACTTCCTGACTCCCTGAGTGACCACCACATTATTTATCTAGTTCACAAAATTAACTGCCCCAAAGCCCCCCCAAATTCCTAGTCCAGTGCTCCTTCAAATCCCTCGACTTCTCTCCCCTGCTTGATGATCTAGCCCTAGAAAACTGGCTCCCTCCCATTATAATATGCTCAATAGATGATGCCCTCCAACACTTCCAAACCACATTCCTCAATGTCTGGGAAACTCATACACCCTGCATTGTACTAGGGTACATGGCAATCACCTGCCTTGGATTATCCAAGAACTTACAGTATGTCAAAACACCTACAACAAAGCTTGGCAAACTCACAAAGCATCCCGCCTCCCATGTGACTTCACCACTTACCGGCTGCTATGCAATAAATGTACCATAGCAACTCAACTAGCCAAAGCAGAATACTCCAGCTCCACCCTCACAATTAACTTAAATAATCCATCCAAATTCTGAAAGGTCAGTCATTCTGTCTTCTCTCCACCAGCCCCCAATCTTACTCTGCTCCTAAAAGTAAACAATATCCTCCTCTCGGAACCTAACGCAGTCGCCACCTAGTTCAGCACTTACTTCCCCATGTGTGCTTCCATGCTCGTCTGTTCTCTACCCATCCCTACACTACATGGATCTCCTGTTGGAGCAAAGAAACCACCCAGGCCTTGATCTTCTCCTTCCATAGTATCTCACCAATCAATGCCCTAAACACCCTGCTAACGCTGAACCCTTTGAAGGGTAAATCCCTGGATGGACTGGACACCAAACTCCTCTACCTCTCTGACCCCATCATTGCAACCCCACTTGCCAAGCTCTTAAACCACTCCTTTGCCACTACAACCATCCCCCAGACATGGAAACATGCAGTCAGAATTCCCTCCCTAAGAGGGAGGAGCACCCTCACATCCACTTCAGATTACTGCCCTTTCTCTCTCCTCCCTGCTCTTGCTAAACTGCAAGAACACCTCGTGCTTGCCCAACTTACATCCTTCCTCTCAGACTTCAACTTATTCACACCGTTCCAGTCAGGATTCAGGAAGAGCCATTCCACCGCCTCCTCCCTTGCAAGGCTCACCGACACCATTCTCTATGGAATGAATAGATGATAGATTATCTCAGCCATATCTGTCAACCTTGCAAAGCATTTGATACTGTCTCCCACCTCCTTCTGTTAATGAGCCTCTCAGAATCTGGCCTATCAGTACCAGCTACCAATTGGTTCAGAGCCTACCTCACAGGTAGGACCCAATCCGTTAGAGTTTCAGATGCCACATCCGCCCCCCTTCCTATGATCACCAGGGTCCCCCAGGATTTGGTACTTAGCCCCATTCTATTCTCCATTTTCCTTAATGACCTGCCACTAATCTGCTCAACTACATTTATCCTGATGTATGCAGATAACACTGTTTTATTTGCCTCTGGCTTATCCCAGGAAGAGGTACCCACCAACCTTCAGGCAGACTTCAACAAAGTACAGCTCTGGATTAGCTCTCATCAACTCTCTCTAAATGCTAAAAACCAGTCACCATGACCTTTGGCACAAGGCAACGACTGTCCCGGCTCTCCACCCTCCCCTCCTTCCATACCCTGGATGGGACAGTACTGGAAAACACCTCCTCCTTCCAGTACTTAGGGGTCTGGCTTAATCAACATATATCCTTCTCCATCCACATTGAAGCAATCTTGAAAAAACTGCACCCTAGGCTTGGTGCCCTTTACAGGAACTGCAGCAGCCTCCCACTAACCGTGAGGTGAAGATGATCCTTCCATCATTTGACTACTGTGACATAGTTTACAGTGCTGCTTCCAAATCTACCTTATCTAGACTGGACCCCCTGTATAAAGCCTTCTACCACTTTGCCCTCAAAGCCCCCCCCCACACCCACCACTGCAATCTCTTCTAATCTCTTGTATTCCCCTTCCTCGCAAATTGCCACCAACTGCACTATGCTAAATTTGTCTCAAAATTCTGGCTTAGTTCTCTCCTGTCATACCTCACCTACTTACTATCCCCTTCCCCAGTCCAAGCCATGCCCTTAGATCCATTGACTCACAATAATTATAAATTCCTTGAAGGAGGACCTCCACTGGACAAGCAGTCTTCTCACACCACTTTCCTAAACTCTGGAATGAACTCCCTCCTCAAATCTGTCACTCCTCATCCACTCACTCTCTTTCTAACACCCTGATAAATTACCTTATGGTAAACTGTGCCTGCACATAATATCCTCTTATGCCCAGCCCCTGTGCTCACCAACCCAACCGCCTGACCAGCAGCACCTAGCATACACTTTGAAAGCTGGCTTATAATACCAACTATCACACTTACTACTCCGTGGCTGTTTTACCTGCACTTTGTCCATGTACAACTGCTCCATGCTATGGATCTACTTGTCTTGTGTCTAATTGTATCCCAACTGTTTACCGTTAACCTTTAATCAGCTGTATGGCCTACTAATGGTTACAGTTACTACTGCGCAACCTGTAATGCTATATGTATCCTACATTAATATATTTATCAATGTATCCTACATGGATCCTGCCTGTTGACCTCTACAATGCACAACTTGCAATGTTAAATGTTTGTTACAGTGATATCCTGAGTGTTGTGATAATATATATATATATATCTTATTGATAACCTGTGTGTTGTTCTCTTTTAGTGTACAACTTGTAATGCTAAATGTCTACAACAGTGATAACCTGTGTGTTATCCTCTTCCTTGTACCCCCATCCCAGGTTGTACCGAGAGATGAGCATCTTATTGCTCAGTGTGCCTTTCCTGGTGAAACAATTCAGTAAATAAATAAATGAATAAGTTAACTATGCAGCAGTATAAGCCTCTTTACTGCATATGGTGATTGCAGTGAAATTCTATATACCTATGTGGAGCATAGAGTTAAGAATGTATGCCTAAAGCAAGCCAGTGTGTATCAGTAAAGGAATAATGCACAACAGGGTGTGTGTTGTGCTGGGATAATGCCACACCTGGGGGGTGGTGGGTATGAGGCTGCAGGCTGAGTGCATCCAATGCCCCATATGTGGTGTTATCCCAGCATGACCTACACCCTGGAGTGCATTATTCCTATTATACAATGGCTTGTTGTTATATATAAAATAAAAAAAATAATTTTAAAGAATGTTTTTATTAGTGTGGAAAAATGTTTTTGTTTCTTAAGAGGAAATGCAAAAAAATAGTATATCCTAATGGTCCAAATGGTCATCCAAATGGGTTCACAGTGCTGAGACTAGACCTGCATGGGTCCAGCCCCAAACTAATCAATCATAGTCCAAGATTCTTTCTTGCCATTGTATAATGCTACTTAGAAACATCACTAAACACTTGGTTTGGTCCCTTTTTAATATCAGAGCTGGCATACTTTTGCAAGATTTCACTGAGCTGCTACAAGCAGCACAATGCCCTAATGTTGCTCTGTGAGCTTTACTCCAAGGAGGTATTTACGTGCATCTACTGCCCTCATTCTTAGGGGCACAACCCCATGCCGGGGAAGGAGACAACCTGGATGGCAGAGCTGGGCCACATACTGGAGTTCAAATCTAAAACCCAGATCAGCATGCTAGTGGATCCCCATAAGTATGGGATGAAGCAGTCTACAGCATGGACTTCAGCATTCCCTGTGCACATTTATTTATTACATTAATTTTACAAGTGAGACATGATCTGCTGCCACATCTTAGCACAACTTGCCATAGAGGGCTAGTGTGTGTGTGTGTGTGTGTGTGTGTGTGTGTGTGTGTGTGTGTGTGACTAAATCATTGCTGAATATATTCCTGGAGATCTCATTGGGGGCACAGTTCACTTATTGTATAGCTCATGTCAGGGTGGCATAGTGTATCTTTTGGTCAGCCTGATGCCTGAAGTCAGTAATATTGGGCTTCAGGCATGCTGTAGGGCATAGCTCCATCTTAGCCATACTTCCCAACCCAGCCACCTACATTGTTTTCCTGGTCCAGACAGTTTGGGTGCATTTGTGGACTCCTGTAAAACATCAAACTGCCTTAGGTCAGTCTATTTCACTAGTAAGAGTATTTTGTACCTTGCTATTTAAAAAATTACTTTTGTGAGATTAAAACTATGATTAGATTGGTTTAACAATTACAAAATGTGAAGATGGAAACTGTTCTGATTACTAACAAAATTCAGTTAAATATTCACTGACAGCTGTTAGCTGAAAGTCAAGTCAAACTGGCTATCTTAGTTATTTTGGCCAAGAAATTCAGTAGTCCATGCAAGCACTGATTTTGTGCTATGCCTTTGCTTGTGCTTTCACTGGATAATGACTGTGCAATATTCAGATGCATGATACTAGTGTGAAACCCCATGAATGTAGGGTGGGCTGAACATCACACAAACAACACATGCTTATGCAGCACAATTTTACTTATTTATTTCAAATTTTGTAACTGGGAAAGGCACACTGAGCTGCAGCTCAGTTCCAGGGGTGACCTGGGGAAGGGGAAGATGGAGCAAAACAGCAGAAGACAATAGCAAAACAACATTTGAACAGATAGATGAGCAATGTGTTACAATAATAGAATAAATAAAGAGAATTTGCATGTGCCAAAATTAAACAAAGTGTAGTGAACATTAGTAGTGAATATAATCACAAAATCAAGTCTTCAAGGGTAGCTGGAAGAAGAGTAGCTGGAGCAAGTGGTGGGATTTGAAGTTTCAGCAGGAATTTGGAGGAGTTAAAAGATAGAGAGATAGAGGGAGGAGTGGAATTTCTTCCAGAAAGAGTGAAGCCTATAGGAGAATGTAGATTGTCCAGCATATGTGTGTGAGTGAGGAATAGCAAAAGTGTGATGGTCACTAGAGCAGAGGGTGCAGTAGGCATGGGGGATTGAGGATAAGAGCAAGGAGGGGTAGGAAGGAAAGGTGTTGAACCAATATTTAGAAATGAATGAAGTGCAATGGGTGAGTCAGTGAGATGGCAGAAGGGGGATGGAAAGGGAGGAATAAAGTGAGCAATGATGTGTGAGTGCAGAGGAGAGTTAGATGCAAACCAGCAGGAGCTGAGGAGTGTATCCAGTCTGGCAAGGGAAGTGGAGGGGGCAGAACCATTGATTACATCCACATAAGCAAAGACAGGGAGCACCATTTTTGTAATCAGCTCACTGCAGACATGTGGAGATAGGCAGTCTTTGTAATGATAGAGGGCACCAAGCTTAGAATAGAGCTAGGCAAGGAAACCATCAATGTGGGCTGAGAAGTCACGCATACTGTCAAGCCACTCCCCAGGTACTTAAAGGACTGAACCACTTCAAGTGGGGTGCCATCCATAGTGGTGTAGATGGGGGAGGCAATGAGTCTGTCTAGTTTCTGACTGATACTAAAGGTCATGGAGACTGTCTATTTAGTGTTAAGTCTAGGTTGGTTAGGATTGAACCAGTAGAGGGCATTTTTGAAGTCCTGCTGGAGCAGATTTTCTGTTTTGTTATTTATGTTTTTATCACATTTTGTCGGAGCTGGCAGGTGGGTTCTGATCCTCACTGTCGGGGTAAGGGCTTGTGCCTGTCCAAGGTCGACTTTCCCATCACAAGAAACATCACCAGGACCATCAAGCAGCATGCCAGCTCCATTTTTCTCTCTTCCCTGTTGTGGCTGCACATTCACTTATGGAGACTTGTGCACACTGCGGTCCCCACAATGCCTTCCCTTAGTGCCTCTCTCTCTCTCTCTCCATCCTGTGCTGCCCTCAGGCCTCCACCTGGAGGCAGCTATGCTGCCAGAATGACAGAAGAGTAGAGCTGCCTTGCAACTGCTTGAACTTGCTCCCATCCTCCCACCCAGCTGACCCCTGATCACTGAGGCTCTTTCCCAAACCCGGGTTGTCAGCATGGTGTGAGGTTTGGCATCCAGTGTCTCAACCCTCAGCACCACCAGGCTGACATGGAGCAGTCTTTTGACAGCTGCAGAGGAAGGACCAAAGGTGAAAATTATTGTGTCATCTGCATTCATGTTATATATGAGTTCACACAGGCAGAGGGGAGGTCATTGAGAAAGATTGAAAAAAGAGGTCTCCAAGGATGGAGCTCTGTGGAACTCCTGATTGGAGAAAAAAGGAAGGTGACAGGAAACCACCATCCTTTACCAATTGTAGATGGCCAGTTAAGAAAGAGTGGAACCAAGCAACAGTGAGGGCAGAGAGGCCAGCATTTCTCAGCTTGTCCAAGAGAAGTGGATGGGACACAGAGTCGAAGGCATTGGCCAGATAAACAAACATTGCTGTGGTAATGAGTCCCTTGTCCATCCCTGAAAAGATGGCATCAGTGACAAGCAGCAGGAGGAGACTGTGGAATGATGTTTTCAGAAGCCAGCCTAGAAAGGTGATAGTATTGTAAGTTAGTAGATGAGAAAAAAACTGAGGAGACTGGCATGGACCAGTTTCTCTTGCAGTTTAGAGAGGGAGGGAAAGAGGGAGATGGGATGATAGTTACTAGGAGAAGATGGGTCACCACCTTTGTTGAGGTGCTTAACTTTAGCCATCTTCCAAGACTGGAGAACAGTGCAGATTAAAGGAAAGCTTAAGTAGGTGGGTAAAGGGAGCTGCAATAGTAGTAACTGACAGATGCAGTAACTTGCGGATGAGACCATCAGGACTGGACTTTGATGGGTTGAGGAAGGAAAAGACAAATAGGGTTTTCTGGATGGTGATGGGGCTAGTGGTTACCTGGTGAGGTATGGGGGGAAGAAGTATAGAGAAGGGGAAGTCAGTAGTGGGGAGGACAGAAGAGTGCAGGTTGTGAAAAACTAGTTAAAGAGAGGCATGGTCAGACACAGCTGAACCATTTCCCAGGAGAAGGGTGTGCTAACTGGGCTGGGGAGTCAAAAAGGGATTGTATAACCTTCCAAAATATAGATGGTGAATTTAGCTTTGACTGGAGGTCAGCTTTGAAATATTATGATTTACCTAACTGGACAGCCTTAGTGTAATTGTTCTTCAGAGTTCTATAGAAGATATGGTTAGAGGAGGAGCAGGATAATTTGTACAGGCCTAAGAGCAGTCCAGGGACTTGCCTTAGTAGATGATATCAGTGGTAATCTAGGGATGGTGAAATTTCTTTACTCTGAGGGGGGGGGGAGTGTACCTGTCCCAGACAGAGGAAAATTTGGAATGAAAAAGAGCAAGGGATACAGCAATATCTGAGACAGTGAGGATGTGAGATCAATTGGAAGCAGTAAGGTCACTAAGTGCAGGGAGCTGAATAGCACTGCATTACTGGGCTTTGGGTGACTGGAGGAAGTGATTTTAACTCATAACTTTCCAATTGGAGCACTTTGGATACACAGAGGGGAACACAGGAAGTGCCTGCTGTATTAGCCTGGGAACACTGATATATATTGTAGTGTTTTGTTAATTTTAACTGTCCATCCTCCATTTGTGTGTGCTTTTTAGGGCATGTCAAAGGAACTGGGGAAGCTTTAAATTTAAATGACTAGAGTTTAGTAAGGGTACCAAAACTGTGCCTTCTGCCACTTCTGATTCAACACTACTAATTTCAGTAGCGTCATGCTGTTCTCTATCTCTGTAAGTGTAGGGAGCTGAATAGCATTGCATTACTCAGCTTCAGGTAACAGGAGGCAGTGATTTTAAGTCACAACATTTAAATTGGAGCACCTTGGCTGCACTAAAGGGGAGCACAGGAAGTGCCTGCCATATTAACCTGGGGAACAGTGATATTTTCAGTCCTTACTGTACATAACTGAAGCATGGTAAGCATCAGCAAGCCTACATCAGTGAGCCCAGCTAAGGCAACACAGCTAAGGCAAACAGCTTAGCTGTGTCTAATGTGTCAGCCGGGGAGGAGGGGAATGGGTGGGACCCTATCAAACTAAGGTAAGAACAATCTTTTGCAGTCTAAGGAAGACAATATGAGTAGAACAGGGATAAATTAATGCCACATGGACAAGAAAAAGGCAAGACTTGATGATGTTGATGATGATAGTAACATTTTAGATGAAGATGATTGGTGTGTGGTCTCTAAGGGCCCTAGAAAGCATGGAAGAGATTTAAATATGCAGCTAGAGAATTCTAATAGAAACGACATTCTTGGAATGGACCATGTAAAAGAAACAATGCCAATTAACAATTAGGGTATCAGCAAGCAATTAACATCAAGACAACAGTTCCAATTATGCAGGTGGGCAGTATAGCAGTCCAGGGTCAGGATCATCCAACCGACAACCTAAATTTTGTCCAACGTACTGCCCGCCAACAGTAAATAATTTATAATGGTGACCAACTGACAGCTGGACAGAAAGGGAGAAATGCTAATACAGATGTTAATTGAAATGAGGTCACACCAGAAAAAATAGGACATGTTGGAGTTAAGAATTCTGAAAATCTGAATGGGCACTGTAGTAGTAGTAGTAATAATATTACACAAAGTGATGGAGCCCAGAATGGTAGAGAGAGAAAAAGGATGTGATGGCCATAGGTGACTCAGTTCTTAAATTCACAGACAGGATTATATGTAAACATGGAAAGGAGAATGTAGCAGTCCCTAGTCTGTCCTGGGCAAGGATCCTTGATGTTAAAAGACTATTGCCTGGTTTCCTTGAAAACTCCTTAGAGCCTCTAGTAATCCTACATATTGGAATAAATGATTTGGGCAGTAAATCTACTATAGAGATTCAAAGAACATGTGAGGGTGTGGGTAATGATCTTAAAATGATCTTAAAAATCAGAAATGCACTCTTGCCATCTCTGAAATACTTCCGATCCCAAGAGTGAGCAAGCAAAAAACCACAGGTTAAATGAATGAATGGATGGATGGTTAAAAAGGTGGTATGCTAGGGAAAATTTTACTTTCATTGAACGCTGGCAACAATTTGACAATGACCACCTCTTATATGCTTTGAATGGTCTGCATCTTAATAGAATTGTATAAGGAGTATTAATTAGCTAAGAGAATGAATGGAGTTATTAAAACTTTTTTACACTAAATGAGGAAGAGCAGGGTGGAGGAGACATGAAATATTCCATTCCTCAAAACAAGCAGCCCATATCTAAAAAATGACAAACACTCTAAGTAAATGCCAGAAGCTTGAAAAACAAAAAAGGAAGAGCTAAAGTGTGTATTAAATAAAAAGGAAATTGCACTCAGTGCAGCCACTGAAACATGGTGGTGCAGTGAGGGATATGGGCAGGACATAAGTGGCTATCAATTGTTTCACAAAGATAGGGAATATAAATAAGGGGGAAGCATGGCACTCTTTGTTATGAATGAGATCAAGGCAATTGAGTTAAATGTAACAATGGAACAGGATATTGAACAGCTGTGGGTGCAAGTCTTGCCACCAAAGGCAGAAAAATTAATAATGGGAGTGTGTCACAGACCGCCATCCTTTACAAACAAGAAAACAAAAGAATTTATAAACCATGTTAGTGAACTGAATCAAGGTAATAGGCTATTAATAATGGGGGATTTTAATTTCTATGGAATTGACTGGAGTATGTGGACTCCCTCTACATCCTCTGAAGCCAAATTTTTAGAAGTACTGGACACCCTACGTGTTGAGAATCATGTTTTTGAGAACATTAAAGATAATCACTGCCTGGACTTAATCAGTGACTGTATAATCAGAGAACCACTCTTGGGAAGTGATCACAACATGGTGGAATTTGAGATCAATATTACAACTGTAGGACAAAGTGACAATACTGAAGTTAAACACTACAACCTGGCAGATTATAATATGCTGAGGAATATAGAATCATACTGGGTTTGGAATAAAGTATTTGATGGCCTCAATGTTAAACAAATGTGGGTACTAGTAAAATCTGCCCTCCATGAGCTGGTGGAAAAATATATCCCACTAACAAAAAAAAATGTAATAATGGGGAAATTCTACCCTGGTTTAACAATAAGATAAGAAAATTACTAAAGGCCAATAACACATTTTATAAGAAATCCAGAAATGAGGAAGCTAGCACATTTAAAGAAAGGTATAAGGTTAAATTTAGGAAACTCAAAAATGCAATAAAAATAGCAAAATAGTATGTAGAACAGAAACTGGCCACCAAAGTAGAGGACAACAAAAACACCTTTTACAATTATGTAGGTAGTTTGAAAAAGAATAACAATGGCTTTGGACCAATCCAGCAGGCTAACAACATGATTAGTGAATATCAGAAAATGGCTGAGGCATTCAACGCTTGCTTTGAGAGTGTTTACCAAAAGGGAGATGAAATTAAAACAGATTATTCTGGTGCCATAGACTGTAAAGTGGAATAACCGTGGATAGGATAAAATAAAAAAAATTGCTTAAATTTGACCTTACTGTACCAAACTGACAGGCCTGGATAAGTGGCTTCCTAGGCTCCTTAAAGAGCTGGCAGAGGTATTATGTGAACTCCTTCAGGCTATAGCCCTAAAGTCTTTAGAGGAGAGAGAAGAGAGAAGTCCCAGAAGATCTGACCACTGCCCACTTAATGCCCATCCATATAAAAGGTCCTAACTCATCTTGCAACAACTACAGACCCATAAACCTCACCTCCTTGGTGGTTAAAATGGTGGAGTAAGTAATAAATCAGGCAATTAAAGAACATCTACATGATAAAGGACATACTGATATACTGTACACCAATACGGTGTCCGAACGGGAAGGTTGTGTCTTACTAATCTGGTGCACGTTTTTGATCCAGTAAGGTCAGCCCTGGAATATAATGGCTCTGTTGATGTACTTTATGTAGACTTTGAAGAGGATTTTCACAGTATGTCCCATGCTGAGCTAATTAACAGCTTAAGAGAGGTTAATTTAGAAGAGGGAATTGTTTGCTGGTTGACAAGGAGGAAGCAAATAGTTACTGACAAAGTGCACTACTCCCATTGGATGGGGTGACCAGTGGGGTCCCACAGGTCTTGGTGCTAGGACCGGCCTTATTTAATATCCTCATAGCATCCATCACTTGTATAAACAGGGTCTGGATGATAACATTTGCTGATTACATCAAAATGGGTTCATTGATCACAGATGAAGATTATGCAAAATCATTTCAAGAAAATATTTACAGTATAACAGATAGCGCTATCAAAAAGAAGCTTGAGTTTAATATGGACAAATGTAAAATAACGTACTTAGGTAGGAAAAATAGAAATTTCAAATATCATATAAATGGAAAGGAACTCAATACCAGCATATCAGAAAATGATCTTGGAGTCTTAGATAATAACAACTTAAGCTTCTCTGATCATTGCTCCTGAGAAGTCAGGAATGATATGGTATTGTATCATCCATTAAAAGAAACATTAGGAGTAGGGCCAGGGAGGTTGTAATCTCACTGTATATATCTCTGGTGCATCCTCACTTGAAATATTGTTGCCAGTTCTGGACACCACACCTGAAGGCAGAGCTAAGAAGGATAGAGGGTGTTCATCGATGGGCAACCAAGCTGGTAGAAAATATCAGTATGATGACATTCCAAGGAGAAACTATGTGAACTAGGGCCAATTTTGAGTCATAACAGAAGACTTAGGGGTAACATGTGCCTTGTTTACAAAGCACAAGAAAATCAGGACCTTTAGGAGTGTATGGGGTTCAGTTTGAGACCAGATACTACACAGATTAGGGGACATCATATCAGTGTGGTTCCATTTGGATATGGGCAGGGAAAGCATCCTGACTAAGGCCAAAATCTTGGATTTCATGAGGGTGGACTTCAAGAAAATGGGTGAGACTCTAAGGAGCCATCTGGTGGGCATCAGAGCAGATATGGGGGTGGACCTATAGTGGTCCATCATTAAGGAAGGAATAGTGGTTGCCACAGATGAGTGTGTTAGGCTCAGGGGGAAGAACACAAGGGCCAAAGCACCCAGCTGGTTCAGTTCTGAGGTTGCCAAGGCAGTAAGGGAAAAGAAGCTGGCCTATGGAAAATTCAGGAAGACCAAGAGAGAGGTGGATAGGGAAAATTACCTAAGGTTGGCTAATGAGGCAAGAAAGGAAGCCCAGCAAGCAAAGGCACAGAAGGAGCTTCAAATAGCTGAAGAAATTAAGAAGGGGAAGAAGGCTTTCTTTCACTATATAAGTGAGAAAAGGGACATGAAGGAAAGGATTGTTAGGCTTAAGAAAGGCATGGAGTGGGTGGAGGATAATGGAGGAAAAGCAGAGATACTAAATGAATACTTCTGTTCTGTCATCACCAGGGAGAAGGACAAACCAGTGCCTTCAGGAAGGAAAAGAGGAGAAAGGGGGGAAGGGAACACAGACATAGTGATAGAGGAAGACAGAATGAGGGAGGGTCTGCTGGCATTGAAAGTGGACAAATCACCAGGTATGGACAGAGTACATCCAAGGATACTAAAGGAACTGGCTGAGGAGCTGGCAGGGTGACTAGAAGACCTATTTAATAGTTCACTGGAGTCAGGCATGGCACCACAGGACTGGAAAACAGCACATGTAGTGCCCCTTCACAAAAGCAGTCCCAAGGATGATCCAGGGAATTGCAGACCAGTCAGTCTGACCTGCATTGTGGGCAAGCTTATGGAGACCATACTAAAGGAAAGGTTGGTGGAATAGCTAGAGGAACATGGTCTCCAGGATGAGAGACAGCATGAGTTCATGGGGGGGGGGGGAGATTGTGTCAAACAAATCTGATTGACTTCTTTGACTGTGTCACTAAGACAGTAGACAGGGGCCTAGCAATATACATCCTCTGTCTTGATTTCAGCAAGACCTTTGACTCTGTGTCCCACAAAAGGTTGATCAGGAAGTTTGTGGATCTTGGAGTTGGGGAAAAGACGGTCAGATGGGTGGAAAACTGGCTGAGGGACAGAACCCAGAGGGTGGTGGTGGGGGTAGAGTTATCTGGCACTAGAGAGGTAACCAGTGGGGTCTCACTGGGCTCTGTGCTGGGGCTGGTGTTGTCCAATGTCTTCATCAATTAAATTGGGGATGGCATTAAAGGCAAAATGTGCCTATTCGCCGATGACACCTAGCTCTGTGGGAGCGTGGACACAGCTGAAGGGATACAGGACCTACAGAAAGATCTGGAAAAGCTAGGGAAATGGCCCAGGATCTGGCAGCTTGGCTTCAATGCCAAGAAATGCAAAGTTATGCATATTGGAGCCAAGAATCCCAGGACAGAGTATTACCTGGGTGGAGTCCGAGTATCTGCATCAGAGGAGGACAAGGACCTGGGAGTGATGAACACTAGTGACATGAAACACTCCATGCAGTGCAAGAAAGCAGCAGCAAAGGCAAACAAGATTCTGGGGTGCATAGCTAGGGGGATCAGTAGTAGGAGAGAGGAGGATATACTGCCCTTGTGCAGGTCACTGGTAAGGCTGCATCTAGAGTATGGTGTTCAGTATTGGTGCCCACACCTCAAAAAGGACAATAACCTGCTGGAGAAGGTACAGAGGAGAGTTGCAAAGATGATAGCCGGTCAGCAGGGCAAGGCATACGAGGAGAGGTTGAGGACACTGAACAGGTACTCCCTGGAAGACAGGAGAGAAAGAGGGAACATGATTAGGACATTCAAGTACTTGAAAGGTATAAATAAGGTTGATAAGGAGAGTCTTTTTAAGCTGAGTGGCAACTACATCACAAGGGTGCACAGTCTTAAGCTGGAGGGTGGGAGGTTTAGAAGTGAGGTTAGGAAGCACTTCTTCACAGAGAGGGTGGTGGACTCTTAGAATACACTGCCAGAAGAGGTTATTTCATTGAAGACAGTAGGCAGCTCTAAGAGAGGCTGGGATAGGCATAGGGGGAAGGTAAGAATCATGGGTAGGGAGGATGGGAAGAGTGGGGAGGGAGGGCAGGGACATTAGCACAAGCTGTGGACCCTGCAATATGAGCAGACTTGATAGACCAAATGGCCTTCTTCTGCTGGCTTCTTTGTATGTTTGTATGTATGTATGTTCGTATGTTGAGAGGAGAACACTACAGGAAGAACCAGTGAGGTATGCGGTTTTCCCAAAGGGTGATATCCTGATAGAATCCATTGCCAGCAGTAGTGGTACTAAGTAAAACCATGGATCAATTCAAAGGGGCACTAGATAGATATTTTCCATCTCCCTGCCACTCGGTGGATATTTAGAAGGTGTAGGTCCGAAGAGGGAAACACTATTTGACGTGTTTGGAATCTTATGAATCTTATCAAAAAAAGGTTATTTAGTCACCATAGAGACATATCCCAGATATATTTATGTAACGAGGGCAGTGTCAGATTTTTCTGATGCAAAAGGTCATACAGTAATCACTAAAGGCATCTGGCAAAATACCAACAGCCACAATGCAGTGGGAGTAGGAGGTTAGAACCCAGTCTAATAGGGAATGATTAGCAGAGTGGGGATTGAGCCGGGCTGTTTCTGAAATAACCTGTGTCAAATTAAGTAACTCGATCTTGTGATTGGTATGTCTGTAGGATGGGCAAATCCATTTGACACTGAAGTCTCCAAAGAGGATAACTTTATCTGTGGAAGAAAAAGAAGCAATGTTGGAAAGAGAGTCTACCAGGGAAGAGTGAGATATCTTAGGAGAGGTGTAAAGAACTCCAGTGAAAAGGGTACTGAAGAGGGGAAAGAAAGTCTGACTAAAAGATATTTCATGGAGGAGGGAATGGCCTCATTGCTGGCCACAGTGCACGTCAGACTGGCAAATGTAAATGGCCACCCCCTCTGCCACGTTTATCCCTATCCTTGTGACTATGAATAGCCCAATTATCCACCAGCACACCTGTGGGGTGCAGTGCAACATTTTGCATGGCACTTTGCCTTTTTTGTGAATCCTGGCCCAGATGATGAATAAATTATCAATGCAAAGTTTGCAAAGATCTGTAAAAGAAAAAAAATGATGGGTTCTTTCATTAAACCCAACTTGATTTTCCCAATGTGTCATGAAGACATTGGCATAATTGGGGTCTAAAGCAGCCTCTGTTGCCATCCCTTTCATTTGTAAGTGCATTTTATCCAGAAACAAACAAATTATGTTTCAAGACTTTCTCAGACTCACAAAGAATTCTATAAAAATGGTGGAATAATTAGTACATACAAACAGAAGTGAGAAAAGAATAAGTGCCTCAGCTGAGACTTGAACCCAGGCTGCCCAGAATACTGTTCCAATTGCGATAACCAGCTGTGCTACTGAGACAACTGGAATCTGGGCCATCCCAGAGCATGTTACTCTTTTTCAAATCACAACCCAATGGCAACACAAATATTTACTTGTAACAATCACACAGGAGTGTGGTGTGCATATTTTTATGGAACACATACTGTACAAACAGAGGTGAGAAAGAATAAGTGCCTTAGAGGGGACTTGAACCCAGACCACCTGGAATACCATTGCCATTGTGCTAACCAGCTGTGCCACTGAGACAACTGGAATCTGGACCATTCCTGAGCAAATTACACTTTCTCAAAAGCACAACCCAATGGCAACACAAATATTTAACTGTAACAATCACACAGGAGTGTGGTGTGCATATTTTTATGGAACACATACAAACAGGTGAGAAAGAATAAATGCCTCAGCTGGGACTTAGTACCTTTATATAGTTCTTCTCTAAGTACATCCAACCCTTCTTCATGAGGAACGTTGGTGTACAATGACTGGACATCCAGTGTAATTACATTCCAGTCTGATTGGACATTGACATCCCCCAGGATATTCAAGATGTCAGTAGTATCCCGTATGTAAGATCTGGCTTGGCTGGCTACTGATTTTATGTACAGTAGCCATAAGCAAATTAGGCCAAAGCAATATATAGGATAGTGCATGGGGAATGGTTGACAACAGGGCTATTCTTCCACCGAGTTGGCACTATGACAATGGCTTACCTCGAGAGCACAGCTCAAGAGGTAAGCCGTTGTAAATCGTGCACCAAGCAAACACTATTATCAACCGTTCCCCATGCACTTTTCTTTATAGTGTATGGTGGAACGGCATTTTCTGACAAAAAAAAAACAATCAATGCCCTGTGCTCGTCGTTGTCTCTGAGGAAGCTATGGATCTGCCGAATGTCATTCCACATTTGTTTTGCCGTTTTTCTATTCTCCTGCTCAAGGATGAATGTATCCCGCTCAGAAAGTGGCTTTGAAAGTACCTCCGCCGACATTGCTGCTAACGCTATCTGTAATGTCAAATCATTGAACTCTGTCAAATTGTGCTCGAGGACATGGTTTGTGACGTGCGCAGTGCAGTGAGACTAATAGTTCTGCTGCTCTGTGATCGTCACTACTGTGTGACTACAAGGTTTAGAAAACAATCGATTTCGGTGGAGAACGACATTCCATCATACACTATACATCAGTCTCCTCCTTGTAGTTATCAATTGGGATCCTTTTTAAAGGGAGATATAAACTACAACCTGATCATTGCGAAAACATTTCCTGTTCACATTGCTTCTTTTCCCAAACAACAATGCCCCCCCCCCCCCCTTGTCTGCTGGCTTAACAACAATCTGATTATTGTCATTTATACTTTGTATCACCAGTCTCTCCTGTTTGGTGCAATTTGAGTACCTTGCTTGTTTATGTGTTTCAAAGTTCCAAGTCCTTTAAGAATGCTTTTTCATAGATAGTTACTGTTTGATTTGGCAGTGGTATAGAGGTGTTTTTTTTTTCTTGAACTGGTGACCTGTTTCTGTCATGACATCATTGGATGTAAAGTCAGTAGCTGTTATTTCATATGTGCCTCGATACCCATGATCAGGTCACACATGCCCTCTTTATGAAAGAAAGCTTTCAAATGCAATTTCCTTGTAAATGTATATAAGTACACTAGGGTGTGAAAAGGGTCAAGATGATTGAAAAGGGTTGGTTATTTCATTAAACACAAATAGATTTTCTCAAAGTGTCATGTAGATATTGACATAATCGGAGGCTAAAGCAGTCTCCTTTGCCATCCCTTTTCATTTGTAAGTACTTTTTATCCAGAAACAGAACATTATGATTTAGTAATGATTCCATTAGTATTCTGATCTGTAGACATACAAGTGATTGTACCATGTGATTTTGCACAGACGTATAATTTTTCATAGCTAATATTTAATATTTTGTCTTCTCTTCTTTTCCTGCCTTACACACCTTCCCTCCCCTTCCCCCTGCTCTCCACACCAAGCCCTCAAAACCCCAGCCCCCTCTTTCCATCTACCCCACCACTCCCTTCCTTACCTCTTTTTTTTATTCTCTCTCCTTTTTTTAAATAGAATAGTATGCTAATTTGTAAGCTATCACATTATTGGGACTTTTTTGTACTGCATTTCTTCACCTTTATTTTTAATTAAGTATATTTTATTGAAACAATCATAGTATATGTAAAATACACAAACAATAATAAAATCAAACAACTAAACATTGTCTACCCCCACAAACACCTAATTCCAGTGCACAATATATTCAAAATATGTGAAATAAGATCCAGTGAGAGAAAAAAAGAAATACATCGATATTATACATACAAGGTAAATACAGGATAACAAGTAAAACAAATATGCCCATATACAAAGTGAAGTTAATAATAATGTCAAAAGAAACATTTATAAACTGATGGTATATCATAAAAAAAGTAGGAAGTCAAAGAGATAAAAACTATGAAGAAAGTAACAAAACAAGGAATAGCTCCCATCTGGAACTAAAAAACTGGAAATGATGATGAAGAGAAGCAATATGTTTTTCAACTGTTAATGCCTGTAATATTTCAGAATGCCATTCTCTCCATGTTGGAATGTCTGAATCCATCCAGTGTCTAAGAATAACAGCTTTTGGCAGTGCAAGAAATGAATGTCATATATACTTTCCTATATCCAGTCACATCTGATGGAAAAAGCCCTAAAAGGCAAATTTCTGCAGTAAAAAAGTTTGCTACAGTGAAGTGCACTAGGATAAAGCCCATCCTGGCAGATTTCTGCAATGGAGTTACTGCAGCAAACAATGCAATTCCAGTGGGAGTTAATCCCTTTTGTCATGCAGGAAACCTGTGACACTATGCTTCATCCAGGTGGGCTTCACTGTATGTCCAATAATTAACACAGATGGACTCATATTTCATTCCAAAATGAGCCACTGTCAGGCGTTCCAATAGGATATGTTTTAAAGTACCATCTTCCAGTTCATACCTAGTATAGACAGGAGATAAAATCTTACCCATCTGTTTCAATTTAAAAGGGGTATAGTATAGATTGTGTAAGATCTCAAACTGCATAAGATGGTATCTGTCTGGTTTTATTGTATTATATAATTGAAACCAGACATGCCTCCAAGTTGATTCATCTTCTTGTAATGAGATTAAATTCTGCCAATAATAGCAGATCCTAGAAGAGGAATGTTGGTCAATTTCTTGAAATAATTTATAAAGACCTGCTATAGGGTGTGACTTAGAAAAAATAGATACCATCCTGATTAAAACATCTCCACTTGATCCATTCCAGGGAGTAGGTCCTAAATAAGCTGTTATAACATGCAACAATTGAAAATAATGAAGAAGATCTGATTTAGGTAAAGAAAGTGTTTGCCCTAATGTGCTAAATGTTACAAATGAATTACCCCCTAACAAATCTGCTACCATAGAAACTGCCAGTTTAGGCCAGTTTCATATGTGTATTCGAAAATTAATATTACCAAATATAGGTTGTATTGTATCCTTCAACCAATTCAATTGTAAAAAGATCCATAGCTACAAATGTGCCCACAATGATCAATATAATGGTGTGGGTTAAGAAGAGAAGATAATCTAAAGGGTTTAGTATACAATAGACCAGAAAGCCACAACCCAAAATGATGACATATCTTTTGTTCAGTTTTTAGCCATAATGGTGTATATCCTGTACTGGAAAAAGTTGTATATTTCCAGTCCCATAAACAATGTTTGCTGCAATGTAATGCAAAATAATATAGACGCAGGTTAGGGAGGAAAAGACCTCCTTTAATTTGAGGGGCAGTCAACTTGGAATATGCATGATGAACATGATGACCATGCCAAAGATATTCATTCAAAATAGACTGTGGTCCTATAAAACATTTTTTGGTTAGATAAATATTCAGCATTCACAGTGGATATAGAATTTGAGGTAAAATGTCCATCTTGATAACTTGTACCTGTCACAGAAATGATAAAGGACGGTCCATCCAACATCACAAATTATGCTTAATTGAATTAAGGAGTGGGTCTAAATTAAGTTTAGCTAAGGAATTTAAAGACCTTGATATCTGAATACCTAAATATTTTAATGAGTTAGCTTCCCATTCAAAACTCATATTTATTATATCTTGTTTATGGACAAAGTAATTAAGGATTAAAACCTTAGTTTTCTGTTAATATTTAATTTATAACTGGTAAAGACTAACAAAATATGAATTTCTTTATGAGCAGCAGGGAACAAAACACTACAGTGTTTAACATGCAATTAAAGATCATCAGTGTATGCCGACAATGTATACTCAGAGTTCCCAACCAAAATGCCCCTAATGGATGTGTTAGCACATAACCTATGAACTTACTGTTCCAGAAATAAACTGAGCAATATGGGAGATAAAGGGCATCCCTGCCTGGTTCCTCTTTGTAGTATAATTTTATCAGACAGGATGCCATTACACCATATTTTAGTTGAGAGATGTTGATAAAACACTTGTTTCAATGAATAAATTCTGAAGGTATACTATATTTCACTAACACCATGAAAAAATAAGGCCAAGATACTTTATCAAATGCTTTTACCACATAAAGGGAGACCAGAGCCACAGGGGTCCAGTCACTGCTCAATGCAGAAATTAAATTATAACACTTGCAGAGATGGTCACTAGATACTCTTTCTTTAACAAAATCCACTTGTTCTTCTCCAATTAAATTATCCAATACTTGTGTCATTCTGTCAGCCAAAATTTTTACAATCAACTTAAAATCAATATTAGTCAAAGAGATTGGTCTGTAATCAGGGGCCAAATAAGGGTTTTCCCTGGCTTTAGAAGTAGAGTAATTAAAGCTTCAGCCAGTGAGTGACTGTGTATACCCCCTTACTGAAAGGTAGTTAAGTAATTCAAACAAGAAAGGGGCTAATTCGTCTGAGAAAGTTTTATAAAAATTTGAGGTGATCCCATCTGGTTCAAGGTCCTTGTCAATAGGAAGTTGTTGAATTGCTTTTAAAACATCTGCCTGATTGATTGGAGCTTTCAAATCTTCTTGCTGCTGTGAATTAAGAGATGGGATGCTAGTATTTTCTAAATATTCACATATGTTTTCTGCTGTAACAGAATTATCCTGTTTGTCTGTATAAAAAACCTTATAATGTTCATGAAATACCTTAATTATATCTGAGAATTAGTTAAAATTTGTGTTCCTTTTTGAGGCTGAAGACCTGCCACCACCCAAGATGTGTCCAGCTGGTGAAGTCTAAGGGGAAAGAATTTCCCTGATTTCTCACCAGATTCTAAGTGTCTAACTTTGGTGCAAAAAATGGCTAACTCAACAATATCAGCAAATAAGCTAAAACACTTAGCTCTGAGTTTATTTATGTGAGTCTAGACATCTAACGGGGTGTTCAAGTTAAGTGTTTTTTCAATTTGTCTAATTTCTAATGAACAACTGATCTGTTGTAAATTGTTGCTCCTTTTTAAGTTTAGTTGCTAAATGGATATGCTTGCCCCGAATGACCGTTTTTAGCAGCTCCCCATGATACATCTAGACCACAAACAGTTTCTTTATTAAGTTCAACAAATTGGATTATATGTTGTCTAATTTTATCTGCTATATTGGGATCATTCTTTAATTGGGAGTTTAGTCTCCACATTTTATCCCTTTTTACATTTTGGACAACCCAATGCATGAGACTTACGGGGAATGACCAGAAAGAACTAAAGCCTGTATATCACAAGAGATTAACCCTGTAATAATATTTTGTGAGATTAGAAAATAATAAATTCTGGAAACGGTATTGTGAGGAATAGGGGAGAAGTATAATGTATTTCCTGAGTGTGCAAAAGATGCCAGGGGTCTATTAATCCTAATGAATCTATAAAATCACTTAATGCCCATTGCCCTAGAGTTAAACACCATTTTTGACCTACCGATTTATCTAAGTCAGTAGTCAGTAAGTCAGTATGTAAAGGTAGATTCCAGTCTCCACCAATTATTATTGACAAATGTAAAAAGGGGGCTAGCAAAATGCCAATCTCAGAAAAAAAGAAAGGAGAATATTTCTTTGGTCCATATACTGTATAACATCCAAAGCTACCTTGTATACACCTAGCCAGCCATGTAGAAAGAAGAAACAGCCTGCTGGACCTGCTAATTCCTGTATTAATTTAAAAAAAATACTCACTGTGCAAAAAGTAATACAGACCCTCCCTTCCTGCTACTAATTCCAGAACCATATGCTTGTTTAACCCATAGCCCTCTAAATAAAGTGGCCTGTTCCCTAAATAAATGTGATTCTTGAATAAATACAATATCAGTTTACAACTTTTTAAATTGTTGCAATATCATATATCATTTTTTTGTTATTGTCTCATGCTCCCTTTACATTCCAGGGTATCATTTTATAGTCAAAATTCATATAGTAAAATTAATTTTCTACTGTATATTTCACAATATACGGTCCCAAAACACTGGATCTAATCCCAAAGTTATCGAATTTCACCCGCACCAGGATATAATTAAGTAACAGTTCCCAAATAAAATGTACAAAATCCCTTGCAATTACTATTAAGCCTTCCCCAGCCAAAAATCAGATGTTCTTAGAAAATAGAATTCTCAATTAAGGGACCTCAAACAAGAACAGTATTATAAAAATGTCATCTACACCCAGTCCTGCCGACTGTTTCTGCCTAAACTGATTTTCCATGATGAATTCCAGATTGCCATGGAAAGTTCCACTCCAGGCTTCAGACAATTAAAAAATCTTACCGTTAGTATCTATAAGTCAAATATAAAGGGAATGCTATACATTATTGATAATTAACAATAGTAATAAAAAATTGGGGTTCAGCCAAACATTACACCTACAAACTATAACAAGTAACATTAATAAGGCAGACAATAACAGTGTAGTGGTAAGAGCAATCAGAGACAAACACAGGGCCAGATATTCAAAACTTTGCTCCGGGGCTAAATTAGCACTGCCTGGTGGGCAATGGTAGCCCGGAGCACAAAGCAAGCTATATTCAAAAGGAATAGCCCAAGGCTAACAGCCTCTGAATATAGCATGGGAATGAGGCCTCGCAAACTGGGCTGGGAGTGCAGGGCATATGTAGCCCTGTAATATGACAGCTTTGAATATAGCAACCAGGAAGTGAAGACCACAACAGCTGCACAGTGCACAGCGATGTGAAGGTAGGTCGAGGCGACCTATGTGGCCAACATGTGTTCCAGCAAATGCGTGGACCCAGTACAGCGGCAGGGAGCAGCCTATGGACAGTACAGTGTGCAAAACAGCATAATATTCCCCAAACAATTTGCTCGGAACTAACGTATTTGCATGGGATTAGCACTGAGCTAAGCTGTTTGTCCAGTGCAAACATGTTTGCCTGGTGCTAAACTTTGCCATATTCAAAAGTGAAATGCAAATGAGCCTACTTAGGTAGTCTCTGGACAAGCAGCCACATTAGCATCTCAGTATGCCCTGATTTGCATGCAGTTTGCCCAGCGTTACTGCAGGGTCCCACAGCTCCACCTGTAGGTCAGTCTGGAAGTACAATGGTTGGCCAGGTCCAACCACAGCTCCACCTGAAGGTCAGTCAGGCAGTACATGATGATAGTGCAGGCTACATGTAAACAGTATAGCATAGCATAGCATATCGTACCCCAGGGGACAACACAGCATAGGCACAGGTGGCAGTGGTCTGCGTGCAACCATCACACTGTAGGTCATGCTACAGTGCACAGCAGACACAACAGTAGCAAGGGGGCCGGTAGTGTGAGGAACACGGCAATGCCTATGGTGTGTAGGGCAGTGATGACCACTGCACTGTACACAGTTACAGGCCCAGCTTGCAGATGATTACTGACAGTGGGCAGTACTGTTACGCTGTTGTGTGAGCCACAGATGCTGTACCTGTGGCATGAGATGCTCACAGTGATATATACATGGCTGGCTGTGTGTGCTGTGGCATCTATATAGTTGTGCAGCATGTGGCTGGGGGGGCAAGTAAGATCCGACAGGCACACAGGTGGTGGGGTATTCCCACTACTGGCCCATGTGCACTGCTTGATGTGTCCTAGTCTTGTGGCCACACCTGGGCTGTGGTGAGGTCTGGCCACCCATACACCCTTCCCTTAATGGCCACTATGCCCATAGTGCTGCATGTGTGTGCTGGCATCTGTTGGTCACTGCAGACATATGCTCTGCAGGTGTGTGCTATATGGCCACACTACCATGATGTCCCCTGTGGGCTAGATTACCCCTTACTGCCTGGCATGGCTGGGACTGGTGGCAGCTGTTGGCATCATGGTGGTGCCATCAGTGAGCAGCATGTGTCCTCCATGTCTGGCATTTTCTAAGTGTCATACTCATATGTTAGGGTCGCGCAAGCTATGCAAATCCCATGCAAACACCGCACAAATCACCAATGTCATGCAAAGCTGTTTGCCCAGGGTTAAGACCAGCTTTTCCTGGGCAGTAATTTGTACCACGCTAAGGGTCATGCTAAGTTGTGCTAAACACCTTAGTGCGGCACTAGCCGACGAATATCCCATAGCACCTGTATTCTTGTTCAATGTGCCTCTTGCATATAATTATCATTTGCCCAGTGCTAATGCGATTTGTGTGCGCTATTTGGCCTTTTGAATATAGCAGACCCGTGCTAATCCCGTCCTAAACCCATGCAAACGGTTTGCGCACCACGCAAAGCTTTGAATAGCTGGGCCACAGAATCTAATGAAATAAAAAGAGGTCTATTAATAAAGATTGATTTATGCTATGATCTATGACAATAATGATTTTTTAAAATGTTTGGTAATAACAATCGAATATTTCCAAAACGAAGGGAAAGGAAAGGCAATTAATTCTCTACAGCTCTAATTCTGAGCTGGATGAAAGATTCAGAGTAAAGTCCATCCTTCACTTTAAATCAAGTATTGTCTATAAATCCTAGAACCAATATATGTTAAAGAGATTTGAATAATAATATAATAAGGTATACAGAACATCTCAGTCTGCATCCAAGAAAAAAAGCACTGGTCTCCAATTATCCATGTTTTGATAATATAAAAATTTAAATAGGACACCAAGTGCTGAAGTGACAATGAGCTCTGATATCAAAAAGAAAAATTTTACTGGTCTGATATACTCTTGATATAACCTAATAAATGTAAAGGCAGTCAAAGAAAATAATCACTGAGACTTTATGATTGCCAAACATTTCACCACCCGGGACACAGAAACAATAAGTCTCAAGGCCTAATTACTTAAAAAAAAGCACTCTGACATTTCTTTTACATTCTCTGATAAAAATAACACAAGAAACACAGATTACTGCTAACAGAAACCATGTAAGAAGCCTCTAACCAAGTATTTTATGATTCAGGCAGCTTTACAGTACAAGTGAGGCTTAATTAGAGAAGTTCAGCATTAAACTAGTAAAATCCAACTTTGTCAATATGTAACATATAAACCTAAGTTATTCTGAGAAAATAGTGGGTTGACTGTTAAAACAATCTCAGTCAGTGAAACCCAGTGGTGCCTTTCACATATTGAATCAGCAGTAATAGTTGAACTGATCACTGAAACATACAAGGAAAAAACAAATGAGGTTCATTGTCTTAAAAATAAAAAATTAAAAAAAGGAAGGGCCATTAGAAAAATAAGACTATTACAATGTTGTAAAATGATGCAATGTTCCAGCTCCGAAAGCAGTCTATGAGAACAGAGCTGTGTCAGTACCACACTCTATCCTTCGAGTCCAAAAAATAGTATTGAAGCAATCAAAGAAATTAGCTACGTAATAAGACAATTCAGTACCAAAAACTTGATAATAATGCATAATGTCAGAGTCTCATTTCTTGTAAAGATCTGGGAATAATTGGGGTAGTTCTTGTTATTCTGAGGGTGCAGATTTGAAGGATTTATAAACACCATTAACAGAGACCTGGATGCGAGCGGGATACAACAATTTAAATTGAATATTAGCTGCAATTAACTTGGAGATAAAAGGTCTGTAGGTGGCTTTTTTTTCAGAACGACAGACAGAGTATGGTAGATCCTGAAAGATTTTAATAGGGTAGTCCTCCCATTTCACTTATTGTATGCCTTGAAGTTTTAATAATAAATGTTGTTTGTCTAAGTAGTTTAAAAATTTAAAAATTAATGGACATGGTCATGATCCTTCTGGAGGCATAGGAGACAGTGCTTGATGAGCCCTTTGTATGATATATATGGGCATGTTTGGTGAAGGATCAGCAAGCTTGTCCATCAGCTTCTGGACAAATAACATAGCATTCTGACCCTCACCTTTCTCAGGAAGGCCAAAATGAACTATGTTACTTCTGCGGCTTTGTCCTTCAAGGTCTTCAAGTCAGTCTTCTAAATGCAAAACGTTTTGCTGTAATTTCACAGTTTCAGGATCTGACCTGTCCCTCCAGTCCTCGACAGAGCTCACTCTGGTTTCCATGTCATCCAACCTCCTGGATAGAGAATCAGTCACCAGACGAATAGCTTTTATATCCTCAGCCAAGGTAGTCACAATTTCTTTTAAGGGACTTATTTCTTGTAAGAATCTTTCTTCTGTTAATGAAGAGGTGACAATTTCTGGAGCAGGAGCAGCAAGGCAAGTATTTGCAGAGGCCTGAGCCTTGGTATGCTTAGAGTTTTTAGGTCAATCCGAGGTAGCAGGAGAAGTAGGATACGTAGCCACGTTTTTCGTTTCTGTATCCATTTTATTCATCAGAAAATTAACCGCTAGGTTATAGAAACTATTAACTGCTATCCAAATTCAAACAATTTTGCTATATTGAGAAACTAAACCAAATTATTACCAAAATTAAAATAAAAGAGCCAGAGAAATCTTCCTAAGCTGTTATCTGTAGACTTCCATCACGTGACATCCCATTTTTTCACCTTTCTAACTCTTTCAAATTATAGCATGTATGAGTGTATGTCTTTAAATATGTTATTTATATATACATGGTCACTATTTTGGACATCAGTCCTATGGAAGCATTTAGGCACCAAAACCTTTGATTCTGGTGGAGGGGGAGTTGTAGCCACACTGCGCTGAATTTGAATTCTTAATAAATGAGTTTTATTTTTATCTTGCAACTCAGCTGTAGTGAACCCTTGTTATTCCCAGACTATGAGTCAAGCTTGATGTGAATGAAAAAAAAATTCTTCCTGGGGAACTTCCCTAGGTGTGGGATGTCAGGAGTGGACAAACTTGTTTTTTTTAGGATTTGAGTTATTTTTGTCTCCACTCTAGGGTTGTTTTTGAAAGTTAGATTCTCTTGTGGTACTGTAGGCTTGATGAGCAAAATCTGAAAAAATCAATTTCATGCACTTTCAATAAAAAAGCACCAATTTCCCATAAGTTAACACAATTTCTCATATTAAAACACTGCATTCAAAATGCACAGTTTTGTTAAACTGTGCATTTTGTAAGAACTGTTGCGGTTGCAAATTTGTTTTTAGCTTACTTTTCTCCCCTTGGCCCCATGGTTGGCTCCTTCTTTTCCTGGCATCCTATTCTTCCAGCCACCATCCATTCTGCACCCATCTCCAACTCAGGCCACCACCTTACTACTCCCATGACTTACCCCCATGTGGTGGTGTGGTGTGGAGCCCACTAACTCACCCACCAGGATCAGATCCAGTACAGGTGGTGCCCTTTCATAGATGGTGTATTGTGTCAGACAGCCATCAAGTTGCTCAATCTGGGCTGTCATTTTCCATGTGTTTATTTTTGTGGTGGCTGAATGTGCAATGCTGACAGTGTGTGTGCCACACGTGCATCCACATGCTGTGTGCCTGCTGGCTGCAGAACCTCTGTGCCCCAGGTGTCAGGCATACACCAGCCTCTGTTTCCCACCCTCCCTGGGAGAGGAGATCTGTTCTTTGGACACTTGATCCTCTCCCATGCCTGCCATCCCCCATTGACCCTCATGGCAAAAGGTAAGGCATTGTTGCTTCAGCCCTCCAAGCCACTGGCCAGCTAAAGGTTGCACATTTTTAAAGATCAAATTTAAAAACAAATGTGCACTTTAGAAACAAAGGCCCAGATATTCAAAAGGGTTGCGCATGGCTCCATTCACATATCAGGAATGTGTAGTACGGTATGGGCTGCACGCCCATTGGCTCATGCTGTGGACCAATGGGCGTACAGACCTACCGACGGTGTCAGTCGATGAGCGGGTGGCGGTGCGGTGCTGCCGCCCACCGCTGACCGGGGGGCGGTGGTGGGGATCAGTGGGTGGGTGGGGAGGGGTCCACTGGACCACCAGGGATGATAGGTTTCCTTTAATTTTACTGCAGCCCACGATCAGGCAGACAGGTCCACTGGACCACCAGAGATTATAGGGATTTTCATTTATTTACTTAGCCTGCGATCGGGCAGAAAGGTCCACTGGACCACCAGTGATTATAGGGATTTTCATTTACTTACTTAGCCTGTGATCGGGTGGGCAGCGGTCCACTGGACCACCAGGGATTTAGGATTATACTATTTTTTACTGCAGCCCGCGATCGGGTTGTGGGGCACATTGCTGCACTGCAGGGGGCATCGGTCCCAGACGGCTGCTGCCTGGCAAGCCGCCAGGCACAAGTCATCGGGGATCAGCGAACCTGCATGCAAATGGGGCCACAATGACATGAAAATGGCCCCAAGTGTGCCTTGCATACATTACGGCCCCATTTGCATGTCAACTTTTGAATACTGCGGTTGCTGCACCTTGCGCAATGGAACTTGTGCTTGTGCATCCCCATGCTCCACTCTGGCCATTGGTGCTGGCGCAGTGCCACTGTGCCATGCACACTGCAGGTGGCCAGGGTGCGATATTCAATGATGCTGAGCCGTGGCACAGCGCCATTGAATATCGCCCAGTCCACACCCCTGCGCAGTCAACATGAGCTCTGCCTGGGCTTGCTCCACAGCCTGGTGCAGTTTGAATATCTGGGCCAAACTGTGCAATTTATTGAAACTGCACTTTTTTAGACAAAAATATGCTATTTAAGAAAAAGTAGTACTATTGTTAAAATTGTACATTTTGTTAAAAAAATCACATTTTAAAACATCCTGGATTTAGGGAAAATGTGCTTTCTGAATAAAACAAAAAATAACTGGCAAATATGACAGATTCTGATGCTATGTCAGGACAATAGAGTGAGTGTAAACATATCAGTTTCATGCTTTTTTCCAGCTTAATAAAAATTTTGCTCAGCGCTACTGGTAGTGTTTGGAGCACATGCCAATGTCCATGAATAAGTTGGTGATTTACTGATGTTGATCTGTAACTGACGGTGGGAAAAAAGTTTCAGTTACATAGAAACTTAGACAATGACAGTAGAAAAAGATCAATAGTTCTACTCTGCCTAAGGTTCCCTATGGCATGGAGTCATAATGTCGTGGACAGAACTGCACACTTCAAGAATGCCGCACACAAATCAGTGTGCAGCAATATAATATCGGCACAACATGCCAACCAGAAACACTGGCCCATCGGTACAAAGGTTGGATTTCCACTTGTGATGCTTTTGGCTCAGGTTAAGGAAGAGACTCAGGTGCTGGAGGGCCAGCCAGAGGGAGGAGGATTGAGCTTCCGACTGACTGCTTTCCTCCTCCAGGGGGGAGGGTGGGCAAGCACTCACTCTGTGACTGGCCTCTAGCAGAGGCTAAGGATCAGCACAGGCAAGGCTTAAACAGTTACAGGAGGTGTGCCAGACATGAGCGCATGTACCAATGCGTCATTGCACACCATGCCTCCCACCTAAGGGGACAAAATGGATGCACCAGATACCAGTAGCCCCAGCCCCATGAAACCAAGCCCTGAGAGCCAATCCAGTAACTACTGGACTAGATAACACAGCACCATTTGGAGGGCTACTTGGGGGTGCCTCACCCAACAGACCCACCCTGGGGGGGGCAATCTGGGGTGAATGCTGGAGGGGAGTGATGATGGTCCTGGGGGATGGGGAGAGGTGAACGGGAGGAAGGTGAGTCCCGGAAAAAACAAACAAAAAAAAAACATGCCGACCAGGAAAGAAATGCGCACACCAGAGGAATATCTTTGCTTTTTGGGGGGGGGGGCTCTGACCCACTGCACCCACTGACATGGTGGGCTTTGCTCCCAACACCCCCCAGACTTATTACAATAAACTCCAGGGGGTCATGGACTTCAGGGAAAAATGAATCCCCGGAGCAGGAAAAACTTGTTTTCTTTTTAATAAAAATCTGCATTACAGTGGAACCTAAGGAGAATTAAACCACAGCCCCAGGTCCTCAATGCTGCCAGAGGCAGGTGCTCTAGCAACTCACCACCCTGACAGCATCCTTCACATTATGGCATGGAAGTATACAGTGACAAGGGTAGCGGTTCTTACCACATTTATAAACAACTCCTGTCACTGTATATCCATTCATACTATTCCATATGTGGTATTTAATGTGTGGTTTTGTCCATGCCATAATGAGCTGGTACTGTTCCCTATCAATCCCTGTGATCTACTGTCCATGATGGGTACTAGCTCTCACTAGCCACCTCCCTCATTCCCCTCCCTACTACTACCATCCTGAGTAATCACTATACACATCACACTTTTCCAGCCATACTTGAAACCATTTCTGGTTTTGGCACACACCACCTCAGCTGGCAGACTGTTCAACAGTTTTACTACCCTTTCTGAAAAGCAGACCTTTTTCATGTACCTCTTGGACCACCCTCCCATTAGTTTCCACTGGTGTCCCCGTGTCCTTGGACTGTTACTCATGCTAAATAGTTCCTTGTTGTTAACCTTGTTTATTCATTTTAGGAATTTGAAGAGCTCTGTCTTATCACCCCTCTCCCATCTGGTCTCCAGTGACTGCATATTCAGTGCCATGAGCTGATCCACAGAGGCTTTGCCCTGCTGACCTTGAATCATGCCGGTCACTCTTTCTTGCATCATCTCTTGCCAGATCTTATCTTTCCTGAGTTGAACACTCAAGAAATGGGCACAGTACTGCTGGTGTGATCTCACCAATGGTCTTAAAGAGATAATAATACTTTTCTTCTACTGTAAATACCATTTCCAGTAATCCTAGCATCCTAGTTGCCTTATTTCAGACATAATTGTACTGGCTTAATTGTTTAAGGGAGCCACTAATGATGACCTCTAAGTCCTGGTACCAAGTAATAAGAGAGTGAACCAATAAGGGTGACAGCAATTATGGTGACATGCGCCAGGGCATATAGCAGATGGGAGAAGCAGCAAAAGGATGACCAGTCAATAGGGCTATACAAGTCAGTGGAAAACAAAAGCACATTACTATTCACATATGTAGGGGGGGGACCACAGCAATTACGGCATGCAGAGCATGAGGAGAACAGTGCTTCTCATTTGACACGGTGCTGTTTTCTCACAGGCACTCATATTTCTATCGCCCTTTTGATTTCAACTCTTTTGCTGGTGCCCGTTTTGCAGTTGCCATTATCATCCAACATGCTAAGTCCTTTTCCTCAGATACAATGCTCAGCTTTACCACTTCAATCCAATACTCTGTTCTGGTATTCTAGTTCCCTAGTTGTATCACCTTTCATGTTTTGGCATTGTATTTCAACTCCCAAACCTTAGATTACCACTCTAGTATTTGCAGGTCAGGCAGCATCTCCCTAATTACCTTCTAACTATCTACCACATACCAGGGTACACAATCTACAGGAGGGACAGGGAAGGTGAAAGAGGAGTCGGAGTAGCTCTTTAAGTAAGAAAAAGGGATCAAAGCAATGGAACTAGAGGGTAAACAGGGAGGAGAGGAAGCACTGTGGGTCACCTTGGAGACAAGAAATGGCACCATAATCTGCATAGGGATGGTATACAGACCCCTGTCTCAGGGGGAAACAATGGACAAGGAAATGATAGAAGGCATCATTAGAATGGTAGAAAAAGGAGAGATATTGTTGACGGGGGACCTGAATATGCCACATGTTAACTGGAGCACATTTGCTGCAGCCACATCCAAGAGCATGATCATTCTTGATGCCCTAGAGGGGGCATGCCTCAGACAGCTAGTGTTGGAACCCACTCGGGAGGGAGCAATCTTAGACCTGGTACTCTCAAATGGGGACATAGGCAGGATCTCAGATTTAGAAGTGGGTAGCCTTCTGGGAACAAGCAACCACCAAACAGTGTACTTCACAATAAACACAGCTGTAGAGTCAAGCCATAGAAAAATGAGGGTACTGAACTTTAGGAGGGCTGACTTTGGAAAAATGGGAGAGTGCCTAAGGAATGCATTAGCAAATGGGCAGGAAGGAGGGGTGGAGAAACAATGGGGAAAAATGAAAACTGCCATCACAGAGGCAACAAGCCTTTGTGTGAAGCAAATAAAACAAAATGAAGAAAAAAACCACTGTGGTTCTCAAAAGAGGTAGCGGGGAAGGTTAGGGAGAAAAAGATAGCATTTAGGAAGTATAAGGAATCACAGAAGGTGCAGGACAGAGAACTGTATCAGTTGAAGCAGAAGGAAGTGGAGAAGGCAGTCAGAAAAGCAAAGGCCCAAACCAAGGAAAAGATAGATGAGTCTGTTAAAAAGGGGGATAAATCCTTTTATATGTACATTAGAGGGTGAAGAAAGATCAAGGGAGGGATAGTGAGGCTTAATAAAAGGGAGGGTGGTGGGATGAGGGTGACAGTAAAAAGGCAGAGATACTGAATTAATACTTTTGCTCAGTTTTCACAAAAGAAGAGGAGTGGGGGTAACTAAACCAAACAACAGAAGCATTGTGGATAGGGGGGGTCGATAACCATCTCATTGGTCACAAGTGAGCTTAACTTAAAGCTGATAGCTATTCCTACTGTAGCCTCCCACAGCTTTCCCCCGCCACTCTATCTTTCCTCTTTCTTGGGGCATACAGACATACTAGAACCTGTCACTGGATCACAGTTTCCTAATTAACCCTCTGTTATCTCACCATACTGAATTTCCATTCTACAGCTCAATTTGCTCTGCATGGCTAAACCAACCATGCCATCACTACCTACCTATCTGGCTTGCCATATTTGTACTAGTCTCCCAACTTCTCATCTATGCTCTGCCCTATGGCGACACCAGCGTGATGCCTGACCCCAAGCCTACCTATAAGGATGGGCCTCCAAACTCCACATCAGCACCCTTCTTCCCAAAGTCTGCAATCTTCCAGCCCACAGAGTCTCAACACCTGCGACTGTATAGTTACTGCTATCTAATCCCCCCACCGGCCATAACCTCAATCCCTCTTGTTTACTGTCCTGCTTCGCAATCCTCTACCATTGCCACACACCTTGCTCCAGCTAGCAACTCAAGCTTCTAGCTATTAGGGTTGCATGGTTACTACTGATGCTATCATGTAATATCCATCCTAACCCAGGCCCTAGTAAAAGCTATGGTGGTTCTTCTGTTTATAGCCATTTTATTTCAATCGCCTCTATCAACGTCTGCCACCTTCTACCAAAACTTGACTTACTCCAAGCCTGGGTCACACAGCACAACCCAGATGTCCTGTCCATAACTGAATCATGGCTTACATCCCGGACCCTGGACAATCAGGTCCTGCTCCAAGGGTACACCTCCTACCAGCGATAGGCTAGGGAAACGGGGAGGTGGTTGCATAATTTTCTTAAAAAATAACCTTCAGGGCATAGCTCTCCCTCATTTAAAATCAGGCAAAAATGTACAGTTACTCTCAGTGAGACTCACCCTAGGCTTCCAGGGCAAGGGTCTTACCATTGTCACAGTATATATTCCCCCTAGTGAGAAAGCTGAGGGCTTTACAGTTCTTCATGAATACCTAGCCCACTTTTGGTCCAACAATGAAGTAATTGTTCTGGGCGACTTCAATATCAACTGGTTATCAACTGAGTCATCCTTCTACAAGGATGTGACCTCCTCCATTAACTTCCATCAACTAGTTGACATTCCCACTCGTATAAATTATAAAACAGGAACCAGTACCCTGTTGGACTGGGTATTAAGAAACCACTCAGAGCGGATCTCAGGTCTAAATGTGCACCCTGACTCCCTCAGTGACCACTTGCCCATTATCTTCCAATGGACAAACAAGGACCCGAAACCCCCAGTGAAGGTTATCTTATCCCGTGTGCTAAAAAAGGGACAGCAGTGCTCCTTTAGGCAATACCTTCAACAACAGAGCTGGGCCCCTGTACTAGCTACCAATGACGTTGACTTGGCGCTTGATAACTTTACCAAAATTTTCAACGATGCCTGTGATATCTTCACCACCATTAAAAAAGAAATGTCTGGGGAACTCATAAATCATGGGTTTCCCCTCACCTCCTAGCCCTGATCCGCACCCATGATCAGCTATGGTATAAGTACAAATGTTCTTGCACAACCAACGACATATAGAACTACAAAACGTCTCGAAATAACTGTACTCTCGCAATCCGCCGGGCCAAAGCCATATGTTCCAAGTCTGAGCTAAACTCCTCCTGGGGAGATGGATGCAGTTTCTGGAAAAATATCCATGCAATCACCAGGAAGCAAGATACCTCTGAACCCACTTTGCTGAATATCGAAGGGTCCTTAACACATGACCATAAAACTATTGCAGACATCTTTAACAAAGCCTTCGACGACCTCTGTACCGTGCTCCCCACCAATTGCTAGAGTCCTGCGAGTGAGCCTCCAATAAAACCACCCTGAACACTTCTGACAAATCATGCCCCCTCCCATTCTACGTTAAAGTCATATCCAAAGGGATGGCAAAAAAAATACCTCACCAAAACACTGGGGAGATCTAGGCATAGTGCCGAGGGCCTAGACCTAAAACTAATCTCCTTGGTACTAGATGAAGTACTAACATCGTTAACCAGAATCATCAACCTGTCCCTAACCTCAGGTACATTCCCAACATGATGGAAAGCTGCAGTTGTAACCCCTGTTTTCAAAGCAGGTATTAAGACAAGTCATACCAATTACCATCCAATTTCAATTCTCCCACCTCTCTCGAAAGCCTTAGAAAGGATCGTCTACAATCAACTGGTTGAACACCTAGATAAATACCAGCTACAATCCCAACAGCAACATGGTTTCTGTAAACTTCACAGTACTACTACTGCACTTCTGGAGTTCACGGGGTTCATTCATGAAGCCTTCGATCGAGGACACTTGGTGGGGGCTATCTTTATCGACCTCACCAAGGTCTTTGATACAGTCAACCACGACCTCCTCCTGACCCAGCTAGATGCTATGGAGTTATCCCCAGATTCACTGTGTTGGTTTCAGAGCTACCTCACAGGGCGTGAACAATGGGTAAAAATATCTAATTCCCTCTCGGACTCACAGCAAGTGTCCACTGGTGTTCCCCAAGGATCCATATTGGCCACTACTTTTCAGCCTTTTTCTAAACAACTTCCCTCTAGCTTGCCAACACAAAATCCTTCTATATGCAGATGATGCTGTCATTTACACCAGCCACACTGATCCTGCCACCCTTGAACAAAGACTTCAACATGACTTTAACAGCGTAGAGGCCTGGTTTGATCAAGCTAAGCTGCTTGTTAATCACAAAAAGAAAAAGACCATGCCATTCGCCCCCGCCCATAACCGTTGAAAGACATCCACCATAAACATCCTAAGTAAACAAAATGTAGCCTTAGAAATGGTCCAAAGCTTCAAATACATGGGCCTCACCCTAGATAGCTCCCTCTCATTCTCCTCCCATGTTGACAATGTCGCCTCATCAGCAAACTGGAAGCTCGGTCTACTATACAAGCTCCGTAACTGCCTCACTGAAAAAGCTCTCTAGCTTGCCATCACCAGTTCAGTTTTCTCAACCATTGACTATGGTCTCCCCATTTATAGTGCAGTATCTGACAGCACCCTTAAGAGGCTTTCCACTACACTGAATAAAGCCTGCAGGCTAGCACTAGAAGCTCCACGCCTCAACCATAGCTATAATCTCCCTGCAAACAAGGTGGCTAAGCCTTGCTGAGAGGACTCGCTACCAAGTCTGTCTCCTAACCAAAAAAGCAATCCTTGGCCTATTACTGACTGGCAGCAGTTCCCTCCTGCACCAGATTGAACCAACTAGGACCACCAGGGCATCAAACAAGCTCTCAGTCAAGGTCCCCTTCCGGCGAACTTCTAAAGGTCAGAGATCCTTTGAATACTGGGCCCCACTCTGGCTTAGTGCACTTCCACCAGATCTTACTGCTATCAACAAAATTGGCCTCTTCAAATCAGCACTCAGATCTCACCTGGACAGCCAACAGACTTGCTCCTGTTTCCCCTGATCTCTTCTGCCTGTAATCTGACCAGGAACTCCCCCCCCCACCTTTTGCACTTATCAGCTGACCATCCGGCATCGCAGCTACCTTCATTCTCATTTCCCCCTTCTGCCTCCTTTTCCAATTCATCACATCCTCAACCCACCTCACTCTCCATTTTTTCCCCACTCTCTGCCATAACGTAACTTAACCACAACGACAAAGTGACCCCGAGCCTGAGGTTACTGCCATCTTTCCCCCACCCCCTATGTTTTCCCCCTTCTCCTCTAACCCAGGTTTATTTGTGCTGCTCAATTAACCTCCTACCCTCCTATATTCTTTATTTCCTAGGTAATGTACAGAAACTGCAATAACTGGTCCTTTACTGTATTTGTTGCCGTACAGCTTTCCTTGTATTTTTTTTTACACATTTCCTTGTATTATACTGTGCTTACCTGTTCCTTTATGTCTGATGTGGAACCTTTGTAAATGAGCTTGTAGCTCAAAGGTTGTAATCCTAGATTTCAATAAAAAAAAAACAGTCCATTCACAGAAGAAAAGTCCTGAAAGAACTCCTAAAAGTCAAGGAGGACAAAGCAATGGGGTCTGATGGGATTCACCAAAGAATTCTTAAAGAACTAAGGGGAGAACTAGTGACACCACTGACTACCTTTTTAACAAATCATGGGAGGATGGTGCAGTACCTGAGGACTGGAAGAAGGTGGATTTTACTCCACTTCACAAAAGTGGGAGCAAGGCAGAGGTAGGAAGCTACAGACCTGTTAGTCTGACCTCAGCGGTAGGGAAAAGGATGGAATCACTTCTGAAAGAAAGAACTATTGAGTACCTAGAGGCCAGTGGGGCACAGGATACAAGGCAGCATGGATTCACAGTGGGAAGGTCAAGTCAGACATATCTAATAGATTTCTTTGACTGGGTGACCAAAGCAGTAGACCAGGGAAGGGCTGTGGAAATGGCCTACCTAGACTTAAGCAAGACATTTGACACAGTCACACACAAAAGATTAATAAACAAGCTAGTCAGCCTGGGAGTGGATCCCAGGGTGGTAGTCTGGGTAAAAAATTGGCTAGACAACAGGATGTAGAGGGTAATAGTAAACAGAGTCCACTCCAAAGAAAGGGGGGTTACTAGCAGGGTACCACACGATTCAGTACCGGGACCAGTCCTCTTTGATGTCTTGATAGGTGACATTGCAGAGGGGCTGGAAGGAAATATATCCCCCTTTGTAGATGACACAAAGATCTGCAACAGGGTTGATACACAAGGGGGGTGGCAAGGATGAGAAGGGACTTGGCAAGGCTGGAGGAATGGTCAAAAGTATGGCAGCTTAGATTCAATGCAAAGAACTGCAAAGTAATGCACCTGGGAAACAAAAAACCAGGATAAGAGTACACATGGGGGGGGGATACTAACAACAACAAAAATGGAACAGGGCCTCTGGGTAGTCATATCAGATGACCTAAAGGTAGGCAAGCAATGTGAGAAGGCAGTAAGGAGGGCTGGGGTGGATACTGGGATGCACAGGGAGAGACATCACCAGTAGAAAACAGGAAATTGTTATCCCTCTGTACAGACAGTTGGTGAGACCCCTTCTGGAGTACTGCATGCAGTTCTGGAGACCCCATCTCTGCAAGAACATAGACAGGATGGAGCAGTCCAGAGAAGGGCAACTAAAATAGTGCAGGGTCTGTACCAGAAGCCATATGAAGAGAGACTAAAGGAGCTTAATATGTATGCCCTTGAGGAAAGGAAGGAGGGAGTACATGATAGAAACTTTCAAGTACCTCAAGGGAATCAACAAAGTCCAAGAGGGTAGCATCTTTCAGAAAAAGAGATGTGCAAGAACAAGAGGGCACAATTTGAAGATGGGGGGGACAGCTCGGGGGCAACTCAAGGGAGTATTTTTTCACAAAGATGGTGGTGGACACATGGAATGGCCTCCCTGAGGAGGTAATGGGGTCAAAAACAGTGGGGGAATTCAAGAATGCATGGGACAGACATAAGACTATTCTAGTGGGGGTAGGAGGAAGTACTGTAGGCTGTTGGTTAACTAGAATCTGCAACTTATCCAACAGGTAGGGAAATGGGAAGACTGGGTGGGCCAAGCAGTCCCTATCTGCTGTCAAAGTCTGTGTTTCTGTTTCTATTACCATCTCACAAAACTTTGTGTCATCCACGAATAAGCACATTTTGTGCTGGTTTCCTTCCTCAATATTGCTGATGAACATACTGACGAGGACAGGACTCTTTGATGGATTTCTATGGCACCCCCTACTAGTGAATTCTCTCTTTCCTGATTTGACACCATTATTCACAACATTCTGCTGCCTCTCATTCAACTGATTTCCTACCCATCTTTCTAATTCCCTTGTCACACCCAAATCCTCTGCCTCCTTCAGCAATCTTCTGATGAGGCACAGAGCCAAAAGCCTTGCTGATGTCAAAGTAGAGTAAATCCATGGTGTGGCCCCTATCCTGTACCCTTGTCACTCAGTCAATGTAAACTTGCAGACTGGTCTGACAAGACCTCCCTGCCACAAAACCATTATTTTTACCGTCCTGGAGTCCATTGCTCTCCAGGTAGTCCATGAGGTCCATTTTGACCACAGACTATAGCAGTTTACCACAGCAAAGGTAAGACTGACAGGTCTGTAATTTTCCCCTTGCTTCTTGCCCACCCCCCATGTGAAGCAGAACTATGCCCACTACCCCCCACTCAGTTTTCCTAAACTATACTGTCTGTAATGAGCTGCTAAATAGCCCTACCAGGGTTTCAGCCAGTATTGCTGACAGTTCCTTGAGTACCCTGAGATGTATCCCATCAGGCCCCAGGGCCTTATCTATCTTTAGGGCTGCTAGCTCTTTATAGACCTTTTACTGGTAAACACTCTTTGCCTCATCTCATGGACCCCTTTATGGTTGCCTTGATGCCACTCTTTAGCAGGGCCTGCTGTCTTTCTTTGTGAAAACAGAGCAAAGTAATCATTAAGGATGGCTGCCATTTGCACATCCTCATATATTACCCTACCTCCCACAGACAGCCTAACTACTACTCCCTTACTTTCCTTTTGTCTCTAATATACCTGAAGAACTATTTTCCCGTGCCCTTGACCCCCCTCCACAATATGCAGCTCAGTGTCTGCTTTTGTGTCCCTACCTGCCTTCTTTGCTGCCTTAGTTCCTAATTTATTTTCTACCCATTCTTCCTCCCCCTGCATTTCCTTTTAGCTGGTTAAGGCTTTTTTTGGGCCTTCACTGCTTCCCTGACCATATCAGAGAACCAGACTGTTCACTTGTATCATTTCTTTTCATTACTGTTCTCATGCATAACTTAGATGCCTCAAGAATAGCCCCTTTAATTGTACCCATCTCTCCTCTACACTTCCAATGCTATCTAGCCTTACTTTCTTGTACCAGGCCAACCGCTTCAACCTGTTGAAGTCCACCCTTCTGAAATGAAGGACCTCAGCCCTTGACTGTGCTTTCTAATTCCAAGGGCCTGCTCAAACCAAATAGTGTTATGGTCACTGCATCTTAGTGGCTCCCCTACCCACATCTCCTCCACCTCAGAGTTAGTGACACCACATCAAGAATAACAGTCTGCCTGGTGGGTTCCTTGACTAGCTGCACTAGCAGACAACACTAGAATGCATCCAGCAGGGCTTGATTTCTGCTGCTTGTAGCAGCTAGAACATCCTAGAAAGCTGCTCCTTGGTGATACTAAGTCCTTCCATGTGGGCTGCATTTATAACCCCCCAAAGCTGCATCATCAGCAACTGGTATCCTAACTAAGGTGCTAGCGGATTTACACTGTAGAGAACTAATACTCCCTGGGGACTTAATATTAACACCTTTACCCCACTAAAACAAACCAGAGTCAGAGGTAACCACTTACCTTGGATAACCCCTAAATGTCTGGCCTGTCTCAGGGCTAGAGATTGAACCTAGAATCATCATACAGCTACCCAGCATCCTAGTGACCTTGCGAACTACCACATGCTCAAAACACTTGCACCAGGGCTGCAAGGTTAGGCAAGTCCGAATATTTCAAATCTGCATTCATCACCAACATAAATCCCCCTTCAAAGTTCTGGAAGGTGATCCATGCCCTATTTACCCTGCCATCTTGCACCCCCCTTGGTTAAAGTAAATAGCTCACTAGTGTCTGACCCACCAGCCATAGCTGTGGAATTTAACTCCTACTATACCTCCTGCACCACTGAGCTACCAAAATCCCTTCCCTTCCCTACTACCCATCACCCTTCCCACCCTCTACTGCTGTGCCCCCTCCACTACCCTCCCACCACCCCTTCTCTTTAACTACTGCAACCCTAAATGATGCCCTTAGTGCCCTCCTAACCATCAACCCCTCTAAAGGTACCTCCCTTGAAGGCCTCGACCCAAAACTCCTCTCCTTCTCCGCTCTGGCCATTGCCTACCCCCTCCCACTAATCCTAAATCTCTAATTCTGTACTGCCTCTGTCCCATCTTCATGGAAACATGCAGTGGTCCTCCCTCTACCCAAAGGGGTGATCCCTTTTCCCCTGGCAATTATCAACCCATTTCTCTTCTTCCTACCCTTGCAGAGCTTCAAGAACACATTGCCCTCTCCCAACTCATCTCTTTTCTATCTGACACCTCCTTTTTCACCCCTTTCCTGTCTGGTTTCAGGAAAAACACTCAACCAACACCTCTCCCCTATGGCTCACAGACTCCATCCTAACCAGGATGGACAATGGCCAAATTACCTCTGCCATTTTTGTTGACCTGGCCAAGGCCTTTGACACTGTCTCTCATGCCCTTGTCCTCAACTCACTCCCAGTGGCTGGCCTATCTCTCTCTGCCACAAACTGGTTCAAGGCCTACCTTATTGGCAGAACCCAATCAGTTAAGATCTTGGATGCCACTTCACTTCCCCTCCGGATTAGTACTGGCATCCCTTAAGGCTCTGTATTAGGGCCCCTCCTATTCTCCATTTTCTTAAGTGACCTTCCCTCTCTTTGCTCCCCTCCACCACTATACATATGGATGCTGATGATACAGTCCTGTATGCATCTGGCTCCTGTCCTGCTGAGGTTCCAACCAGCTTACAGCAAGGCTTCGACAGGGTTTGGCTCTGGTTTGCTAACCATTAACTTTTCTTCAACACCAAGAAGACTGTCTCCATGATCTTTGGCACAAAGCAGAGACTCTCTAGGTTTTCCTCCCTCCCTCCCTACCCACTTTCTACACCCTTGATGAGACTTTACTTGAGGACACATTCTCCTTCAGGTACTTAGATATTTAATTGGACCAACACCTAAACATTTCTGGACATATTAACGTCATTCAGAAAAAACTGCACCCCAAGCTTGGTGCCCTGTTCAGGAACCATTTTTGCATCCTACCTATGGCTAGGCATGAACTCATTCAGAAGAAGATACTGCCCATTTTCAACTTCTGTGATGTAGTCTATGGTGCTGCCCCCAAGTCCTCCATCACCAGACTGGACATCCTCTTCAGTTCCTTCTACCGCTTTGTCCTGGATGCCCCCCTCACACCCACCACTGTGATCTTTATTGTGCCCTATCCTTCCCCTTGCTTACAAACAGGTTACTCTCCCAATGTAAAATTCACCTCCAAGCACTTGTTGGGTGAGCTCCCTTCCTACTTAACCTCCTCCTTTATAACAACCCCTCCATCCACCCATTCCCTTAAATCAACCAACTCTCGTACCCTGGTAGTCCCCCACAGATCCACCCTAATCGGTCTATCTGCCTACTCTCACCACCTCCCAAAAATTTGGAATTCACTCCCCCCTCAAATCCAGCACTCATCCTCCACCTACTTCATTAGCTCTACCCTCAATAATTACCTTGCGCCTAGCTGATCCTGCCATGTCCCTCCCTTATTCCCTCCTTTAAACCCTGGATGAATCTTACCCCTCTACCATCACCTTCATTTTACCCTGAGCATCCCCACCCTCCAAATTTCTAGCACTCCTCCCCTTCCCCCAAATTGCTCCACCTTCATCCCTCACAGAATGTAAGGGATGCCAAATGATCTCCATGGATCCCTCTCCTATACCCCAAGGGGCTTGTATCCCTCATCTACTCCCTTCCCCCTACATTTCTCCACCTCACCCCTCTTTCTCCTTTACCCCTTTTCTTTCATGTAAACACTTGTTTACTTACTAACTCAGAACTTATTATTGTCCACTTTTTCTACATATTATGCACAACTCTGTTTTGACATTGTAACACCTACCTTACAACTGTATGTTTTAATGTTGATCTTGTAACTTGAATGTAACTTGAACATGACTTCCCCCTTCCCCACCTCACCCCTTCCTCTCCTTCCCCTCTTACTGCCCCCTTTTCTTTCATGTAAACACTTGTTTACTTATTAACCCAGCACTTATTATTGTCCACTCTTTCTATTTATTATGCACAACACTGTTATACCACAGCTTATAACACCTGCCTTAGACCTGTATGTTAATGTTGATCTTGTAACTTGCATGTTTAATGTCTCATTCTTATTGTATCCTTGCCCTCAAGTCGCACTGGAAGATGAGTGACTTGTCGCTCAGTATGCCTTCCTGCTGAAACATTTCAATAAATTAATAAAACTGGACCCTTAAGCTTTGGGGGACATAAAGGCAGCCTTGGTTGAAGCCCAGCTCACTCAGATCATAATGGGACACACCAATCACGGCCAGAAGACAAACATATCCTCCTTAACTGGGTTCTGGTATCTAAACTGGATAGAATCAGAGCTGCTGGAGTCTTTGAAGACTCCCTCAGCAACCATGCCCTGGTTTTCTGTATCTGAAAAACCAAAACTCTCCCAAACCCCCTCCTTGGATTTTTCTGGGCCTGGAACTTCTCCAAATTTACCATTGACTCCTTCCTCTGCACATTAACTGAGGTGTGTTGGTCCTTGGTCAAGGACTTCCCCAGCATGGACTATTCTCCTGAATCCTTTATAAAAAGCTTCCTCTCATTGGCCAACAAATATGACCCCCCCCCCACCTTAGGCAGCTTATAGTAAAAGGGCAACACTTGAAATGGATGAATGAGAGGCTAAAGAAATTTATAAAGCACAGAGACAGGGCATGGGGGTAGTTTAAAATGTCTGGTCTCAATACCAATCTGCAATGGTGGAGGGAACTAAGCAATGTTTGTATAGAAAGACCTTAAAGCAGGAAATAAGTACCTTAAAAGTTTTCAAGATAAGAACCTCCCTGACCCTAAAAAATTCAGGGGGCAGATAAATGCCTACCTAAATGAAGGTTCCTGCTCCTTTGGCGGTTACAATGTGGCAGAGGGATAGTTCTCCTGTGACCCACTAGCATTGGCCAATGCACTAAATGCCTTTTTCATGACCTGGACAGACACAAGTCACAATCACCAGGGTAACTATGGCACCCTCTCTCAGTCCCCAAGATCAATGTCCTTGAATTATATTTTAGGCTTGTAACTTAACAGTATAAATAGGGTACAGGAGGGTGGCATTCTTCATGGAAAGAAATGTTTGTGGGCAAGGGGACATGATATGAGGCTGGAGGGGAGGCTGAGAGGGGATGTGAGGAAGTACTTCTTCATAGAAAGGGTAGTGGACATCTGGAACAGATTCCCAGCAGAGGTGGTGGGGCTAAAACTGTGGCAGGATTCAATCATGCATGGGATAGACACAAGGGGACCTTGCTACCAGGGCTGGGGGGAGTGAAGGCCAATGATAAAGTAGGGTCTGCAGTAGCACATTAGGCATGACATTTTATGCAGAGTGAGTGGGCCAAGCGGTCCTTTTCTGCTGACAACTTCTGTGTTTCTATGTAACCTGTAAATTGATGCTCAAACTACTAAACCAACTTAAAATAGAAGGCTCAACTGGTTATGATAAGATTGAACCAAAACTAATAAAGCTGGCTGCTCCTGTCATTTCCTCCACTCTTATAAAGCTTTTTTATAGATCCCCTTAAAATGGAAGGTGGCCATGGTAGTACCTGTCCATAAGGGTAGCCCAAAAGAACCAGATGAAAACTACTGCCCCATTTCTCTCCTTTGCTCACTGGCCAAAGTCTTGGAGAGATTGGAATACAATCAGATTTAGGACTACACTGAGCAGTGTGGCCTACTGACTGACAGACAACATGGGTTCAGAAAGAACCAATGAACAGACACAGCCTTAGTCAGACTGTCCATGGATACCTTGAGCAGTATGGATATGGAGTACATGATGGTGCAGTCTTCATAGACCTCACCAAAACCTTTGCCCTGGTCAACCATAGCCTCCTACTAGATAAGCTGAAACAACTAGGCTTTAACAGCATATCCTATTGGTGGGTCTCTGATTATCTATCATACAGGAATGCAATTTGTAAAGTAGAAGGACACCCACTCGGAGCTGCATCTGATTACAGATGGTGTCCCACAAGGATACATTGTTGGTCACCTTCTCTTTTTCATCTTTGTCAATGACAAGCCGAGGAACTATGGAATGGCAAACCTGTTGTTGTACATTGATGGCAAGGTACTTTATAGGAGTTCCAAAGACACAAACAGTATAAACCATTTGCTTTCATATGATTTCTGAGAACCTTAAACATGATTCATGACTAACAAACTGGTTTTAAATACTAAAAAAATAAGGCCATCCTGTTTGGCCCTAGGCATGTGGGTTTAACCACCAACACTTGTTATCCATAAATACACTGCTAGGGTCTCCTATCAAGGTAGTCAAGCCTAATAAATACTTGGAGGTACAGCTGAACCAAGATGAGTCCTTAAAACCGCATGTAGAAAAGGTAACAGTACCTGGTTCAAAAACGTGGACCCCTCTACCATCTCAGTAATTTCCTTGCAAAGCAGTCTTGACTAGGAATTGCAAATTGCAAACTACTCCATCTCTTATTGTATGGGGCCCCAGTTCTCAGAGTTGTTCAGGTCACTGAAATGCAAACGTTCAAAATGCTGTATCACAGAATGGGTCAATTTGCAGCTGGTGCCCTTTCCAAGGAACAGCACTGCAATGTTCTTAAGTCACTAAACTGGCCCACACTAGAGGGTAGGCTAGAATACTCCCTGCTCAGCATGGTATTTAAATTATTAAAAGGCACTGCTCCTCCTAGTCTGAAAGATGTATTGACTACTAAGCCTCAGAGAAAGACTCTCCAGTCCTCAAAAACTGTACACTCCTAAAAATACCTAGGATGATGTCTAACATGCGGTAAAGGTTCTTTGCCACTACTGCCCCATTTCTATGGAACAGCCTACTACCCACCCTCCAAAATTACTCCTCCGGGGGGGGGGGAGTGACAAAGAAAGACTAAGAGCCAGCTAATGGAGTGTAACCAATATACCTGCCTTCACTGATGTTTTTCTACCCCTAAACGTGACTTACTACACAAATTGTCTGTACCTGTGTTACAAATGTTACTCTTTGTATCTGGCCTGCTTGGTCAGCTGCTTATATGATCTGCCAGACCATTGTTGTACTTAGCTAATCACAACTAATCCATTGTAATTTATGGTTGTCTGAGTGTATTTAGTCTGTTCTGTTATGCCTCTATGTAATTAAACCTGGATCTCCCCTGAAAAAGAATCCTAGTTTCAGTGGGCCTACCCGGTCAAGAAAATTCAATAAATAAATATCTGGCAAGGTTAGATCATCCACCACTACTATCTCACCCTTTGCCACTTCCCTTTCTAGTTCTTTCCAAAGCTCCCAGTCCCTCTACCCTCTGTGCTGGTTGTCTATAGATCACCCTCAACCATAGTTTCTTTGCCTGAAGATGTCGTGCACTGTACCCACAATAGCATTGTCTCTGCATAACTTCCACCGATGTATCAATCTTCCACAGCTTTGATGCTTTTCCTGACATATAGGGCTGCACACCCATTTACCCTTCCTCTATCCCTCCCAAAAATTGTGTAAACAAGGATTGTTAGGTCCCAGTCATTATTTTCTGGGGCCCAAGTTTCTATAATGGCTGTGAGAGCCATCTCAGTGTCTGCCATCATTGCCAGGAGATTGCTGATTTTATTACCCAGACTCCTGGCATTAAGGCAGACCCCCTTCCATCTACCTCCTGATCCGACTTTTGCCTTTTACTCGTCTTCCCCCTTTTTCTTCCCTCTTCTCCTTAACTTCTTGTTTTTCATGTTGATTGCTGGCTTTGTGAACCCTTCCTCCTTGGTCCCTTACCTTAGTCCAGTTTGTACCTTAACCATATTGTTGCCAACAGTGCTTCTTTGAGTCACCAGATTAGGAGAGTACTAGCTAGGTTCCGTTTACTTTAACCTCAGTCTGCTGGCGCTCATCCAATTCTGTATCTCCTGTAGGCAGTTGTAAAACATGGAGACTGTATCAGATTCCTGGCCGGGTACAAAGGACATGTACAGTTGAGAATCATCTGCATAGCAGTGAAAACTCAACCTGTACCACCTTATAATGACCCCCAGTGGTAGCATATATACTGTGGACAAGATGGGAGAAAGCACAGAATCCTGCAGTACTCAAAGGGCAGACTTCGAGAGGATGAGGAATAAATTCCTGGCACCACCCTCTGTGATCTGCCCTCAAGGAATGATTGAAACCAGTTGAGGACTGCTCCATCCAGTCCACAAAAGAACCACAGGCATTCCAGCAGTACCCCATGGTCCACAGTGTCAAAGGCTGCTGAGAGATCAAGGAGAACCAAGATGGAACGGGATCTCCAATCTCTCACCAATAGAAGGTCATTAAGAACTCGAACCAGGGCAGTCTCAGTGCTATGCCTTTTCCTGAAGCTAGACTGGGGAGGATCATAGATATTATGGCTAGATAAATGATTCTCCAGCTGCAAAGCAACCACTTTCTTGATAACCTTTCCTATAAAAGGTAGGATAGAGACTGATCTGTAGTTGGCAGGGCAGTCTGGGTCCAGGGAAGGCTTTTTCAGCAGTGGCCTAACCACTGCCTCCTTGTACCCAATAGCTCAGTATGAAGTCCGAACCATCCATTGATTCTCCTGATACAAAATGGCTGCCTAGAGTATAATGAGTTAAGGGATCTGGAAAGATCCCTCTCTCCAAGGAAATCCAGACTATCTGAGCTAGGACTGGGCCAATAACCTCAACAAACCCTACAAGAAGTCTTGTTGGGCCCGGGTCCAAACTACAGCAAGTTGGTCTCACAGTCTGGATGATCCTCAGTATATCCATGATTACTGGCTGGCTGAAGGCAGACCACGTCATTTGGGTGTTAGTACCATTCGGTAGGCCACCACAAAAACCCATGGGAAAGCACTGGATGATCTCTGTCCTGATGGTGAACACCTTATCAGTGAAGAACTGAGCAGACTCCTCACACTTTTCCTGTGACAATGCTCCTCCCGCCTGTAGACAGACTGGATTGCAAAATCTGTCCATGATCCATAAGAGCTGGACTGGTCTGTTTCTCGCTGCAGCAGTTTCCCTAGACAGAAATTCTATTTTCTTATGAGGAATTGCTGATTGGTAGACCTCATAATGGTCCAACAACCTAAGTCTGTCCAACTCCAGATGAGTTTTCCGTCAATGTCCTCCCGGTGAAGTCAAGCACCTGAGTCTCCTCCAGGGAGGGAAAGCAATTTGGCATCTGGATAGTGTGGGGCCACTTAACATCCTTGTGGCTACCCCTGCCTCCCTCCTTTACCCCTCCCCAATACTCTCCACTGGCCTGAGCCAGTGGAACTTTGGGGGAGTGAGGGTGTGGGTTGTGGGCTCAAGCTGAGTCAGTGACACAGCTAAGATATCTCTTCCCTTGCTGCTACAAGTGATTCATTGAGCTCCACAAAGGTCCTGCGGAAGGGTCGTTGCCCCCTCATCTACAGCATAACTCAGGAGAAGAGCAACCTTAATCTTCATAGTCATAGTTGATATGATAAGTACTATTTTGTGGTGTCAATGGTAACAAGTACAGTGATTAAAACCTAGCAGGTAATCTCTGAGTCCCTTTTTGAATCCCCCAGAAGGAGTTGCTATCCTGGATATTTTCTGGAAGCATGTTCCAGAGGAGTGGGATATAGGCAGAGAATGACCTCAGCCCTTGGGAGGACCTTATTTTGGGCACCCTAAGGAGCTGCCAGTTGGATGCTCTGAGAGTTCTGCTGTTGTTTTTAGCTAATAACATGTGTGCCAGGCTTGGGGGGCATTTTCTAGCCTAAGTTTGTAGGCCATGCATTGTACTGAGTAGCTTAGTCTTCCTTCTAATGATAGCTAAGACAGGGTTTGAAGCACCTGGCAGTGATGTTCCCAGGACAGGGCACCCACTGTGAACTGGCTTACCCTATGGTATAAGGCATGAAGCTTTTGCATCTCTACATTTTTAACTGAATGTAGGATTGGAGAGCCTTAGAACAGGGTAGGTAGTAGGGTGGCAGTTGTCATCTTTAGCCAGGAGTCCTGAGTGAGGAAGGGGTTAAGATGATATAATAGACCAAGTTTCTGATTCAACGCTTTGGTCAGCAGGTTAATGTGCACCTTGAAGGAGCAGTTTAGGCCTATGGTAATTCCTAGCTACTTTATGGAATCTACTACCTCGACAATAGTGCCGTTTGAGAGAGAGTGGGTGTGAAATGGAGTGACCTGTCAGGTCCCAGGATTTTAGGGCCAAATAATATGGCCTTGGTTTTTATGCCATTTAGTACGAGCTTGTTGTTTTCTAACCAGCCCTCGAGGCATGACAGGTTTTATGCATTAGAGGCAAGTTACCCAGATGCTGAGGATCAGTTGATACTATGGTGCACCCCAGATCGGGAGTTGTCAGGTTCCCATTTTCTTCAGTACTGCTGGCAACAACACAAGACTTACCTGATATGCTCAGGGACAGGGTGTGCCATGGACCTGCAGTCTCTCTGTGGATGTCCTGCAGATGCCTCAGATACAGATGCCTTACTGCTGCTCTGTGCAACTTACACAATGAGACATAAGCATGATTGGACAAGCTGATAGCACAAGCTTCATTTCAGGGTGATTTTGCTATTCCAATAGGGTTACTCTCTCATGTTGTTTAATTGTTTACTGCTTCCAGGGCCAGATTAACAGTGGGGCAAATGGGGCAAATTTCCTGGGCCCTCCCACCAAAAGGGGCCCCCATGATATCCTGCACATTTGCAATGAGCTACCATAATTGGATGTCCTGACCACACAAGCAATTTAAAGTTGTAAACTTCCCTTGAAAGTAAAAAAAAAGCACTCTGTTTATTTGCCAGCTGGGGGGGTCACATGTTCACGCTACCAATAGTCAGGTGATGTAGCAGTGAATGCGCATGTCTCTCTGAGTCTGTAGTGTAGAGCCTGCCCTGCCCCATCTCAGTCAGACATTTTGTCGATGACGATTGGAAAGCCTTTCTTAGCTGCTAGTTACTTGTAGACTTGTTGTTTGTACCACTCTTTTTGTGAAGAAGTACTTCCTCATATCTGTTCTGAGCATCCCCCTCAAACTTCATAGCATGTCCCCTTGTTCTTGAGCATCTTTTCCTCTGAAAAATGCTTCCTTCTTGAACCTTATTTATACCCTGTGAGGTATTTGAATGTTCCTATCATATCCCCCCTCTCCCTCCTTTCTTTCAAGCTGTACATATTGAAGTTCTTCAATCTCTCCTCATAGGGCTTATGATGCAGACCCTGCATTATTTTGGTTGCCCTCCTCTGGACTGCCTCTACCCTGTCAATGTCCTTCTAGAGATGTGGTCTCCAGAACTGGTCACAGTACTCTAGGGTAGGTCTTACTAGTGACTTATACAGTGATAACACCACCTCTCTCTTTTTGCTGGTGATACCCCTCCCTATGCAGTCTAGCATCCCACTAGCTCTCCCCACTGTCTTGTCACACTATCTGGCCTCCTTTAGGTCATCAGCTATGATTACCCCATGTCCTTTTCCTGTTTGGTGATGGCTAATATTGCTCCCTCCATTTCTTACTCTGCTCCTGGATTTCTGTGTCCAAAGTGTAGTATTTTGCACTTCTTCACACTGAAATTATCTGCCACACCTTTGACTTCTCTAGCTTTCTTAGCTCTCTATTCATTGTTTCCACACACCCCTGCAGTGTCCACCCTGTTGCAGATTTTAGTCTCATCTGCAAAGAGGCATACCTTCCATTCTAGCCCCTGTGCAATGTCACTAATAAAGACATTGAAGACGACTGGCTGCACTACTGATGCCCATGGCACATCGTTGGTTGCCCTCCCTTCCTCTTAGTGATTTCCATTTACCACCACCCTCTGTCTCCTGTCCCCCAACCAATTTCTTATCCAGTTTACCACCTTTGAACACAATCCCAGGTTTCCCAGCTTGTTTATGAGTCTCCTATGTGAAATGGTGTCAAAAGTCTTACTGAAATCTTGGTAGGCCACATCCTGCGCTCCACCTTGATCTACTTACCTGGTCACCAAGTCAAAGTGATCTATCAGTCCAAACTAAAATGCTCTATTTGCACTCTGCACATTAAAGCCATGTTTATTTTCTGGATGAAGTGAAGTGCTTGTTTATTTTGGTTTACAAAGAAATCTATCAGATTTGTTTGACATGAACTCACCCAAGTGAATCCATGCTGCCTCAGATCTTGTAGGCCACTGGATTCAATATTTTAAAATCCTCTCCTTTACTAGTCATTCCTTTAATTTCCCCACCACTGAAGTTAAGCTGACTGGCCTATAACTTCCAGTCTCCTCTTTGCTCCCTCCTTCAGTCCTACAGAACCACTCCCAACTCCAGTCAGTGTTTGAACAAGGCTGTCAGAGGTGCAGCTAGCACCTCCCTGAGCTCCCTCAATATCTTATGATGCACCCTGTCCAGCTCCATCACTGGAGTTGGGAGTGGTTCTGGAGGACTGGAGGAGGGCAGATGTAGTCCCATTTCATGAATGTGGGAGCAAAGAGGAGGCTGGAAATTACAGGCCAGTCAGCCTGACTTCAGTGGTGGGGAGATTAATGGAATAATTTTCAGTGATCTGTAGAAAGAGCAAGGATCCAGGTACACTTCAGAAAAGCAGCTCCAGCCCGGCTTGCTAGCCGTGAACTCAGTTGGTGGATGGTGCCTGAATTGGGTCAACTATAGGCTGATTCAGCACTCTGTCTCTCCTTGATTGGCTTCCACTCCTGGGGATTTGAATTGCCTGCCTCCTTCCCCTGGAGCTCATATCTCTGCTACCTAAATTTCTTTTCTTTTCCTAACCTCTGCAACTGAATCTGTAATGAGCCTAATGTACCCACTGCTGAGTTTGAATTGTTTGAGTAGGGAACTACAACCATTTCAGAATTGTTAGATTAGGAAACTATAGCCATTTTTGAAGTGTTTTTTTCTGCCTTAAGCTATTGAAATACTACCCCCATACACTTTTCTATTTGCAAGTTATACATCTCTACCACTTGAGGGCACTGTTCCTAAGCCAGCACTACTCAAAGGGCAAGAATCTTTCTATCTTTCTGACACATAACCTGACTTTAAACTAGGTTCTACTTACAGCTTCCCCTCCACCTTATCTAGACTGTCACTTAACTAGACATTACAGAATCACCTTTCTCTAACCACTCCAAATCGTCTGCAAAAAAATTAAAAATAATAATAATAAACCTTGCCTGGCCCTCACATACCACAGAATGCTGACTTTACAAATAAGCTGCCTACTTCTCCTTACTCTCTTTACTGTCTCACGTCTTCCCATGCCATCTAGCCATGCGAACCTTGTAAATAAACCCTCAGTAACCACTCTTGCTTATTCTCTTCCTCTAATTTCAGCCCCTTTGTTCCTGATGTTGGGATCCCCCACTCCATTCCTCCAACTTTGGGCTCACCATAATTTTCTACCCTGTGCCTCCCTCTCTTCTATCCCTAACTCCTAAGCATCCTGTGCTCCCTATCTATTCAATTTGCTGCTTCTTATTATCTGCCTACCCCCTATAGCCCGGTCACAACTAAGTAATGGTACAAAAGTTCAAAGCTCCACTTTAAAATCTTTCAAAGCTCCACTTTAAAATCATCTCCCTTCTCCTATTATCCACTGGGGATATAAACCCCTAACCCTGGCCCCCTCTATCAAACATGCAGGCAGCCCCTTTCCCACACATGCCATCCTCTGCCTCCAACAAGCCAACCCTCCCTCATGGTCTTAAAATTCTCCACCTTAACATAAGAAGTCTACTACCTAAACTAGTCCTGCTTCAACCCCTAGCACTATTACTGGCCCCTGACCTCCTCATAATAACCGAAACCTGGTTAATTAATAAAACACGTGATCCCAGTATATACATCCCTACAATATCACCCGACAAGATCAACCAGGTAGGGGCAGCAGTGCAGCTATTTACACTTCATCCTACATTCGTACTACCCCGGTCTTATCTGTATCGATCCCCACAGCTTACGAAGCCTTTGTCTTCAGGGTCTACATGCCTTACTGCATACCAATCTACTTTGGCTGTAATTTACTGCCAGCCAAGCCTCTCCCCTACTATTGCCTCTAATCTTCTCTCTCAAATTTCTACCCTCACTTCAAACAGAGAACTCTATATACTAGGTGACTTTAACCAAAACTGGCCTGACCCCTCCCCATCCAAGCTGTGCAACAACATTGCGGCCCTTAACTTAATGCAATTGATGCACGAGCCAACCCGACTAAATAGTAAATCAGGCAACCACTCAGTTATCAATTGGGCCCTAACCTCACATGTTCAGAGTAATCAAATCAAGCCTCCTCCCAGATGCGCTCAGTGACCATCATATGATCTACTTGGTCCGCAAATTCCACCGCCCAAAAGCCCCACATAAAACAATGCTTGTCTGCTTATATAAATCCCCTAGACCTTACCCATATCCTATATGACCTAGCCCACACAGACAGGTCTACTATTTCCTCTGCTACCACAGATAACGAAGCCCTGGAATATTTCCAAGGCCACTTTCTTAACATCTGGAACAAATATGCACCATTTCAGCGCACTCAAGTATGTGGGAACCACCTCCTGTGGATCACACTGGAATTGATGGCATGTATATGAGAGCTCGAGACCTGGCTTGGAAGGATCACAAAGTCTCTAAATCAAATGCTGACCATGAAAGATATCGAACCCTCAGAAACACTGGCTCCAAGGCTTCAAGGCTCGCCAAGTCTGAATACATTAGATCCACCTTTGATGCTAACATAGGTATCCCATCAAAATTTTGTAAAGTTATTAACTCCCTCTTCTCTCCCCCAAATACAAAACTCCACTCATCTATATCAATAATGCCCTTATGTCTGTCCACCTCTCAGTTGCCAATGAATTCAACTCTTACTTTACCTCATGTACTGCTGCTGTACTGGCTTCTTTTCCTCATACCCAACCAGTCGCATCTGTCTGCAATAACTCACACCCAAGCACCCTCCCTAGTGACCTTTTCTCTTTCTCTCCAGTCTCACTTCATGATACTCTAAATGTTCTCCTTGCTTTCGGCTCATCTAAGGGTTCCTCACCTGATGGCCTTGATCCCAAACTTCTCTTCCTCTCTCCTCATGCCACTTGTTCACCACTTTCTGCCTTACTAAACCTTTCTTTCTCACTGGCCTCTGTCCCTGACCCATGGAAGCAGGCTGTAGCCCTTCCACTACCCCAGGGAGGTGACCCTTCTATGCCTGGGAACTATCGGCCAATCTCTCTCTCTCTCTCTCTCTTACCTAGTCTCGCTAAGCTTCAGGAGCACCTGGTCTTCTCCCAACTCTCCTCTCACCGCTCCGACTCTGCCTTTTTCACTCCCTACCAATCTGGGTTTAGGAAAGATCACTCCACTACCACTTCCTTACTTAGGCTCACTGATTCCACACTCTCAGGTATGGACAGTGGTCTAATCACATCTGCAATCTTTGTTGACCCTTCAAAGGCTTTTGACACTGTCTCCCACCCTCTCCTCCTAGATAATCTTCAATCTGCTGGCCTATCTGATTCAGCAACGAACTGGTTTAGGTCCTACCTAACAGGCTGGACAGTCAGTCAGAATTGCTGATTCCACCCCCCCCCCACTCCAGATTAATGCTGGCATACCCCAAGGCTCTGTCCTTGCCCCCCTACCTTTCTTCATATTCCTTAATGACCTCCCATCAGTGTGTACCTCCTCCATCCATATCTATGCTGATGATACTGTCCTGTTCTACTCTGGCCAGTTGCCAGCTGATGTCACTTCCACACTTCAGCATGACTTTGAGAATGTTCAGCAATGGCTAAGCTCCCATCAGCATTTCCTCAACACCAAGAAAACAGTCTCCATGACCTTCGGCACTAGACAGAGACTCTCTAGGCTAACTAAATTGCCCTCCTTCCACACCCTTGATGGCTCTACTCTGGAGGACACCTCCTCCCTTAGGTATCTCAGGGTCTGGTTAGACCAGAACCTAAACTTCACTGGACACATAGACTCCATCCTGAAATGGCTGCACTCCAAATTAGGTGCCCTTATGAGTACCAAAACTGCCTACCTTTACAGGCTAGGCAGTAGATTGTCCAGAAAATGATTCTACCCTTCTTTGACTACTGTGATGTAGTCTACAGTGCCACACCAAAGTCATCCTTAACTCATTCTATCTGATGCCACCATTTTGGGTCAGGTTAAGCAATGGATGGTTCTGATGCCATATGGTGCTAATGGGTAAAATAGGTTAACCAGATTGGACACCCATTTCTGTGCTTTCTGTCGTTAAGCTCTGAATGCCCCTTCCTTTACCCACCACTGTGATCTATATCGCTCTCTAGCTTTTCCTTCCCTGGAAAACCACTGTCTAACCCACTGCATAAAATGTGTCTATAAATTCTGGTTTGATATGCTTCCTCCTTACCTTGCCTCTTCACTGTCCTCCCGCTCCACTGCTCCTCTCTCCCTCAGATCCAGTGACTCCAGCACCCTAGCTATACCATGGTGCACCACCTCTATAGGCCAATCGTCATTCTCCTATAGGTTCCCTAAGTTCTGGAGCTCAATGCCTCACCAAATCAGGCACTCCTCCTCCCCGTGGTCCATTTCGACCTCCCTCCTCAACTTCCTCTCTCCATCCTGCAGCTCTTCCTAATTTCCCCTCTGGCTTCCCCATCCCCTTTCCCAACCTAGCACTTAACATGAGGAGAAACCAGTGTATTTTATTGCACTTCTTTGTCTGCATTGTGTGTATTAACCCTTGCTGTGCCGCGGACTGATATATCAGTCCTGAATACCTAAATGTTCTAATTCTGTTGACAGCCTAAGGGTTAAGTCTGCTGTGTTGTTAAATTTGTCCTCTTGCATCAAATCTCAATGATTATCTAATGCTACTAACGGATTTGTTGGTTTTTTTTTCCTCTGTTGCTTCCTGTTTTGTATTACCTTTGGAAATGTGTTGATTATTGTATATATACTTTTCTGTAATACTGCATGGAAATGTGCTTTTGATTGCTGGACTCCCATGTTCCCCTTCCCCCGGGATGCTCCACGAGATGAGCAATTTTATATATCGTTCAGAGTGCCTTTCCTGGTGAAACTTTTCAATAAATAAATAAATAAAATAAAATGGTGCCTGGACTGCACCGTGTGTTCCATGTTCTGATGCTTATTAAAGAAACAATTCCACTGAAGTGGGATATTCAGGTTACTGAAAATGTTCATTCCTTCCTTCTGTTAATGAACATATCATGTAGGATGATGAAACCAATAGTGCTACAGTATTTGCTCTATAGCAGTATATCATGCTAGAGGAGACTGCATTTGACGAACACACATGCTTTTATGTTAGTCTCAGAGGTCAAGTGGTGCTGCCGATCCTTGAGGAGGAGGAAACACAGAAAAATAGAATTTGTTGGCAGATAAGGACCACCTGGTCCACCTAGTTTGCCCATTTTCCCTTCTTATTCTGCCACCACAGACCCTACCTGGTCTTCAGCCACATTCTCCCCCCTGCTTTGAGACCAGTTTTTCTTTATACCTATCCCATGCATGTTTGAAGCCCACCACAGTTTTTGCCCCCGCTACCCCCAATTAAAGGATGTTCCAGGCATCCACCATCCTGTCAGTGAAGAAATACTTCCTGACATCTCTGCCAGACTTCCTCCTCCAGCTTCATTGCATGCCACCTAGTTCATGTACAGCTTTTCTAAAAAAATACTCTTCATGCCCTTCCTTCCAGAGTGTACATGTTCAGATCCCTCAGTTTCTCCTCCTAGGACACTTGGTGCAGTCCCTTCATCACTTTTGTTGACCTTTTTTGGATGGCCTCTATCCTGTCAACCGTATGTCCTTTCTGAGGTGTGGCCTCCAGAGCTTGACCCAGTTATTCAGATGTGGTCCCACTAATGAGTTATACAGTCATTGATACATGAGGAGGAGAAGGAGAGTAATTTAACCATTGGCTGTTATTCTGCTGCCAGTGACCAGGTTGTGGTGGTGATTCTTGAGGGGAAGGAGGAGGAGGAGAAAGAGTCTTTAAAGCCATTGTTCTTTTCATTGTTCTCTGGTGCCAGAAACTTGATAGTTCTGCTGGTGTTTGAGGAGAAGGAGGGGGAGATGGAAAGTCATGAAGCCACTGCCTTTTATTCTGGTGCTGGAGAACGGGTTGTTCTGCAGGTCCTTTAGGAGGAGGCAGGGGAAACAGACAGACATGAATTCAATGGCTTTTATGCTGGTGCTTGAGAGCAGCCTGTGCTGCTGGGCTCTGAGGAGAAAAAGAAGGAACAGGAGAGTGTTAATAGCCACTGGCCTTTATGCTGGTTATATAAATTGGGCTGTGCTGCTAGTCGTGGAGGAGTAGGATGAGGAGAAGGACAGTCATGATGCCACTGGCTTTTATGTTGGTGCTGAAGACCAGATTATGCTGTTGATTCTTGAGGAGGAAGAGGAGGAGGAGGAGATGGGAGAGCATGAAGCCACTAGTTTTTACACTGGTGCTAGACACAAGGTTGAACTGCTGATCCTTGAGGAGGAGGAAGGGGAGGAGAGCCATTGAAGCCCTAGCTTTTATGCTGGTGCCCGAGACAAGGAAGAAGAGATGGAGAATCTGAAGTCACTGGCTTTTGTTTTTGATGGAGACAAGGCTGTGCTGCTGGCCTTTCGGAATGAGGAACAGAAAGATAGTCTTTGAAGTGACTTGCTTTTAAGATGGTGCCAGAGATCAGGCTGTACTGCTACTCCTTGAAGAGGGGGAAGGTCACAAAGCCACTTGCTTTTACACTGGTGATATAGACTAGGTGTTGCTGTTGATACTTGAAGAAGAGGAGGAGGAGGAAGAAGAAAAGAAAAGCCTTTGAAGCCACTGTTTTTTCACACTGGTGTGTGAGACCATGTTGTGCTGCTGATCTGTGAAAAGGAGGAAAAGGAGAGTCTTGGAAGTCACTGGCCTTTACACTGGTGCTGGAGACTGTGTTGTGCTGGTGGTCTTAAAGAAAGATCTGAAGAAACACCAGAGGAGAAGGCAGGACAAGAAGCTTTTTCTTGCTGTTTCATGCTGGATTCCACTGCATCCCTGCCCCTTGGGTAAAGGATCCCCTTCTGTCATTTTCAGGTGTCAACAAGCATAGCTTGTAAGCACCTGTTGTGGTCATACATACTCTTTTTCCTGCATTTCAGTCAAGTTTAAGGATGCATTCAGTGGGAGTGATTTGGCCGCAAGATGTCATTAGTGATGTTAGTGATAGGACAAATAGCAAGGCAGATTTATTCATTGCTGCACATGTTCTCAGATGTTACCTCCTCAGCCATTGCTTGCCCAGTCAAACAGCAATACTGGCTCAAGCTGTTAGTCACTATGGTGATTCTTCATTTCCATTTCCATTCCCCATTTCCCTTCTATATGCCCACCCAAACAGCAGCGCTGGCTTGTTGGTCTGATGGCATGTGGTTATAATGTCACGGACAACAGCCTGGCAATAAATGCCGAAAGTAAAATGTCACCCTTGAAAATAAGGTAAGGAAACATTGACCTTACAAAGTGCACACCATTTAAAACAATGGGACTTCTTTGTTTTGTTGAAAGGCTCACCATGCACCCCCAATGTGGGGGCTTCACCCCAGACTTAAAATAAGCAACTCTGGTGGGGTCGTGGACTTTGGGGATGGGGAGAAAATCAGAAGGGAGAAAACACTTTAAAAAAAAAATAAAAATAGCTACACTCAGAGACCTTGGGAGGAAGCAAACTGTGGTCCCAGGTCCCCTTCCCTGCCGTATGCCGGTGACTTAGCCACTCCATCATGGCAGCAGCTTGACCAGGCACCACACACACACACACACACAGCAACTTTCACCCATCCAAGTAACAGTGCAGAGTGAAAGGGGTAGAGGTAATTCCCTACCGCTATTATACCCCTGTCCCTCTAAAGCCTTTTGCACTTTACACAGCGTGGTTATTATCCTGCTCTTCATGAAGCTCTATGTTGACCCATTACAGGTCTGCTGCCCCCCTTCCCAGCCAATTGTTTACACCACTCTAACTCACGGCAATCCCAGGACTCAATATTTTGTGCTCCAACCTCCCAGTGGGAATGAAACCAGACCTCAGGCACCAGAGCAACATTACTGACTGGAAGGAGCCCTGCATTCTTCACACTATGAGGAAAAGGTATGCAGCTGGGAGGATATCAAGAGGGGCTTACACGTGTAACAACAACACAATGAAGCCCTCAACATGACTGTGAGCATTTCTGTAGCTGTTCAACTGACCAGATATACTATTCTAGAGAAACTTGGCAGCATGAATCAATCACTAAGAATATTGCAGAGTTTTATTGAGAGCAACTCATTAAACCCAAATTGGGTTGTGGTTTGTTTGTGTGCTGAGTTTGCCCTCAACAAAATTTTGCAATATCCGAAATGATTGATTCAGGCTGCTACATTTTCTAGACCAGTATATCTAGTCAACTGAAGGGTTATAGAAACACTTGTGCTCTGTGTTGAGTGCTACAGCATTTTGTTGTATGAGAGAAGGGTGAGGAGCTCTGGCAGGAAGAATTGCCAAAAAAAGCTAACTCACATGTTGTGCTGTTGCGGTGAGGGAGCAGCTGTTTGAGCAAGGTAATCTCCTAATCAACTTGTTGGGCATGTAAGCATCAATGCAGAGGCACTGTAGGAGTTAGTTTGTCTAAAAGTTCCATTCAGTGTGATAAGAAGCAGTATCTACTGCAAGCAAGTGGTGCAATAATAGTGCAAAACTGTCAATATTAGTTTCAGCTTTATTTTGCAGGTTAAGCCACAGGGGTCGTTCCTTAGGCAACCAGTACAGGAGCACACTCAAGAGCAAGCAATGTTGGACCTTGTGCTCACCAATGGGGACAGTATTACAGATGTCAAGGTGGGTGGCCACCTGGGGAGCAGTGATCACCATACAGTGTGGTTTAATCTAAGAACTGTGTCAGAAGTGAACCACACAAAGGTGAGGGTCCTGGATTTCAGGAGGGCCAATTATACAGTGATGGGAGAATGACTCATGGATGTCTTGGCAGGGTGGGAGGACTTTGGAGGAGTGGAGGAACAGTGGGCAAAGCTAAGAGGGGCCATATTGAAAGCAACAAACCTTTGTGTCAGGCAGGTATGAAAAAGGAAAAGGAGACCGCTATGTTTCTCAAAACAGTTGGCTGACAGAGAGACAGAGAGAGAAAGACAGGATGGAGGATAGAGATGTGTATCTAGAGAAGCAGTGTGAGGCAGGGAAAGCATGCAAGCTTGCAAAGGTGCAAACAGAGGAGAAGACAGCATATGCAGTAAAGAATGGAGACAAGACTTTGTTTAGGTATGTTAGTGAAAGGAGAAAGACCAGGGAAGGGATTGTAAGGCTAAGGAGGGCAAGGCAAGGCAAGGCAAATTTTATTTTTCTGGCACCCAATCACAGAGGCTCTGGGCGCCATACAAACACACAAGAATTTAGAAAGATATCATCTCACAATATAATAAATAATCACATGTCAGAATAGGCAATGTCCTGGATGTAAATAGTCACCCTATTTACTTTAAAAAGGGTCTGATAATCTATGCTCTCATCCAGTGTCCAAGAAATCCTGGCTGAATAGATAACACTTAAGGCGGGCTTTAAATACCTTCACAGAAGGGGCCTCCCTCACCAATGGCGGAAGTGAATTCCACAGGACCAGGCCGGTGATACTAAAAGCTCTATCGCCAGCAGTTTTCAACCTCATCCTGGGAATCACCAGGAGGCCCCTTGAGGAGGATTGTAGGGAGCAGACCAAGGCAGCGGGTGTAAGAAGGTCCACCAGGTAGCAAGGGCCCAGTCCATGTAGGGCTTTAAAGGTGAGCAAGCCCACCTTAAAAAGCACCCTTGATCGAACCGGCAGCCAGTGCAATTCCCGCAGCACCGGGGTGACGTGACAGTATTTCGACTGTCCAGTCAACATCCTGGCAGCTGCATTGTGCACCAGCTGTAGTCGATGGAGAGTGTCTCCGGAGACCCCTAGGTAGAGCGCATTACAGTAGTCAAGCCTAGATGTTACAAATGCATGCACCATGATGGGGAGGTCCAGAGGTGGAATCAGGTGCCTAATCCTGGCAATGTTTCTCAGATGAAAAAACTAACCTTGACAACAGATGATACTTGATGTTCCATTGTCAAACTGCCATCTAGAACCACGCCAAGATTATGCACCTTAGAGGAGGCCATCAATGGGGCAGAGCCTAGAACTAGTCCCGTATCTGCCACAGAGGCCATCCTATCATGCCTCCTGTTCAACTCCACCACCAGTACCTCCATCTTATCAGGGTTCAGTCGCAACCAGCTAGAGGCCATCCATTCATTGATCTCGGCCAGACAGTTGTTTAATACTTCCACTGCATTGGATGTCCCTGGGGCAAAGGATAAGTACAGCAAATGAAAAACCAAACTGTACTTCCTAATGATCTCACCCAGGAGTAGCATATACATGGCAAACAACATCAGTGACAAGACCGAACCCTGAGGTACCCCACAAGACAGAAGGCTTGGGGAGGAGGAGAAATTCCCCATCACCACCCTTTGCCTTTTGTTTGCCAAAAAGGACTCAAATCAGCCAATGACAGTGCCGGTGAGTCCACAAAAGTCCCTCAGGTGGTTGAGTAACACGCGATGATCCACCATGTCAAAAGCTGAGGAGAGATCAAGTAGAATGAGAATTGTCCCCTCACCTCGATCCCTCGCCCTGAGAAGATCATTAAGCCTCCAAACTAATGCAGTTTCTGTTGAATGTTCTGCATGAAAACCTGACTGGAGCATCTTGTAGATATCAAATGCCACAAGGTGTTCTCCCAAGTGTTGCACACCACAATCTTCTCCACAAGCTTTCCCAGAAATGGCAAGTTGGAGACCGGTCGGTAATTCACCTTGATGTCAGGGTCCAGTGATGGCTTCTTCAGAAGGGTCCTCACCAGCACCTCCTTCAAGGCATCTGAAAAGACCCCCTCCAACAAGGAACATCGGAAAATCAAGGTGAACATCGGTCCAACAGTGTCAGCACATCTCATTAAGAAACACGTCAGCACCGGGTCCAGCTCACAATATGTGAGCTTTAGTTTTGAGGCCACCTCAATGACATCGGCCACCTCCACTGGTTTAAACTCTCCCCAACCAGGCGGAGTGCCATGTAGACAATCCATGCGACCACTTTCGGCCATAACTTGGCTCACTGGCGGAATTCTCAGTCTGATGGCGAACACCCTGTCCGAGAAAAAATGAGCTAACTCATTGCACAAAGCTTCAGAAACTGCTTTTCTCGGCTGTTGGCAGGCTGGATGTAATAGCCTGTCCACAGTCTGAAAAAACATAGCAGGTCATTTTCTCCCAGCAGCAATCTCCCTGAATAGGAACTCTGTCTTCTTACGGTTGATTGCCCCCTGGTACACACTATAGTGTGTATGCAGGGCCAGTTTATCTGCCTCCAACATGGTCCTCTGCCAGCAGCACTCCAACCTCTGACCCTTGATCTTCAATGCCTTGAGCTCCCCATCAAACCATGGGGACCTCAAGTGAGAAGATCTGGGTCATACACAGACCTGCGCAAGGGAGTCGAGTGCCTCAGTCATTGACCTATTATAGGTGGCAACTGCTTCACCCACACCTCCCCTGCATGCACTGTCCACACTAGGGGGATTGTCTGTAAGAGGACAATGATAAATCAGATGTCCTGAACAATTATTTTTGTTCAGTTTTCACAAATGAAAGGGACAATGAGGGATCACAGATCTGTGTCAGGGGCATCAAAGGAAGCGGTGTGGACACTAGTCTATTTACAGAGGAGAGAGCCCTGACAGAACTTGCAAATCTTAAGGTGGACAAGACAATAGGGTCAGACAGGATATATCCAAGGTTTTTGAGGGAGCTCAGAGAGGTGATGACTGCGCCTCTGACAGTCCTGTTCAACCACTCACTGGAAATGGAAGTGGTCCCGGAGGACTGGAGGAGGGCATATGTAATACCCCTTCACAAAAGTAGGAACAGGAAGGAGGCTGGCAATTACAGGCCAGTCAGCCTGACTTCAGTGATGGGGAAATTAATGGAATAGCTACTTGAAAGAAAGGATTGTGAAATATCTTAATTCCAGTTTCTTACAAGATTTCAGCCAGCATGGATTTACTAGGGGAGGTCATGTCAAACTAATCTTATAGATTTCTTTGACTGGGTTGTCAGGGAAGTAGATCAGGGTGGAGTGGTGGATGTGGCTTACCAAGATTTCAGTAAGGCCTTCAACACTGTTCCACATAGGAGGCTCATGAACAAGCTGAGCAGTCTAGGAGTGGGACTAAAAGTGGTAAACTGGGTAAGAAATTGGTTGGAGGATAGGCGACAGGGGGTAGTGGTAAACAAAGTTCACTACAGGGGAAGGAGGGTGACTAGTGGAGTGCCACAGGGATCAGTACTGTGACCAGTCCTCTTTAATATCTTTATAAGCGACATTGCAGAGGGACTAGAAGGGAAGGTATGTCCTTTTGCAGATGACACAAGAATCTGCAATACAGTGGACACACCAGGTGGGTGGAAAACATGAATAGATATCTAGGTAAGCTTGAGGAGTGGGCTAGAAAGTGGCAACTAAGTTTCAATGCAAAAAAATGCAAAATCAAGTGCTTGAGGCGTAGAAACCCTGGGTCAGAGTACAAAATGGGGGTCGTGGTAGTGGCGACCACCAAACAGGAAAGATGCCTGGGTGTTATCATATCTGATGACCCAAAGGAGGCCAAACAGTGTGATAAGCCAGTGGGGAGAGCCAGTGGGATGCTAGGGTGCATAGGAAGGGGTATCACCAGCAGAAAGAGGGAGCTGGTGATACCTCTGTATCAATCTCTGGTGAGACCCCACCTAGAGTACTGTATCAAGTTCTGGAGTCATCATCTGTGAAAGGACATAGACAGCGTTGAGGCAGTCCGGAGGAGGACAACTAAAATGATGCAGGATTTGCATCAAAAGCCCTATGAGGAGAGACTGAAGGACTTCAGTATGTACATTCTGGAGGAAAGAAGGGAGAGGTGGAATATGATAAAGACGTTCAAATACATCAAAGGTATAAATGAGGTTCAAGAGGGAAGCTTTTTTCAGAGAAAAGGATTCACAAGAACAAGGAGTCATGAGATGAAGCTAGAGGGGTATAATCAGGGGGCATGTAAGGAAACACTTCTTCACAGAAGGGGTGGTGGATGCCTAGAACAGCCTCCCTGAGGAAGTGGTGTGAGCAAAAACTGTAATGAGATTTAAGAAGGCATGGGATAGGTATAAGGGAACCTTAGAAGCAAGGAAAAGGGTGACAGTAGGTAGGGAACATGGGCAGACTAGGTGGGCCAAGCTGTCCTTATCTGCCACCAGATTCTATGTTTCTATGTTTCTGAGTCAGAGCTGCAGTAAAGCACTAATCAATTTTCATGCTGGATGGAACAGCTGATACTGACGATGAAGCTCAGGGTTACCTGAGTTCCCAAGACAGAGACCAGGCGATTAGTTGATTGGCTGATCAAAAATGGCAACCTATAAATTGCAGCAGTTACTTAGGTAGTTCAGATACTACTGTTGTGTTACCTGAAGCTGTTTGTTATGTCTCTGCATCAATGGCTGTCTTGTTCCAAGCCACAGAAAAGGGAAAGTGAGACAGACGTTTCACTTCTTTGCACTCTCACAATGGAAACTCTAAGTAAAGCCACTGATGTTTCTGTCATTGCTGCAGAAAGTGTTGTTCAGGAGCTTACTGAGATCCAGCCTCCCTGCAGGAAGTGACATTCTGAATATACTCTGTAGCCTCCAGAGTTTCACTTTTACATTGAAACCATGCAGCTGAGTCTGGTGTTATGAGTGCTGTGCGACTTTACTACAGAAAGTATGGTACTATTAAAAAACAAAAGTCTGCTGCATGCAGATTCAAGGCAGACATGGTTAAAAAGTTACAAGTGACCTCAGTCCCCACTCAGTTGCCCCAAGTACTCTGCCTTAAACCAAGATGATGCCCCACTCTCTTGATAGATAAAATCGAAACCAAGCTTAAAAGAAAAACATACAGAGTTTGCATTTTGAAGGGGCAGTGGTTTATGCAAGGGTGATTATGGCCATGGCAACTGGTGTGGTAAAAACATGAACCAGCAACTCCTCACAGAGAATGGGGTGAACATCACATTTACAAGGCAGTGGGTATAGCAGTTCCTCAATCGTATGGGGCATTGTAACAGAAAAAGCACCAAAGCTGGGAGAAAGATGGTGAACAATTTTGATACACTGAAGACAAATTTCCTTGCCAGAATCATTAAGACTGCAAGCCACGAACTGATCCCTGCAGAGTTATTATAAATATTGATGAGACAGGGATCAGTTTAGTGCCTTTCTCACAGTGGATGATGGCCGAGTCTGGAACCAAACAGAGGTGACTGGTTTGTGCAACAAGTGCCAGGTCTTGCTGGTTTTGGGGTGCACATTAGATGGTAGCATTCTCTCTACTCAAGTCATTTATCAGGGCAAGACTGTAAACTGTCAATCAGAATACAGTTTCCCAGACAACTGGAGTATAACCCATTTAGAAAATCATTGTGCAAACACTTAGTCAATGCTGGTATTTACTGATGAAATCCTTGTGGCTTTTATAGAGTCCACAATGAAGAAAAAAGATTTGCCACAGGATAAGTTCTCCCTTTTGATTCTTAGGACCCAGTTTTCAAAGGTTCCCTAGACTGGTGCAAGTTGTGCCAAACCCCAGCCTGTTGCAAACTCTGCATGTGCCAGGAACCCTGAACTAGATTTTGGTACAGCAGGGATCCTGGCACCAAAGTCCCCTGAGTTGCCGTAAGCTGGGTGGTGCACAGAACAGGTGGCACATGGGAGGGCTTTGATGGAGGGTACCATAAACTTCTCCCACCCATTGTAAAGGTGCCCTGGGACATGAATGTTGGGAGGGCATAGGAAACCCCAGATGCTGCCTGTTATGTGGGCAAGGTGCTCTGTATTTACCCTATTGGCCTGTGTGGCAACCCTACATGTTACAGTGTCCTAAGGTGCGCACACCGCAGTGGCCAGCACGGCAGTGAGCAACAGATCATGGCAGTAGCAGTGTGCAGTCCATGAGCCTGTAACAGTAGACCTGTTGAGTACAGACCTACCAGCTTACAACAAGCACTTACAACCATATACTGCCCCTGGCCACATTGTATGCAGTGCTCTGGTGTTGTTGGATGGGCACCCAGTGTCACAGTTTAGATGCCCTCAATACACACCTCCACGTGTGCTGGCATATGTCATGGACAGATGCTGAAGGACCCCTGTGGGTGGCTAAAGCATGGCCAGACACAGGCAGCAGAAAGTGCCAATACTACTGACTTAACGATAAAGGAGGGGATGGATACAGGAGTGTGGCAGCTCTGGTCCCCCACCATCCTGTACTATTATGGACACTGTTCTGTGGTATGCATGGTGGGTTGCAACCACTACAACACTCACATATCTGTTGTGACAGGCATCAATCTGTGACAGTGAGTACCCATCCTGTGACATGACAGCACTGCCTACAATGCAACCAGGGGCAGTACACAGTTATAAGCACTCGTTGCAAGCTGGCAGGGTATGTACATGGCAGGTTTGGCGGTACAGGTTTGTGGACTGGACAATGACACTGCCATGATCTGTGGGTCTGCCATCCTGGTCACTGCTGAGTACTGCACCTTAGGACACTGTGACAGGTAGAGTTGCCACACAGCCAATACAGCAAATTCAGGGCACCATGCCCACATACCAGGTGTCATCAGAAGTTCCCCTCCACCTGACAGAGCCCTGACTTGCAGTGCAAAGGCTGTTAGACCAGCTCATGACTGTTCTAACCACAGCCAGGACTTGCGACCACAGCTGGGCTTTCAGAATCCCAATTTAGGGGATGCTGCAGCCCTGCTGTTGCACAAGCCCCCTTACGACCTGGTGCTCCACCACCACCACTTCAGGCACAATGGTGGTGCAGGGCTGCTTAGGTGCAAGGCTTCCTGATTTCGATACAGCCTGCTTTTGAAAATCAGGATTGCTGCAACATTTGGTGGAAGGTGCCACTTGCATCAGTTCCTTTTGGCACAGGCACCTTGCATGAAATTTGGCCCTTTGAAAATCGAGACCTTGATCTTTTCAGAGCACACATGACTGAACCTGTCCTCGAAAAACTCAAAGGACTTAACATCATCCCTGTTTTCATGCCAACGTCATGTACTGATATGCTACAACCTCTCAATCTTATATTTAATAACATTTTCAAGGACTTAATGAAAATGCATTTCACACAATGGTATGCTGATCTTATTTCCAATCAGCTAAAACAAAGAACACCCACATGTGAAGTCAGGGAAGACGGACGTGCGAATGACCACACTGTAAACTAAGCATGCGCAGTGTCTGGTTACTGCATTCAGCAATCTGTGTGCCCAATCCAGTGACCACATCAATGGATTCAGACATTCAGAAACTCTTGACACTGGCAGTGAATGCTTCTGTGAGTGCGTTAAAGTTATATTTATTTTGAGACTGGTGTTATCGGACTGGGGATTATAGTGTCAGCAGCCGCTATAGCCCACAGTTTACAATGTGTGCTTGTATTTTTTTTGTTTGGTTCTTTTTTAACTTTAATAAAGGTGTTGAATGAATAATACTTTATTCACAATACTTTCTTTGATTTACCTGGTAGCATGGTAGCAGCATTGCTATGGTGGACGCTACTCAAAAATGCCATTCCACCGACCACATTGTTTAATTAACTGCAGCTGTGAATGTTAAATGCAAGTTTAATTTCATTGGGGGTTTCACATCCACAAATACAGTGAAATTAAATTGGCATTAGACATTTACAGCTCTGTAGTATTTATCTACATTTTGTATAATCTGAGTCAGATTTTCAATGGCTAACGTTGCTAGGGGTAGATCCTTTACGTGTGGGATGCATCCAGTGTTAGAAAGGATCCAGATTTGCTGGTTGGCCCAGACAGTCAGGTACTTAGCCTGCAGGTATCTTGCATCACCCTGCTGGCCAGCATTTTCCTCCTGCATTTTCTTCCCCGACAGGGCATGGCATGCAATATCATCATGATGCATCCCCTGCGTGATTACTGCTATGCTTCCTTGCTGTTCTAAACTGCCTTTGCCCCAGTGTTTGATCATTTGCCAGACTCTGCAGTCCCTGCCATTTGAGAGCAGTTCTTTAGATAGATGTTCAATCCAGTATTTCCCAGTTAAGCCTCCCAATGGCCTGACTTCTCTCCCAAATCTGGCAAGTCAACACCACAAATGATAGCTCTGCCACTGCACTAGCGGGCCATCATGAGATGAGACTTAAAGAAAAATCATACCTTAAATATGGCAGGCTTAAAGGAAGGTGGCTTGCATGTGGAGCCACTGGAATAAACTTAATAGTATGAAAATGGAGCCCCCGAGATCTAAGGCGGTGGCCAGTATGCAGGCAATCATTTCAATTGCAGTTGCTCACTGTCCCAAAATTGCACTAAATGAGAGTGGTAAAGCTGAGGGATTTTGATGGTTATGTTTCTCATGGTTTGTGTATGGAGATTTGCAGCCTATATTATATCATGCCCTTTGATATGTTGACCACATCTACTGTAAGTTGATATAAAATTGTAAGTTGTGCTTAGATGTGGCCAACATAGTGGACAGCATGAAATGATATAGGTTGTATTTCTCTGTACATGGAGTACTGCATTATGAGGGCCATAATGGGGCAGGTGCCAGGACACCCACCTGGCACCATGTCAGTGTCTGTCCCTGCCAACCCCTCATGAATCGGTCCAATCCTATTGGCTGCATGACTTTCCACATGGCGCCTCCACCAGGTGCCACCTCACAACCCTGGCAGTGCTGCTGTCTCCCCGATGCCCTCTAGAGCAACCCCATACTTCTTCTGCTCCCAGCACTTCTCCTGGCAGGCCCCCCTACTCATCAGAGAGTCTGATAGTGACACAAGTCACTGAGAACACCTCCTGGGTTGTCTGACTTGAACCCCCTGTTGTCTCCATGGTGAGGCCTCGAAAATTACAAATAAGGGGATGGTGCAGCCCCACCATGGCACAAGCCCCCTTGCGACCTGGTGCTCAGGCGCTTCTGTCACAAAGGTGGCCCACAATGGTTTGGGCAGAATGCATCCTGATTTCAACATAGCCTGTGTTCAAAAATCAAGAATGCCACAAAGTTTGATACAAGGTGCCACTTGCATCACGCCCATTTGGCGCAGGCACCTTGTGTCAAACATATGGTTTTGAAAATCGGGCCCACTGTGTAAATGCTTGAAGCCCCTTGCAGTTAACTCTGACAAGCCATACATTATCCTGTTATGGCTACAAAACAGCTTATACTGCACAACAGGTCATGCTGACACATGGTGTGCCTTAAATAGTGCCAGACTAGAAGTACTCCATCCATTACTTCCAGTTTGACAATTTTTACTGAAAACACTGCTGTTTACAGCAGTATCAGTGATTCTCGCTAGCCACAACTGCTCACAAAGTCCTTAGGGTCTCCTAACACATTCTCCACTATTTTTGAGTCAGCCCACAGTCAGGCTGTCCTCCACATTCCCAGCTGCCTCTGCTAAAATCACTTAAAAGAGAGAGAGACAGAGAGGACACGACAGTACCAAGATGTACAGTAGTTTGTTTTGCAGTATGAATACCGTACAAATACTTGAAGCCCCTTGAATTTAGCTGTGACAAAACATACACTATCCTGTCACAGCTACAAACCTGCTTACCCTTTCAAATTTATGGCACCAAAAGAAAACAAAATCCTCCCTTAATTATGGGAACTGAAGAAGCGATTCTACAAGGGGGGGGTTGAGCCTTCATAGACTATGACTTCTCACCACAAGTAATGGAGCACAGGCAAAAATATGGTCCTCTATTGGTTGCACTTCAAGCCCCAAAACTAAGATTCCAAACTCTTTTACAGCTAAACTCCAAGACCTCTGCACTAAGGGGCCTGTACTCTATGATTCTACCACTGCAGCCACTGATGATCTGCAGATCATGGGACTATCAGTGGCAAAATTGCCACAACTTCAGACAACAACTTCCCACTCTGCTAAACAACTGGACTCCCTTGATCTTGCACAACAAAAATGGAAAGCAAGATCTGCAGACACTCTAAAAGATATACAGGCCCACTATAATCTTTAAAGTCTCTTTAAAGTAGTCTTTAACGAGAGTTCTGGACCCATGAACTGAATTTACAGGCACTGTGTTTTCTCCCCAGTTATCAGCTTCCTCCCAATGGCCTCTTTATCTCGTTTTACAAAGTGGATTTGGTGTAGTCACACTTCTCTGCAGAATTTTTCTTGATGAGTCGACATTAACTGATTTGCCTTGGGACACCATAATTTGAGGACTCTAAAATAGGACTACATGCTGGACATGTGTTTTCTCAACAAGCAGCTTCTTGACAGGTTCTTTTGTTTGTCTCTCCACAGCATAACCCTAATACAATTAGCAGCCTACAGTCTGGTATTGATTTTTCTTGATTATTGTCAATTTTCAGTGATGTGGGGATCAGCTTCCTATCAGCAGTTATAAGTTTATCATATGTGCACAGCTGTTTCAGGGGACTTGGAGTTGTGGATATTAAATGGTGGGTAACCCATGACCACAAAGTAATGGCCTGAGAAGCTGTCAGCCATTTGATTTACAGAGTCACAGCTCTGTTCATAGCAAGTGCAGAGAGCTGGGGGCCACCTTACAGGACTGAACATATTTGGGACCTGGGTGGGCATCTTCACAGCTCTGTGCTCCCACTACCCTCTAACACTTTTTACATCTGAGTTTTACACCGTAAACTGATTCATATTGTTACATGAGGTCCCTGCACCCTTATTGGTACCCCCAGAGGTACACCGTAGACACTTAGTGCTTAGGCATATGTTATACTAACATATAGGGCTAAGGGCATCTACCATGCAAGAGTAGATTTCAGGATTTTTTTTTTTTTATTTAGTTGTTTAACCAGGTATAGCACACTAAGCTGAAAGCTTTTTCACAGGGGCAACCTGGGAGCACAAGGAGGTTAAGTGACTTGCTCAGGGTCACACAGTATGCAAGTGGAAGTTGTGGGATTCAAACCCAGGTCTGGTCTGCTGGATGTCACCAGATTTGCAGCTCAGAGCCGATATGTAAGCATATTATTGTTATACACTTTGCTTTCTAATACATATATATTTTGCATATGTTTCTTACTCACAAGATGTTAGGACATCTGTGTCCTTGCAATGATTATGATATATAAGTCGGCATTGCCACCTTTTGGTGATTTGTACTACTACACTGATTTGTGTAAGAATTGTACTCTTTTGTTTCACAAAGTGATGACTACTACAAAATTGTATAATGTTGTCTTGGACCATGGAGCCACCTCTAATCTAGCCAATAGGGCTCATTTCTGTAACTAGAAATGTTTCTATCTTACAGTAACCAAAGTAATTATCATAGGTATTTAATGTGAGACACTGAGTCTTATACCTCAGAGACCCCAAGAGACACAAAGATACCTCGGGGTATAACAAACACTTAGCATTGGTTTCTGGTTCATACTGGTAAGAACTGCTTAGGACAACTGTGGTTTATTCTTTTGGTAGTAATAAACAAGTTTATTACTCTTATGCAACGTGTCTGTGATTCCTTGCATTCCCAATATTGCCAAGAACCTGAGAGTGAGGTTTAGACCTCCTGACAATTGGTGACCACGTGCAGGCAATATTTGGTGTTTGAGATTTCACTTGTTGCTTAAAACTTTTCCCTTCCCAAGGGGGACTGTAGGTGTGAATTCCCGCATCACTTCTCCTGTTTTCTGACCACTTTGTAGTCACTTGCAAAGTCTGGCTGCTTTTCTTGGGTGTGGTCAATGCCGACTTGACCCACTCCACTGCAGGTTTGAATTGCAAGCCCGACTGTGTGTGAAGTGTTCCTGCTGTGGAGCAATACACAGCACGGCACCTTTTTCATAGTTTGATTTTTCTTTCCCTCCCACACAATGGTCACTGTATCAAATATCTGCACAGAACTGAGCCTCGATGTCTCAAACTTCCTTGCCTCCCATGGAGGACGGGCTGACTTCGCGTGGGATGCAAGTCAATCCAAAAACCCTATACTGGGTTTTCAACCCAGTACTGTGAGAGAAGACAAACAGCCAATAAGCGTTATGCCAAAGGGTTGTTGGTCGCGGCTCTCCATGCTGCTCTGGAAGCCTCCAAAGCGAGGTTTCAAACCCTTAACCTGCAGATGGGTTTACAGGAAACAGAATGTGTTAGACTGCAGCAGAATTTGGAGTCTGAACTTCAAACCCTGCGAAATGAAAAGGATTCACTTTTGCATCATTCTGCACACTCTGGAGAGTAAGAAATTTGTATGTTGAAGCAGGAGTGTGAAAGTTTGAGACAGGGTAAGGAGCAGGCTTTGAATATGAATGACTTGTTAAGTAGTGCGAATGAACAGTTGAGCAAGGATATGGGAGTTACAGGATGAGTTAAGCTAGGTATGTAATGACTTAGAAGTGGCCACTAGGGACATTCACAAATTGTTCACCATGTACAGAGTGTTGCAGAAACAAATGCAAGATGAGGTTGATGTGAATGTTGCATATGTGAGTCATGCAGAATGTGAATCTAAGATGGCAAAACTGCGCCATCAGCGAGAGGTTCTGGCTGGACATGTTAAGGCAATGGGAGGCGTGGCCCCTGCCTTAACCATGTCTTCTGAAGGGAAGGTCTCAGATGATGACATCTTCCAGTACAATGCCCAGTCACACCCCTACTATGGCCCCGAGACCCCACCCAGCCATCCACAACAGGGCAGGTCCCCACTCCACCCACACCTTGTCATATGTTGTCGATGTCATGACGCACATCATGGGTGATGCCAACATGGCAGCCCCCCTGATAGGGGAAGAGCAGGCCCAAGTCTGGTCCTGACAGCACCACCGGTTGCCATTATTAATGTGGAAGACAGGCAGGAGATAGAAACAATGACTGAGAATGCAATAGGTAACGTACCTATCTCTGAGAGAAATAAGTGGGTCCTTAAAACCCAGATTAGACAGCTTCTGCATGAAGCTGGTACTCAGAAAAGCATGGTTCATACCGCGGCTGAGGCCACAGCCCAGGCAGCCCTGGATGGCGCCTGAGACAAGAATTCCCAGCCTGATCAACCCAATATTCCCCTACAAATGGCCTACTCTGTTCAGCCAATAGCTGACAGTATTGGTCAGTTGAGCTCATCCGACAACCTCAGCTGCCACTTGCAAAAGGTACATTCCAAATGTGAGATGCTTAGCCTCGCTGCAGACTATCTGGTCCAAATACTACACCAAACCATCGAGCCTGGATTGTGGGTCAAACTCCCTGATAATATCCGCCAGGCTGGCAACGCCACCTTTGACGAAGTTGCATCTGAACTCATTTCTGCACACAGCCCAAGTGTAGTAGGAGTGATGCTTGCACACCCTGTGAAACAGAATGCAAAGGAAAGTCCAGCGACTAACCACCAGAGACTCTGGATGGCCTACCGAGCAGGAAAACAACTTGCACAAAAAGCTGCAGATGTAGATCTTATTGAATATAAGACCCTGTTCCTTAGGAACATGATTCTTGCAGTGAGGGAGAAGGTAGAGCCAACTACCTATCCCACCACGGAAAGGTTTGCTGACATCCTTCAGAAAACTGACAGAGTTTACCAACTCTACATCCGTGATCTGGGCTCTGGTTCCAAGAAAGTAGCCACTGTGGAGCATCCTCAAGAGGCCGCAAAGCACTACACAGTGGAAGGGCAGGCCCAACACAAACAGCCCCTCCCCACGGACAATCAACACCCCCAGCAGGCCCAACAGTAACAACAACCACAACAGCAACAACAGCAATGGGGTCGGAACCAGATCTATCATTAAAATAAGAAGCACAAGAATCATAAAGGTAAACAACAACAAAGACCAGGCCCTTCATATAGGGAGATAGCCAAAGAGAATCGGAAATTTAGAGAACTCCTGGGGCAAGTACGCTCTGTAGCAGATGCTGTTCCTGCTCAGTCCCTTTCAGCCATACAACCAGGAACCCAGGCCCCAATGGGCCATGGCAATACTGGAAGTACAGGCCTGAACCCAGAAGCACCTCCCGATATAGCATCAGTGCAGCATGGTGAAGTGGTTCAAAGGAGCCAGGCCCAACCTCTCCATGCTTCCTCCAGTACAGATTGACAATTACAGGCCTCAGTCCAGATTGTAAACAAGCTGGTCTTGGATACAAATGGAAGGCACTGCACTGCTGAGGTCAGGGGCCACCTACTTACAGTGTTACTGGACACAGGTGCAGCTGTGTCTGTATTATATGATGACCACCCAGATACATCTCCTTGATCCACTGAATGGAGGACCAACATGTCAGAAGTAGATGGTACTAGGTTACCTGCATACCGCTCTCTACCACTACTTGTAGAGTTGGGACACCTGAAGGCCTCACACACCTTCCAGCTGATGGTATTGCATGATCATCCTAGCATCATTGGGATTGAGTTCCTTGCACCATACAGCTGTGAGGTAGATCTAGCTAACATGCTACTGATACAGATTCAGGGCCAATACCATACTATCTTGATCCCTGATTCACACATTGTGGCAACGATATCTGCTAACAATAAAGAATATGATGTCACAGATTTGTTCAAGAACCATGAGCTTTTTCTAAAGCTCCTTTGCATTTTGCAAAGGCATTTGGAAGCGTTTGCTATCAACAAGCATGACTGTGGCAGAATACACACTGTCATCAAAGTGCCAAGCCCAGCGCACAAGAAGCAAAGGCAATATCCTTTCCCATCTGAGGCCTTGCCCACTCTTAGGGAAACAATAAAATCACTTCTCAACCAAGGGGGAATCAGAACATGTGTTTCTACTGCCAGCTCCCCAGTGTGGCCTGTGAAAAAACCTACAGGCACCTGGAGACTTACTATTGACTACAGGAAACTGAACCAGGTCACCCCCAGTTGTGCTCCAACTGTGGCCTCTGCACCTGATGTGCTACAACTCTTGACCCCTGACCTGAAATGGTTCAGTGCACTGGATATCTCCAATGGTTTCTGGTCACTGCCATTGGCCCCTAAAAGTCAATATAAGTTTGCCTTCACCTTCGAAGGTAGACAGTACATGTGGACCTGCTTACCACAGGAATTCACAGGTAAGGTCACATAAACCATGCTGGTGGCCAAGTGAGGTTCAGGTAGCAGTCAGAGAAAAGAAGGTGGCCTACAAAAAATATAAAACAACAAAAGGGGATAGGGAAAAGGAAATGTACCATCTTGCATCTAGAAAAGTCACCCGGATGGTGAGGGGAGCAAAGTCCAGTAAAGAGCAGTGGCTGGCACAGGGGATACATGGAGGGGAAAAGGGGTTATTCCAGTACATTGGGGAGCAGAGAAAAACTAAGGGCCATCTCGACAGATTGAGATCAGAAGGAGGGTGGTTGGAAGAGGCGAGGGACCAGGCAGAGGTATTAAACGAGTACTTCGCCTCTGTGTTCACTAGGGAGGGGGATGGGATATCTACAAAGCAAGGCATGATGGGGATAGAAGCAGTAGTGAGTGGGATCAGGGGAGCAACAGAAATGGAGCAAGAGGGAGGGAGAGGTAACCCAGGGGTGTCACATCAGGATAAGGACAAAAAGGCCAGTAAGGTGGAGGAGACGGATGATGCTATCTCCACCAAAAGGGTGTGGGTAGCCCTCAAAGCCCTAAAGAAAGATAAATCTCCTGGGCCAGATGGCATTCATCTGAGAGTACTATGGGAATTGGTGGACATACTGGCTGCACCCCTGACGGAGGTCTTCAACGGGTTGCTTGAGACAGGGAGGGTACCTATGGATTGGCGAGAGGCACATGTGGTGCCAATCCATAAAGGGGGGTTGAGGGAAGTACCAGGTAACTATAGACCCATCAGTTTGACCTCGGTGGTGGGAAAATAATGGAGAGTATACTAAAGGAATGATTGGGCATGTACTTGGAAGAGGTGGGAGGACTGGATAGTGGGCAACATGGGTTTGTGCCAGGTAGATCATCTCAAACCAATCTTGTGGAGTTCTACGAATGGGTAACATCAGAACTGGACAGGAGAACGCCTGTGGATGTATTGTTCTTGGACTTCAGCAAGGCATTTGACTCTGTCCCCCACAATGGTCTGGTGGAGAAACTGATGGAGTTGGGATTTGGCCCTTTGATGGCCAGATGGATTGAAAACTGGCTAGCTGGATGCACTCAGAGAGTAGTGGTCAGTGGGGAGCTCTTGAACCCTATAGAGGTTGGTAGTGGGGTACCGCAGTGCTCGGTCCTGGGTCCAATCCTGTTTAATGCATACATATCGGACATCAGGGAGGGTATAGGGTGTGAAATGAGTCTCTTCACTGATGACTCCAAGATGGGAACAGTAGTTGAGGGGGGAGAGGGAAGGCTGGCCCTGCAAGGGGACCTGGACACCCTGGAAAGCTGGGCTCACACATGGAAATTAAATTTCAATATCACCAAGTTCAAGGTGTTATATCATGGGTGAGGAAACCCTAAACCCAGGTACATCCTGGGAGGGGAGGCGCTGGAGGCCTCAACAGGGGAAAAAGACCTAGGGGTCATGGTTGATGCATGTATGAATAACTCTGAGCAGTGCAGGAGAGCAGCTAGCAAGGCAAACAGGATGTTGGGATGCATCGTAAGGGTGATCACCTCTAGGAGCAGGGAAGTGATTCTGCTGCTGTACAATGGACTGGTTAGACCACACCTTGAGTACTGTGTACAGTACTGGAGACCACACCTGAAGAGAGACATACAGCTCCTGGAGAGGGTACAGAGGAGGGCAACTAAGATGGTACGAGGACTAGGGGATTTGTCGTATGAGGATAGACTTGAGGAGCTCTGCCTGTTTTCATTGGAGGAGAGGAGAGGAGAGATGGGGGGACATGACTGAGGTCTTCAAGTACCTCAAGGGAATAAATAGGGTAAACATAGAGGAGCTCTTTAGACTAAAGCAGGGAGGTATCACCAGACGGCATGGTTTAAAGTTGGAAGGTGGAAGGGTGAGGGGGGAAAAGAGGAGGAGGTTTTTCACTGAGAGGGTGGTGGACCCTTGGAATGCGCTGCCTGGAGAGCTGGTTCAGAGATCCACAGTGGAGGGCTTCAAGAGAGGGTGGGACAGACACAGAAAGCGGATGTATCAGATGATGGCCTGGCCCAGGGGGGTGGGGATGGATGATAGTAGTTTCTGGAATACAAGGGGGGGAGGACCTCGGCACCCAACTAGGGATCTGAGGTTCAAGCAGACTCGATAGACCATAAGGCCTAATCTGCTGGCACTTAGTATGATTCCGTAACAGCCCGTCCCTGTTCCATATGCACATGATGGATGCCCTTGAGGGTTTCTCTACTCCCCAGTGTCTCTTGCAGTACGTGGACAACCTGCTATTGGCAACAGCCACACAAGAACAACACCTGGCTCTCTTGGATGAACTATTGACTCTCATCCAGAGAGTAGCCTCAAATGCAATCAAGCAAAAGCACAACTATGTCAGAAAGAGGTACTATTTCTGGGCCTGAGAATAACTGACCAAGGCTGTAGCCCTACCTGGAAGAAGATACAAGGATTGAAAGACTTGCCGTTGCCTACCAGTGTGGCAACTCTTAGAAGGTTTCTAGGTATGGTGAACTGTTCCAGAGATTTTATTTGTTATTTTGCTCAGAAGGCTGCTCCTCTGTATGAGCTACTGAAAAAGGACATTCCCTGGACTTGGAGTCCCATACACACCAAGGCTGTGACATCACTGAAGCAGGCCTTGGCCTTGGCTGCAGCTCTGGTCAACCCCAATCCAGCACTATCATTCCATCTGGAATGTGCCACCTCTGATATTGCCATGTCAGCAGTGCTAGCTCAGAAGGTTCATGGTACCCTGAGACCCATAGCATATGCATCACAGCTCTTGACCCCAGTGGAACAGAAGTACAGCCTTTGTGAAAGGAACCTTCTGACTACCTACTGGACTGTCAAGCACTTTCTGTATATCATTGGATACTCTCCACTGATTATTAACACAAAACACACCCCAACTACCTTTCTGGTATCAGACAGAGTGAAGGATGGGTCAGTCTCTAACACCAGACTGACACACTGGTCACTTCTTCTCCAGGATAGAGACATGCAGGTACACCCAACCAAAATTCCATTCATGCTGGCACATGGACTCCTTTTCCAAGGAGAACCCCACGACTGTACACTGCATCCACCTGATCTTCCAGATCCAGGTCCCTTCCTCCCTGCCTCACCACAAATATTTGAGTACATCTCTTTGTGTCGTATCTTTACAGATGGTTCAGCTTCCTCCTATCAGGGAGAACAAATTTCAGTTATGGGTATATTAGTAATCTACCCTTATGGAACACAGTTAAAATCTCTAAGCATTGCAGTGTAGCATCATCACCGTATGCAGAGATGGCAGTGGTGGCCTGTGCCCTCGAGTTCATCCAGCATGGAACCGAGGATACCATCATCTTTATAGACTCTAGTTGGATTTGTTGTTCTCTTACAGAGTTTCTTCCTTTCTGGCAGAAGAATTCCTCCTCTCTTCTGATGGAAGCCCAGTGAAGTACAAAGAACTGGTAATATATATATATATATATATACTCACTGGCACAAAGGTTTGCACACAAACTCTATATACATAAAGTTATAGTTCATTCCTTACACAATCCCTACCATGCCTTTAATGACTCAGCAGACACCCTTGCCAAGGAAGGGGCCCGAGTGGGGGGGGACACCTAGAAGATAGACCATCCAGAGGCCAATGCGGCTGTACACATTGCAGCAGTTAGGAAGGAACCTGAACCTTTTTCCCCCTTGAACCTTTTCAGTAGCCCAACATGTTGACACTGAGCTCATAGAAGTGTTCAGATTCCTTGACAAAGGCACAGAAGAGAAACTTTCCCCACACAATCCCTACTGGAGGCATGAAAGTAAGCTACACTTGTCCCCAGATGACAAGCTCATCTGGTACCAACCATATAATTCTACCATCAAGTTGTGGGTGGTCTCCAGACACCTTAGGTCTGAATTCTTGCACCACGTGTATGATACATCCACTGGTGGACACCAGGGAGTGGAAAACACCCTCCAGAGTCTCAAGACCATCGCCTGGTGGCCTAGTGTCACCAACGATGTTAAACAGTACATAGGCAACTGCCTTGTTTGTGTGAAAAACAATCCCATCCCTGCCAAATGAAATGCCAAACTTCTACCACAAAGACACTGTGGCCCTTGGCATACCATACAGATTGATTTTGTTGGCCACCTGACCAATACCAGCAGAAACAACAAGTATGCTCTTGTGGTAACTGATCTCTTCTCTATATGGGTTGAAGCTTTCCCCACTAAGACATGCACTGCTAAAACCACTGCCAGTATCCTGGCGGAACAAATTTTCTCTAGGTGGGGCCTACCTCTTAAGGTAGACTCTGACAAAGGAACCAGTTTTACAGGTGATTTGATGAAAGAATCCCTCGAGCTCCTTGGAGTACAGCAAAGGTTCTACATACCTTACCACCCTCAATTGTCAGGTCAAGTAGAAAGTAGAAAGACGGATTAAGCAAATGCTTTCCAAATTTACTGAGGACAATCCCAACACCTGGGATTCCCTGCTGCCATTACTCCTTATGGCAATCAGGGGCACACCCTCAGCCACCACCCAGTTAACACCCTTTGAGGTGATGACTGGAAGACAGATGAGATTACCTGAACACCTGTTGTTTGACCTGCGCACCCCAACTGCAGACCATGTGTCTGTAGACCAATATGTGGAAAAACTCAGAAAAGACCTCATACACACACACTTGTATGCTGCCAATTGCATGGGCAAGGCCCAGCAACAGTCCAAGATACAATTCAACAAACACACACAACAAGTGGATTGGCAGGTTGGAGATTAGGTGATGGTCCTTCGATTTGCACATCCCACACACTCCTTCTCCAATAAGTGGGAGGGGCCCTTACCCCATTGTCAACAAGCTCAGTCCGACAGTCTATCAAGTTAGACTCCTACACAACAAAAAACTGACTGAAAAATGGTTACATGCAAACCAACTGAAAATGTAGAAAGGAGCATAATTACTTTTCCTCACCCCATTGGGCAGAATAATACTAACCCACTAATGTTTGATTTTCCTTTTCGGATATACTGACAAGATGGCTGTCTTTTTTCATTTTCTCCTCATCTCAGCAGTTATCTCCTGCATCCAAGGCACAGCACCAAAACTCCTACCTCACCTTGATCCTCCAGCATCTTCCCCAGAGTGAGTATCCATCAAAATACCTGATAGTTCGATTGCTGTCCAGAAAGGTTCCGTTGCTTACCTCACTGACTCGGTTGTTGCTCCTGATAAGTCTACCCTACAAACTGAGTGGCAAACCACATCACAAGGACAAATTCTCCCTGTGGCCAAACTCTCCAAGGGAACTTTCCAGGGTTGACCTAATACTAAATTATCCCCAAATGGTTCTATGTCATTGCTACAAACTGCTCTTAGACATTCTGGTTTATACAATATTACTTCTTTAATTGATCCCTCATTTTGTAGTTCTTTGTCTAAGGACTCTGCTCGAAAATGTTGTGCTGTACACAACATGGCCTCTGCTGCCATGTACCTTTCTGTGTTACCACCTACTGACAAACAGCTTTTGGAATGTCCAAAGCACACACCTGGTCCCCATAGCTGTCTAACAGCCACTGCTCTACCTGGTATACTGATTAACAATTTGCAATTTATGCATATACCTGTGTTGTTTAATTTAACTTACTGGAATATGAAAGAATTTGGTATGTGTCACAATACTAACACTTCAGCATTTTACAGTACGTTATTGCTTGATAGTTTAGCAGCATTTCAGATTCATACTCAAGACCCTATTGCCGGGGTACATATCACTGAGCATAGAGGTAACTTCAGGAGAAAACCAAATCCTGATGATCAAAGTCATAAATGTAATACACGTGAGGTTAACAGTTCTGATGTCACTGGTGCAACAGGCACTGTCACAGGTCTCTTTGGTACAGCTATGTCTATCTGGAACAAAGCAGACATTGCTGCTATCGAATCTCATTCTGCCAAATGTCAGACTGGTTTGGTTAATAATATACTACCCCCATTATTGCATGGTGTGGATGGCCTTAGTCAGGAAGAAAGATACACTGTTTACAATATGCATAACATTGCTAAGGCATTTACAGATTCTAAAGATAAGATTAACGCACTAATTGCACAGAACAACAAGGAAACAGATAAGGAGTATATTGCCCGTGAGATCCTATGCTCAGTCTATGGCTCGTACATTATCACTACCATCAATAATATCTTCCATGATCTAGAATCTGGAAGAATCCCTGATATTATACATGACAGACATATTTCCAAATGATATTGTCCATGATGTAAAACCCCTGGCTGTATTGCTCTATGTATGCAATAATCTTTAACTGTTCCTCTTTCTACAGGTAGAAATTTGGGTTTTGTGACCAAACACTCTAACACTGGTCCCTGTTTTACCTCTAAGAAATGTTCTAACAAAGATACAATGTTTGTTTCTTTTACTGTCTCTTTACCACGTTTTGATACCACTACAGCTTTGCTTGACAAGCTTGCTTCTGTACATTCAGTCGGGCACCTTGATGACGACATCTACAGAGAATGCCTGGACTTGCATACTCTATTGGTCTTCCATCCTTTCCTGGATGCCTGGGTCACTCTGCACACAGACTGCTGTGTTAAGAAACAATATATCTACTTGTGTCGATGTGATGTATTTGATGTTATTAAACCTGTATGTGGTTATTCTCCGGCAATATTGATTGGTCCCTTTCCATGGATGATGACATCAGCATGAATGACACAGCCTTCTTGAACTCAACATTGGCTCCAGATAAACTTTACCAGTCTTACCGAGAGGAGGTTCATCGCCTGTCAACACGGATTTCCAAAACTACCTACACCTGACCGGTACAGTTGCAAAAACGGAGACTCCCCACTGTTAAAATGCAATATAATTCTGATGGGGAATACTGTACAGTAACAAACTATAAAACTTATACATACAGAACTGAGACGTGTCATTGATTCTCCCAACTTCGGCTTTGTTCCCCAACAAAAAGCTGTTCTTGGACATACTGTTATTACCTCCGTCCCCCTTATGGATGCAGACATCATTGATGGTAACCCCAATTATCTGCTCACCCTTTCTGAATACTTACCATATTTTAATTTACACATAGACCCACTCACACTTACATTGAAATCACTGTTAGAGAGAAAAGGCACCCACCTCATCCACATCAGCATTAATATTACTAAGGCCAATGAAGCTATCCTTTCATTAATTAATGATGGTGATATGAATGATGCATTAACTAACACTTGGTTAGAAATTACCTTTAAAGGTTTTGTTATTATACAAGCACTTTTGATATTTTTCTTGGTTATTATGCTATGCTGCCTACGGCGCATGCTGCACCAACACCGTGAGCAGCTGGAGTTCTTTTACAAAGCTCATGCGTCAGGTTTGTAAACAACCCCTGCTCTCTGACCTTTCCCTATTTTTGCCTGTGTTGCCCTTGGAGGCAATGGGGGGGGTGTTACATGAGGACCCTGCACCCTTATTGGTAACCCTAGAGGTACACCATAGACAGTTAGTGCTTAGGCATATGTTATACTAACATATAGAGCTAAGGGCATCTACCGTACAAGAGTAGATGTCAGGATATGTATGCCTATTATTGTTATACATTTTGCTTTCTAATACATATATATTTTACACGTATTTCTTACTCACAAGATGTTAGGACATCTGTGTCCTTGTAATGATTATAATATATAAGTCGGCATTGCCACCTTTTGGTGATTTGTACTATTACACTGATTTGTGTAAGAACTGTACTCTTTTGTTTCACAAAGTGATGACTACTACAAAATTGTATAATGTTATCTTGGACTGTGGAGCCACCTCTAATTTAGCCAATAGGGTTCATCTCTGTAACTAGAAATGTTTCTGTCTTACACTAACCATAGTATTTATCATAGGTATATAATGTGAGACACTGAGTCTTATATCTCAGGGGCCCCAAGAGACATGAAGAAACCTCGAGGTATAGGGAATGCTTAGCATTGGCTCCCGATTCGTATTGGTAAGAACTGCTTAGGGCAACTGTGATTTATCCTTTTGGTTGTAATAAACAAGTTTATTACGCTTATGCAACATGTCTGTGATTCCTTGCATTCCCAATATTGCCAAGAACCTGAGAGTGAGGTTTAGACCTCCTGACAACATACTCTGGGTTATTCAGAGATGGCAGAAATTGCAGATTCACCTGTGGTCGTGAGGTACAGTACAGGATAATTACACCCCTACCACTGAAGCACCACCCTGAACTGACTTCACAGCTAGTTTGAATATATGAGACTACTGTATTACATAATGCTGACCCTGTCTGGCCCTATTTGATTCATACTGGTGGTCCATTATGGTTACTTATTTGAAATATTAATTATCAACTATTGATCTGCTGGCATAATTCCACCTGCTTCCCAATGGTTTTATTTCTGTTGCCCTTCAAGCTTTAAGTGGGAATTTAGGGTGTACAGCTCCTCTTCCTTTTCTCACTCCATCTAACATGACTGTATGTGATTCCTGGCCTTCCTCCTCCTCCTGCTTGCTGCACTTTCTGCTACACAGCCCATCTCTACCTTTCCTCACCACTATAGTGGCTTCTTTAGCTGGCTAGGCCTGCAGTGCTCATGCCACTCACCTATCCTCCTACTCATTTAGGGGGAACACCATGCTATCCATCCTCTCAAGACCTTGGAATGTTACATGCTTGGCTCTTCTTCCTTGAAAGTGCACTTCTTTGGCACCCATAATGGAGAACTCAGTTGACCCCTTCCCTTTCTGTGAGTGTTATCAGTTTGTTGTTATGTTCTTGGTTCTCTTATATGTTGTATTATTGCTTGCTATGCTGGGTGTTTTGATACTTTCAGCTTATTTATTATACTGTGTATTACTTTACCTCCAAATGGCAATTTACTTAAGCAGACTCTTATGATGTTTACTCTTATCTTTGCTCTCTTCCAATATGGCTAATTGGAATACTACTGTTTATTCACAGAATGTTAATGACCTTAATAACCTGGTTTAGCAGTCTAAAGTGCTTTTTGCCATTAAGAAGCTCCACCCCACAGTTATTCTCCTGCTGGAGATCTACCTCTTAGACAAGGAACACCAGAAATTTCTTAAATTAGGCTTCTCCCAGGTGGTGGTTTCCTCCTTTTAGCAAGGCAAATATAGAGGATCTGCTAGTCTCATTCCCAGGCAGACCCCTTTTCGGTACACTGCTGCCTATTCTGACAAACAGGACCATCTGGCATTGGTCTCAGTTCATTATATGGACAGAGAGATCACAATTGCTAGTCCATACCTGCTCCTGGGGGCAGACAGCCCTGTAGTACATTCTCTCCTTAGCACTATTTCTAGCACCAGAAAGGTATTCTCACACTTGGAGGAGACTATAATCTGATTTTTGATAAATGAGACAGAACTAATCCCTCCCCCTAGGAAGACAAAGGCACGGAAATGGGGCTCAGCAATTTTGAAGAAAAGTGGCTGGAAAGACACCTGGAGGTGTCTTAATGTCTCACAGCCACAATACACATGTAAGCCCCTTCCCCATTATCTAGGGATATGAGGTGGTACAGTTCCTTGAGGAGGGGGCACTCACAGCAGCAGAAACAAGATTGGATGTACCTTACCGGGATGGCTAGCATTGGAGGATTCACAGTGGAAGGGTGCCATCTTCTGGTGCAGGGCTGTAAGGTAATTTGTGTTAGAAGAAATACACAATCCCATTAAAATAACTGAAGTCCACACAAGCTCAAAAATTAACAGGGGGATCCCATTTAATTAACAAACTGCATGGCACCATATAAACAACTTGACTGTACATTGGGACTGGGGAATTCCATACTTTGGATTTAGTGGATACATTTTGTGACTGAGATGACCCAACTAATCCTTGGGTAGTTTACTTCTGGGCCAAAAAGACCACAAGTGAAGGCAGGCAGCAGCTCAGTGGGGCTGAAATGGCACCAGGCATTATCTCTTCCTCACATTCTGGCTCCAAAAACCTTTTTCTCACTCCAGACTGGGTCAGAACTTCTTCTACTTTCCAACCACTGGATCTCTATACAGGCTGGCCATAGTGAGTGACTCCACCCTGGTACACAGGCAGATGCCCCCAAAGACCAGCACTCTCTGGGAGGTTATATTAAATTCTGGGTTTAGTTTTTTTAGCCCCAGCTCCCACATGACACCCTGGCTGAACTGGCTTCTCACTCCCTGGATCTGGCTCTGGCTCCCAGAGACACTTGGGCTCTGCTTTGACCCACATACTTCTTTGTGCCCACTGAAGCTGCCACAATTGTGTTGGCATATCTGCTCCAGGACAAACGCTTTCTCTGCTCTCTCTTTCAGGCTTCCCTCGTCCCCTTGGTTCTCTCATTCTTTCTTTCAGCCCAGAACTGTGCAGCACTCAAAGAGCTATGCCACACTCCAGCTACTAACTCCACTGGGGTGATTTTATGGAGTGAAAACCCAATTGCTGAAAACAATGACCACTGCCACATTCACTGCAAGACTGGATTTCAGATGCCTCGATGCACCACACATGACCTGCTGGCCCCAAGAGCAGGTAAATGGCCCTGCTCTCCTTCACTGCCTCTCCAAACACTGTTCCTGCCACTTCTCCCTCACTACACACCCACTCTCCTTGCTCCCTGAAGCACCAAAAAGCCCAATTTATAACCCTGAACACTAGAAGTGACCTCCGACTCTCAGAGCTTCTGCCAGTACACAGAGGCAAAATTAATCATTTAACTGATAGCTCAAACTTAACACTTTTCTCCAGTTTAATATGAACATCCGGATGAGGGTTGTTACACACATTTCTCCAGCCCTCACCAGATTTACACCCAAATTGACCTGATGCACGTGTCCTCTGAGCATATTGGTTTTTGTAATGATCTGTAATATTAACCAAATTTATCAGACTATGCCCCTCCCCTTCTGTTGACTTTAAGCCCCCCCCCAAGAAGCACCACACTGTGATACTTCAGCAATTCCTTTTTGAATTCCTTGGAGGATAAGACCTTTATTATAGACTAAATTGACCGCCTCTTACAGACTAAATCCCTCTCTGCTGTATCTGTTGGTATATTGTGGGACATAGTGAACCTGTTTTAAGAGGTGAGCTAATAGTTATACATCTCAACTTCAAAAGAGGAAGAAGAACATCTAGCCTCATAATCTCAATTAAACATCACACAGTACCTTCGTGCTAAAAGAGATGCCTCTTTTAGACCCCAAGCTGTTAAACTGCAGAGCAAAATCCAAGATATTTTAAATGTAGCAACTGAAGCAGCTCTCAGATATCTCAAACAGTGGTTTTATGAGGGGGCTCTAGAGCCTCTAAGTTACTGATATTCTACCTACACAGACAAGTTATGCAGCAGACAGTTACTCACATATAAGATTCCAGAATGGGCACAGTTGTAACAGATCCAGCCAGATACCAGAGGTTTTTAGACAGTATTATAAGGATCTCTATGCTCAGGAGCTCAACCCCTTTCTGACTGCACTGCTGCAGTATCTGCAGCCCTTGTGCCTTCTCTAATTAGTCCCAGAAAAAGCTCAAATTCTCACTGACCCAGTCACCCTACAGGTTCTTAAAGATCTCAAAAATAGTAAAAGCCATGACCTTGACAGGTTTACTAGTGAGCTTTTTTAAATCCTTTAAGGACTCACTTTGTTCACCTTTACTGAAAGTTTGTAGAGCAGTTCACACTGGAGATCCATTCTCCCCCCCTCCTGGAACCATGCTACCATATCAGCTATACTAAAACTGAATAAGGATACAATCCACTGTGCCTTTTACAGGCCTATTTGGGTATTAAATATCAACTGCAACATTTTTGCTACAATTTTAGCCCACCATTTATATAAACTCCTGCCTACCCTTATTGATGGAGACCAGACAGGTTTTGTCTGAGCCAGATAAACACAAGAAACCCCTTTTCTTTCACATAAGCACTTGTTTACTTAATAACCCTACACTTATTATTGTCCACTTTTTCTACCTATTATATGCAACACTGTTGTAATACTGCTTGTAACAACTGCCTTACAACTGTTGATCTTGTAACTTGAATGTTTAATGTTTCACTCCTATTGTTCCCCTTCCCCCAGGTCACACTGGGAGATGAGCGACTTGTCACTCAGTGCATCTTCCTGATGAAACATTTCAATAAATAAAATACCGTATCATTAAAAGAACCCTGCATATCTTTCATCATGCCACATAATCAAATTCCCCTTTTTAGGGCTGTAGTGGGTGGAGCCCTGCAATCCTTTTGCTTTCAGGAAAAAGGAACTCTGCAATATTTCCTTCCTAACAACAGCTGCATCACAGCTCCCTATGCAGTCTGTGAAACCCACCACTGTGTCAATGCAGTTTTCTCATAGGCACTGTTTTTTGCTATGTGGGATGAGGTGGGGTGAGGGGCTATGTAATTTGATATTACACTGACTTACATTACTAAAATTACTGACTTTCTTTCATGTTAAATGTCTGCATCAGTGGAGGGGTGGAGGCCTGGGCTTTAGTGTGACATTACTCACCCTAAAGACATTCCCAGCTTTCTTACATCTTTGATATCAAGTGTGTGTGTGAGTGTGGGTGGGTGGGAGTAATAACTATTTGATTTCAGTTTGGAAGGGTGGAGAAGTTTGGTGCTATTGTCATTTGTACTTGTAATATGATCTATGATTGTACTGTCTCAATAATATGCATTTATATATAAGTAAAAACATATGCATAAAAGGTTTCAAAAAAAGAGAGCTATTACAAACATTGACTTGGTGCTAGATTCTATTACTGCTAAAAATTTTCATACCGTAGAGAAGCAGAAGTATGCATTTTCTGTATCCATTTTATCCTGGAACATAAAGTGTTTTTTTTTAATAGTTCCTACATCTGGAAGGATGGGAATGGTCCTGGTTAGCTTTAGCTTACAGACATTCAACACCATATCCCATGGACCTGAATCATTTTAAAATTCCTGCATCATTTATAAAGACAAAAGTAAAACCTGTTTGGCAAAATCAAGTTCTTATTGTTGAAGTTTTATTGCCATTGTTGTTGCTTATTTTTGTATATTCAGTAGGAGTGAGGATTATTTTTAATGTTAATTACATCTGGGAGAACTTTAAAGACACTGTAGAACACAGTAGGTGGTATTTTCAAAAAAATGATACAGTTGTGTCAAGACAACTAAATTTGCATCATGCAGATGCAGCATATAATTGTGCCATGTTTTCATAGCTGCATCAAAACAACACTTATACTTGCAACATAATTGTAGCATATTTGCAATGTATTTATGGGATGCATCTCTACTGCATCATGTCTGTGTCATTTTTTGCATCACTAATCTATATGAAAGTGCAGGGGCAACAGACTGTGGTGCTTCCATCTTCTGATGGTAGTGCACCATTCTGATACAGACACAGCTGTGATCTGTGATACAAAAGTGATGCAACTTGCTGCTGCGTCTGCAACAAATCTTTGAAAATACAGGCCTGTATATTTACTCCCCTCCGCCATCTCTCATAAACTCCAGTCAACTACAGATAATTGGTCCATAATGAAGCAAAGTTCAATTTCAGGAGAATTACAGCATAGAAGATGCTCCACTCCTAGCTAGTTCCACCTGTTAACTGAAAATCACTGACTGCTGCCCATATATATATACACATGTGTGTGCTATTAACCTTGCCTTTTCTGAAAAATTATACATTTACCAGCTGCCTTACAATGAGAGGGAAAGGAAGGAAGCAAGGAAAGTCATGCTGCTGACTCCACCATTTTTGGAAAATTACAACTGTACTATCTGCCTTAAGATATTTAAACTAATTTCCTAATAATTTAAAAGATGAAGCACCTTAGTATCTAAACTGGAAAATTAGGTGTTTCTTCACTGATGCCCCTTCTAGGAAAAAAGTTCCCATCATTATGACAAGAATAACAGTTTAAGATTTGCCCTCCTGATAAAAGATGCATCTAGCCAGGGCTCTGAAAATGATTGCAGGGCAGCAGGGTAAATCACATGAGGAGAAACTGAGGGTCCTAAATATCTACTCCCTGGAGGACAGAAGGGAGAGGAGAGACATGATTGAGACCTTCAAGTACTTGAAAGAGAAGGTGAACAGGGAGGGTATCTTTAGGCTAATCTGCAGCAAAACTGCAAAGGGGCACAGCCTAATGTTGCAGAGTGGGTGTTTAAGAGGGAGATTAGAAGACACTTCTTCATAGAAAGGGTGGTGAACAAATTGAATGTGCTGCCAGAAGAGGTGATCTGATTGAGGACAGTGGGAAGCTTCAAGAGAGGCTGAACTAGATATAGGGGAAGATAAAGGTAATGAAAGGAGGAAAGGAAGGTAATGGAAAGGTACGGGAGGGGGAGCAGGGACACAAGCCTGGGCTAAGAACGCTGGGCAACAAGCAGACTAGACAGACCAAAAAGCTTAATTCTGTTGGCTTCTTCATATGTTCATTTGTTCGTATGAGATTGCAGCCTTAAGTAAAAATGTTAATTCTTTCGGAAAACAGCCTATTATTCTGTGTGATAATATTTTCTTTCAACTATATAATATGAATAAATAAAAGATTATACCTTATAGTTGCTGTTTCATATATTTTCTTGGTTGTTAATCAATACAAACCACAATCCTGTATGATCCTACAAAGGGCACAATAAATGCTTTTGTTTATTGCACTGTCATATTTATTCTGATTCTTTTTGAACTAGTTAAATTCTTAAAGTAGACAATATACACTATTACAACTCACTTCCATTCTTGTGTCATGTTTTTTTTTATAGAGATTTTTTTTACATGCCCACTCGCTGGTGCAGCTGCAAGGCATCTGCTTGTGGTGCTGACATCTCCTTCTCTGGGGAGAGGTGGGGAAGAGTGTCCAATGCTTTATAGACCCCTGGCAGAGGCTGGGGATACCGGTGCAGCCAGCGCCATCACCTTGGGGACAGGGTGGATGCTGGATGTCATTGCACATCCCCCCCAGAGATCCAGCATTCAGAAAGACAGCCAGACCCCAGGCATGACTTCCTGATCTGCCACTGTCTCCACTGCCACCAATGTTTGCCGGGTGGGGTCCCACGCCCATTGACCCAACCTTGGAGGTAAGCTGTGGATTGCCAACAGTGTTTCTCGGGGAGGGGCGGCATCCATGCTGCGTCCCTGTACAGGGGGTAGCCTGAGCATAGATAGACAGTAGGCAGGGCAGGGCTGATCTCCAGTAAGGATCGGAGCCACCCTCACCCCAAAAAGGGTGAGGGTTTCTTCCCTTTCACTTCTTGATACATGTCTATAGATGTTCTGTTCCCTCTCACTCCATAAGCTATGCCTATTATGTTTGCTGAAACAGTAAAATAATGGTCCCCAAATTAGTCATGTTCTAATATAAATATTCACAATAATATAAATGATTCTGTTAGTAACTAGCACGCCATTATTATTTTATCACTGTATGACATCTTTAATATTGGTAGTTCAGTGTTGCTAGTACACTTCCTCTAAAGTAAAAATCAAATAACCTCATTAACTTGTATCAGCATCACATCTGAAAGACTGCTGCACTCAAAGCAATAAAGATTCTAAAAGACACCTTTATACTCCTGCAGGCACCCAATCCACTCTGCTAGCTCTAAGCCCTTATAAGGGTAGCTCACCTGATGGACTGGATCCTAAGCACCTCTATCTCTCCACTCCAGCAATAGCTGCCCCACTGGATGACATCCTAAATCTTGCTTTCACCACAGCCACCATCCCGGAAATCTGAAAACAAGTTGTAGTTTACCTCTCCCTTAGTGGTGCAGCGATCCTTCCTCCCCTGGAAATTATCACCCTATTTCCCTTCTCCCTATCCTAGCCAAACTCCAGGAACACCTGGTCCTGTCTCAGCTCTCCACCTACCTCTCTGATGCTAAAATTCCACCCCTTTCCAATCTGGTTTTAGGAAACATCACTCTACCGCCACCTCCCTACTTAAGCTCACAGACTCCATCCTCACAGGGCTAGATAGTGGCCTGATCATCTCTGCCATCTTCGTTGACCTTGCAAAGGCTTTTGACATGGTCTCCCACTCCCTTTTCCTAAACAACCTCTCCTCAGCTGGTCTGTCTGTTTCTGCCACAAACTGGTTCAGGGCTTACCTTACAGGTAGGACACAATCAGTTAGGATTGCTAACTCAGTACCCTCCCCCCTTCCAACAGACATCTGCATCCCTCAAGGATCAGTGCTTGGCCCCATACCTTTCTCTATATTTATAAATGACCTCTTGACAGTATGTACCTCAACCTCCATCCTTATGTACGCTGAAGAAGCTGTCCTGTTCACCTCGAGTCATACTGTCTCAGATGTTAAAACCAGACACCAGTTGGAATTCAACATGCTCCAGTTCTGGCTTAGCACTCACCAACTTTCTCTAAATGTCCAAATGTTTGTCTCCATGTCCTTTGGCACAAGGCAGAGACTCCAGGCTCACCTCCCTTCCCTCCTTCCACACTCTCGATGGGACTTCACTGGAGGACATCTCCTGCTTCAGATAACTTGGGGTCTGGCTCGACCAGCACTTCAACTTCTCTGGACATGTGGATGCTATTCTGAAAAAACTATGCCCCAAGCTTGGTGCTCTTTTCAGAAATCGTAACTCCATACCTCTTCCAATAAGACGCGAATTAGTCTAGAAGATGATTCTCCCTCTCTTCAACTACAGTGATGTAGTCTACAGTGATGCCCCAAAGCCCACCTTAACCAGATCGGATTCACTCTTCAACTCCTTCTGCCACTTCACTTTTGATGCACCTCCACGCACCCACCACTGTTATCTTTACAACTCCCTTGCTTTCCCCTCACTTACCAACCACCAGCTGACCCTTATTGCTAAATTCATCTCTAAATTCTGGTTCAGCTCCCTCTCCCCCAATTTTTCAACTGCTCTAACTATCCCTCCACCCCCAGAATGCTCACTCAGATCCATTGACACTAGGACGGTGGGTGTCCTTCATAGATTTACTACAGCTTGCCAGTCTGCCTTCTCTTACCACTTCCCAAAGCTCTGGAACTCGTTGCCACCTCAAATTAAACACTCATCTTCCTCTTACTCTATCTCCTTAGCCCTTACAAAATACTACTTCTCTAACTGCTGATGCCCCTAGTAAAGTTCAGCTAATTGCTTACTCTGCTTAATTGCTTCATGGCTCTACTGTCACTCAGTGATAGGTGCCCCCTAGCACTTGAAAATACTGTTTGCACTTCAAATCTCTCTGAATTTGTGTTCCAGCATTTCCACTACTTAATTAATTAGCCATGTAAGCCTTGATGTATCACTGTTGCGTTATCAAATGTCAGTACAAATCTGCTTTACTGTATATGAATGCTTATACTTTTTTTTTTCTTTGCTTTGCATTTGTATCTGTATCTCCCATTATAAAATGGGCAAAGAAAATGTCATAATCTGACTGGCTGAAAGGGCTTTTGAGCCATCTCCTTATCAGCCCATATCTATGCCAACCAGCACTTTACTTCCTTGGGTGACCTCACAACAGGAACATATCAATTACCTGGTTTCACAGGCAGGCATGCACTGAGTAGGACAAGCACAAAATACATCTGGCATACAGCAGCGCATGGCCTAGCTCCATGTAGACAGGAAGTAGAAGTGTACACCATAATACGATGGCTAAAAGAAAAAAAAAACTTGTGAGATGGAACTCTAACTTGTACTGTTTTAGTAAACAGCAAACCAGCCCACAAACTGTGATGAATAGACAAACCACAGCGGGTGGCCCAACAAAAGATTTGAAACCATAACAGATACTCGCTCACCTGCTGACTGGAAATATGATAAATCATTCCAAACACCGCTTCTCCAATATTTTCCAAACACAGCACAGAACCACTCTGTTGGTATGAAAAGTTTAAAGCAGCAGTGCGATGGCCATTTCTTATCATGAATGAAAAACTGGAGTTCCTCCACACAGTGGCTCCTGAAGGACATGCTCGCTGCCAAAAACACCGGTGGCAGTGGCAAAATAACACTGGATGGTGTCACTCTTTGTTAAAGCAGCAAAAAAATAAATAAATAAATAAAATAGTAAAGGGAAATAAAATTGTCTGTTTAGGTGCTTATAGTGTGTGTGGGGGGGGGTGTGAAACAGGCTCCTGAGGGACACACTCTCTGCTGAAAAAGCCTGCATCATGCGGGTGTTTGGTGTGATTTATAACGTTTCCTGTCAGTGGACAAGTGGGTCTCTGCTGTGGTTTCAATCTTCCTAAAACCACAAAATACAATATGAAGTTAAGGAAATAGAAAGTAATATGAAATACAATTGTCTATCTCTGCCATTTCTGGTGGGTACGGGGCCTGAAACACTTAGCAAAGGGGACTGTTTTTCACCATTTCACCTATTACAACATTTTTTCATTTATATGTCTTAGACTTTTTTTGTTCTTTCTTTTAACAATAATTAGTTTGGAGAGCCCATTTTATAAGTGCAATAACACACTCCGAGGTGTGGGTTATGTCCTGATAAGAGCTTGACCAGGTGCATAAGGCACTAGGCACAAGTGCCTCATTCCTTATAACAGACCTGGGCATAGATACATAGATACATAGACAGTGTCGGCAGATAAGGGCCTATGGCCCACCCAGTCTGCCCATTTAAGTTTGTAAGTTCAGTTTATGTTTTCCAGGAAGTCTGTTGCCCCTTACCCCTGACCTGCAGAATTCCTTTATGTCTATCCCATGCATTCTTAAATCCCGTGATTGTTTCAGCCCCCACCACTTCCTCTGGCAGGGTGTTCCACTTGTCCACCACCCGCTTCTGTGAAGAAATTCTTCCTCACGCTTCCTCTGAATCGCCTCCTCCAACTTCATCCCATGCCCTCTAGTCCTGGAACATCTTTTTCGCTTAAAATAGTGTTTTCCTGCACCCTGTTCCTCCCTGTAAGATACTTGTATGTCTCTATCATATCCCCTCTCCTCCTCTCCTCCAGGGAGTACATGTTCAGTGCCTTCAACCTGTCCTCATAGGACTTGTGATGCAATCCATGCACCATCTTTGTTGCCCTCCTCTGAACCTTCTCTACCCTGTCTATGTCCTTACGTAGGTATGGTCATCAGACTGTACACTGTACTCCAGGTGGGGCCTCACTAGTGTCTTGTATAGTGGAATTATGACCTCCCTTTTCCTGCTGGTGATGCCCCTGCCTATGCATCCCAGCATCCTATTTGCTTTACCTGCTGCCTTGTCACACTGTTTCCCTGCCTTGAGGTCATCAGAGATGATAACTCCAAGATCCCTTTCCTGCTTGGTGCATGCTATATCCTCACCCCCCCAACTGATATATTGTATATTATATATTGTGGCGTGCTTTTATCAGGACAAAACCCACACCTCAGAATGTGTTATTGCTTGTTTGCCCTCTCCCCCAGGATGCACTGGGAGATGAGCAACTTGTTGTTCAGTGTGCCTTTCTAGTGAAACTTTTCAATAAATAAACTGTAGCAAGGCTATTCAGTTACACAGGGTCACCATCAACAGTGGGTGATACTGCATGTGTTCCAGGCCATCCTTACTGCCTTCTTTTTAATGGAGGTACCCACCTCTACCATGCCAAGTGAACAACTGATGCACCAGGCATCACTGCATCACTTGGTGTGCCATGCGGTTACACAGAATGTGATGACATCATGCACTACTGATAACATAGTTGGCCACCCAGTTACTTGGAAAAGCCTGCACACCCCCTCCCAGACCAACACAGCCAGCTCCACACCCAACCCCCAAAAACAGGGTGGGGGGCTCCGGTATGATGAGAAATGATTTTATTAAGGTCATCAACTTGGACCTAAAAAATGAATAGTAGCAGCAGCAGCTAGGAAGCAATACAGTAATAATGTGGTATATCATAAAACGCTGCAGTACGCTGCAGGAAACAATGCGGTTTAATAGCAATTAAAGCCCTTTCTACTGCAGTATTTCTAAATGTTCTTAAAAGCTCATCATGCTGATTACTAAGGAAATAAAAAAACAAGTAGCAAACTTGAGAACTAAACAAGATACAGATAAGCTGAGTATTTTAAAAGGTGCAGAAGTGGGGAGGGGGTAATAGTGTGGGGTACATAATTATATCCAGTCATGGCCTTTACCCAGTATATTGAACAGACCATGACTAGCCATGGCTTGCTATAACTCTGAATATCATTATGAATTTTAGTGACTACCGCAGCAGCACTGATTTGTGTCATAATTCAAGGTGCAAGTATTTCCAAGGCAGCTGCTTGTAATACTCCTATTTTCAGAAGAGCTATTTCTACTGACAGGAGACATGAGAGAAACATGGCAAAGAAGAAATATTTGAAACTCAGTGCTTGCTACAAATACGGTCCTGAGAGCAGATAGTATGCATTTAATGTCTTTGAAAAATTTTATTCCTTATAGTCAATTTTTAAGATTAAAAAGAAAATAGTGGCCGGCCCAGTGGCATGGAGGGCTGAGGCATCATGCCTTACCTCCTGACACACCAGTGACCCGTCTTTGCAGTGCAAGGGGGTTGCCGGGGGTTGGCCAGGGAGGAGGAGGAGGATTGAGTGTCCCAAGGACAGCTCTCCTCCCCCGGGTAGGGGAGGACCAGCGATTAGTGCTTGCCTGGCCCCTATCAGAGGCTGGGGGATGGCACACTGATGCTTTACAAGGTAGGTGGAGGAGGGGCAGATGCCCAGCATGCCATGCACAGGAGTGTGTGTGACACTGCAACTGGCATTATGGCACACCCTTTCCTCCAAGAGAAAAGAAAAGAGAAAATATGTCTCCAGCAGCTGGATGATGGGGGTCTCTCAGGACCTATCCCCAACCAGCCAGGCGCTAACCGGAACAGGATCTGATCTTCAGTGGGGACCTGGGGATCCCCCACCAACCCTGCTGGGGGGTGCAAGCCCTGGGGGAAGATGGTCGGCACTGATGGTGGACATCAGGGGGATGGGGCTGGGGCTGGGGCTCCCTCCTGAACATGGCCAGCTGGAGATGGGGAGAAAAAGTAATAAAAAAAAAGATTACAAAGAAAATGTAGTTCATCTGAACCATATGACTGACAGGCTAATGAACTGGATTTGAGATTTGTCAATAGAGGTTATAACAAAACATTACTGAGAAAGGCTAGAGAGAAAGCTGATTTACTGAAAAAAAAAGAACAATGAAAAGCCCCTAGAAAAGTAAAATTCATGAACATGGTCCTGTTACTTTTCTCAGTAAATTCAATTATTGGCAGATAAAATTGACAATACAATTTATTGTAACTGCCCTATCCTGCTTGGTGACATTGATGTGACTTCAGCAGTGGTCGATACCCCATGCATTAATTTAAGTAGAACAAACAGTCTGAGAGACAAGTTAGTCCAGAGTCGATTTGAAACAAGTCATGCAGCTATTATTAATAACCAATGGTTATCATACATACCAAAAGGTTTCTTCAAATGCCACAATTGTAATGTGTGCACATATGCACAGTCTGGTAAAGAGTTTGTACAGCCCCTTCACGAAGATTTAAAAGTTGGAGACATGTGAATTTATTAATCACAGTACTGGTTTTGTCACATATGTTCTATGATGTAACTGCAATAAGATATATGTGGGGAGAACAGTGCCCAGCTTGAAAACTAGCACACAAGACCATTGAGCAGTATTATTAATAATAAGAGACCTGACACCCCACTTGGTAGTCATTTGTTTGTATTACCATAATTCAAATCCTAGAGAATTAAAGTTCATAGGCATTGAGAGAGTGGGTCCTTTGTGGGGGGGACAAGTGAATAAACTGCTGTGGAAAAAATCAACCTGGATTTATGAATTACAAAGTGTTACACCTGCAGGTTTAAACAAGCAATGTGATTTGAAATCTTTTCTTAAAAGATTAACTAGCCACACCCCCTGTGGAAGACTCATCGAGAGTCAAAGTGTTTGGGTTTCCTACAGCCATAAAGATTTTTGACCTGCGGCCATACCTTTAAATCTAGCATTTACTGCGTATGTTAGATTTCTTGCTTGTATTGGATTGTATTTGTACTTAATGCGGTTCGTGATATTACTGAAATTAAAGAATTTTCAGCATTATGCTATGCCTGGGTACTAGTTTCCTTTGTAATTGCTTAGGACTTTTGCATTCTTCATTTCTGCATTTGAGAACTGGAACTTCGTTAAGCACCGGCCCTGCACCATGTATTGTTCCCCCCCTTTTGGAACCAGAAACATAGATAAAAGAGATTGCTTGCTGAAAAGGACAGTTTGTCCCCCCCCCAGTCTGCCCATTTTTCCTGCCTACATAGTGATGGGCAGACTAGATGGGCCATGGGGCCTTTCTCTGCTGTCACATTTCTGTGTCTATGTACAGTAACACCTCAGATCCTACATGAGCTCCATTCAGTTCTTTCTCTCCCCCTTTTCACTGAGGTTCCTTTGTGCCAATCCCATGCATTCAGGAACCCTACTAGTGTTTTTGCTCCTTCCACCTCCAATGAAATGCTATTCCAGGAATCCACCAGTCTGTCTCTGAAGAAGTACTTCCTCCCATCTCTCCGGAAATTACTCCCCCCACACCAACATATCAGGTCCCAATGTTCCTGAGTACCTTTTTTTTTCTAAAAAATACTTCCCTCCTGTACCTTATTTTGTGTCTTTTTATAACAAGGCTATGTTGGAAATTTGGTGTACAAATATTACAGATAACACATTTATGAGCCTACTTTACATTTTGCAAACACAGGCTCCTAACTTTGATATATTTCAATATTTGTACCCTAAATTCTTCACCTGCAGCCCTATCAGCTCCAGACAGAGTTTGTTTGATGCTGAGTTAAGTTGCCAAGAAGGCATTTGACCAGGTGGCATGTAATTTTCTGTTTACCACCATGAAACTTACTCAGGCCCCCCTCCCTTACATCAATATCCTGAGAGCCACAACCTACAAGCTTAAGTAAAGGTTAATGTGTAAATCTTCACCACCTTCACATTAAAAAGAGCCACCCAGCAGGAGTGTCCCCTATTCCCATTGCTCTTTGCACTCTAGCTGCCAAAGGTTGACCAAGTGCATACATCCACAGATCCAGGGCCCCTCCCTGTGTAGTGGGCATCAATGTTTAGCTCTATATACTGATGACCTTTGATATATGTCATGGACTCTGATACGTCCTTACCCCACTTTTGGCAGACACTAATGGAATTTGGTACACTGGTGGGGTATAAGGTCAATACTATGAAAACAGAGTTTTTGCAGATTCATTAGACTCCAGATGCAGTTATTAAACAGAACTATAACTTCAGGTGGCTTTCCCTACATTGAAATATTTTAGAGTAATGATCCCATTGGATAGCATCAGGTTAACTGACATTAATTATGGCCCCTTAACGTAGCAGTTTATTAGAGATTTAAAAACCTGGATCATGATTTCACTGTCTTTGATGCAGAGAATTGGTAGTGCCCATATGGGGCAGGATTTTCTAATGGTGGCGCAGGGCTTGCATCCCACCCTGCACCACAGGACTTGGTCTTCGGTGGTGCGCGAAACCCTTTTACCGTAACTGTGCCCAATTTTCCAATCTCGGGTTTAGCTGCAGCAATTTCTGTGTTCTTCAGCAGCTTGCACCAAATATCTGGCCCAAGCTCTGTTACTTATTCCCCCAGGAGTGGTGCACACTATACCACAAAACTGTGGTCTAAGGAGTAGTGACCAGCACAAGGGATAGAAAGTCCTGAACATCAGCCGGTGGATGACGCAAGCCTCGTGTTCCATATGTTTGGTGCACTGGAGGCTTGTGGCAGTCTTGTACATTTGAAAATCCGGCCTGTGGTCTTACTTCCCAGGTTACTGTATCTTGTCCAGGCACTACCAGTTACCCCCAACCTATAGTTCTTTTGGCACTGGGACTGATTAATGTCACAAGATACTGGGAAGGGCTCCCACCCAAGGTTCAAGTCCTCTGCATTGCAATTCCCCAAACTCCAAGCCGATCTTGCATTATTACACTTACCACAGTACCATACTGCAGCTCAGATATGCAGTGCTATTAACTGGCTTGCAAAGGAATACCAAACCCACTGGAGAACCCTGGAATTAATAGACTGTCCCTCTCTAAATTTTTATTTGCTCAACTCCTTAGGAAACTGACTATAACCATCACTAACCCTTTTACTACAGCGACACTTTTGCAGTGGCACAGAATATATATAGGGTTCCCAGTTTCAATGTCTTTTTTTTAAAAAACTGTGTTTATTTTTGATCATTTTTAAAATTTTGGGGGAAGAAATCAAATCTGTGTTTTTTGGTGGTATACATTTGTAAACAAGACCTTTTACATCAAATTCCATGATTTATCAGTGTTTATTTTATTCAATGTTCACCAAATCCACCTGTTTTTTGCACATGCTCACTCTGTGCTGCTTGTTCAGCACCAAGGACAGTATTAGGGAAACACTCATTTTTGGCTATTACCAGTTAAAACTGACTTCTGGAATTTTTACCTCAGTGATGTTTTATCAGTTAACATTGAAAACCAGGAATCTTAAATATATAATATAAAAGTGCTTAAGGGCACCAGGTTTATAAGAACCCCTTTTTCTCATAATGAGTCTTTTTGGCCCTGCATGGTTAGGTCATAGATGGGAGTGGAATGATTTATCAATTCCCTATCAATTCTTGTGGGGAAGAGAAAACACTCCTTTTGCAGAAATGCAAACTATCTTCCCTTTTCAGCAGGCAGATCATTAGCATTATCTTCTAGTGAGTATCTATGTAAAAGCCTCCCTTGAACCATAGTTAAAGGAGCATAATACACCTTTACTCCATCAGCTAATTATTATGGTATTAAAAGGGGGAAAAGTTCCCTCACTCATTTTTCATCTGTATAAGGCCTTGCTCCAAATGATGGTAGGAAGCATAGATGTATTTCATTCCAGATAGGAACAAGACTTGTTAATTCAAATTGAAGCACTTTTCTGGGACAGGTACCTAGCAGGTATGCACAGAGTTACATCTTCTTACATATAGGAATTCTTATGGAAGACAGTAATGTACTTTTTCCATAACCCCCACATAGTAGCCAAATACCATCTGGAACAAGGGGCTCATTACTAGATAGGATGTGGCACATCTCTAGCAACACATGGACATATTTTTGGCAATGTCATGTTCTACAGTCTTTTTAGGACCAAATACAAATAGTTTAACCAAGCATATTTGGGGAAGCCTTCAGAGTAACAGAAAGAGTTCTCCTTCTTCTAGATTTCCACCAATGCTTCCAAGGCCCTAACACCAAGAAGATCTTATGTATCTGTATGATGATCACCAAGAAACCATGGCTTACTAGCCAGCTCCCTACCCTGGAACCAAGGAAAAATGTTATGTTACAGATTTATGATATGGAAATATTAACTGCCAAACTTAACCACTCTGAAACAATATTTGATGCCCTGTGGTAGATTGGTCAGCTAGAGGAGAGGGAGAAAGGGCCTTTAGCTGCTGAGTGTGTTTCTAAGTTAATTTAAAGTAGTTTTTTAGCTGCCATTTTGGTGTGTTGGAAATTGTGTTTGAGGTCTGTTCCTAACTGCCTATTTTTGTACTTTTAAATTTGGTTTGGGCAGGGTTAAGGGATTTTAGCAGACAAATTGGTGATTGTGCTTAAATGTTGCTCTCTGGCCTGTAAGTGTAGGCATCATATTGCAGGGATTAGTGCTTTTAGAATGTGATGGTTAACTGCCATCTCAGTCAGTAGTCAGCTAGAGGAGAGGGAGAAAGGGCCTTTAGCTGCTGAGTGTGTTTGTAAGTTGATTTAAAGTAGCTTTTTAGCTGGCATTTCAGTGTATTGGAAATTGTATTTGATGTCTGTTAACTTCAGAAGCAGTTGGGGTCTGGCAGAGGTTGTCTGAACCTTCTTTTGCTGAGCAGTTGGGGAAAGGATTTAGTTGCTGGATAAGCATTACATTCTTTTTCAGTCTGTGCACTTTAGGGCAGTAGTGTGACTTGTTTAATACTGTGTTTGTGTGAGACCTTCCTCCAGAAGAGGTTGCAGTGCTTGAAGGTGCAGTGAGGGGCAGACACAGGGCTGATACACTCTTGTGAGAGTCGGGTGTGTGCCTTAATACAACCCTCACCCACCCTCCCTCCCCTCAGCTAGGCTCCTTTATAGGGGAATGCCTGCCCTGCAATTGGAGGAAAAGGCTTCAGCTGCAGCTCATGTAGTTCTATCCACTGGGGGTTGGGTTTAAAGGCCAGGAGAGAGGAGCTTAGGGAGTTGTACACTTCCCCTGTAAGTTTACTGTGTAGTACTGCACTTAGTAATGGGGGTACCTGTTTACTGTGGGACTGTATCTAGGATTAGTGGATGACCTGATTAGTGGGTAGGGGTGTATCTTGGACTAGTGGGGAACCTGGTGGTTCACCAAAGGAAACCTACTTGGAGGGGGATGGGACCACACATCATTAGGGCCAGCATCTTTGGGAGGGTGGTGTGGGTGCACAGAGTGTGGGGCAGCCATGATACTGGACTGGGCTTGGAAGTTCGGTGGTTGCCCAGTGTACTACCAGCTGGCACAGCTTAGGAAGGAGGTTGAGGGGATTAGAAGCCAGCTGGAGGGAGGGGGGATTAATGGTTGTGGAATAGGGCAGGGGCTCTCCCAAGGGGTTGCACCAAGCACTAGGGGCTGGGGCACAGGAAAAGAAGTGCAGGAGAGTACTCTGGGGTCGCATAGGGGCCTTGAAAGAGGGGGCCCTAAAAGAGGACACTATCAAGGAAGCAGGCAGGTATCTGGAGATCCTCACAGAGGGGGGCCAAAGGGAGAACATTCTCAGGGAAGTAGGCAGATGGCTGAGGCTGGACAGAAGGAACCAAGGTGTGGAGGTGGATTGGACCTTAAGCTCAGTAACTGCTTCAATTCTCTTCTTCTGCTTGGGGATGAGGTGGGTGATAGCCATGACAGGGATGGTTAGAGATGGAAAGGGAGTGGGGGCGGAGGCTGGGGGCCATATAACGGGAAGAACAGGGGAACTTAGAATGCAGGAAAACGGGGGGAGAGGGGGATCAGAGCAGGAGGAGGTGGTAGAGGGAGGAAAGCACAAGGAGAAGGACCAGTTGGGAGGAAAGGGCAAGGAGAAGGACCAGAAGTACAAGAAGTATACAGTAAAGGGAGCTGAGGGTTTAGGCCAGGGGAGCACGTCAGGCAAGGAGGGGCTAAACGGAGACAGGAAGGAAGGGAGGACGAGCTAGGCTAGTTTAGCAGATGGGGAGGAAATACCAGTCATGGGCACTGACTGGGGGAGTAGCAGAGTACAGAAGGATACTCAGGAGGAGGAGAGGCATAGGATCGGAGGGGAGGGATGTCCAGGGTAAATAAGGAGGGGTCGGCAGGTGGCACCCAGATAGGGGGAGGAGCAAGGAGTCAACTGGGGGAGGGGCCAGTAGAAATTATGAGGGACATGGAAGGGAGGGAATGGAGGAAAAGGGGCAGTCAGAATGCTCCTGCTGGGTAATTCCATGATAATAATAATAATAATAATAATAATAACTTTATTTATCTGCGCCTTTCTAAAATCAAAGCGCATTACAATAAAATACAGAATAAAACATGTTAAAACATATTAAAAGCTAAACTGGGAACACACCAATTTATCAACATGCTAAACTATCAGCAAAAGCCTTGCTCCATAGGAAGGACTTTAAACCCCTTTTGAAACCCTCCACCGTCAAGCACTCTCTAATCCAACATGGTAGAGAATTCCAGAGGGTCGGCACCGCAAACATAAATGCTCAGGCGCCGGAAGATTTTAAAGTAACCCTCGGGATCTCTAGCAACCCCTCGTTGGCAGAGCGGAGTGGTCGCATTGGTCAGTAAGGCACCAGAAGCTCTTTCAGGTAGTCAGGGCCCAACCCGTGTAGGGCTTTATAAGTCAGCAATCCGACTTTAAAGGTGATCCGCCACTGAATCGGCAGCCAGTGCAGATCTCGGAGCACCGGTGTAATATGGGAAGAACGAGGAGTCCCCGTTAACAACCGGGCTGCCGAAGTTCTGCACTAGCTGCAAGCGCGGATATCAACCCCAGACAGCCCAAAGTAAAGGGAGTTGCAGTAGTCCAGACGTGAGGTCACAAAGGCGTGGATCAGAGTGGGAAGGTCGCCGGATGGAACCAGGTGCTTGATCCTGGCAATGTTCCTAAGATGGTAAAAGGACACCTTGACAACCACCGACACTTGTGCATGCAGTGTCAGCTGATCGTCAATAATCACCCCCAGGTCTCGCACCCGTTCAGAGGTTGGGAGCTCCGCATACCCCAGGAATAAACCCGAGGTTTGAAGTGCCCCCAACCTCTCAATCCGGTGTCCGTGATCCACAACCAACACCTCCGTCTTCCCCGAGTTCAACTTCAACCAACTGGACCTCATCCAATCCTGGATCTCACTGAGACAGCTGTTAAACACTGAGAGTGCTCTATTCTGGTCAGGCCGAAAAGACAGATAGAGCTGAGTATCATCGGCATAACAATGAAACTCCAGCTCATATCGCCTAACAATGTCTCCGAAAGCATGTACACCGAACAACATGGGGGACAGCACAGAGCCCTGAGGCACCCCACAGGTCAGAGCGGTGGATCAGAGGAAAAATCCCGATACCACCCTCTGAGTTCTACCTCAGAGGAAAGAAGTAAACCATCTGTGCACTAAGCCTGAAAGACCACAGATGCATCTCAGGTGCTCAAGCAGTATCCCATGGTCTACGGTGTCAAATGCTGCTGACAGATCCAAAAGGACCAAAATGGACCGTTTTTTCTGGTCTCTCGCCATCAAGAGATCATTGAGGACCGAAACCAGCGCAGTCTCCATGCTGTGCCTCTTTCGAAAACCTGATTGAAGAGGATCGTAGATGTTATGGATGGTAAGATGGTTGTCCAACTGGGCTGCCACCACTTTCTCGATTACCTTCCCAGCAAAGGGAAGGTTCGAGATAGGTCTGTATTTAGCCAGGGAGTTGGGGTCCAAGGATGCCTTTTTCAACACTGGTGTCACCACCGCTTCCTTCAGGGAGCGGGGATATTCACCAGTGTCTAGGGAACACCAGACTATCCTGGCAAGAACCGGGAGGATAACCTCCCCACAGCCCCTGATCATGCCTGTGGGGCCCGGGTCTAAACTACAGCTAGTGGCACGCATACCCTTGACAATCCTCACAACATCCTCGATTTCCGGCCTTATGAAGGAACTCCAGGTAAACGGTGTGCTAGTGACCATAGGCTGGGCCACCGCAACTCCCATGAAGGGAGCAGCGCAAATCTCGGCTCTGATATCAGCCACCTTATCTGCAAAGAATCGAGCGAGCTCCACACACTGCATCTGTGAAAAGGCACGACGAACCTGCAGACAGGCTGGGTTGCACAGCCTGTCTACGGTTCGAAAGAGCTGGGCCGGTCGGTTCTGAGCAGCAGCAATCTCTCCGGACAGGAACACTGCCTTCTTATGAGTAATTGCTGACTGATAGAGTTTATAATGCTCTAGGAGTCTAAGATGGTCGGTATCTAAGCCAGACTTCTGCCAACATCTCTCCAACCTGCCACCTACTCTCCGCAACTCCCTCAGATCTTGATCAAACCAAGGAGAACGGGGGCGAAGGGAGAGAGGCCGCACACGGATGGGAGCAATTGAATCCAAGGCGGAGGTGACAGCCTTATTATAGGCTAGCACCATCACCTCGGGATCTAAGCTCGACCCAGGAAATTCTGATAGGTCAAGAACCGCAGATAGACCAGTGGGAGTAACATCCCGTAAAGGGCGGTACTTGACCATCTCCACTGGGGTAGGTCTATGAACGGGGGTGCATAGATTGAATCTCACAGTGTGGTGATCAGACCATCTGACTGGTTCCACCCCCACATCTGAGGCCTCCAACCCCAGCAGGAAGACCAGATCAAGAGAATAGCCATGTTTATGGGTGGCAGAGGTAACTACTTGTGAGAGGCCTAATGAACACATCAATTGGAGGAAGTGTTGACCAAATTGCGAGAGTTCGTAGTCGATCCAGGCATTGGAATCGCCCAGCACCATCAACCTAGGCAATCCAAATGCCAGGTCGACGACGAAATCCGCCACTTCCTTTAGAAATAGTTTCTTGTCACCGGGTGGACGATAAATGAGCGCCATTCTATAGCCCCCACCTGCCACTACAACACATTCAAAAGATCTGGTCTCCTCCACTGGAACACTAGTGAGGTCCAATTCGGTCTTGAAACAGACCGCAACCCCCCACCCCTGTGATCCAATCTTGGTCGGTGAATTACTGAATACCCAGCTGGAACTGCAGCCTCCAAGACTGGGGCAGCATTACTATCAAGCCAGGTTTCAGTAATGCAAACCAGATCCGCAGTGCCAACCAAGTCCACTACAATAGCAGTCTTGTTCACAACGGACCTGGCATTGCACAACACTGCCCGAGTTGGATAGGACTCCGGAGAAGCCCGGACCACCTGCCCACCATTTAGAAAATTGGTGGTGCCCTTGGGTACGGGAACCAAACAAGCAGAACTATGTTCGTACTCTATTTCGCTTCAGGGCCTTCTGACTTAACCACACAATGCGCAGCACCCTTCCTCCATCCTCGCTGTTCACGCCCCCAGCCCCTCCGAACCCCACCACGCGCAATTCCCAGGGCCCTACAGCGTTGATAAATAGGGAAAAGCAAAGGGGGGGTAAAGAAAGGGCAGAGGGCATGAAAAGCGGCGGATGAGTAGTGCATGACGGGGGGGGGTAGAATAATCTCAAAAACACCCCGGAAATCTCAATCAGAATAAAATATTAAAACATAAAACACAAATCAACTTATCACAGATTAAACTATACAGTCAAAATATCTAAATAAAAAACAACAGACAATAATAATTCTATAACAATAATAGTCATTAGGATGGATATTAGAAGAACAATTTAAAACAGTGGAGCTCCCACCTTCCACTGCAAAAATGTCCATGTATAACACCCTGGACTCTCACTCCAAGTTTCCAAACGACCAACAAAACAAATTAAAATTAAAACAAAACCCTTAAAACAAAAAGAATTCCCTCACCGATTTGGACCCCACAAAGGAGCTCTCACCACCCAGTGGGAGTCAAAATAGGCAGAAAAAAAAAAATATCCAAAATAATAAACTGAGGTGAACAAGTCCCAAGAAAAACAGTTAGATTTACAATCCCACATGGGCTCTCAACCAGCACGATGAGTTGCTGCTCAGACTGTCTCGCTCTTCAAGAGCCCTAAAGAAGTCTGACTCAGGAAAACTTTACAGCATCTGTATATTAAAATTTCTTCCTTTTACAAACAAGAAAAGTTTCAAGATAGATTCATGAAGAGGGAAGGAACACAAAGGCCACTGCCAGTTACCGTGAACTAACCCTAAGAACAACCCTCCTCTTAACGGACCTTACCGCCGCCAGGTCAGCTCTCCAACTGTACCGGTGCGGATCAGAAGAGCTAGGAGGTCTGTTTCCAAAATAGCCGCAGCCGCCCAGCCCACCACCTAACAGAGGATAGGTGTCCAAAAGGCAGCGCACTGATACGCATGATCAGGGGGTATCAAATGGAATAGGGAGGAGGAAGCCTGCCCAGTTAGAACAAAATGCTTCTCTGGACTAATGGTGCACAGGGCCAAGCATGAGGTATATCAGCTGGCAAAGGATTGTGGAGGTTCTCCGGACATACTGGTCCACCTGGGTACCAATGACATTGAGGGAAATAGTGAGCTAGAGATACAGCAAGGTTCAGGGAGCTTTCCAGGGTCTGTCATGACATAGGATGCACAATTTCCTTCTCGGAAATCCTGCTGGTGCCAAGGGCTAGTGGGGAACACAAGAGGAAGATTAGGGAGATAAACAAGTGGCTCAGAGAGTGGTGTGAGGCCAGAGGGTATGGGTTGATGGGGGATTGGGGGGAGACCTGGGAGGATAAGGAGCTGTATGCTAGAGATAGACTCCATCTCAATTTGGAGGAGGGAATCCTTGTTGAAAATAGAGGGAGTTCATTGGTGAAAAGTGGGTTAAACTTGTGAAGGGGGTGGATGGGAGAAAAGGCTGTCAAGGGGTGCCGATAAAGGAGGGACTTGTCTCCACCCCCCTGGGGACCATGGAGGATTGCAGGAAAAGGCCGACTGGTAAAGTGCAGACCAGGGGAAAACATAATCCCCATGGGAACATGAGCAGGGGAAATGGAAGTATAGGGAAAGGGTGAAAGGTAGTCCTGCTAAATGCCAGGAGCTTGGGCAATAAAATACCTGAGCTCTAGGCAATGCTAACTGAGGGAGAGGTGGATGTGGCAGCGGTCACTGAGACCTGGGCCACCACAGGGCATGACTGGGACCTGAAACTGGAGGGTCACACCATGTTCATGAAGGACGGGGGGAGGGAAGGGGAGGAGGGTTAGCAGTAATAGTAAAAAACTGAATTGGCATAGAAGGAGTGGAGGAGGCAGAGGGAACTGTGGAGGTGATTTGGGTCACCTTGATAACAAGGGGGGGCAAGACAGTAAAAATAGGAGTGGTGTATGGAGCTGGAGGAGAGTCTGGTGGCAGATGTTGGGAGACACTGCAGATTGGGCAGGGGAAGGGTGGTGGTGTTGGGGGACTTAAACATGCCAGGAATGGACTGGGAGACTATGACTTCCTCTGTGGCCAGGGAACAGAGGTTGTTGGATGTCTTTCAGGATAGTTCCTAACTCAGCAGGTGGGGAAACTGACCAGGGAGGCGTGGATACTGGATGTGGTCCTGGCAGACAGTGACTATATTGGGGGCCTGGAGGTAAGGGACCCATTGTTGGGGAGCAACCATGTCACGGTCTGGTTCTGCCTGGATCTAGGAGGGGTAGAAGGCTGCACAAAGATGGATGTAACTTACTTCAGGGGGGTGGATTTCAAGGAAATGGAAAGGATTCTTAAGGAGCATTTGGATGGGATTGGGCTAGACATGGATGCTGACAGTAGGTGGGAAATCATCAGGAGGGGGGTGCAGGATGCTATCTGTGCAAGAGAAAGATGAAAATGCGGTAGGGCCTGGAAACCCTGCTGGTGGACCAGGGAGGTTCAAGAGGTGGTGAGGGGAAAGAAGGCAACCTATAGGCTATTCAAGTGCTCAAGGAGTGAAAGGGATCAAGGGGAATACAAGCTGATGGCTAGAAGGGCCACTAGGGGGGTGAGAGTGGCTAAGGCAAGGAAGGAGCAGAACCTGATGAGGGAAATTAGGAGAGGGAATAAGGGGTTCTTTAGATACATTGGGGAAAAACGAAGGGTGAAGGGGCAGATTATCAGGATTAAAACAGGGGAGGGATGGGCACAAGACCCGGGGGAGCAGGCTGAGGTACTAAAGGAGTACTTCACCTCAGTTTTCACCAAGGAAAATGGGGGGGCCGCATCATACATGGGAGGAGATGGTGAAACTGAGGAGGGGGAGCCCTTACTGATTGGTGGGTCTGGGGAGAAGTGGAGGCCATCACTGGCAGGAGGGGGAAGACAAAGCAGGGGGATGAGGTAGTGGAGGTGGAAATCATGGTAGAGAGACTGAGGGAAGCCTTCAGGTCCCTTAAGATGGAGAAGTACCAGGGCCAGATAAATGACATCTCAGAGTGCTGAAGGAACTGGCGGAAGTCCTGGCGAAACCCCTGGTGGAGCTATTCAGCATCTCTCTGAGAACAGGGTGGGTGCTCCAGGACTGGAAGGTGGTACATATAGTGCCTATCCACAAGGGGGGATCAAGGGAGGTGGCAGGGAACTACAGGCCCATCAGCCTGTAATCGGTGGTGGGCAAGCTGATGGAAGGCATTGCCAAGGAGAGTTTAGGGAGGGACCTGGAAAAGTCGGGGTGCCTGGACGATAGACAGCATGGATTTGTCCTTGGGAAATTGTGTCAGACGAACCTTGTGGAGTTCTATGACTGGGTGACGAGTGCCTTGGACCTGGGTAGACCAGTGGATGTCCTGTTTCTTGACTTCAGCAATGCGTTTTACTCTGTTCCTCAACGGTCCCTGTTGGATAAGCTGGGAGAAATGGGGGTGGGGAACCAGATGATCAGATGGATAGGCAATTGGCTCCAGGACTGGACCCAGAAGGTCATGGTTGGTGGGTTAGTCTCATCCCCAAGGAGGGTCATTAGTAGGGTCCCTCAGAGATCGGTCCTTGGGCCCCTCCTGTTCAACGCCTATGTCTCTGACATAAGAAAGGGTATCAGGAGTGAGATGAATCTCTTTGCAGATGACTCAAAACTGGGGGCTGTGGCGGTTGGGGAGGAGGGGATGGTGACCCTACAGGGGGACCTGGAGGCTCTAGAAAGGTGGTCTAGAAAGTGGAAGATGAGGTACAATGCAGGGAAATGCAAGGTACTGCACCTGGGAGCCAGAATCCTGGGCCAAGTGTACAGCCTTGGGGGGGAATGCAACAAGTCTCGATGGCTGAGATGGACCTGGGGATGGTGGTGGATGTCAAGATGAACAACTCAAAGACTTGTAGGACGGCAGCAGCCAATTCCAACAGGATGCTGGGATGCATCACTAGGGGTATCACCTCCAGAAGGAGGGAAGTGATACTCCCTCTGTATAACTGCTCGGTGAGGCCGCAACTAGAGTACTGTATGCAGTTTTGGAGGCCACACTTAAAGAGGGAAATTGAACTCCCAAAGAGGGTCAAGAGGAGGGCAACCAAAATGATCTGGGGCTTGGGGACAGGACCTATGGGGAGAGGCTCGAAGAGCTAAATATGTACGCATTGGAAGAGAGAAGACACCGTGGGGACATGAAAGACATCTTCAGGTACATGAAGGTGGTAAACAGGGGAGGAGCAGTCAGGGTGCTCCAAAGGAAGGAGGGAGGGAGGGCAACTAGAGGGCATAGGTGGAAGCTGGAGGGGGGGGGAGCTCAGGGGAGAAAGGAGGAGGTGCTACTTCACTAAGAAGGTGGTGGAGCCATTGAATGCGCTGCCCAGGGGGCCGGTGGAGGCAGAGATGGTGGAGGAGTTCAAGAGGGGGTGCGACAGGTACAGGGGAAGGGTTCTGGAAGCAAAGTCCAGTGCAGCGAGAATATCTGGGACTGGGAAGGGAGAAGCCGGAGAGGGTGAGGGGGGCAGCAAGGTCAGCTCCAGGAGGGAGCTAACCAAATGAGCAGACGCAAAAAACTGTTAGGCCAATTCTGCTGGCATTTTAGTATGTTAGTATGTTAGAGCAGAGAACAGATTTTAAACTGCAACATGTTTAGGATTATAATTGAAAAGTACTATGTAATTTGTGTTATAGAAATGTACTGTAGAAAGATATTCACCCGTATTCTGATATACACCCTCTGTTACTTTTTATGTTTACTGTTACTTATACTGTTTTCTGTGTAAAACTTCTCAATAAACAGAAATTTGAAAAAAGGAAGGGTACTCCACATCAAAGAATTTAACAACTGATTGAAAGCATTGTGCATGGAAGAGGGCTCTGGCTATGTTCAGGACTGAGGACCAACATGGGAGGATATGGGCCTCTATAGAGGAGATGGTCTACATCCTTCTAGAAAGGGGACTGCAGTTCCAGGTGGGAAGATTAAATTATACTTATATATGCTGGGAGAGAGGTTGTAAAATCAATGAAAGCAACAGCTGGCTGCTCTTGATGATGGAGCATCTGACAGGGAGGGCCCGAGGGGAGTAAGCTCACCTAGGTCAAGGATGCATGGTGGAAGATAGGTATGGAAAGCCATAATCAACAATGCATGGAGTTTGGGAAACAAAATTCCAGATCTGGAAACCATCATGTCGAAGTCTAGCCTGATTTGGTGCCCATACCAGATCATTCCTGGCTGCTCTCTGTTCAGGAGAGACAGAACAGGGAGGAGTGGAGGAGGGGTTTTACTATATGTGAGGGAAGGAATCAATTCCACAGAGGTACAGAGGCACCCGCAGGAAAAGATGGGTTGGGGGTACTAAGGGTCATCCTGGAGACAGGCTCTGGGGCAAGTATTCATACCAGGGCAGTCAGAAGACCTCCAACACAGGGAGTAGAGTTGGATATGACCCTTGGGGAAGCCATCATCAGAATGGCTGGTAAGGGGGAGGTGTTGCTTGTTGGAAACTTCTATCTGCCAGATGGGGAGTGAAGTCTTCCAACTGGAGCTTTGCCAAGGAGCAGAGCTATCCTTGACTCTCTACAAGGGACTTTTCTTAGTCAACTAGTAGAAGAACCCCCTAGGGAAGGGGCAGTGCTGGACCTGGTGCTTACAAACAATTACAGCTTTGTAGATATTATAATGGGCAGTCCATTAGGCACTAGTGATCACTGTACAGTGTGGTTCAAAATATAGACAAGAAAAGAGGCAAACCACACATGAGCAGGAGTCCTGGACTTTAGGAGGGCAGAGTTTAAAGAAATGGGAGACAGCCTCAGAAACTGTCTCAGAGGGGGATTGCCAGGTAGAGGTAGAAGTACAGTGTGGAAACATAAAGCAGGGCATAATTAAGCAACCAGTCTTTGCATGAAGGAAGCAAGTAAAAGCAGAGTAAAGGCAGCAGGAAAAGGATACTGTTATGGTTCTCTAGGGACGTGACCAAGATGGTGAAGGTAAAACAGGTGGCATTCAGGAGGTGCAGTATAAGGAAACACAGTGGGAGGAGGACAAGAAGGTATACCTAGTAAAGCAGAGGTAAGCAGGCAAGAAGGTGAGGGTAGCAAGCACACAGACAGAGGAAAGGATTGCCAAAGGGGTTGTTAATGGTGATAAGACTTTCTTCAGCTGACAGCTACGTAAGTGAAGAGAGGAAAGCAAGAGAAGAAATGGTGGGGATTAAGACAGAAGATGGGCTAGACTGCAGAAGAGGACCAAGAAAAAACTGCAATCCTAGCAGGTACTTTTTCTTAGTCAGGGCCGGACAACCAGGAAGAAGTAGGAACAGAGGGGTGGAGAGGTGGCCACATGTTCACAGAAACATAGAAATTGTTGGCAGATAAGGATTGCCAGGCCCATCTAGTCTGCCCATAAACCTTACACTTGTTTGTGGTCTCTGCCCTACCTGGTCAACAGCTTTTCAGCACCCCTTCCATCCTCTACGGTTCCTTTATGCCTGTCCCAGGCAGGTTTAAATCCCTCCACTATGGTTGCTCCCACAACCTCCTGTGGCAGACTATTCCATGTGTCCACCACCTTCTCCATGAAGAAAAACATTTCCCCTTAACCTGCCACCTTCCAGTTCATGCCATGCACCCTCTTTCTTGTACTCCTCCTATACTGGAAGATGTCACCCCCCTCCACTTTGTTTATGCCCTTAAGTTACTTGAATGATCATGTCACCTCAATCCCTCTTCTCCTCCTGCGAGTACATATTGAGGTCCTTTAATCTCTCCTCATATGTTTTCTGGTGCAAGCTCTGTACCATCTTTATTGCCCTTCTCTGGCCTGATTCCACCCTGTCAATGTTCTTACAAAGGTGAGGCCTTCGGAATTGCACACAGTACTCTAGGCGAGGCATCAGAAGTGTTTTATAGAATGGCATCACCACCTCCTGCTTTCTGCTAGTGATACCTCTGCCTATGCACCACAGTATGCCACTGGCCCTCTGTGCAGCCTTTGAACTCTGCCTAGACATCTTTAGGTCATCTGAAATGATAACTACCCAGATCCATTTCTTCCTTAGTGATTGTCAGCAACTCCCCCCTTATCCTATAGTTCTTACCAGGGTTCCCTTATCCCAGGTGCATTATTCTGCATTTCTTTGAATTGAACCTCAGTTGCCATACCTCAGACCATTTTCCAAGCTTCCTCAGGTCCCTCCTCATTTTCTCCATCCCTTCTGGAGTATCCATCCTGTTGCAGAGCTTGGTGTCATCTGCAAACAGGCAAACCTTTCCCTGCAGCCGTTCTGCAATGTCACGTATAAAGTCATTAAACAGGATTGGCCCAAGACTGATCCCTGAGCTACCCCACTGGTCACCCCCCTGTGCCCAAATTGGATTCAATTTACCACCAACCTCTGCCCCCTATCCATTCACCAGTTCCTAACCCAGTTTACCACTTTGTGTCTGATGCCTAGACTACCCATCTTGTTAACCAGCCTTTTATGTGGGACAGTGTTGAAAGGCCTTGGTTAAATCAAGATAGGTAATGTCCACTGCTCTCTTCGGATTTTTACCTCCTTTATCACCCAGTCAGAGCACTCTCTACTGACTGTATGTTTTTCCTCTCATTTTTACTACTTGTATTTTGTGTTTTTCTCTCATTCACCAACAATGATGTGTCCTTACCTGATGTAATCCTGCCTGCTTGTATTGTAATGTATGATGATTCCTTTAAAGTTTGTAAACTCCCGGGTCACAGCTGAAAATAGTCACTTTGTGGCTATGGCAACCACCCAGTAAACAAAAACTAAATAAATAAATGAAACAAAATAAAAATCTATCAGATTCATCTGACACGATCTCCCTGCTTTGAATCCATGTTGCCTCATATCCTGGGCACTGTTGAATTCCAAGTGTGCTACTATTCTTTCTTTAAGTGGTGCCTCCATGATCTTACCCACTACTGAAGTGAGGCTGACTGGCCTATAGTTCCCTGCCTCCTCCCTGCTACCACTTTTGTGTAGAGGGACTACATGTGCCCTCTTCCAGTCCTCTGGAACCACTCCTGTGTTGAGTTACTTGGTGAACATGATTGCCAGAGGAGCTGCTAGCTCTCATCGCAGCTCCCTTAATATCCTCAGGTGCATGCCATATGGCCTCATTGCTTTGTTCACCTTCAGTTTTGTGAGCTCTTCCAGGATTCTCTCCACTGTGGATGGATTGGTGTTTACCCCCCTTCATATTTGTTACCTAGCTGTGCTCCCTGACCCTCCACCTCTTCAGTGAAGATTGAACAGAAGCATCTGTTCAGTATTTCAGCCTTTCCCAGATCTTCCTCCTTACACTCCCCTGTATCCCCTCTGAGCCTTACAAGCCCCCCTCCTGGTTTTTCTTCTTTCACTGATGTACAGTACCTATAGAATGTCTTGTCCTCTTTCTTCACTGCCTGTACTAATCTTTCCTCAGTCTGCACCTCTGCACTCCTAACAGCCTTTCCTGCTTCCTTTAGATACTTTAGGTAAACCTCCATTTACAGAGGAAAGAAGCTGGAAGGAACTTGCAACTCTGAAGATAAACAAATCTACAGGACCAGCTAGGACAGACCCAACAGTACTAAACAAACTCAAGGAGGTACTAGCTACCCCAATGATAGGCTTATTCAGAAGTTCCCATGAAACAGGTGAGGTGCTGGAGGACTGGAGAGAAGCTGATGTGGGCCCTGTACATAAGAGAGTCAGCAGATAGGAGGCTAGCAACTATGGGCTGGTCAGTCTTACTTCAGTGGTGGATAAATTACTGGAAACCCCGCTGAAAGATTTACTGGCTTCTTGCTGTGTGGTGGCCTGTTTGGGGTACTGTGATTTGGGTTTTTACTCTTTGGTGGATTTCTGGGCTGCTGTCTTCTTGTTTCTAAATAAAGGCATTTATTGAAAACATTTTTAGGCAGAATCAGGCTGTTGCTAAGAAACAGCTTCCTGGCACAGTGTTCTAGTTCTGATAGAACATCTGAAGTAGCAGCCCACTGAGAATTAGAATATTGAGATTTGCTGTTACATTCCGATGATAAAAGTGAAATAGAAATGAATATACAGAATTTCAAAATGTTATATTCATGTAGAGGTACAGTACATGTGTGGTATATACAATTGTAAATAACCTAGGGTTAAGGGATTAAGTCAGGGAGGTGTAGAAAATACTCTAAATATAACAGAACCTCATATACAATGTAGTTTGTATTGTAGCATCAGCATGGAGATGAGGTACAGTGAGAAGGTAGTCAGTTGTGGGGACTGTGGGACGCTCTTCTCCAGGGTTATACTGGGGAGAAAGAGCACTGCCCCATCTGCAGGACCCTTGTGTAGCTCCATGCTCAGCTGGTAGCAGAAAGAACTAGATATCTCAGCTGTAGGACTGGCTCAGCCGAGGTCCCTCTAAAACTCCCAGTCTCACAGAGACCCACTGCCCCAGTGGCTGCGGGGTGGTGGGGAAGGGCAAGGGGAATGGAAGGGTGACAAGGGCAGCCACAAGGGATTAAACCAGTCTCAAACTATTCAGACAGAAAATTGCTTTGCACACTGGAGGAGGTTCAGGTATCAGACTCCACTGGGGTGGGGGCAGGGATTACATGTCTGTTGGGAGAAATAAACAGGATGACTCAGTAGCACCTGAGGAGATGAGCAAGAGGAGGTCAGCAAGGAGAGTGTCAGTGACTTGGGACTCAATAATTTAGGGGAGTAGAGGGGTGGTGGGCAGGGGAAGGAAGAAGATTGAAATGGTCAGATGGCTACCTGGTACATCAGCCATTAAAGATATAGATAGAATAGGTAGGACGGTGGAGAAAGGGGAGGGGGAAATTGGAGGTGCTGGTACATTTGGGTATCAGTGATCTGGCAAACTAGCCTCTGGAGGTAAAGAACTTTAAGAGTTTGGGGGACAGACTGAAGGTGCATTCAGAGTCCCTGACCTTTTTCAAGGTCCTTCTTTGTGGAATAAGGGGAATGGGACAACAGAGTAAGGAAGGAAGAGACTAAGGAGTTTAATGTATGGCTGAATAGACCTGTCAGGAGGAAGGGTACCACATGGTGGGGACAGTGGTGCTTCTAGGACTGGAGGCTCTTCAGGGGCTATGGCTTTTATCTGATGAGACAGTGGGCAACTACTCTGGGTCAAACGTTTGATATTTACATTAGACAGTTAAACTGACTGTGGAGGAGATGGAGGCTAGAGGAACCACTGAGAAGGGACAGCAGGTGAGGAACCAAGCTAGAGCTCCCACTGAACAAGGTACTGGTAGCAGCAAGATGGGTACAGTAAGGTTGAACTTCAAACTACATTAGAGGGAAAAAGCCAATGAGTGAGTGCTAACAAAGTCTGCATTCAGCATGAAAAATTAAAATTAAGTAGACTAGGGAAGAATAAGGGAAAAGGAATAGAAAAAAGGCAAGTGGAGATTAGATAAAAGATAGGAAACAGTCTGCCTTAATGCCAGGAGTCTGGGAAATAAAATTAGTGAGCCCCAGGGAATGGTGGCAGACCCTGAGATTGATCTAGTAGTCATCACAAAAACTTGGATCTTAGAATAGCAACTGGGACCTGTCTAAGGCTATAGCATCTTTAGACAGGATAGAGGGAAAGGTAATGAGGATGCCCAGCCCTATATGTCAGAGATGGCATTGAGGCAGTGAAGCATTGAAACATCATGGGAGAAAATGGAGAAACAGAATCACTGTTGGTTCAGCTCATGGTATTCTCAGGCAGGAAACTGTTAATGGGGGTGATCTACAGACCTCCAGGACAGGGGGACAGAGATAAGATTCTAAGGGCAGAACTAGAAAGAGGGGTGGCAAAGGGGGGAGCTGGTGGTGGTCAGAAATCTAAACCTGCCAAATATTGATTGGATCATTCCAGCAGCCAGGAGCTCCAGAAGTCAGGCCCTGCTGGATACACCGCAGGACTGCCTGCTGGTGCAGCTAGTTGAAAAACTCAAAAGGCAGGTTACCATTCTCAATGTGGTGCTCACCAACTTGGAAGCGGTAGGAGGAGTGAGGGTAAGGAAGCCATTAGGGTCCAGGCATCATAATTCAGTATGGTTTCTACTTAGCCCTTTGGACAAATAAGCAATCATCAAATGCTGAAGTCCAGATTTCAGAAAGGAATACTTCACCCAGATGAGGGATCTGGTCTGGGGCCAGTTATTCAAAGTGGACTGCATGAGGGATGTGCATGAAAGATGGAGGCAATCAAGGAATCCATTCTTCAGGCATTAAAGTCTTGCATGAGAATAGTAATCTAATCAAAAGAACAATGTACAAGAGACCACTATGGTTCTCTGGAAAGGTAAGGGATGCAGTGAGAGTAAACAATGAAAGCCTTCACCAGTTACAGGGAAAAACAAGAGAAGGAAGAAGGGGGACAGTATCAAATGAGAACAAGAGAAACCAACAGGACAGTCAGAGAAGCAAAGGCAGACACAGAGCTACATATTGCAGAGTGGGGAAGATAGTTCTTTAGATACTGTATACTGGGGAAAAAAGAAAGAAGGGGCAGGAGAAATTATTAAGTTAACAGAGGGAGGTATGGTGATTAAGGGGGTTAGGGAGAAGTAGCCATTCCTAACAACTACTTTTGCTCTTTATTCACAAGGGTATACAGAGGGCCTGTGCCAGACAGAGGCATTAAGGCAGATGTAAGGGGGATTCCTGAGGGAGCAAATATTTACCAGTTAAAGGGTTCAGAAAGGGCTAACAACTCTTAAGATAGATAAGACCCTGGGGCCATATGGGATGCATCTGAGGTTCCTTAAGAAATTGACAATGGAAATATCTAAAACCCTGGTGGAGATATTCATTAGCTCAATTCAAAAGCGATAGTTCCAAAAGACTGGATGGTAGTGTAGTCCTGCTCCATAAGAGAGGGATAAGGAGCAGCCTGGTAACTACAGACCTATCAGATGTACAGTACAAGTCACATTAAACTGTTCCTTCAATGAGTTGTTTTAGCATTTCTGACTGAGTTGCATAAGTGTTGCTGGATCCAGTACAAAGCCCTGCACAAACTGTTGCTTAACAGTTAAAACTCAGTTTTACATCGCATTGTGACTGGACTACAGATACAGTCCAACGGAGTTGAAAAATTTTTTTTACAAATATTGCTCTTTAGATGGTTAAGCATTGAAAAACAATGCAATATGAGTTGCCAATTAATTGCCAACTGTAAAAAACTGCTAAACCAACTCATTGGTGGAACAGTCTCATGTGACTTGTACTGTATCTCTGTTGTGGGTAAACTGATGGATACACTAGTTAAAGAGGACCTTATAAATTACCCAGAGAGCAATGGACTCCAAGACAATAATCAGCACAGGTTTGTGGCAGGAAGGTCTTGCAAGACCTTTTTTTCACTGGTAAACGAAGGCAATGAATAAGGACCATGCTGTTGATTTACTCTGCTTTGATTTCAGCAAGGCATCTGACTTAGTGCCTCATAGTAGGTTGCTGAAGAAGCTAGAGGATCAGTGTACAACAAAATATACAGTTAGATGGGTCAGAAACTGATTTCAAGGGAGAAAGCAGAGGGTTTTGGTTAATGGAGTCATATCAAAAGAGAGGGAAGTCACCAATGAGGTGCCACAAAGATCGGTCCTGAGTCCAGTCCTTTTCAATGTGTTCATTAGTGACATGGGAGAACAAATATAAGGAAAGATATGTCTCCTTGCAGATGACACTAAGCTCTTTGGCAGGGTAGGCAGGGTTCCATGTCATTTCAGAGAAAGTAAAAATGCAATATTACAGGGTTTTATTTAACCCTAAAAATTGACTAGCGTTTTGCTCATAAAAGTGCTAAAACTTTGTGAAAATGCGTAGCTCTTGCCTCACTGTGTTTAACAAACAGCACTTCTAGAAAATCTTTATAAATACTTTCTGTATAGCTAGTATCGTCCCAAGAAAAAAACTGCTAATCAACTATTTAACCCCCCCCCCATAATGAAAACAGCACTGACTTTACAGTGACAGGAAAAATGGTGACTGTTGTGTTTGTGGGGGGTGATGCCCCTCACACCCCCTATTTCAGGGGGCTTTACCCCCAACCCCCCTTTCTTCTAAAGATACCAACTCTGAGGTCATAGCACCACAGTGGGGGGGGGATACAAATGTCATCATCATTCCAGTCATTGTAAAGCCAGTGCCATTTTCACTTTTGCCATTTTGCTTGTTCTGAAATGACGTGCTACCAATAGACAGCAAGGAGGGGGTGAAAGACATGCAGACAGACTTTCAAAAGCTTTAAAGGTGGTGTGAGGTTTGGCAGCTGAAAGTCAATACCAAAAAGTATATGGTGATGCACATAGCAACCAAGAACCTGAGGACAGAGTGCTGGATGGAGGGGTAAAGCTGTGCATGACTTTTGAAGAAAGAGACCTAGAGGCCATCATCAGTGACTCCTTAAAACAATCAAACCAGTCTAACAAAGCCTTCAGTAAGATAAATAGAACACTGGGGTGTACAGGAATGGGTAGTAACAGTAGAAGGAAGGAGGTATTACCAGGCACTAGATCAGGGGCACCAAGTTGACTGCATTATTTTTTTGATCTATCCAAAGCTTTCGATAAGATACCACATAGTGAGATAATTACAACTATGATAGACCTGGGGAGAGATCATAAACTGGTTGAGTGGGTGCAATCCTGGCTTACAGGTAAGACACAATGTGTTAGTATTAATGGACATAAATCAAGTATAATCAAAGAAACAAGTGGTGTCCTGCAGGGATCAGTATTGGGACTCTGTTAATTTAATTATTTATATCAAAATTAGGATCAGGAATCAGTGTATGGATTAGCAATAATGCTGATGATACTAAACTTGCTTGGGTTGTTACTTCTAATTCCGTCCCCGTTAAACTACAAACAGCTCTCAACATGACAGTATATAGTGCTAACAAAATGGGCATGTGCTTTAATTCAGAAAAATGCTCTATGATGCATCTTGGGAAACACAATATAAACGCTAACTACCATCTGAATAAAATCCCTCTTAAAAAACATCAGAGGAAAAAAACCTAGGAGTCATCGTATCTAATAAACTGACATATGACAAGCATTGTCAAACTCAGGCCATTAAAGCAAACAGAGTCCTTTGGACAATTACAAGAAACTTTAAAAGTAGAGAAGCAAGAGTGATCATGCCTTTGTAGAGAGCCTACATAAGACCATTACTTGACTATGGTAGCCCATTATGGCAACCACTTAAGGGAAACAATAAAGATACAATTGAAAAGGTACAGAGAGAAACAACAAAATTAATTTATGATTGCAAGGAACTGAGTTATGAGAATAGGCTGATGAAGCTAAATTTAATGTTGCTTCACATGAGAAGAATAAGGGGAGATATGATGTTGTGTTATAGTCTTTTGCAAGATTCAACTTTATATACAGAATTAGACTTACATTTTAAAACTCATGGTAAAGGCAGAAGGGGCCATGATATGCAATTAAAACACAACAGATCTTACACCGAAAAAAGGAGAGTCTTTTTTACTCCAAGAGTGATTAATCCCTGGAACGCATTACCATCATATGTTATATCCAGTAAGAGTAACCAGGGGTTTAAATTGTAACCTGACTGCCACATAGAAAATGCATGTCACTAAACTTATTATGGATGAAATAAAGGAGCATATATGGGCTCAAAGCCTTTTTAGGTCCTCAGACCTTAGTATGAACATTAGTATGAACCTTTCTGTAGATCACTGGTAAGGCCCCACCTGGAGTACGACAAGTTCTGGAGTACCTACCTAAGGAAAAATAAGGACAGGCTGGAAACAGTGCAACATTTACTTATTTAGTTTTTGATTATCTTATAAGTGCTCTAGACAAAGAAATTGCCTATTTTCAGTCACGACCCAGGAGACTTACAGACACAGGTAAAAGTACATCACATCACAGTGGTTACTATATAGAGAATAATGAATAGGCAAGTAGTTGTTATGAATATTTTTCCATTTCGAGGTGTGATGACCCATAAACCTCGACAGTGAAGGTCAAAGAGGTTTATGTGGTCATCACACAACGAGAGTGAGAAAAAAATATCCATAAGCACACACTTGCCTATCTTTTTTTTTTATAATTACTGGTGCAGAGCCTTAGCCAGTGTTTTTTCTTTATTTAGTTGTTTAACCAAGAGTAGCACACTAAGCTGAATGCTTTTTTACAGGTGCAACCTGGGAGCACAGGGAAGTTAAGTGATTTGCTCATGGTCACACAGTATGCAAGTAGAAGCTGTGGGATTCAAAACCAGGTCTGGTCTGCTGGATGTCACCAGAATTGCAGCGAGGAGCCTTAAACCACTGCACTATACTGCCTTTCTTATACAGAGGTAAAAAAAGATCCTGGCTTTTGTTCAACATTTATTTTAACCTCATATAATAGAACAGGATTTGCTAAACTGATTTTGGTATACTTTTTGTAAATGCTAAAAACTACGAGGAACAGTAGAAATGTTGTTGTCTTAAATAAATGCAGAAGTTTAAATTGTTTAAATACCAGGGCCCAGATACTCAAACTGTGCCAGGCTGTGGCGCAAGCCTGGGCACAGCTTAACTTTGTTGTGCAGGGGTGTGGCCTGGGCAATATTCAACAGAGCTGCGCTACAGTGCAGCAGGTTTGAATATCGCACCCTGGCCACCCCCACTGTGCATGGCACAGAGGCACTGCGCCAGCACAAGTGGCCAGAGTGGAGCATAGAGATGCGCTAGCGCAAGTGCCATTGCGCCATTCACAGCACCTGCGATATCCAAAAGGGACATGCAAATGAGGCCATAATTTATGCAAGGCACACAGGGGCCCCTTTGCATCTCATTATGGCCCCATTTGCATTCCATTAGCATGCAGGTGAGCAGATCCCCAATGACTTGCGCCTGGTGCCCTGCCAGGCAGCAGCCATCAGGGACTGACACCCCCTGCAGCCCGATCGTGGGCATTCATGTAAAAGAAAACCCTCGTCGAATATCCTGGTGGTCCATTGACCGCTATGTGCCCAATTATGTGGCATTTGTGTAGAGATTGCCCTCCTATATCCCTGGTGGTCCAGTGATCGACAGTGGCAGCCTGTAACACATAAATAGTCTGTTACTTCCTGGTGGCTTCACCACCGCCCACTGGAGCTCCCACCACTCCCGCCTCTGCCAGCCGGCGGGAGGCACCCACCTGCCTGCCGCCTCATCGCTCGCTGACTGACAGTTGATGTTCATTGGTTTGCAGCGCGAGTTGGGCGCAGTAGCTCATATTGTACTATCGTGTCCAGATAGGTGAATGAATCTTTCACATATCTGAACCGAGTAGTAGCAATGGCTGCACGCCATTGGCTCATGCTGTGAACCACTGGGCATGCAGCCCTACTGAGCTGTCAGTCGGTGGGCGGCAGGGTGGCTGGGGGTGCTGCCACTTCTGGCTGATGAGGGGGAGCGGGGTGGGGCTTAGTGGGCAGGTGGGGAGTGGGGTACACTAGACCACCAGGGTAGTAGGGATATTTTATGTGTTACAGATGCCCGTGATCGGGCAGTGATTGGTCCACTGGACCACCAGGGATATTGGACGTAGGGGGGGTACTATACCGATGCCTGTGATTGGGAACATAGAGGTCCACTGGACCACCAGGGATATAGGAGTGGGGGCTTATTCTCTACACAAATGCCCACAATTGGGCATATAGAGGTCCACTGGACCACTAGGGATATAGGAGGGGGGATTTCACTACATGGATGCCCGCAATGGGGCATGGGGGGTGCTGCCAGGTGTGGCAGGAACTCGGGTGACCACCCACAGGTGGCATCTACCGTGTTGTGCCCTGCAATGTGGCAGCTCACCTGTGGGTGGCCATCAGTTGTTCCTTCTTTTGGGGGCTTAACTTTGTGCAGGTGCAGGTAGGGGTTGTGCATGCATGACTCTGCACATCCCATGCTGAATATTAGGCTGCACAGGTTAGGCATGGGCATGCCCCCCCCCCCAACTGTGCCTGCATACATTACTGATGTGCTCTGGTGCATCGGGATTTGTGCGGCACACTTTTCCCTTTTGAATATCGCGCCGTGGTGCATCAGTGGGTTGTGCATGGCACAACACTGTTGCACCATGCGCAACCCTTTTGATTATCAGGGCCTAGGAGTCCAAGTGTCTTTGAAGTCCAGTGGAGTAGCGTGTAGAAGTCTGCAGGTGATCAGAGTCAAATGATGGGAATGAATAAAAGATTAGACAACATCTAAAAAACGTTTTCTGAATGGTAGTAAGTTAAAAGGTTTAGGAACTTCTTAGAAATGTTGCTGTTTGCAGTACAATGAGCAGGAAGTGTTGTTGCAGTGATGAAGATCTTCTGTTTGCCTTGGAGATGTGTAAGACCTACCTAAAATTAAGCCAGGCATGTTCCCTGTAGACATGTTTATACACCTGGCTCAGAGGCTCCTCCTGCTATCTGGTGATATTGAATCTAACCCTGGTCCCAAACTCTGCACCCCACTCTCTACCTCAACTAGCACTAAAAAAGGCCTGGTACTAGCCCATATGAACATTAGAAGCCTCCTGAGTCACCTGGCTGAACTTGAAGCCTGGGCTAAGTTGGTGGATCCTGACATACTATGCCTCACGAAACCTGGTTGAGACCTACTGTATCCGATACCTCCTGCCCTCTACCTGGGTATAATATTCTTCGCAGATCGATCTGGGTCCAAGGGGTGGGGCTATTTACTATAAAAGTCATCTGTCTCTTAGCGTCCTACCTAACCCTGATTCCCTCATGCTAAGTGAGCGCTGCATGCAACCCTGACACTGGTCGAAACACCTACATATCGCTTGTGTGTATAACCCGCCAACCAGTGGGCTGAACGGTCTCCAGAACCTACTGCAGTACGCTTCTCAAATGTAAAACAAATGAAACACTCCTCCTGGTGACTTGAACCTGAACTGGCTGGGCCCACATCACAATCTCCTTGCATCTTTGATCCAGAAGCACAATTTTCACCAACTTATAACTATCTGCACTAGAACCACGCCTTCACTATCAGGTCGTTACTGGACTGGATCCTTACAATAGACCGGATCATGTTTCCAAAGCTACCGTCCTGGCTGACTCACTTACAGATCACTCACCAACTCTCTGTCACTGGTGCTCCTGCCCACCGCCTGCTCCTCAACCACGACTGATTACCTTCACAAACTATGCTGCCCTCAATACACAAGCCTTCTTATCTGACATATCTGACATAGACTGGACTGACGTTTTCTCCACCTCCAATGTTGACACTGCCCTTAACATATTTCTCACCAGGTTTGGCGAAGTACAAAAGAAACACCTCCCAAAGGTAAAAAGAAGAGTCAGAGGTCAGCAGTCAAGATGGCTAAATAAAAACTCTATGTAAGTTAAAAGTCCGAGATAAGCAATGGAAACAATACAAAAAATCTGGGCTCCCCCTTGACCTTATCCTGTACAAGCAGTATAGAAATGATTGCAAAAGGTGCATCAGGCAGGCTAAAAGCATATACTGTCAAAACCTGCTGACTAACTCCTCCAATGACCCTCGAAAATTTTGGAGCCACATTAAAACTTTTTTAGGATCTATGCAAGCTGTCACCCCCTCAGAAATGGTCCTGCAAGGTGTCCACTGTAACGACTCCTTCACTATTGCAAACGCGATTAACCAGCAGTTTTCCGACCTATCTGCCTACACAGCTTCCCTTCAATCTCCTGCTACACAACTGAACTCAACATTCCCTGGCGATTCACCTACCTCATCTAAACCATTCTACTTCAAAGCGGTCACCAGGCATCAAGTCTTCAAGCTGCTCAAGGCTATCTCTGACAATACCAGCCCCGGCTCTGATGAAATGGAACCCCGCTCTATTAAAGATGGCTGCTCACCTCATATCTGGACCTATAGCTAGAATCTTCACCCTATCCCTCTCCAATGGCTCTGTCCCTGAAATCTGAAGGCCGCCAGAATTACTCCCGTGTTTAAAAAAGGCAGCAAAAATGACCCGACCAACTACAGACCAATTGCTATACTATCAGTCCTTAGCAAGATCCTTGAGAAATTATTCTCTATTCAAGTTACTGAATTCTTTGAAAACTCCAGCTTACTCAATACAGCACAGCACGGCTTTAGAAAACACCACAGCACCATGACTGCACTAGCAAAATTCTCCTCTGACATTCTTACCAACATGGACAAAGGGAAGCTAACAGGGCTGTTTTCATCGACCTCACTAAAGCGCTTTGACCTTGTTGACCATCCTTTACTACTTGCCTCCCTCAGAAATCTGGGCTTCTCCCACCTGTCACTACCTGGTTCAGCAGCTACCTTGCCAACAGGACTCAAGCAGTGAAATTCAACTCGGCGATCTCTGACAGTGCTGTTATCAATATTGGCGTCCCTCAGGGCTCCATTCTCGGTCCTCTCCTCTTCTCACTATTTGTAAACAATCTCCTGATGTAGTAACCTCTGGCCACTCACTACTTTATGCTGATGAACTGGTCATCTATGCCCACTCTGACAATATCACCAACCTGAATGCTGCCCTTACCACAGACTTCCACTTGGTGCAGCGCTGGCTACACACCCAACGCCTTGTCCTTAACTCCAATAAACTAAAGCCATGCTATTTGATCCCCACACAAATTAAGAACCTGCTCTTCTTCTCTCTCTATGCCTGACATTAATGGTAACCCTCTGAGTCTGTTAGCTCTTTTCGCTACTTGGGCATTCACCTTGACCAAAATCTTGACCTAAAGCTGCACATCCAGGAAACTTAAATCTGTCAATTGTAAGCTAGGCTGCTTACAGGACTAACTACCTGCTTACCCCTGCCGCTAAACTGGCAATTCCATAGAGGAATCCTGTTACCAACCCTCACCCTACGGTGCTCCCATCCTAACCATGGCCAGCAAAACTGCTCTGCACCAATGGGACACCACCTTCAACAATGTTTGCAGGTATGCGGCTAAAGCACCGCACCTGAAGCACCATTGTCAGCTATACAAAGACCTGGGCTGGCCTCTCCTCCTCCACCAGGCAATATTACTCTGCAACCTTCGACACCATCATCAGAGCATCAAAGCCAGCTGAGCTCTCAAAACTACTCCAACCGGGTTATATCTTCACGGGACCTTAGATCCTCTGGACAAGTCCTTATTGAATATTCCTCTCTGCCACACAAAAAAGGGCTCGGGAGCCTTCAGTTATGCTGCCCTCACTTTTGGAACTTGCTGCCCCAGGGACTAAGAAATGCTCCTTCTCACGATGCATTTAAGCACAATCTCAGAGCTTTCCTTACCTCGATGGACAAATGTGTTTGTTTTGATCCCTCTTGAATCCCATGCTCCTAACCTGTTCTCCTCCCCTCCCCTATTATGTATTATAGGCACTTGCGCTTTTTTTATTCTTGGTTGTTTTTTGCTTTTATGTTTCATGTTTGTTGATACTGTATAACATTGTTGTTCTGATGCCAATTGTAAAGCTCTCTAATTACTGCCTAGTCACTTAGCTTGCCCTCGCCTCCTGAGCTGTTTTCCCCACCTTCATTCCTTATCCTGCACCTCTGTTCCTGTAACACTTACTTTCCCAGCCCGCCTCTTCCCTGCCACTTACCCATTTCTCCAGTACCCCTGTCATTACCTCCCTTTTCCTGCCCTCCCCTCCTGCCTTTTGCCACCTCACCCCTCAACCGCCTCCACTCCCCTCTCTGTTGCCTTTCGTTCCACTGCCCGTAACAGGTTGCTACCTTGTACCGCTAATGCCTGAACTTGCCGCCACCCTTCCTACCTTCTTTCACCTTTCACCCCTCTCCTGCCAGCTTTCCTCCTTCTTTATTCTTCCTCTTCTCCCTATGCTCAGTCCTTACCCCTCCCTCCTCCTATTTTATCCCACCTCCCACCAGTTTGCGTGACTCCCTCTCTCCTGCCGTCTCGTAGTTCCACCGGCTTCGGCACAGGTTACTACTCTACCCGCCAATGCCATTTTCACCGCCTCACCTCTTGTCCTCCTCCCTTCTGTTCGCCAGCCTACTAGGTGCACTCTATCTCTCACCCCCACTAATTTCCCTATCTGTTCCATGCCCTCATCCCTTCCCATACCCTGCCCTTCCCACCCTACCCTTCCCTCCCCATTCCTTTAGTTCAAATCCCTCCTCACCCTTGCACCTAGTCCCCCACCGCCTCCCCTGCACATCACCCTCTCCTCTCTATTTTTTGCACCCATAGCTTCACTGTCCTGTTCCCCGACCTCTCACGTCTCTTGCAGACTCCCGGTTCCACTGTCCGACCACAGGTGGTAACCTTCTCCCGCTAATGCCGCACTTGGCACCTTAACCTCCCTCCTGTCCTCCCTTTTTGCTATTCGCCCTACCCCCCTGTCTCCCTCTCTCCTGCCCTACCTCTACACCTGTCCCTACCACCTCCCCTAGTTCTCAACAACTGAATACATGTAATTTTATCCTTATTGCTATTCTTGACTACACTGTGTGACTTTGTCCTTTGCAAATGTATCCTGCTCTGTGTAATTTCTTATGTATCCTGCAAATGTATCCTGCTTTGTGTAATCTCTTACGTATCACTGTGTTCTGTAACTGTACCTCCCGGGTCGTGCCTGAAAATAGTCACTTGTTGACTAGCGCACTTACCCGGTCAACAAAAACTAAATAAATAAATAAAAGACAAAAACAACTGTAATGGAGTGTCTTGAAATTGCAGTGTTCTACAGTGTTTTCCTGTTGTTTAAAAAAGAAAATTTAGGGATTTTGAAGAAACGGCTCGCATGGAGGCAGTTGTGCTGACGCTCACAGTGGTAAGCAGAAGTGCTTTGGTGGGAGGAAATCTCTGAGTTAACGCTTGAGCTATCTCAAGCACAGAGCACTGCTCAAGAGTGACTTTGAGACTGTGAAATGCCGCAATAACTCAGTTTTGGGTTATTATGTTTTTTTTTACATTGTCTGAATTTAGATTGTTAAAGGGGGTCACCAATAATTATTACATAATAAAGACTTGGGACTAACACATTATAGCATAGACAGGCACTGTGATATCTACCATACAGGAGAAATTAGTCATTACACTAGGCTAGCCATAGATACAGGGGAATATGCAATTCAGTTTCAAGAAGATAGACCATACTGTATAAATACTGTAAATGGAGAAACTGTTCCAGACAGTCTCATGGTGGGAAGACCTCATAGCCTGTCCTTGCCTGCTATCTAAAAGTGGGAGAGAGTGATAAGTGCCTGAATATGCACTGAAGGGACATGCAAAGGAAGCCTAACTAAGTGTTCTCCCCAAGGGTTAGGTCACAAGAGCATCTGTCAGAGGCCAGGAGGTAGGCACGGAGCACATTTTTAAAGATCAGGTGTGTAGTGGAGTGCCTCACAGTTGAAGGCAGGGAGTTCCATAGCTTTGTGGTGGACACTGCAAATGCCTGCTTACCCATCCTAGTGGTACATTTGGGTGTATTAAGAAGTGGCTTTTTTGGTAGATCTCAGCAGGTAAGTCTGGAGGCCCAGGTTCATCATGCATGCAAGGGACCTTGGTGACCAAATGACTCAGGGCCAGTAGGACAGATTTTATGACAGTTGGCTCAAAATGCTGAAAATGAACTCACTTAATGCCAGATGAGAAAGGGGCGATATGATACAGATCTTCAAGTTTCTGAAAGAAATAAACAAGGTAAACTACAAGGAATTCCTGTATTTAGCTTAAGTATCAGATGAAGAACACAGGGGCATGAGTTGAAATTGGTTGGGGAGTTCAAGATGAAGTGAGAATGTTTTATTTTACAGAAAGGATGGTGGAGCGGTGGAACAATCAGCCACCTGATGTGGCTGGTACCAAAACTATCATAGGTTTCAAATGTAGCTGGGGCAGAGTGAAGGGCTTAGTGGTTGCTCAAGGTGATAGCGGTAGGGCAGGGAGGATGAAGGTGTATGGTGTGAGTTAGGACCCCATCTGAACAACAAGTCCCAGGTTTATTAGAATTTATGGGCAGACTGGATGGACCACTGGTGTTTTTTAATTTTCTATTTTATTTTTAGAGTCTAGGATCACAATTACCTTTGAGCCAAGGCTCTTTTACAAAGGTTCCACATCAGGATGAGAACAAACAAGCAGGACATTAATTATTACAGGATAACAGGTTACAGTTGTTTATCATCACATGAGTACATACAGATTAGGCAGTACAAGGTGCATGCACAGGACAGGGATAACATTGATAACGAGAACTTGGTGAGACATGAGAAGAAGATGCTGTCAGAGGCAAGTGTCAATACACACAGAAGTGCAAGTGGAAAGTGCAAGTAAGAGGAGGAGGAGGGGGGAAGGTAGAGGGGAGAGTAGGGAGCTGGATGAGAAGGGACAACTGCCAAAAAGGGAACAGCAGGTTAGAGAAGACAGTCACATGTGCTAGAGGCAGAGATGAATAGGCAGAGGTTAAATTTGAACAGGCCTAGCTTAGATAGGGAGGAGATGTCCCTAGTGAGACCATTTAGCCAGCTGGGAGCTCTGCAGTCAAAGGATCTTTGTCCCTGTGAGGTCCGGCATCTTGGAATATGCAGCAATTGAGATTCAGAGCCCCTGGTGAGGCGGGGATTCTGTGCAGGTTGTAGCAGAGCTTGAACTCCAGGGGATGCAAAGCCCATCAATGTTTTTATAGCCATTATGCATGTTAGATACTTGATGCGGCTATATAGTTGAAGCCAACCAGTTTGGGTGTATAGGTCTCACGTATGGGTGAGACGATGGGATCTAGTGATGAGTCAGCAAGCTTTGTTCAAAGCCATAGATATGCGCCTGAGATCAGTGGTGGAAGCGGAACTGTAGATGATGAGGCCATAGTCGATAGTTGAGATCACCGAGCTCTGAACTGCGATCTTTAAGGCTTCCGGAGTTAGGCATTGCCTATGCCTGTAATTCTGCCATCATTGTCTATGTTTCTTTGTAAAGGAAAGACTGATTAAGTATCTTGACTCCAGTGGGCTGCAAGACTAAAGTCAGCATAAATTCATGGAGGGGAGGACATGCCAGATGAGCCTGATTGATTTCTTTGACTTGTTGACAAGGGAAATAAATCAGGGGAGAGCAGTGGATGTGGTCTGTCTGGATTTTATTATAGAGAGGTTGGAATAGTGGCTTGCTCACCACTGTGTCTTATTTTTTTAATTCCCATTTATTTTTTCACTCTCAGTTAATATTAATCATGGCAATGTTTTAAGTAAAATTAGTTATACTTCCTCAGGGCTACTATACTCATTCTATAAAGGTAACATTATTTTATATTAATTTCTGAATATATACTCATTGCTTTGGCACTCTATCTTTCCAAAGTGCAATTTATTATAAATATTTCCATTTCAATCTGTTAATATATCCTGTATGGCTCATGGCATTAAATAAAAAGTTGTTACACAATTCTTTCATTATTATTTACATATCTTATTTTAGTCTTAAAGATAATCTCTACTACATCTTTCCAGTTTTGCATTTTATTTTTCTGATCTCATTCTGCCACATACTGTTCTGTGTCAGATCTATTGGTAAAAAGAAAATAACTCCTAGATATTTCTTGTAAGATTATATCCATAGTTAAACTTTACTTTAAAATTGCTCACTTCATTTGCAGTATATACGAATCCATTTTCCTCAACCTGTGTGCGTTTGTTTTTGTCTGCAAAAATTAAAATACAAAGGTTAAGTTAGTCTACATATTTTTTGGTTTTCGATTCTTATCCTTTTCAATATTCTTTAAAACTTGCTCACACATATTGTATCAAACTGATTGTCACCCTCATAGGTGTGCCGCTTGGCTCTGGTGCTGAAAAAGAAAGTTACGTTTCCTCTTTTAGTTGCTTATGTTTATGTATATTATACAACTTCTCTTAGTTCTGTTACAAGTGGCTTACTAGTTACAGCCTGTGCTGTCCAAACCAGCAGAGATTTAGAATGGCAGAAGAAGAAGCTCTATATGGAACTCCCTTTTGTAGTTACTGCTTCAAGACCTGGAACCTCATGATGCCATCAACTAGTGATGACGTCACATGTCTCACACTCAGCCTAGGCTTGCTTAGCAACATAGCTTCAAAACAGCTCTTCTGTTTAAAGGGTAAACTCTCTATCCTGTGCCATATGGTGTTCCCTCTTGAACTGACACCCTTTTTCATAAACTTAGTTATCTAGTCACCCATTCTGACAGTGAAAAAATTTATAGAAATAAAAACATAATAGCATCTTTTACACGTGAAGGTGACAAGGTATCAGGAGAAATTAGAAAAACAGGAATAACTGTAATGTCCAATACCAGAAGCTGGGATTCTAAAGTGTGGCCTTTATTCACATCCAACAGAATAACAAAGCATAGATGGACCCCCACGGGGCTACACTCCTGGTAATGCAGATTTATGGAGATCAGAACACAGACACTGAGCAAGGAAGAAGGAGGCTACTGAAGAATATAGGAAGTTTCTGACCCAGAACAGGAAGGGTGAGAGTTGTAAAGAGAGGAGAGAGTAAGCATACAGAGAAACAGGAGAGGGGACACAAAATAAGACATGACAGGAGTAGTGCAGTGCAATGGCTGTGGGGCGGCAGTGTTCCAAGAGACATTCTGGAGGCTGCGATGGTGCCCTATTTGCAGGCACCTCTCTGATCTGAGGGAGGAGGTCGCCCATCTCCAGGCTGACCTGGCTAGGATTTGTGAAACCTCCTTCCCACCCAGGGACCACCAGGCCAATGCCACTACCCAGAGGTTGCCAGGAAAGAGAGAGGCTGGACCAGGTGGGCTCAGGGAGGGAGAGGTGGTGGAACAGAGTTGCATCCTCCAGCTGTACCCTCCACACTCATTCACTCTTCTGTTGGATAGTGGATCCTCTATGGAGGCACCTCAGTGGAGACCAAGGAGGATGCTGGAAACCTTCACAAAGGAGACCCACAGGAGGGTGGCATGAGACCCCACAGGGGAAGAAAACAACTCCTGGTGGGGGACTCAATCATTAGGGGGTAGAAATGGGGGAGGAAGGGGAGAGGGAGGTAAGGTGCCTGCCTGGTGCCATGGCTTGGAGGAACAGGAAGCGAATCCTCAGGATCTTGGGAGCAGCTGCACGAGGGAGGGAGCTGGATGTCATTGTCCACTTAGCGACAAATGACCTGGCTAGGAATGGGATCAGAGCAGTGCAAGAGGAGTTTGTAGAGTTGGGGAGGGGCCTTAGACAAGTAGTGCATACAGTATCCTTCTAGGAGGTGCTGCCTGTCTATGGCAAGGGTAATGCTAGGGTACTCCTCACCAGGGAATTTAATGAATGGTTAAAAAATGGGTGTGGAGCTCAGCGTTTTGGCTTCATTTGGGAATGGGGAGCCACCTGGAAGGATGCAGACCTATACTGGTGTGATGGTCTGCATCTGTCCAAGGGGGAGCCAGGATCCTAGGTGAGAGTTTTAAATGCTTCGTTGGCAAGCATTTAAACTAGCCAAGGGGGAGGCACCAAAAATGAGCAGGGAAATCCCAGCCTCTCCCCACAAAACACAGTAATTAGTGAGGTAAACACCAAGATAGAGAAGTCATTAGGGAGCAGGACAGAGGTAAATGTAAAAAAGGCAAAGGCAGTAAGGACAGGAATGGGGCTAAAAGGGGTAAGGCCATCAAAAAGTGGAGGGTGATGAGTACCAATGTCCATAGTCTGTGTAACAAGCTCCCTGAACTAGCAGCCTTGATTGAAGAGGGTTGCCTGGATATTGTGGCAGTCACAGAAACATGGTACACAGAGAACCATGACTGGGATGTCAACATACCAGGATACACAATCTATAGGAGGGACAGGGAGGGTAAAAGAGTAGGAGGAGTAGCTCTCTATGTAAAGGAAGGGATCAAAGCAACAGAACTAAAGAGTAAACAGGGAGCAGATTAGACACTCTGGGTCACCCTGGAGACAGGAAATGGCACCACAATCCCCATGGGGGTTATATATAGACCCCCATCTCAGTGGGAGGGAATGGACAAGGAAATGATAGAAGGCTTCCTTAGAATGGCAGAAAAAGGGGAGATATTGTTGATAAGGGACCTGAATATGCCAGATGTTAACTGGAGCACCTTTGCTGCAGGCACATCCAAGAGCAGGGTCATTCTTGATGGCCTACAGGGGGCATGCCTCAGACAGCTAGTATTGGAACCCACTCAAGAGGGAGCAATCTTAGACCTGGTACTCTCAAATGGGGACAGAGAAAGAATCTTAGATTTAGAAGTGGGTAGCCATCTGGGAACAAGCGACCACCAAACAGTGTGGTTCACGATAAACACAGCCATACAATCAAGCCATACAAAAGCAAGAATATTGGACTTTAGGAGGGCTGACTTTGGGAAAATGAGAGAGTGCCTCAGAAAAGCACTAGCAAACAGGCAAGAAGGAGGGGCGGAGGAACAATGGGGAGTAATCAAAACAGCCATCACAGAGGCAACAAGCCTCTGTGTAAAGCAAATCATCAAAACACAACGAAGGAAAAAAACGCTATGGTTTGGTTCCGGGTCACTTTGAATATCGCATTTTTGAGAATTGTTGAAATGGGGAAACCCCCCACCCCCCTTAACAATTAGAAACTAAATCAGTGGTTGCCTCATTTCCTCCTTCTTGCCCCCCCAAGTCACAAAGTAAACCTGTCATAATTGGAAAAATAGAACAAGACACAGGAGAGTTTGAACCTGTTTGTTATAAAGACTCAGAAGATGTGGCAGCAACAGGTGTTGACCATGTCTCTCAGTCTCCCTTACCTGCGAGAAGGTCCAGTAGGAACCTAAAAACAGTTTCTGTTCCCATGATAGAGTCAGTTGAATCCCAGAATTCTTATGCCACCCTTTTTACCACTTGAGGTGATTCTGAAATAGACGTTGGTGACTCCGACTCTCAAAAATCAGCACAGGATAATTTAGGGGCCCCAATTGAGGACTATAAAGAAAAGAAAAAAGAAGAAAAAAATGGTTCATTTTGTTTTAAATAAACCAAATTTAGGCCTGCAAATATCTGAGGCTCTTTAAATACTCATGGTATTTTGAATGTTAACAAAAGACACGCTGTCTTTCACTTTTACATGATAAAAACATATCAGTGTGTTTCTTACAAGAAACTTGGATGTTTTCATGGGATCAAATAGCTTCCTTTAAAAGGGATTGGCCTTGGGGATCTTCATATTGGTCCTTTGGTAGAGATAGTGCAGACAGTTTTGGGATTCTTTTTAATTTTTTTCAATTTTTTCTGTACAAATTAATTGATTTAGTGCTAGGCAGAGTTCTAATTATAGATGGTAAATCGCAATCTAGTAACTATAGATTTATCAACATTTATAATCCTCAGACAAAGGCTTTAAGAATTGAATGTATGAGGGCAGTTCAACCTTATTTAGTTACCTCTTTAAATATTTCTTGGGGTGGTGATTTTAATTGTAGTTTGCATTCTAAAGGATCAACTAATAACAAAATTAACTGTGACTCTAACTGCCTCCATTCTATCATTAAAACAGCAGGTTTGAATATATGTAATCAGTTAAAAGCTAGAGACTCTGGTTGTACCTTTTTTAAAGGGAAAATGGGTTCTATAATAGATTATCTGTTTACATCTAAAGATCTTATAGTGCAGACTTTTACCACCATCCCAGTAGAGTTCTCGGACCATTTGCTTGTTCAGGTTGAATTTGGGAACACACCCAAAAAGGGGTATGAGAATAAGAGATGGAAACTGAACACTTCCATTCTACATGAGGATCTAGTGAAAAACTGTTTCACTGATCCTAAAAGCCTGATTGTCAGTGACATTTTTATACCTGGATTTAGGTGTATGGTGGTTGGAAACAAAAAATGATTGTGAAAATTGGTTCAAACATTATGGGACCCATCAGAGGAATTCTAATTTTTTCTCATATTTGAAATTTAGATCACAATTGCAACATTTAACAACAGTAGCTAACTCATCCAGGACGGATCTCTCTACTCAAATCGATAAAATAAAGTCACAGATGAGAAAACTACAATATAATAGGGCTAGAACCCTACAGGCACTTATTTCTAATCATTTGAGGAAATCTGTTATAGGGGACCCTTTTGAACTATGTAAAACTATTAGAGACTCCTCCTTCATAGAATACTTAGAACATAATAACAATAGAGTTAATGATGTGGAATCTGTTTGCTCCATTTTTGAAGCACTTTTCCAGGCTTTGCAACCAATGATTTACCCTTCATTACAGGAGATTAAGAATTATTTGCCCCCAATTTTTAGACCAGGCAATGGTTTCTGACATGTTGGTACCATTTTCTTTGAAGGAAATAGAATCTGTAATCAATAATTTAAATGATAATATTTCTCCTGTTTTGGATGGCCTTTTGAACCTTTTTTATAAAACCTTTAGTACAGATATTGTGGCTTGTTTAAATTTGGTGTTTCAAAGATTTATGGCAAGAGATTCAATCCCAGTTTATTTTTCTGAAGGACTACTGATATATATTTTTAAATCGGGGAAAGAGGAGATATTAGAAACTGGAGACCAATTACAATACTACTGTAAATTCAGGCTACAACATATTTACTGCATTGTTAAATAACAGAATAATAAATATGGCTAAAATAGTAATTTCACCATTTCAATGTTGTGGGCTACCAAACAGGCAAATTCAATCTGCCTTATCAACCATAAGAGATTTGATTGAGTCTCTATTTTTAAACGGTAGATCAGGTTGTTTGCTTTCCATTGATTTAGAGAAAGCCTTTGACAGGGTAAATCACTTGTTTTTATTTGCAACTCTAGAATTTTTCAGGATTCCTAGTTTGGTAATTAAGATTATAAAATCTTTATATGACTCTCCAAAAGGGTATCCAGTAATAAAGGGTACAATATCTATAGGGATTGTTATCAAAACAGGGGTGCATCAAGGTTGTCCACTAAGTCCTCTGCTGTATATTTTTTCTTTGGAACCCCCTAATAAGAGCTTCACTCATATCTCCCAAATGGGAAGGTTTTAAAGTGCCACTGACTAATCATTACTTGATTGTACAGGCATATGCTGATGATGTTTGTTTATTTTTTTAAAACAATGAGCAAATAGGAGAATTTTTTTAAATAATTCCAGTCTTTCTCTGTACTTTCCAATGCTAAACTAAATATTCCTAAATCTAGAGGTTTAGTGATGGGAAGTAATTTCCATTCCGCTTTTATTATAATAATATAAAACTATCAGAGGAACCCCTTACTATTCTAGGTATTAAGTTCGGGCCCCAAAATCTCCCGGATGTAAACTGGAATAAAGTATTAAAAAAGGTAGAATCAAAAATAGTTTGATGGAAACAGTTCAGATTATGAAATAAAATAGAATTCTCATTCTTATACAGTTCAATATGCCTTGCTTACAGTACCTAGCCTTCATTTTCCCCTTACCATCTCAATAAGAAACTAAACTTTATAGTTATTGTTTTCAAATGTTATGGGGTAATAGATTAAACCCAGTTAAAAGATACTATACATATCTAGCTCAAGATAAAGGAGGTCTAGGAATGATCGACCCTGTATTGTTTTGTCACGTTCTTTTTATTTCATATACAATAAAGCTAAGTTTAGCAGAGCCAGTAAGTGATGACGGTCTTTGGGTTAGGAACACACTAGGATGTTATTTGACAGCCTGGCTTATTTGTGCACCCAAAATTAATCCACATATTCATATTCCACCCTATTTTAGGCCAGCTGCACAGAAGTTATATAAGTGCAAGTTACTAAAGGCCAAATATGCATGAACTCTTCACAAAAACTTTATAGTTTTATTATCTCCCTCATTTATCCTTCATTTCCTAGTTTTAAGAACTATCCTACAGCTTTGAATAGTAGGATTTTGGAACAATTAAATAATCCTAGACTACCACCTCAAATGTGGGAAGTTCAATGGCTTATTATGTATGGCCAGTTGAATATAAGAGGGACTGCAAAATATAAGGCAAAGGAGGAGAGAAATTGCCCTTCTACAGATTGCATAAACCAGGAAGAAACAATGGAACATTTCTTTCTTTTTTGTTCTTATTCAAATCATTTATGGTCCTATGCGGCAAAAAAATGGAAGTTGAAATGGTTATCTAAACTGATTTATGATGTATTGGTGATTGGTATATTCCCTCCAAGTCTTAGAGTTTATGATTATAGAACACAGTTGGTATTTTTTGCAAGTTTGCGATTTTGTCTGTGGCAGGTAAGATGCCAATAGAATAAATAAAATCCTCAGCTCCACTAATGCTTGCCAACTTGTAAGCATAAAGTTGAGAGGAAAAAACAACGACTTCCATAGGTATGCTTAAATCTTAAATCTTTAATCAGTGCATAACATATGCTCAGCTCCTCCTGATGACACACGCGTTATGGAAAACTAGTTGAGGTTTTAGCCTGTACTGCTGAGCGGCTGAGCATATGTTATGCACTGATTAAAGATTTAAGACTTCCATATACCTTCGGTGCCATTGTTTCTTCCTCTCAAGATGCCAATAGGTAATTTATCAAAAGAAAGCTACATATGAGGGATTTTGCTTATACGTAATGAATGAATTACAAAAAGTATATTTAAAAGATATGCAGCTTTATAACGTAGAGAAAGTTAAGATGTGGTGGAAGGGTTTTTCTCACATAACTAAGTATAAATAGTTAAAAAAAAAAAACTGGTTTGCCCAGGATGTGGAAATGTTTTTTTCTATTTTAGTTTTGTTATTGTTTTTCTTTGTTATGTTTTTTTAGTACCTTGTTTGTTTTTCTTTCGATGTACTATGTTATTTGCTAATTTATGATTGTTTCTCTTATGCACTATTGTAAATAAAATCACCCCTACTCTTTTCGATACATGCCATGGGATCTTTAACATCCACCTGAACTACCACCAATCCAGGTAGATGGGACCTCAGTTTAACATCTCATCTGAAAGACAGATGTTACAGCACTACCTGGTGGGCTGGGTTCAGGGAGAAATATGTCACTCGGCACATTGGCTAGGTTTGGCTACTCTGTTTCAGGGTCACCCAAGTAACTCCGGACACAGGAAGCAATAACTGTAATGTCCAATTCCAGAAGTTGGGATTCTAAAGCGTGGCCTTTATTCACATCCAACAGAATAACAAAGCATAGATGGACCCCCACGGGGCTACACTTTTCAACATAGCCTACTTATGACCCCACCTCATGATCAAGGGAAGAGAAAATGTTCAACTCCTGCCTGATAGATGATTTTGTGCAGGTACCGCAAAATCACTTTTCTGGACAGATTTGTGTAATGACAATGCAATAGTTCATGAGGCAGTGTCCCAAAAAAGGCATGTTGAAAATGTGGGTAAAAATATGAAAAAAACAGCCAAGTTATGCCACTAAGTTCAAAACACCATTGAAATACATTGAAGTTCATACTTTTTTCTGCAGTTTGTCATCTGGCTTTGAAGAGTGAAGATGTGTCTGAGGTCCAGAGAGGATTACAGGATTGGACCCCCTGATGGGTAAGTAAGGGCTTGGGGTGCTGGGTGCTGAGTGGGAGGGATAGGTGGGTGTGAGTGTAACAGCGCAAAAGTCATCAATGGACTTTTCATTTTTTTACATGTAAAAAAAAAACAGAAGTCAGGACCGAGGATTCCTGATCATGACACTGGGGGATGGGGCACCCCCAGTGTCACTGTTATGTTTCTGTTGGGGGTGGAATGTGCTGAGAGGGAGGGTCAGGTGATGGGGATATATATTTAAGAAAAAGAAAAAAACTCGGGTCAACACGATCATGACTCTGGGGGATTGGGCACCCCCAATGTCACTGTTATGTTTCTGATGGGGGCATGGGGTGATGGATGCTGAGAGGGACGGTCGAATGGGGGGAGAGAAAAAAGTTATGGTGAACACGATCGTGACATTGGGGGACTGGGCACCCCAGTGTCATTGTTATGTTTCTGGGGGTTGAGGTGGTGGTTGCTGAGAGGGAGGGTCAGGTGGAGGATATGCATAATTTTTTTTAAATAAAATCAATGGTCACAGCAGAACATGGCACACTCTGCCATGTCCAAGATGGCTGCTGCTCTCTACTGTGCATGCTGGGCTACTAGTCATGTGCAGTAGAGACTGGTGACCATCTTGGACATGGCAAAATTTGTTGTGTTCCACCGTGACTGCCAACTGAGTTAAAATAGTGCACTGCCTATGGAGGCAGTGAATGGAGTGCTTCATAGACACGGAAGTGACTGAGTGGCAACTCCAACATGTTGTTCGATAGGAAGGAAGGAATGTGTTGTATCCTTTCCTTCTAGCAAGAGGTCTGCAGGGCTATGCCCACTGCAGTTCTAAAGAGGAGTTCCATAACAGAACTTCTCTCTCTGCTATCCTGAATCTCTGCTAGTGTAGACAGTGCAAGCTGAAATTGATAAGCTCTGCTAACAGAACTAAGAGAAAGAGTATGAGATAGAGATAGATAGATAGATAGATAGATAGATAGATAGATAGATAGATAGATAATAAATTATGGGTAAGGGTAGTGTACAAGGATGTATACCAATTGAGGGGGACAATTAGGGCTATAAGGCTAGGATCCCAAAGGGTGAGTGGCTTTATTGGCTTAGTTAGCCCCCAAGATGGGTATACTTTTGAGTGCTCCACCCTTACCCAATGTTTGTTGAATATAATACATTACAGTGGTTACTGTTATGGAGATGGCATGTGCGATCACATTATGGCACCTGAAGGTCTCTTGCAACAAGGAGAGAATGGTTTGTAGTGACTGCAGTTAGGAGTTTCGGAAATTTTGGGGTTTGGGAGGATTTTGTGTGTCTTTTTTTCCAGGTTCTTTTGCAGCTTGTTAATTGGTTTGGCTAGCTTCCTAATGCTGTGTTAATTGTGTTATTAGTGGTGCCCCATAGGGTTTAATATAGTGCAGGAGTATAATTTTTATTAGTGCAGGTATATAGTTTAATTGCTTGATTAGTGTAGGTACAGTGGCATCCCCAGGATGAAATGTACTTCTAACACACTCTGCAGTATGCTGCAGCAGACCTACTGAATAAAACAATGTAATTTCAATGGCAAATAGTCCCCTTCATCATGCAGGAAACTGTGGCATTCACTTCATACTGGCAGTGTCACATTTTCCTGAATGATGAAGGGGACTAATTACCAATTAAATTAAATTGCTTTATTCAGTAGGTCTTCTGCAGCATTCTACAGAGTGCTGCAAAATGCTGCAGAATTGTGTTTCATCCTGGGGTATGCCACTGTATATAGCTTTAATTAGTATAGGTATATAGCTGTAATTCATAGATTAATGCTGCTACTGTATATAGCTTAACTTGATCTAGTATTCCCAAAGAGGAAATTGAAATTAGTTTTCAGTGCCAGAGTCCAGCAACACACCTAAGAGGGTGACTTGCAATGTTAATATATTTTTCTCCCCAAATTTGTATAGGTTTTTTCAGCTAGAGTGGAGTTCAGTACATAAAGAATGGCTCCGTATAATTTAAATGAATGGTTGTTATGTTTTAAAATTATTTTTGAAATCCCAATTTTCTGCCATGTACAAAGCTACAATTGTAATTTTAGTCTCTGCTGCCTTGACAGCTGATTCGACAGAACACCCACCATATTTTGTAGTAGCTCTTAGTAAGGGTACACTGTAACTGCACCAGTTTATCTTTTGCAATATTTGCCTCAGCTGCCCATTTATTATTGATACAGAATTGTGTAGTCCTAGAGGGTAGTAATTTTTTATAGTTTCCAATATCTCCTCCTCCAGGCACCACTTATGTTTAATTTCTTTTCTCCATAGACCATTACTTTACTTTTTGATCTTTTTATGAGGAGTCCTGACAATTTGCAATACTTATTCAACCAACAAAATTTCCATCCAGGTCCTATTGTTGAGACAGATAGTACAATAAGGTTGTCTGCATGTAAGACATACGGTATCCACATTCCTAGTATTGACAGTGAAGGTCCCTGTTTTCCATCTAATGGTGCTGCAAACCATTATGAGTAAATGGGGTACTTGTACGTTTTTATTCTGATTGACCCCTACGTTGGTTCTAAATACAGGTGTTAAAATTACCTTTTAGGTCATATCGTACAGTAGACCATGTCATAGTGTACTATTATTCTTGGGAGTCTGTGACTGACTTCAAGCCCTTTAAGCTTGTCCTGCAGTAATAATTTGGATACTCCATTACTACCATTAGAAGCCCCTTTAAAATCGTTAAAGGTTAAATACAGTTTTAGTTTTGGTTTTCATAATATTTTTTATCAAATGTTGTAAAATAAAGCATTGGTTGAATGTTGTATATTTCTTTTTAAATTTTGCCTGAAACTGGTTTAGAATCTCTTTCTGTTCTCATTATCACAGGAAAAAGATGAAGGGCCCGATTCAGAAAGCTCCCCTGAATGGCACAAAGGGTTTGCCCCACAAGGAATTAATCAAGTTGTGGCTTGTACCAAAAGATGCTCTGAGAGTGATTCACAAAAGCAGCCTGCAGCAAATGCAGACTACATGTGCCAAAGGGAACCACACCCCTGAGGAAGACTTTGAGAAGTCGAAGCGCTGGGTGAGGGAGTTCCATGTGTTGCTGGTAATCTCTGCAATAAATTTTCCGCGTTTGTATTTGGAGTGTCTTTGGAATTTTTTTCTACCTCATATACAGTGAGAGACCCGAGTGACACCACCTTCTGGACTTTCTATGTGCCATAGGGAGCTTGCGCCATTCTTGTACCGCAAAATGGGTTGTGGCATGTCACTAGGTGTCTTGTGGCAGATGCAAGCTGCCATATTCCCTAAATCAGGATTCAAAAAACCCTCCAGGGATGAAATTCTATGTACTATTAGATCAGCCAGGGCTGGTCTAAGGGTACTTAGAAGTGTGTCCTCTGGGAGGGTTAGAGACCGTGCACCAACCAGAAGCCTTCCCTGGGCAGAAGGAAACATGTTCCATGGATGCCTCTCAATCCTCAATCTGCTCATATTTAAAAAAATCTCACTGTCCCTGGTGGTCAAGCAGATCCCTCTCCCTATCCCCGATGTGCCCATATTTAAATAAATCTCTGTCCCTTGTGGTCTAGCAGATCCCCCCTATCCTAGATGTGCACATATTAAAACACATAGCACTGTACCTGATGGTCTAGTGGACTCCACCTCTATGCCCTGTCAAGCAGTCCCCCACCACTATGCTCCCCTCCATCCCCAAGCCAGTGACCAGCACAGCCCTATGGTCCCCGCCACAGCCGGCTGCCAACTGAGCTTTCAGTGAGCATGTACTCTATACAGTAGGTGCTCATTGATGGCTCAGCCAGCAGCCAGCTGTGGTGGGGAGAGAAGAGGTGTGCAGGTCACTGGTTCAGGAATGGGACAGAGGAGATCAGGTTGGTGGAGCACTGCCTGCCGGGGCAGGGGGGTTGGGGGTCCACTGGACCACCAGGGACAGTGAGATTTATTTAAATGTGGGCACATCGGGGATAGGGAGAGGGTCTGCTAGACCAACAGGGACAGTGCTTTTTATTTTAATATGGGTACATTGGGGATAGGGAGGGGTGTCTGCTAGACCACCAAAGGAACATGTATAAATATTTATGGGGGATATGGGAATGGGGGGACCACTACACAACAGTCGTTGTCCTTGGGTGCAGTTGCCTTCTGACCGACCCACAGCTTGTGGCACATGTGGCAGATGCATTGTCTGTTTGGCCCAGGGCAATGGTTGCTGCAAGCTGTGGGACTTTGCTGCTTGGACACTACCCAATAGTGAATCAGGCACAGGGTCTCTCTGGCACACTGGAAATCACTGCAAGCTACCATTGGGGGAGCTTGCATTGACCTTTGTAAATCGAGCTCATAATGTGATTATGTGTGATGGCTGGGTGCTGGTTCTAGAATTACCACACACCACACAAACACTTTTTTGTGTGTGTTTTTTGTAATCATTTAAGGAATTTGCCTTTTCTGAATTGTGGTTATTATGCTTAACACAAAAGACAAGCAACACCAATTTTGCTATTTTTTTTCTGTTGGTTGAGTGGGTGAGAAATTTACCTACAGACAATAACTAACATAAACTTTTAACTTTTTTGCTTTCTGTTTTCTGGGGGTGGAGAGGATGGCACAAAAAACACACATCATTAACAATACACTTTAATTATTTGGAGTCTTTTCTGCCTTTTGGGTGGGGAAATGGAGACATAAACAGACATACATCATTAACAACATACCTTAGATATTTTCTTTTTTTTTCTAGGTATTAGGGAGGCACAAACACAAATAATTAGCACACCTTAAAATTCATTTAGTTTTTTCTGTTTGGGGGTGAGGTGTGGAGGGACGGAGGCACAAAGCAACACACTACAAGATGAGACAGTATGCACATTTGTATGAATCAGTTACATTCAGCAATGCCGTTGCTTATGTGCTGTCCTCAAGATAGGCAACATTATATTAATCTGACTCTGGGTTGGCTGTCATAAATTTATGATTCCCTAAAACAAAACTCAGTCAAAAATAGTTCCTGTGACATGGAAAGAGGAAGTCACAGTCACACAAAGAAATAAAAACGGCAGTCGAGCATCAGAAGAGTAATATCAGCCATCTAATGTTTAAAAAACTATCCTTTCTTTATAGCTGCATTACTTAGTAGTTCAGGAACACAGATACTTAAAGGGCAGCTTGTACAAAAAAGCAACTATAACAATGATCCCACTGCATATATCAAAAAGAAAGATGCTGGTGATAGAGACTGAGGGATAATGCATACAGCAAATGCACAGCAGCAGCAGCAGAAGCAGGATAATAGACACATGCTGGTCAAGAGGAAGGTGGTATTACTGAAGAAGACAATACAATGAAAGATGTAATATCTCCCAATGTGTCAGTTGGGCTTGTAGGAAGTAATTGACAGAATACACAGCAGGAAGAGAATAAAAGTGTGCACTGAACATAGATATGTGGGCAGATGGGCAGGCAAGTCAGAGAAGTCAAGTCTGGGACATTGCATGAAAATGATGAAAGTTCCTCCATTCTCCACTATTTTCACACTGTAATGTCCCTTTCATCCTATTCATCATCACATTGCACATTAGTATCCTTTGGCTGCAACAGCATTTCTTCGGGATCACAGACAATATTAAAATATTCAGGTGGTCTTATTTGGAAGACATGAAGATTCAACTTCAAGAACATTAGTTTCTTCACATTCCCAGGACTGAGCTGTGTTTATGACTCACTCACATTCACACCAGCAGCACTAAACATCTGCTCTGATAACACACTCGAGCATGGGCTAGAGAGGTAGTATACTGTCCTAGACTAAAGTACAGGCCACAGTCTTTTTTGGACACAAGTAATTAACTGAATATTTTCCTTACTACAATATAATGGAGCTGGTATCAAAATATCAATCAATCGAATCACACTGAAACGTAGAAACATAGACACTGTCAGCAGAAAAGGATCAGTTGGCCTATCTACTCTGCTCCTTTTCCCTGTCTATTCCAATGCCTATGACTCTCTTTGGTCACTGGCATCCCTCCCTCCTTCCTTCCTCTATCAATTTGCCCCTGTTCGTGTCCCACATATGCCTGAAGCAAAAGTGTTTGCCCCTACTACCTCCTCCAGCATGCTGTTCCAGTCATCTAACACCCTATCCATGAAGAAGTATTTCCGCGCATCTTTCTTAAACTCCTCCCCAATAGCTTCATTGCATGTGCCTGTGTTCTAGTGCCTTCTCTTCTTTTAAAGAGACACACTACCTGCACCTTGTTCACATCTGTGAGGTACTTGAAGGTTTCAGTCATGCCTCCTCTCTCTCCATTCTCCTACAAGGAATGCATGTTGAGTTCCTGCAGCCTTTCCCTGTATGGCTTTTCATGCAACCTTCTCACTACTTTGGTTGCTCTCCACTGTACCACCTTCACTCTGTCAATGTCCTTGGTGAGGTGTAAAGGCAATCAGTTAAACAATGAGATGTTGAATAAGACGAGATTAGCTGGATCAATGACAAACAGTCCAGAAATGACATACCAGGTCCTATAAAGTTCTATTCTTCCCCCTCATTGAAAATGTATGTGTCTTCTTCCAGTACAGCAGGTCTTTGTTGTTTCTTCTTACTCAGGTCACATGGAGGTTGGTCATCCTCAGCTGAAGACATACGTGTAATCTTATCATATAATACTGTCTTCCAGTAATTGAGGTTAGAAACTTCAGGCAAGATGGCCAGCATCTGGGTCCCTCACAAACTGAAGCGTAGTAAGGGGAAGATCTGAGGGGAAGACAATTCCCCAGGATGCAAAACAAAGAAAAAAACAATGTGGCAGAAAACAAAGTGGACAGGAACAAGAGTTTAAAAAGGGAGGGTAAAAGGAGGCAGAGCAAAAAGGAAAAGGGAGGTAGCAGGCAGAGTGGTAACACAGTGTGGAAAGCCATGTGTACAAACTCAAGTATTCTAAGAAATAAAATTATGGACCTAGAGACCATCATGGCAGAAGCAGATCTGGATATCATGACCATGTTCTGGTCATGGTGCACAGGAAATTACAACTGGAACATGGCCATGCCAGGCTATACTCAGTTCACGACAGCTAGGATGTGAAGGAATGGAGGAAGTGTGGTGCTGTATTTAAGGGAGAGTATCAAAATGATGGAGACACAGGGAATCCAGGTTGAATGGAGGGGTTGGCGGTACTGTGGGTCACCCTGTGGACAGGAACCAGAGCTACTGTTTGCACTGACATGATCTACAGACCTCCAACAGAGGAAGAGAAAGTGGAAAAGGCACTAGTGGAAGTCATTAGCATACTGGCTGAAAAATGAGTGGTGCTACTGATGGGGTACTTCAATATGCCAGATGTAGATTGGAGCCTCCTAGTGGCAGCCTCAGCTAGAATCAAGGACATCCTAGATTACATGCAAGGGGCATTTCTCCAGAAGTTAAATAGGGAGCCCACTCATGATGGGGCAATACTGGATCTGGTGTTCACTAACAGGGACCATTTTTCAGATGCCAAGGTTGGAAACCATATTGAGATCAGTGATCACCATACAGTGTGGTTCGACATAAGGACAGCAGTGGAAGCAAACCACATAAGGACAAGGTTCTTGGACTTCAGTAGGACAGATTTTGATAAAATGGGTGGATGCATCAGAGATTACTTGATGGGGATGACCTAGAGGGGTGAAGGAACAATGGGGTAAGCTAAGGGAAGGTATAGTTAAGGCAGCAAATCTCTGCACAAAGGAAATGAGCAAAAATAAGAGAATCATGCTGTGGTCAGAGCTAATATGACTGCAACATGATGGTAGTGATGCAGCCAAAAAAGTGAGAGGCTAATTCACCCCACCTCATGAACCACATACTGTAGGTGAAAGTTTTCAAATCCCTACCGAAATGTGATTGTATGCCAGTGAAATGTTATTCTACGCCACAGGTGGGAAAACGCATTTTGACCATCATTTGAAAAATGACAGCTGTCATGTTCATGAAATGGTGTGAAAAAATGGGCATGTTGAAAATCTGGGGCAAAATATTAAACATTTCTGAAGTTATGAGCGAGCACTGAGAAATGTCAATGTAGGCTCATAACTTTGTTGTTTTTACATATTTTGATCCCAGATTTTCAACATAGCCTTCTTATGACCCAGCTGATTAACAAAGGATGGTGAAAATGTTCAAGTCTCACCAGAAAGGTGGTTTTGCAACACAAGCCCCAAATCACGTTTTGGGCCTGATTTCCATAACTCCAGCACTGGGGCGGGGTTAAACTGCTGAGAAGATGGCTGCCTAGTTCTCTATGCTCCTCTTCCCTAGGATAGCTCCTTCAGTTTTCCTTCACTACTTGCCAAGTGAAGTACCAGTGGGTACCAGCTAACTGTCTTAGAGACTCTCCTAAATGCACTACTTACTTTTTGGTGGCCACTATAGCTCTCCTTGGAACAGTCCTCTGTTCTCCTTTCTGGAAGCTTTCCAGTGGTGTGATCTATCTGCCTTGGCACTTTCCGCTTCTGCATCAGCCTACTCACACTCTCTGTCAGAGAGTCTGCAAGAAATCCAGGAGATGTTTACTCAGATGCTTACTGAGATTGGGGATGTAAAGTCCGCTAAACTTCAGATTAATCAAGACATCATTTCAAACTCACAGCGCCTTGATTATGTGGGGCAAAAGTCCAATGCACAGGACTGTGCAACCCACTGATTAGACACTAGACTTTGGGAGCAGGACAGGGCATATAAGGAGCTCTGGGACCACATGAAAGACTTGGAAAATAGAAGTAAGAAGAACAACCTGCATTTTGTCAGATTCCCCGAAGATGTGGAGGGACAGAATACCATTGCCTTCCTCCAGCAAGTCTTGCAAATTCTCCTGCATCAGCAATGGTCCAAGCCCTTGGAAACTGAATGGGCTCATAGGTCTCTTGCCCCCCCCCCACTCCCAAACCTGGGCAGTGTCCACAGACTCTCCTGGCAAAATTTCTCCATTACCAGGTAAAAGAACAGATCTGTACTCTGTTCCCTGAGTGAGGCCCTTTATCCTGGCAGGGGCATTCTATCCAAATTGTCCCTGACTACTCGCCACCTCTAACCAAGTGCCATAGGAGTTTTACTGCTGCTCGCCATGCCCTACACATTCTGAATGTGCAGTACAGCCTGTTATATCTAGCTACACTTAAAATATTTCAGAATGGGGTCCCACACTCTTTTTCAAGTCCTAAGGTAGTGGAAGATTTCATCAGGCGCTCTTGGCCCTCAACGTAGTTTCTCTCACCCAGTGACCCCCCAGCTATGGACACCACTCAACCACCCTCTATTCAGATTCCAGAGGACTTAAATGTTTTATCTTGTGATGTGGCGGCTACTCCGGTAGAGAACTCTGTAACTCCTCAGCCCCTGAGGCTCAGCCATCACCAAGGTAAAAAGCGTAGTCGTAATCACCACAGAACCAACTGCTACTCATTGAACCCCTCAGATCAGAGCTGCAGTAAAGGTAGAGATGCCTCCTCAGAGAGCTCAGGGAGCCTGTTCACCAATATCAGGTTTGCTCCCCTGTGGTGTCTCTCTCACGCTCCTTCCTTGGACCAGACCTCTGGTATTACCTGTCGTAATGCTTCCCCTCCAGCATTGTCATTGTCCACCTCCTCTAAAGAATCTGCTCCTCCGCTGGACACTGCCTCTAATTCTGTGGCTGCTGGTTACTCCAATTTGACTGTGGTGAACAGTACCGCCACAGAAATTCCTTCAGCTTTGTCCGCCTCAACAGTGGCTTGATTAGAACTGAAGGCTGTCCCACTGTCTCTATGCTGAATGTAAGACTTTATGTTGTATGGCTGTTCTTTATTCCAGCTTTTGCCACTGCTGTTTTGTGGCGTACTGCATATTTTTCTAATAGAAGACATTGCAGTTGGGAGCTGTTATGATTTTTTTACCCAAACAAAGAGAGAGAAAAAGATCCTTTTTCCTTCAAAAGGGCTATAGAGAAGTGCTCACTCCTTCTTTTTCTCTTCTCTCTTTCGTCTCCTGCTTTACCTATCTCCCGGTCCCCTTCATCTTTGCTGGGGCCTTGCTTTTCCTTTTTCCCTTTTGCACTTCTTTATTTCTTCTGTCTCTTTTCCCTACATTATTATTTAACCCATGGCTGCCCCTTTTTTCAGGATTGTTTTCTCTCTATCTGGCACCCCTGTATTTCTCTTTTGGACCTTATTAATCCACCCTCCCCTCGGTGTTTGCCTCCTCCCTTTTTTTTGGTCTCTGCTTTTGTTTCCTCTTTGTTTGTATACCTGCCTGTCTCTGACTCTATAGTGTCATTTTCTTTTTTCACTGATTTTTCCTTTCCATCTTTTCCTTCCCTCTCTATCCTCCCTCGCTTTCTCTTACTCCTCGGTGGGCCTATCCTTGGGAAGAAGTTCTTTTGTTGCCATGTTCTGGTCCACTGCCTGCTGCTTAGATGTCATTACTGTCACCTTGCGGCTCAATGAGACTTGGCCCATTTGATGTATTAGATAGTTTCTTGTTAGCTCATTATATTTATTTATGGTTGCATGTTGACTGTATTCATGCAATGTTTATAGTTACTATTGCTGGTCTACTTTTGTCCTGTTATCTTGCCATTCACCAATCATGGCTTTGCTGTTGGTCACTTATCTTTTGCTGGTTTGATCTTCCTGAGATGACTGCCTTCTCCTCTTCTCTTGTTTTTTGGCATCTACAAAATTGTTTGAGAACATTCATTACCCTTCTACTCATAATTATGATCGGCCTCTCTCCCCATGGCTGAAGTTCACTGTGTATCCTGGAACATTAACCCTTGCAGAGCTGCAAACTCATACAGTATATCAGTCCAGAATTCCTATACATTCTAATTTTGTTGGCAATCTAAGCGTTAAAGGCCTTAACTCCCCCCTATCAAGCAAATAAAAAGTGTTTTCCCATCTCAAGAAATTACTGTCAGGTGGTGTTTTTGCAGAAGACCAAACTTTCAGCAGCTGTAGCCTTCAAACTGAAACATGAAAGGGTTGGTCAGGAAGTTCATAGTACTGTCCCTACTGCTTCCCAAGGCGTCTTTATTTTACTTCATAAGGTATAAACTGATTGAATCCATATGGTGTCTGGCTTCTTACTCATACTTTCCTGTCATTCTGTGTGATACATCTCTAAAATAAGATGGTAGATGGGTTATGGCCAGGTTTACTACCTCAGAAGGACATTTAAGCTTTGTTAATTTATATGCCCCACCTCAGATTGTCCTGCTTTTTTCATGGGCTTATTTGACAACATTGCCCTTTTTAAGCACCCCCCTCTCCTTTCCTCATATGTGGTTATTTCAATTTAACTGTCAACCCCCATTTACATAAGTCCCATATCCTTTCTGAGCCAAATTATAAGGTTCACATTATTGTCCTCAACCTAATCCGGGAATTTTCCTCAACAGATATTTGGTGTCTACACTATCCCACAGTGAAGGACTTTTTTTTTCTCCCCTGTCCACTGCTCTTATAGTTGTACTGATTTCTGGCTTTTGTCCCCACAGTCTACTTGTGTTATAACCTCCACTTGAATTCACCCTATTATAATTTCCAATCATGTTTCCATCTCCCTCTCTTTTCCTTGGACCCCATTTTCCCCCACTCCTCCTCTTGAAGGCTTGACCCTCTTCACTCCACGAAGCCCTCCTTTATTCCCTGGATTCGACAAGAGATAAAGTTTTTCTTGCTTACTAACGAAAATGGCTTAGTTCCTGATGAGGGTCTTTGGGATAGCCTAAAGGCATTTATCAGGGGCTGTATTATTAGTTTTGCTGCTAATAGGCGTAAGGCTTGAGAGCAGGAAGCCAAAGTTCTGGAAACTAAATTGGTTTCCTTAGAATTCCAGATTAAAAACAATCCCTCTGTGGACCTCTCTGAGTTTGTTAAGACCAAGACAGCTCTTAACAGTCTCTACACATGCAAGACTGAGCTTGCACTTCTACCTCCTCACCATAAGCACTATTCAGCTATATGGGGACTTAAAACTAAACCCAGTTCCACCTACATCTTTCTTTCCCACAACAGATATATTTGGAATCCCCAAGAAAGTGTTATTAATTACCCATATCAACATCAGAAGTCTTACCTGTCACCATGCCGAACTTGAGGCTTGGGTGAAACTCTATAACCCTGATGTACTATGTCTCACAGAAACGTGGCTTAAACCTGGTATACCTGTTCACTTATGCTTCATGACAAACTACTTCCCATTCCAAAGGAATAGATCCTCATCCAAGCATGGTGGTGGAGTTGCACTGTTCATCAAAAATCACTTCAATATCTCTATTGTTCCAGTTTCTGCCTCTCCCGCAGTGTGTGAATTCATACATGCAACTCTCTCATTGGGGGAAAGAAGCTTCATATCATCTGTACCTATAACCCCCCTGCTGGGGACATAGTTGGTCTCAAAGAACTTCTTAACATCACCACACAAACTATAAATCATAATGAGGCTGTCATCCTAGGTGATCTCCACCTTAATTGGTTAGGGTCAGTTCAAATCTCCTTGCAGTCTCTCACACTAAGATATCATTTTCACCAGTTGATCTCTGATGCAACTAGATCCACAGTATCCCTTCAAGTGGATACACTGCTTGACTAAGTGATGGTTAACTGCATGGAACATGTGTCGAAAGTTGGAAAACTAGCAGATGCATTAACTGACCACTCTCCCACTTTTTGTATCCTGTCTATGGTTGTGCCTCCATCTCCCCCATCTAGTCTCCCCCATCTAGACTAATCACATTTACAAACCTAGTTCATATTGACCAGGAAGCATTTTTCTATGATGTCTCCAATATTGACTGGACAGGTCTCTATCAAGCAAATGATGTGGAGGTCACTCTGCAGATATCCATAAACAAATTTCTTGCCATTTGATGTAAACAAGACCCCAAGATTACTAGGAGGGTCAGCGGAAAACAGACTAGATGGCTACATATAGACCTCCTAGCTAATCTGCACCAGCGGGACAAGCTCTGGACTCGCTACAAACAAACTGGCCTTCAATATGACCTTATTGTCTATTGGGAACTAAGGAATGGATATAAGAAGCAAGTCAGAGCTGCCAAAAGCAAGTATTGCAAGGACCTTCTTCAAAGCTCAGCTTGCGACTCTAGGAAATTCTGGGCCCACATTGAAACATTCCTGGGTACCTAACAGTCAGTTACTCTTGACAAAATGATCATAAATGGGGCACATTGTAATGACTCTAGGACCATCTCAAATAGTTTAAATAACCTATTCTCAGATCTGTCACACTATACCATGGCACTGCAACCAAATGGAAAGCACTCAAATTTACCTACCACACAGTCTCCTGTTAATCATGCAGTCCCACTGAAAGATGTTCCTCCAGCTCCACCCTTCTCTTTCAAGGCTACATCTAGAGTGGAAGTCCTGAAATTACTGAGATCCTTATCTGTCAATACTAGCTCTGGCTCTGACTCATTGGAATCTCGTCTCCTTAAGCTAGCTGCTCCTCTCATTGCCTTTCCGCTTGCAAGAATTTATACTTTATCCCTTACACATAGCACCGTACCATGCCTATGAAAATCTGCAAGAATAACGCCTGTCTTTAAAAAAGGTGACCTGAAGGATATGACCAATTACAGACCTTTAGCAATTCTCTCTGTACTCAGCAAGATCCTTGAGAAAATAGTTGCATCACAGACTGTTGACTACCTTACATGCTCCAATCTCCTCTTGAATGCCCAGCACGGCTTTAGAAAAGGACATAGCACCACCACGGCTCTTCTCCAACTGACTACTGACATACTGTCCAACACGGATTCTGGAAAACTCACAGGCATCATTTTCATCAACCTCACAAAGGCTTTTGACCTCATAGATCATGCCCTGCTCCCCACCACTCTCCACAAACTCAATTTCTCTTATCCTGTTGTGAACTGGTTTTGTAGCTATCTGTCAAACAGGACGCATGCTATAAAATGTAACTCCTCACTGTCCAACTTATCTACTATCAACATCAGGGTCCCTGGGTCCCTTCTATTCTCAATTTTTATCAATAATGCTGCAGACGTCCTGAAATCCTGCTTGGCTATTCTCTACTCTGATGACCTGGTCATCTATACTAGTTCTGCTAGTGCTGCCTGCATAAACTCATTGCTTACCTCTGATTTCGGGAAGGTTCTAGACTGGCTACTTGACCTTAAGCTTGTATTAAATTAAAAGAAAACAAAGGCCATGATCCTAGGAGCTGCACTGAAGATAAAGGCCTGCTCCAGTTTGCTGGAGATTTTTCACCCAGGAGGATTTCCACTTGAAGATGTTACTTCTTTCAAGTGTCTTGGGATCCTGCTTGACCAATCCCTGGACTTTAACCTTTACATTCAGTCCTTGTGCAAATCTGTAAACTCAAAATTAGGAGTAGCTTACAAAGCAAGCTACATGCTTACACCCTCGGCAAAACTAGCGATTGCCAGATGCATCCTGCTCCCAACCCTTACTTATGGTGCCCCTAGTCTTACCTCTGCCCATAAAACCTCCCTACTAAAATGAGATGTAACTTATAACAATATATGCAGATTTGCTTCTTCGTCGCCTTGACTCAAGCATCACTGCCTTCTCTATAAGGATCTGAATTTGCTCTCGCTTTCTGCTAGTAGACAATACTTCCTTAGATCACTAATTGACTCAATCAGCCAGGAAAAAAAAAACACCCAACTGGTAGCATTTCTGGTCCTCCAACCAACCTCCCATGGCCAATAATCAGCTGACCAATCTTTGCTTTATGTTCTGAGATGTCGTATGACCAAAGGCACTGGGGCCTTCCAGTACTCTGCTCCCCAACTGTGGAATGCTCTTCCACCTAACCTCTGGCTGTCGCAGTCTCACCTTAGTTTTAAAAGTGAATATCGTCATTTATACCTAACTGATACTTGCACGTGCGTTGACCCAACCTGAACTCCTGAGACTTACCAGTAATTTGTCACCCCCACTTTATTCTTGCTTCAATCCTTGCTCATCTAGTCCCCTCTCCTAATTTCTCTCTGTCTCTCTCTTTGTAAATAATTTATTTATTACCATCTCCTTTTCTTTTCGAGCCTTGTTGCTGGTCATCCACTGTTATTCCAGCTACCACCCCTAGCTTTCCCTTTGTCAACCATTCTTGTTGGGTATGTATAATCCTCATTGTCCTGACTCTCTTGAACCCTTTCCCTTCCCTAGATCATGTTGGGGTTTCTGCACTTATTACATATTTTACTGCCATTATTTTATATTTTTGATTCTACACAATGTATTTTTGTAGCATTGCTGTACTCTTCCCCAATGTAATACTGTACCCTTGTTATTGTTACCTTTTTTTTTCCTTGTTGTATTCTTCGTGTCATGCCTGAAAATAGTCATTTTATGGCTAGTGCACTTATCCGGTAAACAAAAATTAAATAAGTATTATAGAACCCAATTGAATTAATTCCATTATGCTGCAGTTTTGCTCCCAGTTATATTCATCACATGTCCGTCCTACTCCTGATCAACTCACCTTCTTTGTTTACCCCTTGATGATACCCTGTCTTTCACCCTCTCAATGTCTCTCTTTTTAAAAAGCCCTATCTCTGCTGAGGAAATTACTTCTGCGGTTATGGTACTACGGAAGAACAAGTCCCCTGATTGGGGCAATTTTCCTGTCAAGTTCTATCAGTCCCTCCTTGATATTTTATACATTCTTTTTTGGGTCTTTTCTCATGCTATAACACATTGTTCCCTACTGGTCACTGCCAGGGAGATTACTATTACTGTTCTGCCCAAGAAGGTCAAAGATCCCCTCTCCCCCAGCAGTTATAGACCCATATCACTAATTAACATTGATGCAAAAATTCTGGCCAAAATCTTTGCCACTCATTTGGAAAAAGGCATGCCATCCCCTATCCATCCCTCTCAGGCTAGGTTTGTTAAAGGTAGCCTTATTTTATACCATCTTCGCACCTTGTTTAATATCCAATATATAGCTCACTCCTGATCCATACCCACAATCGCTCTTGCTGTTTACTTTGAGAAGGCATCTGATTCTATTGAATGGCCTTTCCTATTCGAGGTCTTAACATGTATGTTATTTGACCCCTATTTTCTTTCTGCTGTGCAAACTCTGTAAAATAACCCAACTGCCTGGATTTTTACCAATAGCCTTCTTTTTCCACTCTTCCCACTATTTCAGGGCACCCATCAAGATTTCCCCCCTTTTTCCCTTACTCTTTCCTTTGGCTATTGAGCCCCTTTCCTTGGCATTGCATTCCTACAAAGTGATCTTGGGCTTCCACACCTCCACCTCAGAATCTCCTTTATGCAGACAATCTGTTAGTTCTGCTTTCTAACGTCCTTATTTCTCTTACTCCCTTACAGTCTCTTTTGTCCTCCTTCTCTGCTATTTCAGGGGTATGGGTCAATCACACCAAATATGAAATTATGCCCCTAAAGCACCTGTGCCTTAATTACCATTTTTATTACACTGGGTGGAAATGGGCAGAGGATGGTATTTTGTACTTTAGCACATGTATTTCCCCAACCTTGGATCAAATGTGTCAGGCTAACCTTAATTCTGTCCTTGACACTTTAGCAGCTGTGTTATTATGCTGGAAGTCTTTTAACATCTCCTTTACTGGAGAGATTAATGCTATTAAAATGATGTTTGCTTCTAAAATTGTACATTATATTTTTTTCCCACCTCCCCATCACTATTCCTGAAAGGTTCTACAACAGGCCTAATCGCTTAATGGGCCAGTTCTTCTAGGATGGGAAGATGCCCAGAATCATTCATTCCAAATTGCACCAGCACTGGTCTAGGGAGGCTGAGGCCTTCTTCATTTTAAGAATTATCACCTATCCTTCATTTACACTCAAGTTCTTCACTGGTTTTCTCTTCATTACTCTTCTGCAACACTTTGGCTTGATTTGGAAAGCTTTATACTCAAAGCCCCTACTCCATTTTGGGCCTTTTATGTTTCTAGTGCTTTGGTTCCTCAGCATCAACCTACTCTTTTTTTTTTTTGAACTTGCTATGTTTGCTCTCCTCCTCTCCCCCCAGCTCTGGTCTCCTGAGGAGCACCTAGAAGTCATCCCGCTGCAGTCTGCCTCACCTGGTTGACCCTTCTTCACCCATGTAGCTATGGTTTACCCCCTGGGCAGGGGCTGGGTGGGCCATAACACCCTGAACCTCTAGTTTTGTCAGTCGGGAAGGTGCCAGGAGGGCAGCCACAAATTGAGGGCAAGTTTCAGTGATCCGTCCCCGCCAGAGCTGGAAGGGCTTTTTCTTATGTTCTAGGGAGTGGCTAGCACCCTGATGTCAAGGCATTGCCACCGACATCTCTGCCACTCCTGATCCTCTTTTCTATGCTCCAGCACTTGCTATGCCTCTGGCTTCCACCAGAAGCCAGCCAAGCATCGAGCAGGAACCCCCCCTCCCTCCCAGGAGAGGAAAGCCATCCTACAGATGCTTGATCCTCTCCCTCCCCTGCTGACCCCAACAACCCAGGCATGTTCCTGAACTCTGATCGGCGGCATGGCATGAGGTGTGGCATCCAGCACCTCAACCCTCAGCACCACCGGGCCGGTGTATCACCCTACTCTTTCCATCTCTATCTGGTCTTGGTGGGCTTTTGCATGTGGGACTAATTTAAATACCCTCCCTCATGCATACACCCCTCTTTGGCATAACCCCAATATTCTTATTGACCGCCCCCCCAGCAATTTGATGGCATGGAAATGCACCAGTATTTTTCAACTTCATCAACAGTGAACTCCCAATCTTGCTTCCTTATTATTGTTTGATGACATTCAGAGCCAGTTTTACTTCCTTTGTTGAGAACATTGACATTACCTTCAACTCTGTTCTGCCTTTACTCCAATGCTTAAATCTTCCCCTTCGTCCTCTCCTGGTATTCCTATTTCTTAGTGGCTTTTCCTTCCCGGGTGTAGAGACAGCAAATTCTACACTCTTCTCCATGATTCCTGCTTAGACTCTACTATTACCCTTAAAGAAAAATGGGTGCTGGAGCCAAACATCCCCATTTCTCAGCAGGAGCGGGATATGTGTTGGTTTCATGCTGATAAGGCTTGCTACAACCTTCGGGTTCAATGGATTCAGCTGAAAATCCTACATCACTTGAATCAGACTTCTCAATTATTGCATGGTCATGGTATTCTCCCCCATGATAAATGCTGGCATTGCAATCAGCAGCAAGGTTACCTCTCCCACCTACTGTGGTCCTGTACCTTCATATGCCCCTTTTAGGATCAGGTTTTACACTTTTGCAAGACTGTTCTTCCAAGTTATATTTCTCTCGATGTTCCCTTTATCATCCTTGGTCTTTTCTCTAATACCACATCTCATTCTGACCCACATTTGCAGTGGCCTCATGCAGCTATTCTCCTTTCCAAGAGGCTCCTTCTTCATAGAGGACTAACCATGGAGGTTCCCTCCTTTCATGAGTGTTTTTTAGAACTTGGCCAGCTTGCTTCCTTGGAGCACCTTTCACATGTGGCTCTTTCCCAAATGCCCACTTATGAGGCTATTTGGGCCCCCTATGTGGGCACTAATACCTAGAAATCTCCTTTGTGATGCTGTCCCTGCCCCCTCCTTTTTTGTGACCTCGTTACCATTCTTTATTCCCTTCTTCTCTTTCCTGATCAGTTCTTCTAGGGCCCGATCATGCTCCCCTGACCACCCAGCAGTTTCCCATTCTCACCATTTTTTAAGATAATTATTCCTGGCCCTTTACTGTTCTGGTACTGCTATTTACATTTTTGTGAATGGTTAATTTGTTGGTTTTCCTTCAAATATTGACCAGCTTGTGTTTTTTTCTGACAGTTTTAAGATACTGTTTTTTTTTTATATTTTTGTTATTCTTGGTTCCACCTGGTTGATCATTTCCTTGTACATTTATATTGTGACTTATTATGTGGATGTTTTGTCCATTCTGTCTTCTGATGTTATGTGAAAACATTATGCATCATAGTTGAAAACCCCATTGAAATACATTGAACTGCACTAAACTTAGTTTCTCATATTGCAGTCAGTGGTTTCAGCAGTAACACGTGTCTTCAATTGGAGAGTGAATCTTCACACTGGGACCTGTTCAATGTGAGTGAGGGTGTTTGTGGTGGTGACTGCTGAGTGGGAGTTCAGGGTGGGTGGGTCAGATTGATGAGGGAGCATTTTCTTTTTTACAAGGTAATAAAAATCATTATGGGACAGTTTTCTGTTTTACAGGTCACATTGTCACAATACAGGGATGGCAATCAGAGGGTGGGGGGTCACTAGACACCAGGGAAACAATTTGTAATGGGGATGGCAATAGGAGGATGTGGGTGCCACTGGACACTGGGGAAATAATACTACAATATATGGATATTACTAAGATCAAAGGGGATAAGGGGGCATGTGAGGAGGAGGACCATGTAAAAGCATCTATCCTAAATAGATACTTCTGCTCAGTATTTACTGAAGAGAAGGTAGGGCAGGGCCCACAGCTCAGCACCTTAGACACAGGGGGAAGGAGGTGTGCACTAGTTCCTTCACAAATGAAAGGGTCCTACAAGAGCTTGATAAGCTCATGGTGGCAAGGCAATGGGACCTGATGGCATACATCCCAGGGTACTAAAGGAGCTAAGGGTGGAACTAGCAGAACCATTATCAGAATGGTTTAGTGAGTTTCTGAGCACAGGAGAGGTCCCAGAAGACTGGAGAAGGGCTCATGCGATCCTGCTCCACAAGAGTGGCAGCAGGGAGGAGGCAGGGAACTACAGACCAATCAGTTTTACCTCAGTAGTGGGCAAGATTATGGAGGCACTCCTTAAGGAAAGGATCGTGCACCACCTGGAATCCATAGGAGCACAGGATCCAAGATGGCATGGGTTTACAAAAGAAAGATCCTGTCAAACTAATCTCATAGATTTCTTTGACTGGGTAAAAAGAATGGTGGACCAAGGGGGAGCAGTTGATGTCGCCTACATTGACTTCAGCAAAGCTTTCGATACTGTTTCACATAGAAGATTGATTAATAAGCTGGGTAGGCTCAGAGTGGGTCAGAAGTTAGTCAACTGGGTGTCAAACTGGTTGACGGGCAGTGACATTGCAGATGGACTGAAGGGTAAGGTTTGTCTGTTGGCAGATGACACCAAGATCTTCAACAGAATAGATGATCCATATAGGGTGGGCAGAATGAGAAGAGATCTGGATAAACTGGCAAAATTGTCAGAAGAGTGGCAACTGAGGTTTAATACAAAGAAGTGCAAGACCATGCACATAGGGAACAGAAACCCTGAAGCCACCTATAGGCTGGGAAGGGAGTTGCTGGCAGTCACAAGGGAAGAAAGAGACAGTCCTTGCCAGATTGAATAATATTGGTTCCACTGATGTTATGAAGCACCAGATAATCATACACTGCTTGCTTCTGCCCTACGAATCTCTGCAGAATATAATATGTGGTGTTTCAGCCAGTGGCAACATCTTATTTCAAAGCACACTGAGGCAGTTGTTTGAACATCTGAATACAGTGCAACTCCTTACAGACCTCCTTCAAGTGTGAAAAGTGAGCACAGGTTGTTTTGACAGCTTTATTTGGATCCTTCATTGAAAAGGAGTAAAATGGGAGAGGCTGTTTCTCATCCCAAATTTGGATCTGGCAGTTAGACAGTTCACAAAGATATTCTGGGAAATACGTGATGAAATAATAGACTCTGGAAAAAGGCAAACAGAACTTTAAAGGCTCATGATTGGGAAATATATAAAAATGAAAGGAACACCATTAGATTAGTAATTAGAAACTCCAAAAAGAAGTTTAATAAAAATAAGGCTTTAGAGACCACTGATCCTTGGAAATACTGGGCCTTGATTAGATCCTTTGAAAAAACAGTAGAAAATAAATTACCAATTCAAATAAAAAAAAATGGAGTTCCCCAATCAACCTTAACATCAGCTAACACATTAAATGATTATTTGGCAACATTACCGGACATAGACATACCAAACTGTAAACAAAGAAGGGGTCAGGATGAAGCCACAGTAAGGCCCCAAGATGCCCCAAACTTTAGGTTTAATGCTATCATGTTCAAAGAAGTTAAAAGTGAGTTACAAAAAAACTAAAAGCGAATAAAGCTTATGGCCCAGATGGTGTAGAAAATAGATTTTTTAAAACATGCAACAGATAAAGTGTCCCCAATTCTAGCTAAAAAATTTTTAACTGGAGTTTAACAGAGAGGCACTTCCTGGAAGAATGGAAGAAGGACAACATAATCCCAGTCCATAAAGGAGGGGAATCAACTGTGCCCACAAACTACAGGCTGATAGCCTTGTTGTTACTGGTGTCAAAGGTGATGGAGAGATTGGTCCAGAGACAGCTAAGTGAGCACCTTGAAAGCCATTGCTTGTTGCCCAGCTCTCAGTTCAGGTTTCTGAAGGGGCATTCCATGGAAACCATGCTTACAAATCTTGTAGATACAATAGCTTCCTAGTTAGATGACAGCAGGGTGGTGGGTATGATGTTTGTGGACCTATCCAAAGCCTTTGAGACTGTGGACCACAGGATACTGATTCAGAGAATGGGAAATCTTGGAATAGATGAGGAAACATCAAATTGGTTCCAAACCTACTTATCAAACAGGGTACAGCAACTTCAAATTGAGAAAACCCTGTCAATGAAAGCAAAGGTACTGAGAGAAGATGCTCAAGGCTCCATATTGGGGCCCATCTTATTTTTGATATATATAAATATCATGGTTAACATTGCAATCCAAACAGCATTTAGACTGTACACTGATGATACAGTATTGTTGGCTTGTGAAAATGGTTCCATGTGATAACGGCAATCGTGGAAAGGTGATCACCGTTAGGCCAAATGCAGATCACTAAAAATCAGTTTTAGCAATGTACACTCCCTGGGAACATCAAGAGGTTGCCAGAGACTTAGGTTTTGATTTTTTTATGTAGGAGACTGCACACCCCACTAAAGGATTCTCAACTCCAGAGGGCGCATGTCGGGAGGGGGGGTGAAAAAGTAAAAAAAAAAAAATACCCAGCACAAAAGCCATGAGTGTGCCCAGAACTGAACCCAGCACCCTCCTAACCATAGCCCACCACCAACCTCACCCACCCCATGCATGCACTTACATAGTGACATCCTGTCACTATAGTCACCAAACCCCCTATCCAGTCACCCTCCCTGCCTGGTACCCTTGTGTACAGGTGTCATGATTGAGTTACCCTTTTAGAAAGTGCTCAATCGCAGTTGTCATCATAATGGGCTACCATGGAAACACAGTTGATGATCTGGAACAGGGATTACAGCTTGCTCTTACAAAATTAGAGAAATGGTTAGCACAGTCAAGATAGTCAAGATTAGTTTTAAATAGTAAAGCAAAAACCAAAACTATGGTATTCAAATCAGCTATGAAGAAAAAAAACCAGGATATTAATATAAAAACTATTAAAAATGAAACCCTGGACCAAGAACATGAGTATAAGTATTTAGGGGTGTGGGTAGATGAAGGCTTAAAATTTGATTTCCACATCTTGGATATGAATGGGAAATTAAATAAAAAACATAGAGCATTTTGTAGATCTCACTTCTCTATGGACAAGAAAATGAGAACTATCACTGTAAACCAACTGTTAATACCTAGCATAGATTATGGTAGTCATATCTATGGGTTAGATAGTAAAACCCTTCTTAAAAAGGTAGATGTGACTTACAATAGTCTGGCTAGGTTTATATTAAGATGCAATACCCGTAAACATACTGTAATTAAGACATGTATCAAGAATTAGGATGGATGACACTTGAAAGTAAGAGAAAAAATGTTGTGGGCAAAGCAATTTTATAAGGTACTGAAATCTGGTAATCCGAAATATCTGGTGGACAAATTGGGGAAAAATGAATATAGACAGATTTTTTTCTGCTTTATTCTGCATGATCTAGCTGTTAAAAGTATTGTATTTTCAAAACAACTGTCATTAGCTTCTGAAGAAGGACTGGTTGGTCTGAAAGCTAGAGCACTTTGTTCTTGTTGTTACATCTATGTTAGTCCATTAAAAGGCATCAAATCATTTGCTTCTGGTTATATTCTTGCAAGGACCAATATGGCAACTACTAAATCTAGATTTGAACTGCATAAGAAATTCTGCAGATCTGATCACTGTCAGAGTTCAGTTTTGCAGAAATTCTTTCAGCAGTTTAAAACATGAATCCACAATGCATATAGTCATTCTGCTGTTCAGTGAGTCGCTGAACTGCAGAATGAATTTATAAATTTTGTGTACCAACTTCACTGGCCCAATGTTAATTTAATGTTTCCATCCCTGGTGTCTAGTGGCAACCCCCACCTTTCAAATCACTGGCCCCTACCAAGTAAATGCTTCCTTGGTGTCTAGTGGAACCCCTCACCCTCTGATCACCGGCCCCTATGAAATAAATGTTTCTCTGGTGCCCAGTGTCACACCCCCAACCTCCAATCACCAGCCCCTACCAAATAAATGTTTCCCTTGAGTCGAGTGGCACCCCCCACCCTCCGATCACCAGCCCCTGATCAAATAAATATTTTCCTGGTGTCTAGTGGCATCCTCACCCTCTGACCTATTGCCCCCTACCAAATAAATATTTCCCTGGTACCTAGTTGCACCCCCACCCTTGGATTACCATCCCCCAAACAAATAAATGTTTCCCAGGTGTCTAGTGGCACCCCCCAACTCTTATCACTGTCCCCTCCCAAATAAATATTTCCCTGGTGTCTAGTGGCACTACCCACCCTCCGATCACAGTCCCCCTGTCCAATAAATGTTTTCCTGGTGTTTAGTGGGAAGCTCACCCTCCATTCACTAACCCCTATGAAATAAATGCTTCCCTGGTGTCTAGTGGCACAGTACAGCTACCTGCCATCCCCCCCTTTCCATAGTCTTTGGTGCCTCATGCTCCCTGTAATTGCATATGGTGGCCAGCCAAGGTGGTCAAAGGAGGGCTGGTCCAGTCAATGTACTGGCTCCCTGTGGCAGTGCAACACCAAAAACAATGGAAAGAGGGGCAGGTTGCAGCACTCAGCCCAGTGTGTGGGGGGGGGTGCAGAGGGGCACTAGATGCCAGGGAGTTAAACATCACAGAGCGATCAGAGGGTGGAGCTGCCACTAGACACCAGGAAAACCTTTATTCTGCAGGTGCCTGATGATCAGAGAGGGGTGCCACTAGAAACCAGGGAAACATTTATTTAATAGGGGAATGATGACTGGAGGGTGGGGTGCCACTAGACACCAGATAAAGTTTTTTTTCTAATTACCAGGGATGGCACAGAACTGATCACTGAACTGAGGAATAATTACATGAATTGTGGACTAATGCATTAGTTCTGCAGTGCATGGGTGTTTGTCTGCAGTTCAGGCTGAAAATTTGTCAAACACATTTGGAAGATTTCTGATTTTGCCAAAGGTGGAAGTTTGGAAAATTCTGTGAAAGTTTCTGAAATTTCATAGAAGCTCTGCTAAAGTGGAATTTGCAAATTTCACCCAGGTCTAGCTCAAACGATCATTAAAGAACATAAACATTGCTCTTGTGGTCTCTTTCTAGCTGTTCTTGAAAAACAGCCATGCATCTGATGAGTCATAATGACCTGTGCTTCCTGAGACAGTCTTCTAGGGCATTCTGTCATACCCTCTTTACCTTCATCTTCCTTACCACCAGCACCATACTCATGGGAGCCACCAACACCACCTTTCCTCAGGCACTGAGATGAGACAGATGCAAACATTTTCTTGGCACTGCAAAACCTCCCCAGTATCCTCTTCCCCCACCCCATTAGCAGATGTTTGCTGTGGCACAACCTCTTTATCAGAACCCCTGTCATCACCATCATCACTCTCTTCTTTCTGCTGATGTTGATGTGGTGGAATGTAGTCACTATTAATATAATCATCGGCCATATCATCTTCAAGGAGCTCAAGCTCCTCATCATCCTCCCAATAGACCAAACTGACTGTTGCATGCATGCACATTTGTCTGATACACTGTGGGTGGTAATAATGGGTTGCTTTTTTTCTTCTCAGCCATTACCATGTGATGGGATAAAGAAGAATCATGTTCTGGAGCATGCTCACCCTCACCTTGGTCAACAACAACATCAGCAGCAGTAGCATGGCTCTGTGATGTTGTTCTCCATTTACTGATCTTTAGATCGGTCTGCTTCAGCACATGAGTGATGGTCTTCTTTTTTGGTTTTCAAAAAGTGCCACTGCCAAAATTACCAGCCTGGCCTGGTAAAGCCTCCTAGTCATCCTCCCCCTCCACCCTGTGCTCACTGACATGCTGCTTATCGATAGTATTAGATATAACATTTTTTAAAAGCATATTGGACTGTGTATGAGCTGCGATGCACAACGAGGCTATTCTTCAACTGAGCAGTTGCTATGCCGATTGTTGACCTCAAGAGTGCAGCTCAAGAGATCATACAGTCGGCATAGCAACCGCGAGGTTGGAGAGTAGCCCGGTTGTGCTTCGCAGCTCATACACTTTTGTTTATAGTGTATATTCATCATTCTTGACAGATTGAGTCTAAATAAAAAAACACACATGGCAATCGACATATTAGCCAAATCCATTCAATTTTACTAAATGAATTACAGATATACAGGCAATTGCTGGTGGTCTGATAAGGGCTTTGATAAAACCGCAGCTGACATCTGAGCAAGAGGTATGTTTGAATAAATGAACTACTACTTATATGCTGCTTGCGTTGAGAGATACTGAGTGAAAAATGTTTTTGTTGGTCTTTCAGATACATAGTGACATGAGCCATGTGCTTACTTGTACTTTACTGTTCAGCTCATGCTTCCTACTGTGTGATGTCCTCAGTGCAGCAGAACGACTTTCATTCTGCTGCATTGCAAACATCACTAGTGCAGCAGAACCACATTTTGAGAGTTATGGAAATCTGTCAAGAACGAGGTTCTAATATACATTATAAACTAGTAATGATAACTCTGAGAAACTGAAAAATTGAAAGGAAACTGATAAGGTTATTTGAGAATGAAATCTGTTTAGTGTGTAAATCTTACAAGTACTGTGCAGTCATGAGTCATGCAAGGAGTAGAGGCAGCAAAGTGTTTGTTCAATTGATGAATAGTAAACAATCAACAGGACCACTACCCAGCTGGATAAATCATGCAGCGCAGCACATAATGAAAAAACATCAGTTATTAATTTGTTCAAAGAATCAAATAAGACAGTTTTATTCCAGCTACAAAGGAAAAAGTAAGTATATAATTTTTGTCCATTAGAGCCCTACTGGAACAAAAACTTCACCCTCCCCCAAATTTATCTGCCTACTCTCCCTCCTTGACAAAATTACTACTGAGGCAAGATCAGAACCAGCAAAAACAAAAAGTTCACCACTCTTCAACTGCAATGAGAACAACAGCAGCAACAACAAGAAAAATAGCAATTATTTCAAGAAAAATATGAAAAACACTGCAAAAATAGTTTGAAAACACTATTCCCACTGGAGAACAGCAATATCCGTCTGCACAGTGTGCCAGGCACCTCTGTGATGACAGCCCATCAAGACAGTCACTTCCTATCAGACACACATACACAGACACACACACACAGACACACACACACACACACACACACACACACACACACGCTTGCAGCTGTGGATCTATCAGATCCACTAGATCCATCGGTTGGATTGTCAGATCCAACCATTGCATGCTTCAAATGCAACTGACCCACACATTCTGATCAAATCCATAAAAGGGGTCCAAGATAAGCAGTTTCATTTATTGATGTCAATGCTATACAACTATTTGGTCATTATTTGGCAGTATCTGATCTGCTAGGATACTATCTGAGCAACATCTCCCTCAAACTTTGGATCGGCTGTTTTAAATCTCTACTCTGATCACACCTGATCTCCTCCCACCCCTGCTATTGCTCCTAGCCCCCCACCAAGACTCCCCCTCCTGACAATGGACTTTGTCCTGCATAATCCTCTATCATAGGCCTCCTGGCCTACAACACTCTCCTTCCTCACTCCAGTATGACAATGGGCTTGTCCATGCATCCTTCTTTTCTCTTCCCCACCTTGCCCTCAGTCCCTCTCTTCCCTTACTGCACAGCTCACCTCTTATCTTATATGCATTGTGTTACCTACTTCCTATTATATCAGTTTTGGAACCTCACTTATCTGTTGTGACAACTGTATATACTCTTATTTTACCCATTTTATCAGCTTTGACAATGGTATATACTCTTATTGTACCCATTTTTTGTACCATCATGTTACCTACATACATAATACTTGTCATTGTGTTGTTTTCTGATGTGGAGCCTTTGAAAAGGAGTCTCTGACTCAAAGGATTGCAATTCTGATGACTTCAATAAATAAATAAACAGTAGCAGCTGTTCATAAGTTTGTATTACATTCATATTAAGAAATGTAATATAGTGTTAGCTGTGATTTCTTGTGGATTTTAATAAGTCAGTGCTCGGATTCAGATATGGGTGAAAAGTATGGAGTTCATGTAATGAATCTTTTATAGTGAGCAAAACATCATTGGTGAAGCAATGCTAACCCTTGTGGTATTGCTTGTACTAATTTCTAGTGGTATTCGCAAGGATTTTTTTTTCAACTGCATTGGCATGTGAGGGTGCCATGGTAGAACATATCACTTTCCCTCTAGTTTAAGATAAAAGTGTATTCAAAGTTTTACAAAAATGATAAATCCTTAAACCACTTCTGCAAGTACCGCAAGGAAGTCACACAGGTGTGTGGGGACTTTCACTCATATGTAATTCTGTTATTACATAGAATTTTGAATTTGATGGCAGATAAGGACCATTTGACCCATCCAGCCTACCCAGTTTTCCCTACCTACACCAGTACATCACACAGTGTCAGATCTACAGCTCTTTTTCCTCTCCTCCTTTCCTTTATGAAACTCACTACTGGACAGCTGCCCAGAACAAATAATTCTCTACCCCGACGATGCTGTGATCCTCACCTCAGACCCTGATTCAATCCAATTACAAAATAAACTTCAGTGGGCCTTCTTCTCCATCGAATACTGGTTCCTAAATCATAAACTGCTTCTCAATCAGAAAGAAAACAAGTCTATGGTCTTCTGCAGCCCCCACAACAAAAACAAACAACTCCACCTCTCCATTGCAACTGAACAAGGAGCCATCCTAGAGCAAACACAATCGTTCAAGTACCTCGGCATCACCCTTGATCCCCACCTCTCATACGCTGTCCATATCAGCAATGTTGCAAAGTCTGCCAATGCGAGATTAGGCATATTATTCCAGCACAGGAAACACCTAACCTCAGAAGCACGGTCAGTGGCCGTCCAAAGCTCCATCGTCAGCATTATAGACTATGGTCTTATATATGGGTCTGCAACTACCACTGCTCTCAAATGTATCACGACCTCCCTGAATAAGGACTGTCATCTCATCACTGGCTCACATCACCGTACCCAAACAAGTGACCTTTATTCCCAATCTGGATGGCTTCAACTGGATAAACACATAAAATACCAAACCTACATCACTGCCAAGAAAATTATAATGGGGCTTGCCCCACCTGGTGTCTGTGCCCTCCTTAAGCCTAGACATTGGAATGTCACTACAAGGAGATCCAATTCCCATCTACTACTTATCCCATGATGTCGCACAACCCAAGGACAAAGATCATTTGCCTATCGGGCATCCAACTGACTCAACTCTTTTGGCAGTGACATAGTGACCGCTCCAACACTCAGCCTCTTCAAGCCCAAGCTGCACCTCTAATGATTGCATCCTGCGATTGCCCATCTTAACATTTCTACCATTCCAGCTGCACATGCCCCAGCATCCAGCACTTACAATCAGTCTTTGCACCCCTAGCACCTTACCTGTCATATTCCCTCAACAAGGCCCCCTGGCTGTACTGTCTCCCACCCTCACCCACCTCCCCCAGTATCTTCACTTCTGCCCCTCCCAACCACCTCCCATACCCCCTCACCCCCTGCACCTCCTTCCCCCCATCTCCCACCTCTACTTCCCCACCCACCCAACCCCCTCCTCCTTCCTTGTCTTGCTCATAGCTCAAATCTTTGTACTGGTTATTACATGTCTGTAAGTCAATGACTATATGTTTGTAACTAAAAATGATGACTGTTGCACACGCTGATGTGGAACCTTTGTAAAAGAGCCTTGGCTCAAAGGTATTGTAATCCTAGACTGAAATAAATAAATAAATTCCTTTGTGCCTATCCCATGCATTTTTGAACCCATCACTTTTTTGCCCCCACCACCTCCAGTGGAAGGCTGTTCCAGAAATCCACCACTCTCAGACTCAAAACCAGTCCTCTCAGGTGTTCCACAGGGGTCAATCCTAGGCCCCCTCCTTTTCAGCCTTTTCCTAAACTCTCTCCCCAAATCCTGCCTGGAACAAATAATCCTTTATGATGACGATGCCGTGATTCTCTCCTCTCATAAGGACCCAAAACTCTTACTCCAGAGCCTGCAACTTGCTTTCTCCAATGTTGAAAAGTGGTTCCTAGATCACAAGCTGGTCCTAAATCACAAAAAAACAAAATCCATGCTTTTCTCTAGTCCACAAAACAGAAAAAGACAAATTCCACTTACTATCAAAACATACCCAGGAAATACCCTTGAACAAGTGTCAACATTTAAGTGTACCTTGGAATCACCTTTGATCAAGGTCTTACCTTTGCGACCCACATTGATAACACAGCGAAAACGGTGAACCAGTGCATTGTTATCCTGTTCCTATACCAGCAATTCCTTACCCAAGCTGCACTGAGGATTGCTATCCAAAGCTCTGTCATCTCAATCATAGACTATGGCTTAATTATCTATGGCTCTGCCACTACCACTGCACTAAGGCACATCACAATCACCCTAAACAAGGCCTGTCAGCTGCTCACTGGAGTGCAAAGACATACTCATACATGTGAGCTCTACACTGAAACAGGATGGTTGCAACTCTCAAATCGCATAAGGTACCTCACATGCTTGATGGCAAAAAATCCATCTTGGGCCACACTCCGCCGTGTATCCAAGACCTGCTTTGCCCGAATACCAGCATCCGTCCCACCAGAAGTTTGGAACACCAGCCTCTCCAGGTCCCCAGATGCCGGACCACACAGGGCCAAAGATCTTTTGCCTATCGTGACCCCAGCTGGTGCAATGCCCTGAGCTCGCTCATTACATCCTCCACGTCACTAGGAGCTTTCAAATCTATGCTTTACTCTCACCTCTCAGCCTCTAGCTCCTGTGACTGCCTTGACTAATGATTTTTCCCTCATGGCTGTTTTTACTGTTTTTCATCCTCCTCCTCCTCCTCCTCCTCTCCTCCTCCTCTGCTCCTTTCTTGACAAAGGCATCTGAGTACCTCTAACTACTCTAAGTCTGCTCCCCTCCCCATATCTCCTCCTACCCTTCCCACCTTGACCATTCCTCCAATGTTTTTGTTTTTTTCCAGTGATGAACTGTATTATACTGTCTTATTGAAACCTTTATAATTTGCTGACCATTCTATGTAACATGTCTTGTTTGTTTGTACATTGATGATGTGGAACCTTTGTAAAAGAGCCATTGGCTCAAAGGTAATAATTCCTAGAACAATAAACAAAACTAAACTAAACTAAACTCTTTCTTTTTTTGAACTTGTAAATTTTGTTAAGCATAGCATAAAGTAGTACATGCACAATGTAACATACCTTCTTACAGTCCATGAATAAAGAGACAGAGCAAATACATTTCTTATAAGCCATTATAAAATAAGCAGTCTGTATTCTTCCATTATAGTCTTGTTTGGGGGAGGAGAGTGCATAGTACTGATTAATCTTGACCATTTGTATCCTTTTTACAGGGTCCAGTCCCTGATCAGCCAAGATGACAATGGATGATAGATCAGCAACATGCAATGCATACATCGTACCCTCAGTTTTCCTGCAAGTTACAATTCAGAGGTCTCCATAATCTTGGCAAAATGCTATTCCCATTGGCACTGTCTGCTAAACTCTGAACAATATAATTACTAAGAACAATAAAACTTATTAATAAACATGTTTAACAAGATAAACCACAATCCGCTCTATTGTCTGATTATTATTCCTTATTACCGATGCAGATAACAACATACAAAATTTAATAATTACCAAAAGACCTGTAAGGAGACCTCTCCATAGCATTGCCATATTTTAGGGATACCAGCAAACTAATTAGTGACACTCCTAAACGTAGCTCAAATATTAATCCAAAACAGGGACACCCTCTACATTCTCTATGTAGTGATAAAATGGCAACCATCTGGCATTAAATTTTTTCTATTTGAAGTCTCAATTTCACTGTGATGGCTTCCATACTTTTAGTGTGACAAACATTCTGAAGCCACTGACGGGGTACTGGTTTGATAACTGTTAACCAGTTCTGTGTTATAACTTTATTGGCTACAGCTATTATGATATAAAAAATCTATATTTGGTCTGGTCTCCAGAGTTTACTAGGGGAAGACCCAGTACTAACTTCTCAAATGTAGGGACCTGGTTCAAATTCAAAATTTTTATTACCTGTTTAGTAATTACCGAACAATAGGATGCTCATATGGAACATGTCCCAAAAATGTGATAGTGGGTCCCCCTTGCCCCGCATTGCCCCCAGCAGATATCTGAGTGGTGCGCAACAAAGTACTTGGAGACAGTGGAGGTTATAAAACATCTAGTACAGACCATCCATCTAAATTCTCGCCATGACATAGAATTTGTTGTTTTATGTATACCTAGCCAAATTTTGGCCCAACTTGGAGATGGTACGGGATATGTCATATCTAACTCCCATCAGTCCTGTATGTTTTCCCAGGCCACCTGACCATCCCCCTCTTGTATTAGAGAGTATATTTGGGAAATAACATTTTTTCTATCAGAGCAGCTGCCCATAACCTTCACTAATTGTACCCCTTGGGGTGACATTTGTAAGACAGCTGGAACACCAGGTCCTTTCAGAATATATGGTCTACACTGGGAAAATCAATGAAAATCAGAATTCTATAATGAAAACACCCATTCCAGGACTTCAAAACATTTCAGTTTTGCCGCAGAATCAATTAGTTGTTCCAATGAGTATAACCCCATCTTAGCCCAAAGCTGAAAGTGGAGGTCCCACCTACCCCCAAAAAATGTTGGCAGTTGTTACAGTGGAATACATTACCAAACCAGTGTAGGCACCTCCAAGCATTGTCTCACTGTCGACCAAGTGTGCATACTGTCTATAGTCCATGGGCTATTGATGTCTTAAAGGTCCTGTGGAGAAATCACTCAGGGCAGCACTTTAAAGGGGATGTATAAGTGGGCCCCCTCCTCTATCTCTGGCCATCCTCCTGCATTCCAGGGTGTTTAAATTTTTAATATGTGCTGTTTCATAGTACTTCTCTAAATTCAGAAGCCCCCCCCCATGTATTTGAATCTGTTAACAAATACCATCTAATTCTTGGTTTTTTTTTCCCAGCCCAGATGAAATCAAAGATTTTTTTTCTTTAAGTCTTTCCAATCTTTGGTGGGTACAGGGAGTGGTAATGTAGAAAACAGGAATGGAAAATGGGATAAAACATATATTTTAACTGTGTCAGTCTTATTGGAGAAACTCAAAGGGGAGCACACTCCACCTGCTGAGATCTGCACAGATTTGTTGTTTTAGTACCCCAAAGGTATGTAAATAGAGTTTAGACAGGTTCTCAGGAATCTGAATCCCCAGATATTTCACTTTGTCCTTATCCCATTTACACATTATCTTTTCTTTTAAAGATGGTGAAATCTGACCATTAAGCACCAAAACATAAAATTTTTCAGTATTAATTTTAAAGCCGGAGATTTTTCCATATGTAAGTAATAACTGATTAAGGGGTGGGAATGAGGTCTCTGGATCCAAAAGATAAATTATGGTATCATCGGCATATAGGGAAATCTTGTTATTACAGCCATGCACCTCTATACCCTGAATCTCTTCCATCTGGTGAATGGCCTTTACAAGGGGTTCCATACTGATACCAAATAAAAGGGAGAAAGTGAGCATACCTCCCTGGCGCCTCTTTCTATGTAAAAATAATTCAAAAAAGTGCCCTTAACCCGAACCCGTGCTCTGGGATTAGTGTATAACATATTTATCCAGAATAGAAACCCGCCCCCTCCACCCCATATGTTCCATTATTATATTTAAATATGTCCAATTAAGGTGGTCAAAACCTTTTGGCATCAAGAAAAATTACAGTTTAGGGTATTGTTGATTTATTTTTCTGGGAAATAATATTCAAGCATCTACAAATATTGCCAGAAAGGTGGTTTTGTGGGATAAATCATGATTGGTCAGAGTGAATTAATAAGGTAATCTGTTTCTGCAACCTTTAGGCCAAATTTTTTTGCTAAAATTTTCATATCTTGGTTTAATAGAGCAATTGCCCTATAAGCTATACACGTTTCCATCTGTTTACCTTGTTTAGGCAGAACTGTAAGTATAGCTTACTGCCAGGTTTGTGGTACAGTGCCCGCCTCTATACAGGAGTTAAAAACTTTCATCAGAATTGGTACCAATATATCTTTACGTGCTGTATAAAATTCAATACTATAGCCATCTGATCCTGGCAATTTCCCCTGTTTGTGCTTCTTGATAGCCAGTGACACTTCTGTGGTGGAGATTGGGGCATCTAAACTATCTCTAATGTCTAGATGTAACTGAGAAAGATTTAAATGCTCTAAACATTTTTGGGTGGGTGCTCTACCAAACTCTGAGAAGTATTCTCCTGATAGAGGTCTTGGAAAAGGCCCTAAAGCCCTCAGCTATATCATTGGGAGTTGTCCACACCTCTTTGGTGTTTTTCCCATTCTTCATGCAAAGCACAGTTCTGTTAGACATTTATTTTTTGAATCTTAAAGTGAGGAGCCAAGCTGCTTTCCCTCCTACCTCATAATATCTATGATCAGTGGAGCGAGCTAGGCCCTCAGCCTTATTGTCTTTGAACCATCTGAGTTCTTGTCATGCTTTGCTCTGGGCTTTCAGAATCTTACAATTTCCTGGATTCTGTTTATGTGCTATCTCTAGGTCTTGTATTATTTTCAGTAATTTTGACTGGGTTAGCTGCGCCAGCTTTTTCTTCCAAGAGTCATAAATAATAATTTCCCCTCTAACAACCACCTTTACTGTGTTCCACCTTAACACAGTGGAGTACTCTGAGTTTAAATCTGCTGTATGACTGGCCCTGTAGTGCTGAGGGTTGAGGCGCTGGATGCCACACCTCGTGCCACGCTGGTGACCCAGTGTTCGGGAATGAGCACGGGTCATCGGGAGTTAGCAGGGGAGGAGAAGGATCGAGCATCTGGAGGACTGCTCTCCTTCTTCAGGGTGGGGGGACTCTGGAGTGCTGGCATTGATTGTCCTCTAGCAGAGGGTGGGGGAAAAAGCATGCCACACTTAGACGCGAGGTGGAGCTAGGACAGACGCACTCACCCTAGCGTCATTGCACATCCTAGCTCCAAAGGGGACTCTAACTAAGGAAAAATGCCAGCCCCCACGTATGAGCCTGACCCTTCAGCCACGACAGTTCTGCTTCCGTGGCTCCACTCTGGGGGCTTCGGAGTAAGGGTGGTACATGGCCTAAGCGAAACCATTCACGGGAGTTAGGGGCTTCTTGCCAGAAAAGAATAGTAAATCGCAAAAAAAATAAAAAAATTAAAAATATGCTGTATATATTTCTTTAATACTATCAGGTAGTCTGGCAACCAGATGTTTGTCTTTAAGTAAAGAAACATTCAGAAGCCATAGGGATCTTTTTTTTCCTGGCATGGGTATAAGAGTCAAGGACACATGGGCATGATCTGAATGAGAAATATTATGAATAGAGGAACCTTATATAATATGCACAAAGGTTTCCTGTGTTAAAAAGGTATCCATTCTCGAGTATGAGTCTTGTACATGGGAAACAAATGTATACCATAATCCTTTTCTTGAGGATGCAGGGACCTCCAGACATCCAAAAGGCTTATTTCATCCACTAGGGCAGTAGATGTCAACATTATTTGGTCCGGGGACCCTCTGGACATAGGTCAACCATGTTGGGGACCCCCTATCAAAAAAAGTCCACAGATATTGTATCACATTTAGTGTTTTTACAGCATTTATACTGCCCCCACCTTGAAAAACACAAAAACAACAGCAAGCCATTATTATTTAAAACATTATTGTTTTTTATTAATACATAAGAAAACAATATATATATATTGCTAAAGTACACAACAATTGCATATTTATTCTGTCACACAACTTTCATGTGCAGTCAACTGGCAGAACTATTAACAAATAAATAAAATCACATAACAGTAGTTATTGCTTGTCCTTAGTATGCTTTAATATTTCACATGCTGTCAGTTCTTTCATGTGCATTCAACCAACTAAGTTCAAAAAAAAAAAATAAACATCTTTATTTTTTCTCTTCTTTCATGTGACTGGGGGGATCCAACTCAAGCTGGCACAACTATGCATAGTACTGCTGTTATGTTTCTTACATTTTTTTCAAAGCAGCTGTTTATATAAAACTTAAATAGAGACACTCCAGCTTACTCAGTCAATTCTTGAAGAAGTATCTACATAATGTCTATGATTCCATGAGTCCATGAGAGAACAGAACAGACGCAAGCAGGAGTGTGAGAGTGAATGACAGCTTTTATTTTTAATTTTTATGTGAGAACCATGAGAGCTATGAAAGCTATGAGCAAGAAGAGATTACTGTAAGTGAGGAGCGAGGACAGGATCGTCCCACTGGTAGCTACAAAGGGAGACTAAAAGCAGACCACAGCAGCTTGCAGAACACCACACAGCTACTGTGGACACAGGTAAAAACAATGAGGAGAGCAAACAGGAGAGTAATCTGGGGACTAATTTCATTTCAGCAGGACTTGTGCTACTCGTGCTTTGATTCAAATTGGCAGATTAATTACTCACAAACTCGAGGGTCACCAGCTATAATCGGGGGACATCACAGTAATTCGGAGATTAATTAGGTACTAACGAGACTTGCGCTATTTGAGCTTAGAACAAGGTGATTTACTAAACTCAAGGGTTACCAAGGGGAGACAATAAAGTAAAGTCCAATCACTGTTACTGAAAGATTCACGAGCTAATCAGCCCAGAAGCAGTGCAAAGAGGGTTTTCTAGCTACTAGAATCTAGCAACTTGTGGATGTTTACTCACAGTTGCACCAATCTTGTTACTAAAAAACAGTACCATGATTTAAGTTACACTGCCTGTTCCTCAAACCCCTGAGCATGCATTCATGGATCCCCTGCAGGCCGCGGACCCCCAGTTGAAAACCACTGCACTAGGACATTCAACGTTTTGGCAGCCATTTTGTTTGTATTAGGGCATGGGGAAGATCTTTCCACTGATGGTTGAAAAACGCAATTAAAATCTCCTCCATGGATTACCTGGCCCGGGGCTAACAGTACTACTTTACCAAATATGCCTTTAGAAAAATGGGATGCTCCTTCATTTGGGGCATAAATATTTACCAAATGAAGCAGCTCTTCATGGATCAAGCCTGAAATCCTAACAAATCTACCCTGTGTGTCAGTCTCCGAGGAAGACATTATAAAAGTGCAACCCCTTTTAATCAAAATGGCTACTCCTGCCTTCTTGCCCCATGGTCAAGAAGCATCCACCTCCTGACCCACCCAAGCCCTTTTAAGTTTAAGGTGTTTAATATGGGTCAAATGGGTTTCTTGCAGTTAGGCAATGTCACAACTAAATCTCCTTAGTTCAGTAAGAATCTTTGTTCACATTACAGGAGAGTGGACCCCTTTCACTTTATGTGAAATGATTTTTAATGAACTCATATTGATAAAAAAATAGATAATGTAATGATACAAATGCCCCAATACAGTATGCATAGTGCATCCCTTTTATCTAGTCACTGAAAATACAGGTGAGCCAAAAACTAGAAAAACAGTAAACATGAACAGTAATATAACAAGTTGAAAGCATCTAAACCTGAAAGTTAAGTTGCTCAGTCTCTGTTGTGGACCAAGCTGTAGTAAATGTAAAATAACCAAGTGAAAACTTCCTAGGTGACTCTGCTTATTGCAGAGATTTACCATTACAAAATGGGAAAAGTACAAAGAACAGCAAAACAGCTGTTCTGTGTGGTGTCATATAAGATCTCCTTGCACATCTGACAATTCCACACAACATAATTATATCACAGCAATGAGGTTAGGAAACCCTAGCCAACAAAGCATTGCCAATAGAAACACTTAGAACAACAACCCTTCACCCTGTAAAGGTATAGTCCTCAGGCAAGGCAGTGCGCCATCTTAAATAATGTAGGTAGGAGCTGAAACAGGGGACTGTACCATGCTATAGAAATTAATAATCACTAAGGTGAACCCCCTTTCCCCCGCCCCCAAAGCCCAGCCTCACCCCAAATAACCAAGTAGGTAGACACGCTGACAAACAATAAACAGCCTTTGTAGGGGCATTAAAAGTAGAAAAAAGGGCATCAAGCCATCAAAATAATCACCGCTACCTTGGGGCTGATTCCCCAGTACTTCACTGTGTAGCATGTTCCTTCCCAAGATATAGAAACATTCAACTAAATGTGCTGTTGCACTTAAGCTGTGGTGCAGTCCGTGTTCATTGTGAGCCTGTGGATTTAAAATTTACAGTAACAAATAAACACCTTCAAGACTATTCTTTCCAAACTATTGCTGAGAGAGACACTAAGGTTCACAGCATGGATTATAGCTGGGCAAGCCAGAGTAGGATCAAGCCTGTCTCGAGATTACTGTCCGGCTCAGCTCAGCTTGCCCTCTGCCAGAAATTGATAGCCACGGTCAAGTCGAGCCAGTTATGGTCAAAGAAAGTCCAAAAGACTGCCATGACCTGCACTACTCAGAAAGGTGCTCACAAAAGAGGCAGCCAGCCTAAGAATATAGTAGATCAAAATCAAAATGCCGTAGCACACGAGACCACCTGAGGAAGATTCACGAGGAGTCAAAGTGCTGGGTGGCTAGGAAGGAGCCCTACACACTGCCAGACGTTCCTTATTAAAACATTAATGCATCTGCTTTAATTGTGGGCTTTTTGTCATTTAAGGTGTTCTCAAGTGCCACAGCATTTTGGTTTTGAGTTATGGTTAAATTAAGCATTTTGTCAGCCTGAGCAACTTGTATAGTGTCTCAAATATTCAACTCCTGTGCAGAAAACAACCTGCAGTAGCCAAGGCTTGGCTCGTGTTTTGGCTCATAGAGTCAAGCCAGACCCCTGGCTCAGGTCTGACATGGCTCTAAGTGAAAAAATCCTGGCTTGCCCACATCTAGCATGGATAGTTGGCCCCCTCCCCTCTTTCAGGCCCATGCTAAATAGGCCTGAAATATCACATTTTGCCAGAGCCACCCATTTATAAAGTTTTCTTGCTAAGCATAACATTGAACAGTAAAACAGAGGTTAAAGTTGCTAAAATGGGCGATGACCACCTGATAGAGTAAATGACTAGTAGAACAGGGTCTCCCCTCTTCCTCTGTTTCCTCCTCCCTACTGAATGTTGTCCCAAAACATAATACTGAGGATTGGACCAGAAAAGTGCCTTGATTAACATTGAAGAGAGTTAAGGGCTTAGTAAACTGCCTCCTTACTGCCTAATCACCCTTTAGAAAACATGCTGCAGTACTGAGTTAGAGGTTCCGGTCAGATCAAACCCACTCAGATTAATGTGGAAGCCTTCACCGAATAAGGAGGGATTTGGTGAAGGAGCAGCACCCCCTAAAGGTTAAATAGGATATGAAAAACAAATGCCTCACAGATGATATACAGTATGTGGGGTTGCTTCTTTATTGTTATGGCAACAAACCTGGAGGAGCATAACAGGGGAAATCAGTAGTTCTATGTCATAAGAGTGAAAGCATTATGGAACCAACAACAAAGAGCGAGTACAAATCACCACACATCAAAACAGCACTCATCACTATGACACCCCTCACACACAGCTACCACCCTATGAATCACTGAAATGTATGTTCCAAATCTACTTTGAATGTGGGAGGCTACGTCCACCACCCCTGCCTTGAGGGGGTTCACTTCCCACCCCACCCCAGACATATATTCTTAGCTCTGGGAGGGGGGCATAACACTGAGGAGAAGAAAAAACTCAGGGGGCTACACTGGGGGACAGAAGTCAGAAGGAGTAGAATGTTGGGGGAGGACTTACAGGCAGGGGATCAAAGTCAGGATGGCAGGGAAATGGGAGCTCAAAATTCCAATAAAAAAAATAACTGAACTATAGCAAAAAAAAAAAGATAGTATCCCCAACATCAGCCCTGAACCCGGATCACCCACATCAAGGTCAGGGACTGTATCTGCACACTACATGGCCAGCTTAAAACTGGCCCCACCAACAAATCCCCATATACTCTTAACAATACAAACTGACAGACATGTAACTTCAGTGCTCATGTTACAATGTGCTATTAATAGCATACCTATTAACAGCACATTGCCCATTCCTCCTTCAATATTTGTACATCTCTCATATTGCCTTACTCAAATACAGTCACTATATTTGCAGACTACCAAAATCAATCCCCCCTCAAGCATGTCTCACCTCGTAAAAGTTACATGTCCCATCCTTAGCCGAAACTGAAAACCGACATCTATCCCCCTGCTGTACCAAGAAGAAATCTGGTTATGCAGTCCACATAAAGAACAAGTATTGTCAATGGTGAATACCTCTATGGGTGTCTGCAGCACCCATTTGTAAAGAAAAGCAGTCACCTCTCTGTGTTCTTAGCTGGCGCTATGTTAGCAGATGCAGGCATAGGCAATGAATCCATTTTCCTTAGCAGTTTAACAAAGTCCATAGCTAACTGTCTTGGTAGTGACCATGAAGGGTTGCACTTACATGCTCTCGTCGCAAGACCTCAGGCTCCATCCAATAATTTCTGTTCCAGGGAATCCATGTCCATATCAGAGAGAGAGATCTGCAGCTCTAAATAGTGGCGTGGCCTCTATGAGCATGTTAAAAACCTTCACTTCAGAGTCCCAATAGATCTTCAGCTACGCCGGGAAATTCAACTGCACTCTAATGCCCTTCTTCTCCCACAGCTCCCAGATCACTGCTCTCACCTGTTGCCACTTCACTTGGAGCTCAGTGGAAAAATTGTGATAGAAAAAGATCAGTAAGTCAGCAAATGTAAGTTCTTTGTGGCACCATGCTTTAAGAAGGATCTGCTCCTTTGCGTGACAGTTCAACATTCTCACCATCCAGGAACGGGGTCTGGCTTTGGGGTCCAGGGAATGATGGACCTGCTCCATTCCCATAGGAAGATCAGAGGGTAGCAAAAAGGTGGTAGCTAGCAAATATTTGATAAAGTCTGTTGTAGTGGAGAAGCCCTCCTCTTCACCCTCCTTGACAATGTGGATGCAAACGTTATTGCGGCTTGCACAGTTCTCAGCCTCCTCTAGTCAAGTTTGCATTGTTTTGTCTCTCCAGAGCACATAAAGCAGAACCGGGTCATTGATCTCTTGTGCCTCCGCTACTGAGTCACTTTTTTTTCATTTGCATCACTTTCTTGTCAATATTGCGAGTATCCATACATAAATCAGCAATTAATTACTCTCTTTTATTTACTGCATGTAGAATTTTTTGTATAGCTCATTCCATCCTGCTAGGGAGCACTTAATTTTATAGATTCAGCTGAATAGAGGATTCTGATGGGGAGTGGCCATGCAGAGAGGAGCCCACAAACCCCTCCATGTCAGCAGCGATGAATAGTTGCTTCATTTTCATTGTTTGAGCTGAATTTTTGCCCCCTTTTGCTCTCAGTGGCTTGCCGACATATGTGCAACACAATCCAGTCTCCAAAGTAGGCTTTCCAAAAAAGGATCAGGAAGATTAAAACAGATTAGCAAGGTGGCTGTTCACAGCTAACAGATTTACCCTGCTACCATCACCATGACGTCACCAGAAGTCTACACCACTCTTTCTTTTACGAAGTATTTCCTCACATTTCTCCTGAATCTACCACCCCCTCCAGCTTCTCTGAAAAATACTCCCTCCTGTTCTTTATTTACCCCCATGAGGGTATTTAAAGGACTCGTTTCATATCTCCCCACTCATTCCTCTGTTCCTGTGTGTACATATTGAGGTCCTTTAGTCTCTCCACATGGGGCTTTTGATGCTGACCCTGCAATATTTTAGTTGCCCTCCTCCGGAGCGTACACACTCTATCTATGTCCTTCTGGAGATGTAGGGCAGGATTATCAAGACATGGCACAGGGCTTGTGCCCAGCCCTAAACACTGACACTTTGGTTCTGGCAGTCTGCCAAACCCTTCCCCTGCAACTGCGCCCAATTTTAGAACCTCATGTTCAGTGTGACATTTTTCACAAATTACAGTGGCTTGCACCAAATATTTGGTGCAAGCTCTGTAAAACAGGCACCCAGAATTGTTGCAATTTAGACCAAAAAAATTTGGTCTAACTGGCATCAATTGCTGCACGGGATAGAAAATTCCATGAGATTGCCACAAGCCCCATTTGCCGTATAGTCAGTGCACTTGGGCTTGCAGCAATCTAAGGCTTTTGAAAATCCTGTCCATGGTCTCCAGAACTGGACACAATACTCTAGATGGGGTCTTAGACTGATCTATATAGAGGAAACACCACCTCCCTCTTTCTGCTGGTGATACCCCTCCCTATGCACACCAGCATCCCACTAGACATCCCCACTGTCTTGTCGCACTGCCTGGCCACCTTTAGGACATTCAATATGAATATTCCCAGCTTTCTTTCCAGCTTGGTTGTTGTCAATAGCACTCCACCTATTTTGTACTCCACCCTGTGGTTTCTATGCCCAAAGTACATTATTTTGCACTTTTCACATTGAAACCCAGCTGCCATACCCATAAGCAGTTTCTAGTTTTCTCAGGTCTCTCCTCATCCTTTCCATCCCCCCCTTCCCCCGGAGTGTCCACCATACTGCAGATTTTGGTATAGTCCACAAAGAGGCAGACCTTCCCTTCACAATTCTTGCAATATCACTTATAAAGACATTAAAGAGGACTGATCCCTGAGATACACCACTGGTCACCATCCCTTTTTTGGAGTGAACTCTGTTTACCACCACCCTCTATCACCTGTCCCCTAACCAATTTCTTATCTAGTTTACCTGCTTTTGGACCTACTCCTCAGCTATGCAGCTTGCTTACTAGTCTCCTATGTTGAACAATGTTGAAAGTCTTATCAAATCTAGGTAGGCCATGTCCATTGCTCCACCCTAATCTAAATCCTGTGTCACCTAGTCAAATAAATCTATCAGATCTGTTTGACATTATCTTCCCCCATGAACCTATACTGCTTCAGGTCTTGTAACCAACTGGATTCAAGATATTCCACAACCCTTTCCTTCAGTAGTGATTCCATTAACTTTCCTGCTGCCTATGTCAGACTGACTGACCTATAATAACCACTCAGCCTCCTCTCTGCTACCACTTTTATGTAGTGAGACTACATTCACCCTTCTCCAGTCCTTCACTGTTCAGTAGGACTGTTTGAGGTGCAGCCAGTATATCCCTGAGCTCCCGCAACACTGTTGGATGCACTCCATCTGGCTCCATTGCTTTGTCCACCTTCAAATTAGTGAGTCCCTTCAGGACTCATCCTCCAAAAAGAACTATTGTCTACCTCCCTCCCTCCCTCCAAAGCTTCTGTTACTTTTTTGTGGCCCCTCACCTTCTCCTTCCTCTTTGAACTTGTTAAGGATGTCATCCTTTTTCCTGTCCACCCCTGCATACTTTTCTCTTCCCTTTTCAACCTTACAATCCCACCCCTGGCCTTCCTCTTTTCACTTACATTCCTAAAAAATGTCATGTCCCCCTTTGTTACCTCCCAGCTGTTCTCTCATTAGTTGGCACATTAGCATTCCTTACTGCTTTCCCTGCTTCCCTCTGTTTCCCCTGCTACACCTTCCTGTCATCCTCACATTTAGTCTCCTTATACCTTCTGAATGCTGTCCTTCTAGTCTTTACCTTTTCAGCCAGCTCTTTTGAGATCCATAGTGGTCTCTTTTTCCTCTTGCTTTTGCTTGCTTGTTTGATGCAGAGTATTGTTGCCTTTACCATGCTCCCTTTTAGCATTCCCCCCGGTTCCTCCACCCCACCAAGGCAATCCAAATCTGTCAGGTCATCCCTGAGGCATTCAGGCAACTTTATAAAATTTGCCCTCCTGAAGAAGAGGATACTGTCCTTTGTGTGATTCGGTTCCGCAGCTGTCCTTACATTAAACCACACTATATGGTGAACACTGGTCACCAGGTGGCTTCTCACCTTGACTTCCGCAAGACTGTCTCTGTTAGTAAACACCAGGTCCAATAGTGCCTATGATGAGTGGATTCACTGACTAGCTGCCTAAGGAATGCCGTTTGTATAGAGTCCAGGAAGTCAATCCTTTTAGCTGAAGCTACTGCTGGGAGACTCCAATCTACATCTGGAAGGTTGAAATCCTCCATCAACAATAACTCTCCTATCTGCCATCTTGCCAGTGTCTTCCACATGTGCCTTCTCTATTTCTTACCCCTGTGCTGGAGATCTGTAGATCACTCCAGCATGAACAGTGGCTCTATTCCTCACCTCCAGGGTGACCGACAATACCTTTGCCTTCCCTGTATTCCCTGTATCTCTGTCATTTTTATACTTCCCCTCACATAAATCTCACATCCCCTCTTTGCTTTCCCACTTGGTCATTCCTGAACAGACTATAGCCTGGAATGGCCATGTCCCAGTTAGGGTTTTCAGTGTACCATAACTCAGTAATAGCCACAATATCCAGGCTGGCCTCTGCCATGATGGCCTTTAGGTCCAGAGTCTTATTTCCTAGACATCTGGCATTTGTACGCATGGCTTTGCAGATTTTGTTTCCACTCTGCTTGTTGCCCCTTTTTTTTTCCTTTTTGCTTTCCCTCCTTCACTCCTATCTTTTTAATGCTCACAGATTCTTCTTACTCTCTACTTCAGCCTGTGTGGGGGTGACAGTTTCTGCCTCATCAATTATGTTAGCTACCCCCTTCAGCTAGTTTAAATGTTCATCAAAGTAATATTTAGACTGTCCACTGAGGACTGTGGTTCCCCCCAGGATGGATGCAGGCCATCACTCCTGTATTGGCCTTTATTGTCCCAGGTGGACCTCAGTTTCCAATGTAGCTGATCCCTTCCTCTTTGCACCATTTTTCAGCCCTGAGTTGAAGCTCCTGATATGGAGATACCTCTCCTTTCCCCTGTTGTAGACAGGGAGCACATCAGCAAAAGCCACAGAGCAAGATACCTGTCTAAAACCCCTCCCCAGCTCCCTAATCCACCCTGCACTACCCAAGCCCTGTCAGTAGCTAGATCATTAGTCCCCATGTAGACAATCACATCCAGCTATCCCTCCTGTCCTTCTGTCCTAGCAATCCTCAGGATCTGCTTCATATCCCTTGAGGCTATGGTGCCTGGTTGGCACCTATTCTGCTTCTCCTTCCTTTCCTATTCCCAAATCTATCCCCCTCACAATTAAGTCCCCCACCAGAAATTGCTTCTTCCTCCTCCTCTGGGCTCTTCTACCACCCTCCTTAGGGTCTCCACTATGTAGGGCCCCCAAATCCTCCATGGTCACTACCAGAGGTGCCCTCTCTTGGCAGTCCTGCCCCAACAGAGTGGCATAGGAACTGCATGGTGGTACCAACTGTGGAATATGTCTCTGTTCCACCACTCCCACACTTTACAGAGCCCACCATAGTCCAGCCATTCCACTTCCCTGGCATTCTCTGAAGGAATAGTGGCAACCTTGGTGGCACCAGGTGAGGGAAGAGGTCCTCCAAATCCTAGCCTACTTGATCTGGACTCTAGTGACCCCCTCCATCAACCCAGAGAGGTGTGTGCAGGGGGGAAGTACCACAGTCTCCAGAAGGTCTCATGAAAACTGCCACCCCACTATACCACTCCCAGCATTATCAACTTCTACTCTCCCTATGTTACCTGAAGTGTAAGTAAGATTTAGTAATCTTGTGTATATTTCTGGGAGAGTATGAAAGACTGGTATGAAATGAAAATATGTTTTAGAATATTTCTCTCCTAATCAGTAATATTGTGGTGCTCCAATCCTCGATCCAAAATCCCTGTAGCTTTCTTAGACATTTGATTAGTTTGATTATTTAGTTGTTGGTAGGTATAAATAGCTGTGATCTTGTCCCAGATATTCTTTTTAATAGTGATTCAGATTTTGTGCAGCTGCAGCCCCTTTTTGGTCTACATTTTTTTTTTACTAAACTGTGATCATTCTTTGGCATACGTAATACAGCAAATTCATCCACAGAAAGGAGGCATTTAACTCTTCCGTTAGGAGAAGATTTGTTTTTTATAGCTCTGCCATTGTCACTTTCAACAAGGAAAATATACTGTATGTCTCAATGTCTAAGGGAAATTTACCTTGCAGTACAACATTTTTTTTTCATTTCAGTTGTTACTAAGGGCTTTCTGTCTCCTACTAGAGACTGTAGCATCTGTAATATACCTATCATATTAAAGAAATACGTGAGATGGATCTTCCTATACTGTTGGGCCACTGTAGATCCTGTTTCTGTGAAAAAGCAATGTACTATTGTTAGGTATTAGTAGTAGGTGGTATAATTTGTAATTTGTGTTTGAACGTGCCTGCTTTACTTGTAAGGCATGGCTAAAAAGAGGCATTACAGCCCATAACCACTTCTTTGTTGAATAAAGTGAAACTGAAAGAGCAGTATTATTTATTTAAGCACTTTTCCAAATTTCAAAACCCAGTATAAATCCAAATATTTAAAAAAAGGAAAGAAGTAAAATAGTACATACATTAGCAACCACAGACACATGATTACAAATGTGAAATGCAAAACAACTCAACAGTATTAAGACAGTTCTGTAAAGCAAAATGACATTTAATCTGAAAATGACTGTTTTAGGAAATGACTCATTATTTTAAATTTTAAAGTACAAAGAGTAGGAGAGAGTCAGATATCTGCAGGCAGGGAATTTCAGAGGATGGGGTGACCATCACAAATGCCCTGTCACATGTAAACTTTATCCTAGATGGTTGCATTTTCAACAACCCCTGACCACAGACCTCATATCTCTGGAGAGAGTGTAAATAATAAGGAGTCCACTGGTATACTGGTGTGCAATTCTTTCAGGGATTCTGGGGTAAGTAAAAGAAGCTAATAGAATATAACTATTCTTGTTGTACCTTATTTATAACCCTTAGGCTGCCAAGGGAATTAGAATGTATAGGAATTCTGCTGATATATCAGTCTGTGGCACATCAAGGGTTAAGAGGAAAAAGTTGCATAATCAATCAGAGATAAGCAAAGCATTATTGGAGAAATAAAACACCTAATAAAGTGCATTTATTTTAAAGCATTTTTTTTAAAATATATCTACTTAATTCATTTTATAGAGCAATTCCAATTAAGAATGATAAGTCCATATTTTCTTGTTTTATGCTGCAAATGTATTCACCAACATAAACATTGCCAAATGGCTTTTTTTTTTACAAAAAAAAAAAACTTCAAACCAATAAGCGGCAACCATGAAATACAAAGTTATGAAAAAAATAAACCCCTCAGAAAATATAATCATTAGGCACAGTAAACTGGAATAGAAAGTTCAGTTTCAATTCAGGTTAAAACTGGCAGATATTGAATATTCTAGATTTCATCATCATCTATATCTGAGCTGATATAACCAAGGTGGATAACATTTTCCTCATAGAAAACCTGAGCTTTGTCCACATCCAAAAATTGTGATCTTTTCCTTAAAGGGTACCTAAACAGGCAGTTTTTTTAAATTGCAAACTCCAAAATCTGGCTTCATAGCAAGGTAAAGTAAAGGCTGCTGTTTACATTTATGCTAAAACTACATTTATGTAAATAACATAAATGCAGTTTCATAGCTTTTGAAAAATGTAAACATTAGGCTTTCACTTTCAAAAAAACAGCCTTGGTTTCTCCATAACATGTCTGCCAAGTGTGTTAAGTAATGAGTCATGATGACATCATCAGAGCCAGAGACAGAGAGCCACATATATTTCTATTGTGCTAATTAATTCTTCTTTCCCTCTTTATCTTGAATTGTTGTACCAGAATGATCGACACCATGTATAACCTTGTGGATTATTTTGATCAGTACACATGTTAGACTATGATTTTGTTTACTTTAACTTGCGAAAAATGTTTTGCAATCCAGCTGACTTTTTCTTTCGCAAACTGCATCTGCACTGTACAACACTTCAAATACCTGATGATCTAGTGGTTATATGATGCACTGAATTTTGTTTTTTGTTAACCAGGAGAGACGCACTAAACTGAAAGTTTGTTTACAGGTGTGACCTGGGAGCACAAGGAAGTTTAATGACTTGCTCAGGGTCACACAGCAAAGTACCAGTCTTGTTCAGTTTCAAAGCTCATACTCTCTTGTTAATCCACAAATAAGGCTTTCTTTTTCCATGTGAACACCCTGCACCTAGCCTGCCTTCTGTTGAACACCCACCAACCATACCCTGTCCTTAGTACTGCATGGGGCAGCATATGAGCTTGCAGTCTCATGAAGAGAATTATCACACCTCAGATTGTAATCTTGTAACTCAGAGAGTTATGCACACATATACTGATATGCATAATCAGCTGGCACTGTTAAAAAAATGCCTTCCAAATCACTCTCCAGTCCACATTCTCAATGTTTGACTTCTGCTCCCACAGTAAACATTAAGTGGATCACCACCCTTCTGCACAGTGAAGGTAGTATGTACAATTTCCTGTTGCATTTTTTTCCACCTTATTAACAAAACAACTAGGTCTTCCTGAAGGGCCAAGCAATAAGCATCATGACCCACCAGAAAAACTGTTGTTCATGCCCTCATAAGGGCTGCACTTACAATGGATAACAATATTATTAGCTGGAGAGGCATGCTAACACCTTGAGTGAATCAATCCACCTGACTTCCAGTGTCAGTATCCTCCTTTACCTGTGCTCTGCAGAACCCTGCAGGATAGTTCCCAGCAATTCTTCTCCAGTACTTTTCTGTGCTCTATTCCACAATGCCAGTTGGCTGGCAACCACTCTTCCAAATCTTGAATGAGCTATACACAACTTCCTCACAAACGTCAACATCCCCCCCCCCACCAAGGGTAATCTCCCTACACTGAATTCAAGTAACAGTTTAGGTGTAGCCCTGCAACTCTGATAATTTGTTATCACTGGCTACTCTCATCTACAGTCAGGAAGTGATCACGATGCTGGCAGCCCCACATTTCAGACCTCACAGTGATCTGCTTAGCGTAGTCCTTCATGTCTTCAACTAACCTGAATATAGCTGTACCCTGCTGGAATGGCCTCTTCAGTCTCTGTCTGGTATTTATTCTTTTCACCTGCTCCCCACACCAAAAACTGGTGAGTTCACTACCCTTCTGCATCATGAATGTGGTTAGTACAGTCTCCAGTGTTATATTTACATATTAATAATAAACATGATCTTCTGGTAAGCCAGGCTGATAGCAGCATGGCACAAGTGGAAAAATAGGCTTTCCTATCCATATAAGATCTAAGCCACACTATGATTAGGCACTATTAAATGACATGCATAATGATGTGCACACCCATAATTTAATAGTTACTAATCAATGGTAGCCTAGATTTTTTAAGGATTGGAATGCCCATCATTCCCCTTGTTCCCTGCTGATATGAGCCTGACTTACTGGAAAGATATGTTTATATTTGATATGTCAAAATAAAATGGGGACTGTACTACTTGCATTAAAGATGCAGAAGGGTGATGAGCTCACCAGTTTTCAGTGTGAGGAGGAATAGTGAAGAATGAATACCAGAGGGGGACTGAGAAGGCCACTCTTGAAAGGTACAGCTATATTCAAGGAAGGGGAAGACAGAAGGAGAGAAATATGAGCAGATTACTATGAGAAATAATATGTGAGGCTGCCAGAACCTTGATCACTACCTGACCCCATTGTCCTGGCCAACATTGCCCTTTCCATAAAAGCATTTCATGCAATTGTCCAAGGCTGTGTGTGAAAATTAATGTATGAAAAGGCTGCCATTACACATTCAGTCACTTCACTACCAGTCTAGTATTGGTTTTAAAGCACTTTGGAGTACAATGTGTATGAAAACAACTATATAAATACAGATTCTTCTTCATATTATTATTATTATTTCCCATGGAAAAAGAAGACAAGACAAGCATATATTTGAGTTTTGAGAAAGTATGAACTCTTTACATTGGACTGCACAAGAACTTTGCTACAAAGAAGTGGTGGCTCTAGGGGGTGAGGAAGGGTGTGGCTGCACCCCCCTCACATAGTAATGTTCTTGTTTGCTGCTGCTGCTGCATTTCACTTTGTTGAAAAAGTCTGATTTATTGATTGTACAAATGTTTACATTCAAACTATGGATTACATTTGTAGGTTCTGTCAAAAACGTACTAGAAAAGAATAATAGCAGAAAATATAAAGGTTTAATAAAAATGTTAAAAAGTGCATATTAAGCATGCATACCACCCCAGCACCCCCATTGTAGCATCCTGGATCCACCATAACCACTAGACCACCAGGTTATTCAAGATTTGTACTGCACTGTGGTTTGCCACAGAGAAAGTCGATTGGATTCAAACATATTTTCAGCATGTTAAAGTAAACAAAATTAACAGAACCATAGCCTAATATGTGCATTATACAAAATAATGCACATGGTTTTGACCATTTGAGTGAAACAATTCTATACAAAGAAAAAAAAAGAACTAGTTAGCACTATGGAGAGCCATTTATATCTCTCTGGCTTTGGCTCCAATGATGTCATCACATAACACATTTGGCGGTCATTTTAGGAAGCAGGTAAGACAAGTTTTTTGAAATTGGAAGGCTGATTTTACAGTTTTCAAATGCTCTGGAACCACATTTAGGTAAATTATGTAAATGTAGTTTTAGAATTAATGAATACAGCAGCCTTTCCTTTAGTCACCTACAGAGTCAGATTTTTTAATAGTTTGTTGTCAAAATGTTGTTTAGGTATCCTTTAAAGTTTATTTTGAGCTTGCCAGGGGATTGTAACACTGCTGAAACCCCAGCTGCTAGAAACTCTGATTTTATAGTAAGAAAATATTTCCTCTAATGATGGATTGGTAGGCAGAAGTCAGGACAGAGATGAAAGCAGTGACACTTGTGAGAGATTTTTTCTCTCTGTGTAGCTAGTTGCAAGATAGTTGCAGAGAGTGGGCTGCTGCTCTGACCTTGGGATTACATCACAGAGCTGCTGCTGTTTGGTTTCAATTTAGGAGCTAAACACTGGGTATAGTAAGGGGTGTCGAGAAGGAGGGGCATACAAGGAAAGGAACAGCAGCAAGTGAAGAGGTGACTGCTCTCTCAGTGGAAGGGAAGTAAATGCAAATCTGAGCTTTCATTATTACTTTTCAGCATTGATATTGCATTGGGGAAGGAGGAGTAGGAGTTTGAAGAAGATTGTGCAATGGCTACTTAAAGCCTGTTTTTGAGTGTGGATAGGAAGGATAGGAATATAAAAAGCAGTTGCTCAATATATCTAAATGTGTGCAACAAAGGAGGTAAGGGAAATAAAGAAAATGTTTTGCACTGATAGAGGAGGGAGAGGAGACTTGGGGGAGTGTTTGGTATCCTGCATCTGGAAGGGTGGGGGGTCGCTGGTGGGCAACGACAGCAATGGGTAGGGTGGTAGGCTGCAACAACTGTGGTGCACCAATCTTTCTAAAAATTACCTGGAGTGTGGGAGGATGTTTAGTGTGCAACCACATAGAAAAACTTAGAAAGGAGATTGAGGGTCTGCAGGAGGAACTAAGAGAGACAAGGCAGATTGGGGGTGGGTTTAGCCCAATACTGGAGGGAGGAAGAAGGGGAGATGAGGGAGGGTGATTTAGCCAACAGTGGTGAGGAGGGTCAGAAGAAGGGAAGCAGAGACAAGAGGCCCAGGCCAGGAAGAACAATTGCAGGGAAACCAGGTCAGGAGACAAAAGACAAATGGAAGGAGGAGATAGGGACTTGTGAGGGAGGTGAAGAAGTGGCAAAGTCATGGAGTGGAAAGGAGAGAACAGGTTACTATGAAGAGAGGGTGGGCATTTGTGAAGGGCCTTCAGAAAATAGTTGTGCACTGCTAGAGAGGAAGAAGGTAGGAGGAAATGATGAAATTAGAGGAGTAATTCATAAATGCCTGGACCAAACTGGAGCGGGGGGAAGTTCTGCTGGGAGAATTGCAACAGGGGTAAAAGGGGGAACTAATGTGCAGGAGGAAGAAGAGGAGCTGGAAATAAGAGAGGGAGATGAATGGAAGAAGCAGGGAGTAAGAGGGGTGGAATCTTAGTGCTAGGGGACTTAATACTAAGAGGAGTTAGGTGGGGTAGCAAGGGGGAGAGGCATAGTCGCATTTGGGTGGAGGCCATGCCAGGAATGACAGCGGAAAGGGTGGGACAGTCTGTTCTGAAATATGCTAGAAGGGGTAGGGACAAGCCTCATTTAATTATACATCTTGGGACAAACGACCTGGCTGACAAGACAATAGATACAGTCCGGAGGAGGTTTGAGGAACTAGCACAATTATGTGAGGGAGCAGGAAGATCAGTAACTTTTTCAGAGATACTTCCGGTGCCAAAGGCAAGCACAACAAGGAAGCTGAGAATAGAGGAATTTAACGGATGGCTAAGAACCTGGTGTTGTGCTAAAGGGTATGGGCTGTTGGGGGGGAGGGACCTGGGAGGACAGTAGTCTCTATGCCAAGGACAGACTACACATGAGTGAGGAGGGAAAGAAAGTGTTGAAACAGAGGATGGAGGAGTACATAGGGAAGTTGGGAATTTAAACTAGGAGTGGGGGTGGCAGTTGGGGAAGAGATATGCAGAGACCTCAGGTTGGAAATCAAATGAGCTTACTCTCATAACAGTGACAAAGGACAAATGGCAAGTACTGCTGGTGATGCTAGGAAAGGGAGGGCAGGATGGGAGGGGGGAAAAGGGTGGAAGGTGGTTACCCTTAATGCTAGGAGCCTTGGGAGGAAAACTGCAGAGTTACAGGTTCTCATGGCAGAGGAAGAGGTGGACATTGCAGCCATCATGGAACATGGGCCACCCAATACAATGACTGGGACCTGTCTGTACCCAGGGTACAGGTTATTTCGTAGGGACAGAGTGATTGGGAAAGGAGGGGTGGCACTATATGTGAAGGAAGGACGAAGTGTAAGGGAGGGAGGGGAGGAGGGTAGTACGGAGTCACTTTGGATGCAAATCCAGGATTCCAAGAACAGGATTCTTAGAATGGGAGTGGTGTACAGGCCACCATCTCAGATGGAGGAGTTAGACAGGGAACTAGCGGGACAGATCAGGAGGACCTGCGAAAAGGGTAGTTTGGTGATTGTGGGGGACTTCAACATGCCAGGAAAGGACTGGAGCACCCCAACAACCAGGAACAGAAGGGAGCAGGTACTGCTGGATGCCTTCCAGGACAGCTTCCTACTGCAAATGGTCAGTGAACCAACCAGGTTAGGGATACACTTGACCTTGTGCTGGCAAATGGGGACTTTTGTGAGAACTTATAGTGGAGGAACCGCTTTCAGGAGTGACCACCACTCAGTATGGCTCACATTGGATATGGGCAAGGAAGGAGTGGAATCTGGCACAATAGTGCTGGACTTCAGGAGGGCCAACTTTGGGAGGATGGGGAAGTGGTAAAGGGCACCTGGCCAGAATTCAATCTAGTATGGACACTAACCAGAGGTGGGAGCTCATAAAGCTGGGGATAGTGGAGGCAACCAAAACCTGCTGCAAAGCCCAGAGCAGAAGGCTAGGGCTCAGAAACCGATCTGGTTGAGCAAGGAGGTCATGGAAAAGGTAAGGAGGAAAGAGCTGCCTTTAGGAAGTACAAGAAAACAGGAGGGGAGGACAGGAGGTACTTGATAGAATCGAAGGAGATGACAAGGGCAGTAGAGGGAGCCAAAGCATCTACGGAACTCAGGCTGGCACAAGGCATTAAGAAGGGGGAGAAGGACTTCTTTAAGTACATCAGGGAGAAAAGGAGCTGTAAGGACCACATAGTAAGGATTAGGAAGGAGGGGGGTTGGGTGGAAGCAGGGTGCGATAATGCGGAAGCACTAAATGAGTACTTCTGCTCAGTATTTACTAAAGAGAAGAGGGGGGTGACACCCAAGGTGGGAGAATTGGCAGAAGCAGGGTGGGAAGTGGTGACAGATGGGGAAATCATGGAGAGCAGAGTTCGAGAGGGTTTGAAAGGCACTGAGGGCGGACAAGGCGCCAGGCCCAGATGGCATCCACCCCAGGGTACTGAAGGAGCTGGCAGAGGTCCTTGCAGGACCTTTGGCAGACCTATTTAATGCCTCACTACATTCGAGGTGTGTACCTCAGGACTGGAGGATGGCTCATGTGGTGCCCCTCCACAAGAGTGGCCCCAAGGATGAACCAGGAAACTACAGACCAGTGAGCCTCACATCCATCGTGGGTAAGTTAATGGAGACCATCCTGAAGGAGAGGCTGGTGGCCCTCCTAGAGGCCAAAGGACTACAGGACAGCAGACAGCATGGCTTCATACATGGCAGATCCTGCCCAACCAACCTGGTCGAGTTCTATGACTGGGTAACTAGGCAACTGGACAGGGGCCATGCAGTGGATGTCCTGTACCTGGACTTCAGTAAGGCATTCGACTCAGTGCCACATGGAAGGCTGGGAAGGAAGTTAGTAGGCACAGGGCGGTGCAAAGCTGGTGAGATGGGTAGAAACTGGCTGCAGGGAAGGCAACAGAGGGTGGTGGTGGGTGGGGGCTCTCACACCCAAGGGCAGTGACAGTGGTGCTCCACAGGGCTCGGTGTTGGGACCAGTGTTGTTTGGGATATTCATTGCAGACATATCATGGGACATCAAGAGCAAGATCAGTCTGTTTGCTGATGATACCAAGGTAGGCGCAGTGGTGGATGACCTAGGGGGATGGAAGGAGTTGCAGGATGATCTGACAAAGCTTGAAACCTGGTCAGACACCTGGCAACTGGGCTTTAATGCCAAAAAGTGCAAGGTGCTGCATTTTGGGATGAAGAACCCAAGGAGGAGTTACCAGCTAGGGGAGTGCAGCTAGCCCAGACAGAGGAGGAGAAGGATCTGGGTGTGCTCATTACAGGGTCAATGAACAACTCGGCACAATGTAGAAAGGCAGCTGCAAAGGCCAACAAAATGCTGGGTTGTATTGCAAGGGTATATCCTCGAGGAGGAGGAGGTGATTCTGCCACTGTATGGGTCATTGGTTAGACCACACCTGGAGTACTGCGTGCAGTACTGGCGTCCATATCTGAAGAGGGACATTAAGTTACTGGAGGGGGTGCAGCGCAGAGCGAGAAAGATGATCAAGGGGCTGGGGGACTTATCTTACGAGAGAAGGTTGAAGGAGTTGAACATGTACTCACTGGAGGAGAGGAGAGACAGGGGTGACATGATTGAAACCTTTAAATACATGAAAGGAATAAACAAGACAAGTACAGAGGGGCTGTTCAAAGTAAGGGAGGGGAGGGACACCAGGGGCCATGATATGAGACTGGAGCAAGGAAGATTCAGGAGGAAGATGAGGAGACACTTTTTTACAGAGAGGGTGGTGGCTGGGTGGAATGCGTTACCTCCTGAAGTGGTATGCAGTAGAACAGTGGACTGCTTCAAATGAGGATGGGGCAGGACAAGGGGGAGGGTTAATGAAGGGGAAGGGTGGAAGGGAGGGGCAGCTGCAGAATAAGGGGTGCTAGCTGCACATTCGAGGCAGAACTTGATAGACCTCCTAGGCCTTTATCTGCTGGCAAATTTCGTATGTTCGTATGTTCGTAAGATACTATTTCTTTCAGAAACATTGTTAAAGATACAAATAACGCACACTACCTTGCCCCTTGAGACCCTTTAAAGTGTCCATAGTTAATGAGTCAGAACATTTCATCAGAGGCCAGAACACAGAATTCAAAATGTTAGAAAACTCCCCAAAAATTGTGTGAGAATCTTTTCTACCACTTGTTTAAGCTCCATTGCAGATACTGAGGTCAATAAATTGATCAGCCATAGAATTTTCGCAAAAGCGGGTTCACAGTTTTTTCAGATATAGAAATATTATAAAGCTTTTCATGCAGAGGCAATTACAGCTCTTTCTTCTGATAGGATGTCTTGAGGTAAAGCTACTTCAATTACGGCAACCCATTCATCAGTTACTTGTACCATTGTCTCAATGAAGGCACAGCTAGTGGAAGCATCTGCCAAGATACTCTGAACTTTGTAGATGCACAAACCTCACTTTGCAAATTAATGAGAAATGCTGGAATTGATGTGAGAGTAGTTTTTGTGGGGTATTACTTAAGCAATAATGACTGAAGAGGTGGTAATTTCCTATATATTAACGACCAGTTGGAAGGAAAGGCTGGCCCGAGGTGCAGCTGAGGGCCACCCCTACCCAGCCAGTCATTAATTAAGAGGAAATTGCCTGCTCTAAGGTCATTATTGTGATTATAAGTCTATTCGCAATAATGCATGTTTTATTTTATTTGAAAAATGGTTTTTCGGTGAGTTTTTGTGATGGTGCGAGCAGTGCTCGCTCTGTGAAGTACCAGCTTGAGAGATTAATGAATATTCATTTGGCTACAAGTAGTGGCACTCTTGATTTTAATGATTGTTGTTTGTGCATCACAATTTTATGACTAAAGCTTTATCAGATTTTATAGAGGTTTCAAAGGTTGTCAATGCCGAAAATATGAACACTGCAGGTAGCAGGAAGAGCTGATCTGCTGTTTCACTGGTCATTTCTAGTAGGTTTCAGGCTAACATGACAGCCAATCAATGCACTAACTCAGGCCATGAATAATTAATTAGACTTATAATGTACATTATGCACCAGTCTGAGGAGTGGCATATGAGGGGAAGCCATCACTCCAGCGAAAGTGGAGGAACCAACTGACTCCCATGCTTGAGTTACATTTCTGACAATTTTGTGGGGGAAAAAATTTCCTACAGATTCAGTTCTGCTCTAGGACCATTGCTTGTCTTTTGCATGTGTTGCATGAGCCACAAAAATTGACCCAACATGGAACAGGACCATGGAACAGGTCCAAAAATAAATGATAAAACTGCAGCACTCTCAAACAGACATGCATCCATATTGCTCTAACAGGCAGCCAGCCCAGAATCTAAAGTGATAGTGTAATATAATCCTTTCCACAACATTCTGAACTAGCTACAGATGACTAATTAGACTATTAGGCAATATCGTATAGAGCACATTACAGTAAACCTATTTTGAGTAGAGGCCAGCCTGCCTTAGCTTGGCCAAATCTACACACTCAAGATAGGGGTGGATTCTGGCAATATGTTTAAGCAGGCACTGCTGGCCTTTTACACCTGACATTGACATGACAGTTCACCTTTTAGTACCAATCCTTAACTTTGCAGTTCCCAAACAGCTTCCAGTCAAACCTCTTTAAAGAGGACAGTGGATGTGGTCTATCTGAACATTAGCACAGCCTTTGACACTGTTACACAGAAGAGACTGATAAAGAAGTTGAGCAGCTTAGGGGTGGGATCCAAAGTGGTAAACTGATTAAGGAGATGGTTAATGGATAGGCAACAGAGGATGGTGGTAAACAGCACTCTCTCTAATGAGGGGAGATTGACCAGTGGGATGCCCTGGAGCACAGTACTGGGACTGGTCCTCTTCAATGTCTTCATAAGTGGCAGTGCAGAAGAACTGAAAGGGAAGGTATGCCTCTTTGAAGATAACACCAAAATCTGTAATAGGGTGGACTCTCAGTAGGTGGTGGAGATAATGCATAGGGACTTTGGGATTCTCAAAGAGTGGTGAAGAACATGCCATTTTTTTTTATAATTCATCTTTTTAGAACAGCTTGGATATATTATTCATATCATGTACAAAGATACATTAAGGTCATCACCTGTCTTAATACTTATATCTACTAATGCCACAAAGTGCAAAATCATTCACCTGGTTCATTGGAATCTTGCAGCTGAGCATAGCATGGGGGAGGGGGAGGAACTGACAGTCTCTAAGCCAGGAAAGGGACCTTGGGATTATCATATCTGATAACATCAAAGTGGCAGGGCGTTGTGACAAAGCAGAAGGTAGGGTCAGTGGGATGATGGGATGCATAGTATGAAGTATCTCCAGCAGCAGGAGTGATATGGTATTGCCACCTGGAGTATTATTTCCTGTTCTGGAGGCCACACCTCAGAAAGGACATAAACAGGGTGGAGGCAGCCCAGAGGAGGGTAACTAAAATAATGCAGGGATTACATTAAAAGCCCTATGAAAAGAGACTGTGGGTGGTTCTCAACATGTGCACCCTGGAAGAGAGGAGAGAGAAAGGGGACATGATAGAAAAAAACAAGTACCTCACAGGGGTGAACAGGGTAAAGGAAGGAAGTCACTTTCAAATAAGAAAGAGGAGTTGTGTTCTGTTGTTGCTATCTTTGTTCATATACAGTAACTTAAATAAAGCATAGTTAATTACAAAAAAAAAAGGAAGAGAAGTTGAGAGGAGCTGCAGCTGCATGCTGGCCTGTTGAGTAGAAACTGGCACAGCAGGAGATTGAGAAAAGCATATTTTCACTTGAAGCAGGTAAACCTTTGTTTGCCTGAATTATAATAGTGTTTATTTCTCAATCTCTTTCCAATCCATCTTGTGCTGCACAATAAATGACACTCTGTTCATTCCCCTCCTCTGTCTTTTTCACTACACGGAGCTAGGAGTCCTGCCAGTAGAGGAGCCCACCTCAGTGGTGAGCAAAGAACAGCAAGCCCTGTGGAGGAGCAACTCAGAAAGGGAATTGAACGCTGAACTAAAAGAAGTTTAACCAAAGGACCGAGAGTCCAGGGAAACAAAAGGGGAAACAAAGCTGACTTTTTTTTCAACATCTAAACCATGTATAGTAAATTATTGTTGTCTTCCCTTCATTTGTTTGTGCAGTCAGAGATTTTGCCGAACCATATTGTGGGCTTCTCTGCTGCTCTCTCTAGACCCTGGGGAGATACAGTATTCCCCATTTTGCTTGGCACACACAGCTGTTAACTGAAATCATTCCTGACCTCTTAATTAGGCTAGTCTAGATTTTATAGTAGGATTCAGCAGTGGAAGTATTCATATGGTACTTAGTTTAAAAGATTGTCTTTGCTAACTGAAAACCGGAGACTGACACATGGGAGACTAGGACCAGAGGGAAATTTGGCTTCAGTATTAGTCATAATCATTCTTCTTACTAAAGGGATATGAATTTAATACTTGTTATAACTTACAATAATAATTTTAGAATTGTAAGTTTTTAAATTAGAGTTCGAGTTAGAGTCTGAAATTTGTGCTACTAGATCATGTGACCTGTCATGCATGTATGGCATTTCCCAGGTATAGTCACCAGTTTTACCTGGGACCCACAATTGGTAGCAGACAGTTTATACATTAGCTTCGCCTCACCTTGGGAACTTGAAGGATACAAGAGTGCAAGCCACCTTAGATCCTCTGCTTGTATTTAGCTGATGTTAGCAAAAGTTCTTTCTGCTTCTGACAATGTGAAGTACACCTGTAGAAAGTAAGTGACTACACACAAGTGTATTTTTAATCTATATTTGTCTTCTTGTTTGGGGGCTCTAACTATTGAAAGTTATAATTCACCTTACCATGGATTTAGTTAAGGGGGAATCCAAAGGGAATTTAAGGGAATTAAATAGCGAAAAGCCAAAATCAGGGTCGTGAGATTAGTGCTATTCTGACTCATGTTAAATACGCTGAGCAAGAAAAAGGTGTTTTTTTTTTACATTAGCTTCAAATTTGTATGCCTTATTTTCATGGATAAATTTGAATCTGCTAGTCTAAGTACCTAAGCTTCATACTACAATAAGCTTGTTCATCTCCCTGTGCTTCACACTGCTCTCTCTTTCTAAGTTTAATGGCATCCACAAGCTTACATAGATCAGAAAGTTGCAGAAAACTGAAAAACAATCAGTAATTCAACAACTCAAGTACTAGCATCCCCCAGTAGGCACAGAAATAAAAAGTGGTCATATCAGGAAAGGGACTGAAACTGAAGGAGGTCCCCCAAATTGCTGGTAACATGAGCTGTGCAAAAGACTTGCCCTTAACCCTTACATGGGTGAAGTTTCAGGAAAGCAGAAGTAATATGAGAGAGATAGAGAGACAGAGAGACAAAGAGAACAAACTGATCTGTGAGATACCAAACAGGGTTTATCATAGAAGCTCTACTTCAGTGTTTTATGTTCACATTTTAGGAACTGACTATAAAACCCATGGACTTTAGGAGACTTAGTTTTATTTTGCTAATACCAGTGGGTCCTGTGCAATCCAGACAGTATATCCTCTCCCCCCCTCCCACCCACTCCCTATCCCTACCTCCACTCTCCAGGTATTATCTAGGTATGTCCAGGACTGTACCCCCAATGTAACCATTGAGTACCTTGTATTTTACTGTAAACTATTATAAGTAACATTATTATGGAACCTATATGTACTCTATGGCCCAGATATTCAAACTGCGCCAGGCTGTGGTGCAAGCTTGGGTGCAGCACAACTTGGCTGCGCAGGGGTGTGGACTGGACAATATTCAACGGAGCTGCTCCATGGCACAGCAATGTTGAATATTGCACCCTGGCCACCTGCAGTGTGCATGGTGCAGTGGCACTGCACCAGTGCAAGTGGCCAGAGTGGAGCATGGGGATGCGCTAGTGCAAGTTCCATTGCGCTATGCACAGCAACCACGATATTCAAAACTTGACATGCAAATGGGGCCATAATGTATGCAAGGTGCAAATGGGGCCATTTGCATGTCATTATCGCCCCATTTGCATGCAGGTGCTCTGATCCCCGACAACTTGCGCCTGGCGCCCTGCCAGGCAGCAGCCGTCGTGGAACCGATGCCCCATGCAACCGGCAATGTGCTCCACAGCCCGATCAGTGACTAAAGTAAAATATAGTACACTCTAATATCCCTGGTGGTCCAGTGCACCGCTGTGTGGCTGATCGCAGGCATTTGTAATAAAGAAAGATCCCCAAACTCCCTGGTGGTCCAGTGGACCACTGTGTGCCTGATCATGAGCATTTGTAAGAAAGAAAGATCCCCAAACTCCCTGGTGGTCCAGTGGACCACGCGTCTGCTCAATTGTTGGCATTTGTAATAAATAAAGATCCTCAGATCTTCTGGTGGTCAGTGGATTGCTGTGTGCTCGATCATGGGCATTAGTCATAAAAATAAAATATGTTCATCTCTTGGTGGTCTGTGGTACCCTCCTCCTTCCGCCACTGAGCCCCACATGCCTTGCTTCTGCAATAGCCGGCGGGGCAGCACCCACCCACCTGCCGCTTTCGTTACTCGCCGATCGATACCACTGGTAGATTGTGCTTCCATTAGTCCACAGCATGAGCCAATGGCATGCAGCCCATATGCGATTGCATATCTCAAGATATGTGGTCGGGATCCACATATCTGGAATGTGTAGGTAGTATGGCTGCACGCCTATTGGCTCACGCTGTGGACCAATGGGCGACAGCCCTACCGATGGTGTCGATCGGCGGGCGGTGGGGTGGCAGGTGGTATGCTGCCGCCCGCCAGCTGACCGGGGAGTGGGGCAGTGGGGCTCAGTGAGGGTGGGAGGGGATTACCAATAGACCACCAGGGATATTGGACATATTTATTTTTAGTACAAATGCCCACAATCGGGCAAACAGCAGTCCTCTGGACCACCAGGGAGTTTGGGGATCTTTCTTTAAGACAAATGCCTGTGATCGTGCACAAAGCAGTACACTGGACCACCAGGGAGTCTGGGGATCTTTCTTTATGACAAATACCTGTGATCAGGCACAAAGCGGTACACTGGACCACCAGGGAGTTTGGGGATGTTTCTTTATGACAAATGCCCACGATCGGGCACACAGCAGTCCACTGGACCACCAGGGAGTTTGGGGATATTATTTATGTACGTAGCCCGTGATCGGGCTGACAGTGGTCCACTGGACCACCAGGGATATTTGACAGACTTCTGCATTTTTTGTTACAAATGCCCACATTTGGGCATGGGGGGCGCTGCCAGGTGCAGACAGAGCTCAGGTGGCCACCAACAGGTGGCAGCTGCTAAGTTGTGCCCTGCAATGTGGCAGCTCACCTGTGGGTGGCCATCTGCTGTTCCTTTTTTTTGGGGATCAACTTTGTGCTGGTGCAGGTAGGGGTTGTGCATGCATGGCTCTGCACATCCCGGGCTGAATATCGGGCTGTGCAGGGTATGCATGGGCATGGCCCCCTACCTGCGCCCCGATACACTACTGATGCACTCTGGTGCATCAGGATTTGTGCCGAGACTTTTCCCTTTTGAATATCGCTATTGATTATTAGTTGCGGATGGTGCAAACACTGTTGCACCATGAGCAACCCTTTTGAATATCTGTGTCTATGTTTAATGTTCTGCACCAGTACTGTTCTCACTGTTGTAACCACATTATGTAACTCTGTTTACCCCATGCAATAAGGTGCCTTTGTAAATGAGTCCATGACTCAAAGGTAAATCCAACTTTTATAATAAATAAATAAATACATAAATATGTGTTTATACAGTTTTAGACTAGTATCTCTGGCAAGGTCTGTTATTTAAATATCAAAATGTACAGTATGAATGAAATTCCACTTGCAGTTTATTCATTTAAATTATATATATTTTGCACTCTCAAACTAGAATCTTACTGATACTAGAATATTGTGTTTATTAGTATCTATTTATTCATAGTTCCTCTATACTTAGAGGGGTTAATTGTGCTGATTGTGTTGATTACTTTTTTTTTTTTTTTACTTATAGTATTTACTGGTCCCAATCAAGTTATATAGGGCGGAAGAACCTGATGTTTTGGGAGTTTGGGATTTTTAGGCACTACTTACACTGTTTAGGGAATTTTTTGACATTTTATTTTACATTTTATAAAAGATATCAGTGAAAAGACAAGTTTAATGAGTATGCCAACTACAACTAGGAGTGGGAGGAAAATTAATATGGAGATGGTAAATACAAGAAAGTCTGGACCCAGTAAGGAATAGAACATGCAAACTAAAAATGTCAAAGCAGCTGGCATTGGGTGCACTGAATAAAATTCAGACTTCCCCAGGTTTTATAAAAGAGAATAAAAAAAGGGTAAATTGATTTACCTGCAGACATTAGGCTCACCTCTAACCCAAGACTCCTAAACCCGCTGCTCTACGCACATTTCTATGACACATGCAACTGCTACCAGCACTCACAAGCTATAGCCCCATGTCACCCTGCTTTGTGATTGCTCCGTTTATGTCTCACCTACTGCAGCTTAGCGTCAGAAATGTTCAAGTATTATTGTATTGCTTTGATACCGTGGCCTGTTACAGGTTTTTCTCACACTGCCTTTGTACCTAAAGGTCTCTGCCTTGCATATATTCTGCACCTAGGTTAAATATTGTGAATACCTGTGTACCTAAATGTTTATGTTAAAACTTTGTAAATACATGTCCCGTGTACCCCTTGTAACCGTCTCCAGGTTGCATCTGGAAATGAGTGGTCCCCCGATCAGTATGCCTGCCTGGTAAATCTCGTAAATAAATAAATAAGATACTGACTTTTGGTGTTGTGGATTAGATGTTTACACTTGTTGCGAAGATATTTATAAGTGTTCCAGTCTGAGATGCAATGTGTGGCCTTATATTTAGCCCAGGAGGCATCTCTTTTATGCATGAGGATGAATATATCCCTTTTAAGCTATGGGGATTTTTCGGCTTTAACTCTCTGGGTATGCGGGGAGTGTTTATCAAGCACTGATGAGAAAGCGTGAATGAAGAATTCAAGGGCTCTGTCAATGTTAGATATTGTGTCAAGGTTGGACCAGCAATAAGATGTAGATCAGATGAAAAGGAGTTGGTGTTGAGGTTGGAGACATTTCCATATGAAATGATCTGGGTGGGGGGAAGGTGTGTGGGGGCGCTGTTATGCCACGGGCAGTAGAAGGCATGATAATCGCTGATTGAATCGCTTAATGCTCCTGAGATTAGGATTCTTTCCATATTGTTAACTAGGATCCAATCTAGTAGGGTTTGTTTACCAGTTCTAAGATTAGATCTAGTTTGGTGATTTTATGATTTTCTGGAACTGACCTAAATTTAATGTGTCCATACTGTATATCCAGTTGCCTTGTCTAGCCAGTCCAGATTGAGATCATTGAGTATGATATGTTCAGAAACAAAAAGCGTATTGAGCGTGTGGGTTAGGACATAAAGGCAACTGAGCCCTACTTTGGGTGGGTTGTATGCACAGATGATGCATAGGGTTTTTGGACCTAGTGTGATATTGATGGAGAGACGTTCACATAAGTGCTAGGGGTGTAAGGAGAGATGCAGATTTTTGCTTTGAGGTAGATGTCCAGGTAAATCAAGATGCTGCCACCTTTTTTGGGGTATCTGTCCTTGCAGAAGATATTAAAGTTTCAGAGAGAAATTTCCGAATCTCCAAACCATATTGAGAAGAATAGGGCAGATTGCTATTTGTCTGAATATAGGTCCATTTCAGCCCAATGCAAAGTCACTTAGCCCCACCTGAGAGTGCACCCGAAATATAGCCCCCGCAGTGGCTAGCACTGGGGCAATTTGCAATATTCAAAAGTCCCCATGCAAATGAGTCCATTGGGCATGCAAGGTGCTAAAGGGCCATTTACATGCTAATTATGGTCTCATTTGCATGGGGATGGAGGAAATTTAGCACCAAAAATTGCTCATCCTGCGAGCTGTCCCTGGTGATATTGGCTTCCCCAAGTCCTTCTGATTCCAGTTCCCCATAACAAAGTAAAAATTCCCTGGCGTCCAGTGTTCCCTCCTCCTACCCGACACATTTTTCTGTATTGTACTATGAATTCCCTGGTGTTCAGTGGTCCTGCCCCCCACCTGACACCCACTTCTGTATTCAACTATGAATTCCTTGGAGTCCAGTGGTCCCTTCCTCCCTTCCAACACCTCTTCCAGCACAGTAGTAACAAGTCCTTTGTGTCCAGTGGTCCCTCTCCCAACTAACCCCAGTCCCCATACATACAAAAGCCCCCCTCCCCAGTGTGTCACAACCCCCCTTCCACATAAAGCCATGGCTGGCCTGCCACAGCTGTGCAACTCCTGTGTCAAATTGCCCCCCAACAATGCTCTGGCACTGTTTCAAAGACATAACCATGTTCGCAGACCCAGGCACCCCCATTAGTGGTAGTGGTACCACCCCAACCACATGCAGCACTGATGACTCACCCCCAGTCCCCCTTTCTGTACCGTAGGTGCCACACTAAAATGACAGCTGATGACATAACTACACCTCACACCAACTCGGCCACCTGCCATCTGATATTTGCAGGGAGCACACTGTTTATGTGTAGGACACATCACCCTTAAAAGTGTCAGTGTCAGTGTTACAGTGTCAGTGGCTCAGCAGGTAGCACACTTGCCTCTGAGGCCATAAGATCAGAAGGCTGTGGGTTCTATCCCCACAACAGGCACTTGGGTTAACATCACAATACTGACACTGTAGTGCAGCATGAGGGGGGTGCTGCATTCCTGAGGAGCCATCTTCCAGATGAGACGTTAAACCGAGGTCCCATCTGCCTGTTCTGGTGGCATTTCAGGTGGATGTTAAAGATCCCATGGCACTTCTTGAAAAAGAGTAGGGGAATTTCCCCCGGTGCCCTGGCCAAATTTCCCTCATTCACAAAAAATACCACCAATAGTTTAATCTGGTTCAAGGCCAGTTGGCATTCATCTGTATCCCCCTCCCCCGGGTCATGCCTGAAAATAGGCAGAATCTGCCTAGTGCACTTACCCAGTCAACAAAAACTAACTAAATAAATAAATAAGCAGCACACTCCCTGCAAATGTTAGACGGTGGGTGGCTGAGGTGGTATGAGGTGGGGTTGTGTCACCACCATAGTTTCAGTGCAGCATTGAATGTACAGTAAGGGGGACTGGGGTGGGTTGTTGGTGACTTGGGTTTGTGGGGGGATCACTACCACCAATGGGCATTGCCTGGGACAGCAGGCATTGCTATGTCTTTAAAACATGGCTGCGGTATTCTTGGGGACAATTTGATACAGGAGTTGCACAGCTGTGGTGGGCCAGGTATGGATGTGTGTGTGTGGGGGGGGGTTGTGACACATGGGGTGGGGGAGCTTTCATATGTTGGGGAACGGGGATTGGGTGGAGCGATGGACCACTGGACACCAAGAAATTGTTACTACTGTATGGGAATGGGTCTCTGGAGGGGGAGTGACAACTGGACACCAAGGAATTTCATTTCATTTACATTTTTATTTTATTCTGAAGAGTCTGTGGGCTAAAAGCCTGTTTTCACAGACGTCTAGTATATACATAAATACAACAACAACATGGTCAAATGTATACAGTACAAACCAACCAAATACATTAAATTGGGCAAATTCATAAAAAAGCACTTACATACAGATTTTGTTAGCATGTTAGTTCTTAGAGTAGTCTTAAAGATAGATAGATTTGGATTACTAACAAGAACACCAGATAAATTAGTATACAGCTGTGTGGGGCAAAAAGTTAGTGAATTTTTGGGCAAACTTCAAATGAAAGAAGGGAACAGTGAAAGTGTTCCTACAGTACATTGCATCCTAGTGTAACTAGTATGATTATTCCTAGGAAAAAGGCTAATAATACTTTCAGGTACCAAACCCAATTGTATCTTGTGCACAGATATTAAATATCTAAAGTTAAAATGTTCATCCAAAGATAAATAATTAAACAATTTGTATAACAGACAGTGGCGTGTTAATCTAGGTTGTCCTGTGGCAAAACATGATATACTATGGTAAGTAGTAGGGCTGTGCACACACTGAATATTATTTCCCGAATACCATGAATAGTGGCTGTTCTGAATATTCGAACAGCCATTCCGAATACCTGCCTATTCAGTATTCGGGAAAGGTATTCGGGGAATGAGACTTCCTAGTCTCACAGAGCTTCCTTGGCCAATCAGAGGCTTCTCAGCTCTGCAGATCATGTGATCTCCTCACTGTGAGAAAGCATTTTCAGAGGAGAGATTGTGCTTCAGTCTCAGAGCTTCTCAAACTGCAGAATCTTGTTGTTGAACTAGTTTTTTTGGTGAAGTGTGATCCTTAAGCTTTAGAGAGACTTTTTTGTGACTTATTTTTTTATGTTTTTGTTAAGTTACACAGGGAGTAGCAGCCTAGCCTAGGAGAGAGGGAAGACTGTTAATTGCAAATGCATCCCCCTTCCCCACTGCATTCATCCATTCCACACTGCTCTAGTGTGTGATTTGGTTTGGTTTGGATATTTTTTATTTTGTGACAGCAGAGGCTTTTGTTGTTGCTCTCAGTAAAGGTCTGGCTTTAGATTTCTATCTAGTGTGACAGAATTATATAGCTTAATATAATAATTTAGGGTAACTGCTGCTGGGATAAAATCTGCACCTAAACTGAGATGGTGCAGTTTTAAACATATACCTAGTGTTTCTGTGCTTGATGGAACTTAAATATTGCTTATTTTAAACTGTGCTTACTTATCCTCACTATCGCGAGTTTTCTGAGCCCTGGTGACAATTGAGGAACCAGGAAGAGGAACTTGTAGTTCTCTTAAGCACACTTGAGAACTACAACTCATTATTTCAGGGGGTTTTCAGTTAAATTTTATACCCGAGGGTCTGTTATACCATATGTAAGCCACTACTGGTGGCGATTTTACATTTCTTTATTTTTATTGCTCTTTTGCACATATGAGTACTCGTGACTCTTAGGACTACTTCCTGGGTCACACACATACACACTAAAAAAGGAAGCCCTGTGGTGAGCATTTGTTGCAAAAAGGATAAAATCTGCACTTAAACTGAGATTGTGCAGTTTTAAATATATACCTAGTGTTTCTGTGCTTGATGGAACTTAAATACTGCTTATTTTAAACTGTGCTTACTTATCGTCGCTATCACAAGTTTCTTGAGCCCTGGTGACAATTGAGGAACCAGGAAGAGGAGTCTGTAGTTCTCTAAAGCACACTCGAGAACTACAACTCATTATTTCAGTGGGGCTTCAGTTAAATTTTATACCTGAAGGTCTGTTATACCATATGTAAGCCACTATTGGTGGCGATTTTACATTTCTTTATTTTTATTGCACTTTTGCACATACGAGTACTCATGACCCTTAGGACTACTTCCTGGGTCACACACACACCATAAAAGAAGCCCTGCAGTGAGCAGGGTGAGCATGAGCAGGCGGAGTGCACACTGCCTATTGAACACTTGGAAGACACGTGTGTCTAGCGTGTGTCCAGTGTGTCAAGAGTGACAGAGGGTCAGTCAGCAGAAATAAAGGAAGTAGAAACAATTGTTATGTTTACCTGCAGGTACCCATTAGAGGTGCAGAGGTCAAATAAAACATATTTTATTTTTAAGTTGTGTTTATCTATACTCATCTGAGGGACAGCTGGTGGGTACCCCACTAAGTTTGTCTTCTGTGAATCCAATAGCTTTATAGGGTGATACTGTGTATATAAGGTGTCTGAAATATCTGCAACTTTGTAGATTATAGGTTGGGCCTAATCTTAGCTTGTTTAAAGAAATAGTTCCTTCACCCTTGATAAAATGCATTTGTTATCTCCCATAAATTTTGTCTACATAAACACACTTTCTGTAACTATATAAATAACCACTCTGTGTTTAAAGGCCTATGTCCCAAGCTCGTAATTTAAATATGAATAAATATGAATAACTCCTTAACTACAACTGATGGGAGGCTGGGAATTAAGTGTGGGGAATGTCACATGTACGGTTTTGACATCACAGTATTACAAGATATCACCTATATATGTACCAAATGAAAAGAAAATAAAGATAAGAAGCAGGAGATCAGTTTGTTAAATGCAAGACTTATTTATTTGGAGACTAGTCAGTGACAAATAATTCATAGAATTAATAGCCCTTATCAAAATAATGATAGAAACAAGTTTACCAAATCAGCACCATCACCTAGTCCCCTTATAACAATAATTGACACAGAAAATACACTTAGAGTAGAGGACTCCACTATTAATGGTCCTCCTTTGGTTAATGCCAACACTGCTATTAACATAAAATGTGTCAGGGTGGCAGATAATGCTGATAATGAATGGTATGAAGTTAAAAGTGCAAAAATGGCTAAAAAAGGTGGAAGGGCAAATAATTTTGAGGTCAGAATTAGTAATCGTTTTGACCTATTGAGTGACCAATTGGAACATAATTCCCCCCTTCTATCGTCCCTTAATCCAGTGTCCCTATCACAACCTAATATCCCCTATGTAACTCAGGATCAAACCAGAGACACACACATTGCAATTGAAATGTCATAACCCCAGAACCTGAAAAAAAGCAGATCTTCCTTCTTGGTGATTCGATGATCAAGCATCTTGATTGGGAAATATGTTACCCAGACAAGACCAACAGAACTGTATCTAGTTTCCGTGGTGCAAAAATCAGAGATACTGCCAAAACATCCAAGGATATATTAAAAAAACGCAGGTCATAAACCACTTGTCATTATACACGTTGGCACAAATAATATCAGAAATCAAAGTGAACTGACTATTAAAGAAGAGTTTGTAGGGCTGGTTAATACCTTGATGGATAGGGAGTGTGATTGCCATTTCTAAAATAATTCCGGTCTTTGGACCTAATGGATACCTAAATAACAAAATCAGAAACATACATAACAAGCTAAGGAAATTGAGTTTATAGCAAAATTTTGAATGTATTACTTACTGGGAAGAGTTCATTGCAAATAAAAGTAACAACTTTAATAGCAAGTAAACTAAATGATGTTGTTACCTCAAGTTTAAACTAAGCATGGGGGATCTTTACATCATTTACCTACTTTAAGAAATAACATTGAGAATAACTATAACAATAGTGAAATTACCACCTCTATGGATTTTCCAATTAATACATCAGTTCAAGAAGTGGATAAAAAAGGAAAATCATGTCTAAAGGAAATAAAAACTTTTTTAGTTAACACTAGAGGCCTAAACAACAAGTTAGGAGAGCTAACTTATAAACTAATTGAAAATGAAATCGATATATGTGCTGTGACAGAGACCTGGTTTTCTGATAGAGACTGGGCTACGAACATACCAGCTTACTCTGTAGTACTTAAAAATTGTAATACTAAAAAGGGTGGAGGTGTGGCACTATATATTAAAAGTAGTCTTCAATATTGTGACTTTAACCAATACAATCATAATAACAGTGAACTAATTGTGGTACAGATCACTTCTCTTCCACATCCACTTATAATAGGGGTTGGATATCATGCACCAGGTCTAGAAACTGAGGAAAATAACATCTTCTTTTCAGTGTTGGATGAAATTACCATCAACTCAGATTTCATTTTATTTGGGGACTTTAATCTTCCAGGCATAGTCTGGCCTACCCTTAGTGCTCATAATAGAAATGAGCATAGGTTGGTTCAATTTATTATACAAAATGACCTTGAACAAATAATAGAAGAACTTACTAGGAAGGAAAACATACTAGACCTTATCATTACCAATATTAAACATTTCTCTACTCCACAAATAAAGGAGCTCTTGGGTGATAGTGATCATTCAGTTATTAGCTAGGAATTGTTTTACAATCAAGATACATATAGCTGGAAATACCAAAGTGGCCATTTTTTATAAAGTAAATTACAGACAGATAAAGCAATATTTAGGACTATGGAATTGGCAAAAAGATCTTGCTGGCCTAAACTCTGGAAAAATGTAGAACCATATCAAACAAAAATTAGATTACTGTATAAAAACTTGGGTGCCCGATAGAACCAAATATAATAATAAAAAGCAGAGAATGCCAATTTGGTGGAGTAGTAATATTAAAAAGAGTATAAAGAAAAAGGAAAAAGCCTTTAATCAGTATAAAAAAAATCTAACAAATGAAGCATGGTTGAAGTTTAAGTAATTAGCAAAAACTACTAAAAAATGATTAAAAACACCAAAAAGGACTTAGAAAGAATGTTAGCAGGAGACTGAAGAAATAATAAGAAACAATTTTATAATTATATTGGTTCTCTGAGGGGAACCAAGACTGGGGCTGGACCACTCCTTATCCAAGATAAGTTAATTACAGATAGTAAAGAAATGGCAAACAAATTTAATAATTTCCTCAGTATCTTCAGAAATAAAGAAAACTTTAATATAACAATATTACACACAGTAGAATCCATGAAATATTTCATGGATGAGGATATTCTTAGAGTTATAAATAACACTAAACCAACATGCTCTGCTGGTTATGATGGCTTTCCTTCCATTTTTATTAAAAAAACTAAGTACAGAACTAACCGGCATACTAACTCTACTTTTCAATACATCATTAAAAGAAGGAACAATTCTGGATGATTGGAAAATAGCAAATGTTACTCCAATCTATAAAAAAAGGTTCACAAAATAGTGTCAGTAATTATAGGCCCATTAGCCTAACCTCATGCATTGGCAACTTATGGAAAGACTACTCTAGCATAGGATCATAGAACACCTTCAAAATACAGGAAATGTTGATATTACTCAACATGGCTTTACTCAGGGAAGATCTTGTATGAGTAATTTAATACATTTATTTGAACCAGTTAGTAAGGCATTAGAAGAGGGTCTGCCAGTTGACATCATTTATTTAGATTATGAAAAGGCCTTCGATTCAGTATCACACAAATTACTTCTTGAACAGCTTCAAAAATGATCAATACATCTTTTGATCATACAATGGATATACTCCTGGTTGAATAACAGAAGACAGAGAGTAGTCCTAAGAGGATACAAATCTGAGTGGGATATTGTTAGTAGTGGAGTCCCACAGGGGTCAGTACTGGGACCGATATTATTTAACATCATGTTCTCAAGCATGCAAGCAACAAATAGTATTTGGTTGCAAAAATATGCAGACAATAGCAAGCTTGGCAATATTGTAAATGATGCTAGAGCTATTGATTTACTTCAGAATAACTTACATAATTTATTTTCTTGGGCTTCAGATCATCATTTAAATTTTAACATTGCAAAGTGTAAGGTGATGCATCTTGGAATTAACAATCCCTTAGCAAACTATTTTATAAATGATATTAAACTTGATGAAACTACCTGTGAAAAAGACCTTGGTGTGACCATCACTAATAAATTGAAATTCAATCATCACATTAACGTCACTGCAAAAAAAGGTCATGGATTACTTAGATGTGTCCTGAAAAATATAAAAAGTCAGGAGGCTGAGGTATTGGTACCCTTGTATACATCTTTGGTTTGAACACATATGGAGTATGGTGCTCCATTCTGTTCCCTTACTGCAATTGGAGATTTTAAAACCTATGAATCCACACAACGTAGGATAACTAAATCTGTAACTAAGGTAGCACACCTTCACTATGGGGATAGGCTTAGGAAATTAGGACTTTACTCACAGGAATATAGGTTTCTCGGTGGTGATATGTGTTGGGCTTATAAATCTTGTAATGATGAATTGCTTCTAGAAACAAATTGTTTAATGAAACAACCGACAATTAAAAGTACTAGGCCACATAATCTTAGACTATGTGTTGAAACCTGTAGAACTACTCAAAGGAAGCAGTTTGTAACTCAAAGAGTGCCAAACATGTGTAACTCCCTTCCAGCTCATGTAGTCTTGAATCAGAGTATTGACACTTTTAAATATGAACTTGATTTGTTTATGGGGGAAAATAAGTTTCATTACCATCATTAGATTAATGATGGCAAGTTCAATAATGGGCCTGCCCCTTGAATTCGTACCCACCTATGAACCTATGTACCCACCTATAAACAATAATTCAGAAAGGGTTTTACTACAGTAATTGCTGCCACTGCCAGTGCATATTGTGCATAGTCTCCCCCCCCACACACACCCCGGGTTTAACTTTAAAGTTCCAGTGCACACCAAATCCAGGTTAAACCTCAGTGAAGTTAATATAGTATATTAAAATATATATAATTTGGGGGAAGTGTTTCTGGGCTCAGTAACAATTGTTCACAGAGGGTTGTTTGCTAAGCAGCATTGCTGCTTCAGCATTTAGTGGCCCCCAGCCCACACCCCCAGTGTTAAGGTTCGAACCACACAAAAAAATATAGTAGTGTGAGTGTGACAGGCTGCTGCCTGTGATGCAACTGAAAATTAATGACAATCTGATTTTGTTTAGCAAAGGAAAGTATTCTGACACCTAAACTCACCCACCCCAGTGCATCTGTGTGCTGCAAGCACAGAGCGAGTCTCACACCTGTCTGCTCTAACAGTCTGTGAATTTGTTTCATTCAAAGAGAATCATTTTGTGCCAGAAAAAAGCCCTTTTTTTGTTCAGTAAAGTCAGGCTTAAGTTTTCTGTCTAGTGTAACAGAATTATAGTATTTAGAAAAGATATATGTACTGTATATATAATTTAGGGAACTGTGTCTGGGCTCAGTAACAGTCGTTCACAAAAGGTTGTTTTGTTTGGTAAGCATTGCCACTTAGTGGCCCCCCCCAACCCTTGTGGTTAACATTCTAATCCACACAAAATATAGTAGTGTGAGGGTGACAGGCTGCTGTCTGTGATGTAACTGAAAATTAATGACAATCTGATTTTCTTTAGAAAAAGAAAGTAGTCTGACACCTCGTCTCCCCCACCCTACTGCATCTTAGTGCTGCAAATGCAGAGCAGGTAACATGTCTGTCTGCTCTTACAGTGTGTGAATTTTCTTCATTTAAAGAGATTTATTTGTGTCAGAAAAGAGCCCTTTTGCTCAGTAAAGTTGAGCTTAAGTTTTCTGTCTAATGTGACAGAATTGTAGTATTTAGAAAACATATATATATAATTTGGGGAAATGTTTCTGGCCTCAGTAACAGCCATTCACAGAGGAATGTTTTGTTTGGTAAGCATCACCAGTTAGTGGCCCCCCAACCCTAGTGGTTAACACTCCAATCCACACAAAATATAGTAGTGTGCGTGTGACAGGCTGCTGCCTTTGATGTAACTGAAAATTAATGACAATCTGATTTTGTTTAGAAAAAGAAAGCATTTTGACACCTAGTCTCCCTTCCCCACTGCATCTGAGTGTAAGTGCAGAGTGAGTCATACATCTGTCCATCAGTTTCTTCTGGTGCCTTTCAGTGTGTCAGGTGTGGCACAGTGAAGTGTGTGTGTGTGTTGGGCCTGTTGGGTATGGTTCTGTTGTGGGCTTATTTGCAAGTTGCATATATTACACCCACAGTTACACACACATAGTTGCATACTGTAACATAAATAAAAATCTTTGCCTGTGTTGTCAATTAATCATAGCACTTCTACTGATTGTAACATTAACCAGCAGCAGTATCATTTATCATGTCTGCTGATAAGCAAACTCATAAAAGGACTTGGTCTTGCCCCAGCAAGTCCACAGCTCTGGCTGTACCAAGCACGGCAAGCAGCAGTGATGTCAAATCAGAAGGTACTCTATGTTCATCTGGACGCATTCGGGGTCCCAAAATATTTTTTTCACCTAGCAAGGCAGTAAGCTCACATAGTACGTTGGATGGTAAATAATGCTCTAGTAGTAGTAACCTGATTAGTAGCACTGGTACCACCACCAGTAGCAGTCACCCATTTTCTGCCCTGGCCTTCTATGGCAGTAGTAGGAGGGCATTACAGCTTAGCACAGCTACAAGTGAGGAAGCAGCAGTCACAGCAACTGTCTTGAGTTAGTCTGTAGCTTCTGAAACTCTTGCTGATGTTTTACCCCTTCCACCCACTAGCGTACTGCCAGTTCCTATGACCACTTTTAGCACAAGCAAATTAGCCAGTGCCACCAGTGCCATCAGTACCACTTTTGCTGTCCCTGTCACTGTAACCCTGTCCCCCACTATAGCCACCACCACCACTGCTTCAACAAGTCCCTCCAGTGACAATGTCAAACCCATGGCTACTAGTATTGTAAACAACTACCAATTCAGTCACTGTAAATGTGGCTACTGCCATGACCCTGGATACTGCACCAACAGATATTTCCACAATGCCTGCGACAACAAGTATCCCTACCCCTAGGATGCAATCCAAATGCAGTAGTCATGCTGTTCAGGTGGTTGATGACATATTACATGAGGAGGATGCAGAGTTTGCAGCCCAGTCTTCTGTATCTGAATATATTCTGGACCCTAGTGAGCTACCGTCATCATCATCATCTGACAATGACACAGACACCCACATGAGTGACTTTGGGGATGAGTCAAAATACAGTACAGCCTTAAATCTGACTAGCAAAAACCTAATAGCTGCAGAGTCTGCAGACAAATTAAGGAAAGGTGCTAGGAGTATTGAGCAAAGTGAGCATAAGCATGGTCAGCAGAGCAAGCAAGGTGTTAAACCTCCATCTGTCAAAAATATGAAGCAGTCCACACTAAGCTTCAGCAGGGTTGTGTCACCTCCATCCACACAAGATAGGAAAAGTTCTAATCAAGAAAGTCAGGCAGCTGTTGTGGAGGAAGATCAAGATACTGTTGCAGCACACAGTTCAGCTGGTGGTAAAAGTGGATAAAAAAAGGAGTAGCCATGGCCATCCTATTGGTACGAAAAGTGCTGGCCCAAGTAAGGCTGTAAGAAGCACTGTGAATATTCATTTTAGCTTATCCAAAAGTCATCCAACTAAGGCAGTGTGTGGGCTGTGTCACACTATAATTAGTGGGGGAAAAAATGTCTCTAACCTAACTACCATGGCAACGAATAATCATTTGAAGCTGAGGCATGCCAGTGCATTGCAGGGATCCAGTGTGCTGCCCCACATTCCACTGACAACACCCTCTTGTGGCACTGGTGGGGGTCCAGATCATGTCTATGATTCACAGTCACAAAGTGGTGGTGATTGTCATTATGTCAGTGAGTCTGACACAGTTTCTTCATGCCCATCCACACCAGTGACAGTTCATCACAAAACTGTGTCAGGACAAACTGTGGCTGCATCTTTGCCTCCTGATGATTCATCTGCTGCACAGTCCACAACATCTCCCATTGAAAGGCATCAGACCCCATTACAGTCCCAGACTTCTTTGGCACCCATTATGCAGTCCTTTCATGCAAGGACTAAATATCACTCATCACACCCATGTGCACAACAGATCACCCAGTTAACTGGGGAAATGATTGCATTTGATCTTCAGCCATTTTCAATGCTAGAAAACATTGGTTTTAGGTGGCTGATGCAACATTTGCACCCACAGTATCAGATACCATCACACACAACATTCTCCGGTACTGTTGTGCCCAACATTTATGAGGATGTGCGCAAGGCAATCTTGCAGCAACTATCAAATGCAGTCGGGGATGTGTTCCATTGCACAACAGACATATGGAGTAGTACAAACTTCAACCTTGCATACATGTTGCTGACTGCACATTTATGTGCAACAGACCCAACTGGTACAGGCAGTGAAGGTGCAGGTCTACATACTTCCTGTCATTCCCCTGGTGTAGCCTCCACAATGTCTCATAGCAGGTCTGCACTTATGAATGTGTCTATTATGCCTGTGGATCACTGGTCTGCCAACATTTTGGCCTTCTTGCAAGACTTGCTGCATGTGTGGACTGAAGACACGCTGCTGCGTGTTGGTTTCATTATGACTGACAATGCAGCAAATAAGATAAAGGCCTTGTATGATGGACACTTTAAAGGCATCCATTGTTATGCACACACTTTGAATCTGGTGGTGACAAAGTCCATCTGCAAGACACCAGAGGTTGATCAAACACTTAAGACAGCAAGAAATATCTGTGCCCATTTCCATCACTCAAACCAACTGTGGCAGGTGCAAGAGTGCATTCAGATGGCATAGCACAGGCTGATACAGGATGTGTCAACACAGTGGAATTCGACATTCTACATGTTGCAAAAGCTACTGGACAGAAGTGAATTCTCCATGAAATGAGTATGAAGACAGATGTTGGGGGAATTCTCAGCCACCAGGATCGGTCTGTTATTGAAGGAACAGTAAAAGTGCTTGGTTCTTTTGAAAGAAGCACACGTGCCATGAGTGCAGAACCTGCACTACTGAGTCAGGTCATCCCTGCAGTCCGGATACTGAAGAAGTCGCTGCAGAGATTTTCCACCAATGCTGATCTTGCACCTACAGTGATGGCCCTTGTACACAATCTAACAACTGTATTAGGGAACAGGTTCACAGATATTTGTGCCACTAAGCCACATGTGTTTTCAGAGATGCTGGACCCGAGGTTTAAATGCAAGATACTGCACCATGAAATACCTGCCCACCATGTCAACGAGTTTCATCAGCAGCTGTGCTCAGAGCTCACCTTTACAATGTGTGCCAAGGATGTGATGCCTACTGAAGTAGCCCAAGAAGAACAAGAACAGCAGGTGGAGGATGACCCAGAAATGGAGGAAGAAGACTGCTGGGCACAACTCAGTTCATCCATACAGTTGGAGCACCCACTCTCAGCCAGCAATGTTTTGAATTGCTTCTTGACAGAAGCTCTTGAACCCATCTCAGTTGATCCACTGAAGTACTAGACCAAAAAGTTGAAATCATCCCCTCACTTAGCACAGCTGGTCATGAAATACCCTAACTGCCCCCAACCAGTGTGCCATCAGAGAGGTTGTTTAGCATAGCAGAGGATGTGGTGGGGCCTTAAAGATCCTCATTAGACCCTGAACATGTTGAACAACTTGTGTTCATCAAGCTCAATTTACCACATCTCAATTACAACTACAAGTCTTGAATAACTGAATTCCACAGCACTTTAATAACAATGCTATTTTTATGTGACACGCCCCCTGTACTTGTGCTCCTGGCCTGGGCCAATTTGTAGACTACGTGCACCATCACCCCATCTGGTATTATGTTAATGACACTCAGTATATTGCTTTTTTTCCAAAAACCCCATTACTGGTGATGCTGTCCTTTGTTGCAAAATTATGCTGAGCACCCACCACCTCACATTTCATGGACACCATAAGTGGTTTACAAATTCATGTGATTATTAAAAAAGCACAACGCCTGATGCATTTCAGATCTTAAAAGACCCTTTTTCAAAGGCAATTACAGCAAGACTGAGCACTATTATATTTATATATATACATAAGTGTTGTGGCATCACAGTGATATCATAATACAAACAGCCTTCAAATTCATAGGATGTAATACACCCTGACCACATGATGTACCAATGTGAAACACCCATCACCCACCCTATGTGCTGCATATTGTTAAACAGACAATTCCAAAGGTAATACAACACAGTGATATTAAACTGCAGTGCATAACCATTGAAAGTGCAGCTGTTGAAAACATATAATATCGTATCTATGCAACAGCATAGCCAAATAATTGCCTATATCATAATGTACAGAAAAGCAGTGGAAGGGAAAGGAGGGGAATAAAAGAAGTAAGGAGGACAAAAAAGACCGAAACAAAAATTAAACATCGAGAAAATAAAGGGGGAAGGGGAGGGAGAATTATTTTCACTGTCAGAATCCAAAAGAAATGTAGCAGCAGCCAGCAACCCATCAATGTGTAACACTTCATTTTCATTTTCTCTCCTCCATGGTCCGGGATCAAGCCCATAATTTAAGCCAGGGAATTTATAATCTCCTAATGTTACAATCCAAAACTTGCTTTATTCAGCGGCACTACATCATTACTGTATTAGTAAACTGCTCTCGTAGGGTGAAACACCTTCTTGATGCCCTGCAATTCTAGTTTTTAGGCATCAGGTTGTTTTACACCTATAAAAGGCCGGGACTGAACATGTTGCCAGGTAAATAACCCCTGAGGTGTCAGAAGTAAGCAACTGTCTTACTGAATATTCCCTTTGAACATTGCAGCTGATGAATGTTTTACTAACTACAACATTTTTGAGATGGACACATCTTTTATACTGTACACAGTAATTTATTTGATGATTTAATCAAGTTTTTTTAAACCTGGGTTCAGTGTAATCGATGTGTACTAGCATCAATCAATCAATCAATCAACCAATCAAATCTTTATTTATCCAGGTGAACACCATTGAGCAAGCTCATTTACAAGGTAGACCTGCATCACACAAGGTCAATAACAGTATACATAATCACACATATATACAGGCATTGAGGTAGTACATAGGAGTAAACAGAAAAGATATAAACAAAATAAGGTAACAGTAAGCTCTGGAGTCCAATAGGTACACTTTAAACTTTTTTCTAACTATTTACAAGACATGTTTTAGGGGAAGGTGCGATAAAGGAGATTACGGTGAGACCCCAAAAAGTGAAGGTTACAGGGGTGGGGGAGGGAATTGTCTTAATAGTGGAATTGTACTGGAATACCTGCTTGTGGATAAGTGCTACAGGTTATATGGGTTGATGGCTTTAGTATCACTGACTGCCCATAGCCATAGATTCCTACAGTGATTAGGCTAGGTACACAGCTTTCTGGTAGAGGAATATGGTCGGGGGATGAGGGCGTCGGTTCCAGAGGTGCCTTACATCTGGAGACTGCGGGTGCATGCAGTGTCTAGGCTGGGACTCAGGCACACTATCATTAAAAGAGGAGCGCATCCCAAATCAAGGGTTCTCTGATGTCAGTTTAGGGGCACAACCCAAATTGAGGGTTCTCTGATATCGGCTAAGGCGACGACGAGTACTGGCGGACATGGTTCCTGCGGTGAATGGTCAAGGGATGCAGGCTTTGGTTTTAGAAGTGCCTGCCACCTGAAAAACTATGGGTGCATGTGGCATCTGGGCGGGGACTCTGGCAGACTATCACTACTAGAGGAGCTTAACCAGAAACGAGGGTTCTCTGATGTCAGCTTTGCGGGTGCCGAGCGCTGGCCGGCACAGTTTCTGTGGTAGCTCCACCTGGAGCTCAGTGGGGACGTTCACATTTTGGGATTTGAGTATGGGCATGGGGCAGAGGGATGTTAAGGCAAGGGTGAGAGAGGTGAGAGGTTTCTGCTGTGTAGGTTGTTTTAATGTGTACGAGGCTATAGAATGAATGTCCTTCAGTGTTCTAGCTCTTCTGCAGGACATTCTTGGTGGCTGTTCTGTATCAATGTAGTGCTGCTGAATAAAGAAAAGTTTTGAATTGTAACTTTGGCAGATAATAAGTTTCCTTGCTTAAATTATGGTCTTGATCTCAGACCATTTTTGCCAAAAATAAAATGGAAATTAAGTGTTACACATTGATGACTTCCTTGCTGCCGCTTCATTACTTTTGGATTCTGACAGTGAAAATCTTAAATTCCCACTACCCTTCCACCTTTATTTACTCTATTTTATTTTTTTTTGTTTTGGTCTTTTTCCTTTTTCCTTCTTACTTCTTTTATTCCCCTCCTTTCCCTTCCACTGCTTTTCTGTACATTATGATATAGGCGATTATTTGGCTATGCTGTTGCATATATATGATATTATATGTTTTCAACATCTGCACTTTCAATGGTTATGCACTGCAGTTTAATAACACTGTGTTGTATTACCTTTGGAATTGTCTGTTTAACAATATGTAGCACCTAATGGTGGATAATGGATGTTTCACATGGGCACATCATGTGGTCAGGGTGTATTACATCCTATGAATTTGAAGGTTGTTTGTATTATGATGTCACTGCGATGGTACAACACGTATGTGTATATAATAGTGTTCAGTCTTACTGTAATTGCCTTTGAAAAGGATCTTTTGGAATCTGAAATGCCTCAGGTGTTGTGCTTTTTTAATAATCATATGAATTTGTAAGCCATTTATGGTGTCCATGAAATGTGAGGTGGTGGGTGCTCAGCATAATTTTGCACAAATATTCTAAGTAGTTGCTTAGAGCAGCACCAGACAAGTGCAGTATTTGGTTTGTCATCATCAGTCTCCATTCTCCAGTATTTCCCATGCCTGAAATATGCCGTATACCAATGTGGCATCAACAGTCTCCAGTATTGCCCATGCCTGAAATTTGCTGAATACCAGTGTGGCATCACCAGTCTCCAGTATTGTCCATGCCTGAAGTTTGCCAGATACCAGTGTAGCATCACCAGTCTCCAGTATTGCCCATGCCTGAAGTTTGCCAGATACCAGTGTAGCATCACCAGTCTTCAGTACTGACTGTGCCTGAGATTTACTCTCCAGTATTCCCCATGACTGAAATATGCCAGATATGAGTGTGGCCTCACCAGTCTCTACTCCAATATTCATTTACCATGTCAAATCACCAATAATTATGAAGAAGTCTGGATGATGATGATGACCACCCAAGCCAGAGTGATGTTGCTCATCTTCAAGTACCACATTGTGTGCTACTAGCAAAAGTAAGTAAATTGTATGAAATCTTTTAATTGTTTTATGTTTGTTTGGGTGAAGGGGTTTGGGAATTATGATTGAACAGTGCATCTGTATTTCTATAATTCTGTATCTTGGATGGAAATTAATCATGTTTATTTTATTTTATTTTTTTTTAACCCTGCAGGAATTTTATCACAAGTCTGATGGACTCTTTGAAAAACACTGTGTGTATGGCTTGGGGGTGGGGAACCAGATGATCAGATGGATAGACAACTGGCTCCAGAACTGGACCCAGAGGGTCATGGTCTGCCGGATAGTCTCATCCCCAAGGAGGGTCATTAGTGGAGCCCCTCAGGGATCAGTCCTTGGGCCCCTCCAGTTCAGCACTGACTTCTCTGACATAAGGAAGGCTATCAGGTGTGAGATGAGTCTCTTTGTGGATGACTCAAAACTGGGGGCAGTGGTGGATGGGGAGGAGGGGAAGGTGGCCCTACAGGGGGACCTGGAGGCTCTGGAAAGGTGGTCTAGGAAGTGGAAGCTGAGGTTCAATGCAGGTAAATGCAAGGTACTGCACCTGGAAGCCAGAAACCCGGGCCAAGTGTACACCCTGGGGGGGGGGAATGCTACAAGTCTTGATGGCTGAGAGGGACCTGGGGTGGTAGTGGATGTCAAGATGAACAACTCAGAGACTTGCAGGAGGGCAGTGGCAAAGGCCAACAGGATGCTTGTATGCATCGCTAGGGGGCTCACTTCCAGAAGGAGGGAAGGAATGCTCCCACTGTATAACTGCCTGATGAGGCCGCACCTCGAGTACTGCATGCAGTTTTGGAGGCCACATTTAAAGAGGGATATTGAACTCCTGGAGAGGGTCCAGAAGAGGGCAAACAAAATGATTTGGGGCTTGGGGGATAGGACCTATGGGGAGAGGCTCGAAGAGCTAAATATGTACACATTGGAAGAGAGAAGGGACCAGGGGGACATGATAGAGGTCTTCAGGTACATGAAGGGGGTAAATAGGGAAGGAGCAGTCAGGGTGCTCTGAAGGAAGGAGGGGACAACTAGAGGGCATGAGTGGAAGCTGGAGGGGGGAGGTTCATGGGAGAAAGGATGAGGTGCTACTTCACTGAGAGGGTGGTGGAGCCATGGAATGCGCTGCCCAGGGGGCTGGTGTAGGCAGAAACAGTGGAGGGGTTCAAGAGGGGTAGAACAGGTACAGGGGAAGGGTTCTGGAAGCAAAAACCAGTGCAGCGAGAATATCCAGGACTGGGAAGGGAGAAGCCAGAGAGGGAGAGGGGGGGCAGCAAGGTTAGCTCCCAGATTGGGGGCCGACCAAACGAGCAGACACAAAAGACCATTAGGTCTATTCTTCTGGCATTTTAGTATGTTAGTATGACTTACGAAGGTAAGTATTCAGTCATTTCATTGTTTTCTTTCTGTTTAGTGGTATTTGTGTGAGAATTAATGAAATAAAACAGTGCAGGCTGGCCTAGTGTCACTGAGGGCTGAGGCGCTGGACACCTTACTTCATGCTGCGCAGGCAACATGAGTTCAGGAATGACCTCTGTTCACCACAGGGTGCCAGGCTGGTGGGGGGTGGGAGTAGAAATGAGCACCTGCTCACCTCTCCCGGGTGGGGGGCACCCATCTGTAGTTCTACCGTAGCTGTATGAAGGCTCAGCAACAAGCGTAGGTGGAACTTGGTGACTGTCAGGGTGGGGGTGTCCCACAAGGCGTGCATGCGCATGTCTCCACTTGTGCATGTCACATCAGGGGCATATGGGCAGGGCATGGCATGGGAGAAAAAACCAAAACAAATACATAAAAAAAGAGGAAGAAATAGAGCCGTCTGACCAGTGACCACTGATTTTGAATCATCTGATGGACTCATGAGAAGGGAGACTTCATGGATGTGTACAGGCCATTTGGAAGCACTTCATTTTATTATGTGTCCCTAACAGGTAATATTCATTAAAAGCCATCTTTGTGGCCACACATCATGAGCAGAATGGGCATTATGCAATAGTGCTGTCCTCACAGACGTCCCTCTCAACTACAATGGTAAGATTTGAATTTGTATGTTAGCCTGATGAAGTAAAGTTATAGTGTTCTATGGGCATAATTATGTTTTATTAGTTTTTTTTTAAGGGTAGAATTAGTTAAGGATATGTCATGTGTTTCTTGTAATACCCAACCCCATTAAGAGGAGTGTGACCATATGTAGAATATCAATTAAATACCAGTATTGACTGAGTTAAGCCTATTGAAGTTATACTGTTGTCCTATGGGCATAATTATGTTTTATTAGTTGGTTTTCTTAAAGGCCACAATAATTTAAGGGTGTGGCATATTTTATTCTTGTAGTACACATTGCTTTTTTTTTCACCCAAGTACAATAAATGACAATTATGTCTTCTTATACTTCCAGTTGAATCCTATGGGAAACTGAGCGGAATGCCCATGATGAACTATTTTCCTGTGCATCCTCCTCCAGAAACTGCAGTGGGACATGGTAGCCTGCCCTCCTGCACCAGTGTACAAGCCAAAGTGACATGACATCTGCATTCTCCTCCTGAATCATCAGCAGCACAAGACAGCCTGTAGCACTGGCACCAGTGTACAAGCCAAAGTGCCACGATATCGGCATCCTCCTCCACAACAGAATCATACCCAACACCAGTGTACAAGCTAAAGTGCCATGGATTCTGCATCCTCCTCCAGAAGTCTCAGCAGCACAAGACAGCCTGTAGCAGTGCCACCAGTGTACAAGCCAAAGTGCCATGACATCTGCATCTTCCTCCTGAAGCATCAGCAGCACAACACAGCCTGTGGCACCAGTGTACAAGCCAAGGTGCCACAACATCGGCATCCTCCTCCACAACAGAATCATACCCAATACCAGTGTACAAGCTAAAGTTCCATGGATTCTGCATCCTCCTCCAGAAGCCTCAGCAGCACAAGACAGCCTGTGTGGCAGTGGCACCAGTGTACAAGCCAAAGTGACATGACATCTGCATCATCCTCCTGAAACAGTGGAGGGGCAAGGCAGTCTGTGACACCAGTGTACAAGCCAAAGTGCCATGACCTCTGCATCTTCCTGCTTAAGCAGCATCGGGACAAGGCAGCCTGTACCCTGTAGCACCAGTGTACAATCCAAAGTGCCACGACCTCTGCATCCTCCTATTGAGGCAGCAATGCCAAATGACAGCCTGTGGTACCAGTGTACAAGCCAAAGTGCCATGACAGCTCATCCTACTCTCCTGAAGCTATTTAAAGGACTTGTATGTCAATTCTCTAAGAAGGCATTTTCGCTAGCTGAATAATGAATAACGAAAAATGAATATCTGGGAACCAAATACCGAATATTTGAAAAAAGGTATTCGCACAGCCCTAGTAAGTAGTATGAAGTTTTGATAACATTCTATCTGAACCATAGGAATATACCAGAGAACCATAATCTAATAGATAATAACAAACTGTGTGTTAGGATATGCCTAGTTTCTATAGCAAGATTACTCTTAATTCTGTATAAAAAGCCCATTTTCATGTGAAGTTTGTTAATCAGTTCTGTGATGTGTTGCTTGCAAGACAAATTTGAGTGTAAAATAATACCTAAATATTTAATGACCGAAACTTGCTTAATGTTGTTTCCAAAGTTATCAGTAAGGGTTATATTTGAAGTTGGCACATTCCTAGACCATGGTATTAGTTTTAACAGAGTTTAATACAAGTTTGTGTGTTTGAAACCATTGATGTAATGAACTAAAGTCAGATTGTAATGTTTTTTTGAAGTGATACTAGATTATTTCCAGCACAAAAAAGAATGGCATCATTTGCATGTAATATGAGTTTTGTATGTGTAAACAGTTACAATATAGAATTAACAAATAAGTAAAAACAGCAATGGTGCAAGTATAGAGCCCTTTGGTATGCCACACTTTAAAGCTTTTTCTTTGGGAAAAACTACCATTGATTATAGTTCTCTAATTCCTATTTATAGAATCATAGAATCATAGAAGCTTGACAGCAGAAAAGGACAAAACTGGCACATCTAGGCTGCCCTTTTTTCCCCCACCTCCCCCTCCCTGCCAGCCCCTGCCCTCCCCCTGATACTCTGCCCCATATGCTTGTCCCATGCCCTATTGAATTCTTCCACCAATTTTACCCTCACCATTGCATCTGGTAGTCTGTTTCAGGGCTCCACCACCTTTTCTGTGAAGAAATGCCTTCTCACATTGCCCCTGTATCTTTTCCCATGCAGTCTGAGGCTGTGCCCTCTAGTTCTGACTCCCTCATTCCTCTTAGGTAAACCCTCTTCCTCCATTTTATTGAGCTCCTTTACATATTTAAGTTTCAGTCATGTCTCCCCTTTCCCTCCTTGTCTCCAGCGTTTACAGATCCAGCTCTTTACACCTCTGCTCATATGGCTTTCCCTGCATACCCTGCACCATATTGGTTTCCCTTCTCTGAACCATCTTCAATACATCTATAATCCTGCAGCGATGTGACCTCCAGAACTGAACCCCATACTCCAGGTGCAGCCTCACCATGGCTCTGTAAAGAAGCATTATTACCTCCTTCCTTCTGCTAGTAATGCCCCTGCCTATGCATGCAAACATTCCATTTGCCTTTCCCACTACCCTGCTACATTGGATTCCTACCTTAAGGTTCAAGGAGACTATGATCCCCAAATACTTCTCCTGTTCTGTTACTTTGATTTTCTCCCCACCTAGGGTGTACCTTGCTCTTCTGTTCCTACTCCTCAAGTGCATCACAGCATACTTCTTGGCATTAAATTTCATCTGCCACATCCCAGACATTTCTTGAGTGTCTTTAAGTCCTCCCTCATGTCCTCCACCCCCCCCCGGTGTCCACCCAATTGCATATTTTTGTATCATCAGCAAATAGGCACACCCTTCCCCTCAAACCCTCTGCAGTATCACTGCTGTAGATGTTGAAGAGTTTCTAAACCAAGAGATCACATCCTCAGAGAAGTGAACTCTAGGCAGCAGTTTGATGAACTCAGCATGGTCAACCAAATCAAATGCCTTGGTGAGGTCCACAAAGGCTGCTGCAACATATTTTTCATTGTCTACTGCTTTGATGACTTAGCCTGTGAACTTCACCAAGGCAGTCTCAGTAATATGTTTTGGCCTGAATCCATGCTGATACTCCAACCATAGCTCATACTTCTCCAGGTGCTCAATTACCAAGTCTGAAAGCATCCTATCCAAAATTTTGGATAATGGTGTTAGGATTGCTATGGGATGATAGTTGTTCAAGTTCATAGTACAATATGGGAATGGGTGTCAGGTGGGGGAACTGGACCACTGGACACCAGGGAATTCATAGTACAATATGTGAACAGGTATCCGGTTGGGGACGGGACAACTGGAGACCAGGGACTTCATAGTACAATATGCGAACAGGTATCAGGCTGGGGTCGGGACCACTGGACACCAGGGATTTCTCATACATCTGCCGGGCTGGGATCTGAGGGGGGGGGAGCCACTAGACACTGGGGCCTACTGTGTTGGGTGGGTGCTGACGCACTACCTCCAGTGACCACTATTCAGGTCCCTGCCCTTCAATTCGCATAGTTTTTTCCTGTGCATCCTTTCACTTTTTGCCCTGACACAAGCCTAGTACACCAGTGCATAAAGTGTTTTTAAATATGGGCCATTGGCACAAAACCCGGTTTGCGCAGGGAAACTAGGATTTGCACTGGGGCAATCCTTTCAATATCTGGCCCCTCCTATTCTGTTTTACCTTTAGGTTTATGACCCACACTGAATACCACTGTTTAAAGGGAAACAAGGAGAATCAGAAAAACACAAGAAACAATATTGAACAGTATTTCCAAGGTTCTCCAATAAACCTTTCTATTGACTATATATATATATATATCTTCAATTTAAATCCATTGACTACAATATAAAAGAAATAGAACTTCAGCACAGAAGCACTGAGGACAGAATTATCCAGAAAGGGCATTGTTAACAAAGCCAGGTTTCAAACACATACAAAATCACACATATCCCTCAATAAGTGTTAAACACAGATGAAGCGGATATGTGTTTTGTTCTTCTTGATACTCATCAGTGTGCCTGATCTGTATCTCTGTGTCTTTGTTCTTTTAGATTGTGTTCCCATTTGGGGTTCACAATGACCCAGACCCATAACACCATCATAGAGACTGGTTTATTTCCCCTGGGTTGAGAAACAGATACAGAACACTGATGAGTCCTGAGAATGATGAAATGTGACTGTGTCTTCCATGCTTAACCTCTGCAGAGTGTGTGTAAGTATGATACATTGTTTGGCACAATATACTCAAGCTTAAAGCAGAACTAGTCTAAATTATTTAATGTTGATTTACATATACATCCCATGATGTCTTGCATTATTGGGATATGTGTGATTTTGTATATCTTTAATTACTATAAACTTAGTCTGACCTAAACTCATTTGGACTAGTGAAATTGCTGTTGAATCTTTGATTACCAGGAACAAAAAGACAAAACGTTTTTTTCTCTTTTAGTCCCCAGTTCATCATATGGAAGAAGCAGTAGGAAATATCACATAATGCAAGAAATAAATGTTTTAAGTCAAGATTTTTGGATGAGTGTGCTGCTCTGAGATATTCAATAGGAGATGGAAATAACAGACTAAAAATATAACAACTTGATTGAGTAGTTACTGACCTAGTTCTACACATGCATATGTAAAAACATTAATACTATTTCACTGGAAAGTTTTAATTAGTTATAATTATAGCCTGCTTATTCAACAGGGTTAACAAGTGAAAAATATTTCACAGGCATACAACTTTCATAAAATAGTTCATACATAAAACTGTATAATTGTTTAAGCTGCAAGTTAAGTAATCACTCAACAATGAACAATTATTTCCCACTTAAATGCTTTGCCTCATTAATTTCCCCCAATGTAATGCAGAACTGCCCTTAATCAATATGCTATTGGCTGCATATTTTTAATATGTGCAATGCATGCTGTAGTTATAAGAAGTTTGATAAAAAAAGTAAGAGGGCAATTTTCTTATTTGTATCTAGATTATAAGCATTAAGGTAGATTAAAGTTTAATTAAATATTAAATGAAATATTAATGCCTATTAAATATTAATTACATTTAATATTAATGATCATTTGTCTTCAATTTGTTTTTCCTGAGCCCTAGGTTATAGCATTACTTTTAATGACAGCAGAATTATCCTCAAGAAAACTGTGAGATGACATAGCCCCATGGTATCATTTGAACAACATTGAGAAGCAAAAACCTCAAAAATACAGTGTTTCACATTTCCAAGGACACAGGTTTCCTCATGCATTCAAATGTTATTGCTATGTGACTCCATCTTTTACATGAAACAAATACATTTATATGAACATCTACATGAACAAAGGAAGCACAATGAATGATTCAATAGATTAAAAATAGTTTAGCAGATATAATAGAACTATCAAAAACTCAAGCAGAATCTATAATATGAGCTTTTTATACATTTGTTATTTGCCACAGAAAAAAAAATTCCCCTTGGAAGGAAGTGCTTTATTTACACTAGGTTACCTCTTGTGGATCTAGTGGATTTCAAATATCTGCCAGCTAATCAGATTCTATTATCAAGGTAGCCCCCACTTCTGGTTCCCTGAATAAACACACCGACACAGGTCTCAGAAAAAAAATGGCTGCAGTTGTATGTTTATTTTACAAGCATTATTAGAGTAGCATGCGCAGCAGGGAGGATAAGCAGACACCCCTGGATGCCCACTTCTGTCAATGTGGGAAATGCCAACCTGCTCATGTGCTAAGGAAAGATGTACTTTCTGGGTTGTGACCCAGCTCTAAGAGTGGGGAAGTCATTTAGCTAAGTGGTTAGCATCCACCCGCTGTCAGTGCTGCCACTGATGCAGGTTAACTTGATGAGGCTGAACCATGTCCCAGCTCAAACAAGTGGTCGCCCTGCACTCCAGAGGTGAGAAGTTGGGTAAAAATCCACAGGTAACAGCAGGCACACAGGTGCAATTTTGCAAAAGAAATATGGCAAGTTTATTTGAGTTACTTTGAAGCACATTAGAACAACTACACTGGGATCACCATTGCCCAGCAGCCTTGGTGCGTCACTCAAATGAGCTTCATCAGGAGGCTGACGGGATTTCATTATGTGTTACATACTGCAGTCAACTGACACTGCAATAATTAGTGATAAGCAGTACCATTATATAAATCTATGGTTATGAATAACATTATAACTGCATTGCATCTGTGTATCTGCTGTTACCTGTGGATTTTACCCAACTTCTCACCTCTGGAGTGCAGGGCGTCCATTTGTCTGAGGAGTGACACAACTTGTCCCTGCACCCCATCTTTCTGTCAGAGTGCAGTGGAGACTGTAGTTTTGTTTGAAACCATGACCCACCCTGGCTGAGGCCAAGTCAAGTGGTCCCCTGGCCTCAAGCCAAACTGAGATGATGAGCACTTCAGAAGAATTTGACTCATCACCCTTTTTCCCCTATACCTCAGCCAGCTATACTCCCAAGCTGCCATATCCCTGACTGCAACAATCTTATAACAGAGTTTTCTTAAATTACCTAAATTTTATCCCCACTGGAGTAGGCAAAAAACCTGGAGAAATGAACTGTACCAAGTCTAGTAGTTCTCCCCCAACATGGATCCTGGTAGTGCAGGGAACAGTGCCCCCAAATCCAATAGTTCTGGCAGCTCCTGGCACAATATTCATGCAGCACTATTCAAATGAGGCTATTGGGCATGCAAGGCACTAAGGGACTATACGCATGCCCATTATGGACTTATTTGAATGTGAAGTAGTGGCAGATTTGTGCCCCTCCTGTGGTCAGCCCCACCCACTCCAATCAATAGCCCTGTTAAAATAAAGATATCCCTCATGCCTAGTAGTCCCCCATCCTCTAATTGATGGCCCCATGTGAATAAATTAAGTACCTGATGCCTTGTGGTCTGACCCACCCTCCGATCAGAAACCCTGTATCATATCCCATATTCCCTGGTGTCTAGTGGCACCCCTCCAACCATCGATCCCTGTTTCTGTACCAGTGTAAGCTTTCCATGGTGTCACACATCCCCTCTGCACCATGGGAACTGACCAACCTCCCTCCCACTACCCTCTCTTACCAGTTTCGCTAGTGCCATGGATCCACTATGGTGACTGGCACAGCCCTCCTCTAAGCACCTTGGCCAGCAGCCATATGAACTGACAGGTAGCGTGCACCCTCTGTACTGAGCACGTGTACTGTTACAGTACACATGCTCCCTTTATGGTATAGAGGACATGTGCTACCTGTCAGTCCATATGGCAGCCAGCCAAATTGGTGGGAGGCATATGACAAAAGAACAGCAACACCCCCGCAGTGAAACCCATACAGTGAAACCCAAACGGTGATGGACATTGTGACAATGGGGAGTCCACGGCAACAGACTGTGCAGCGATGGGGAGTAGCCACCTAACTCCACTGTCTGTGTGACATGGAACTAGTAATCTAAAGTGGGGGGGTGCGGGGGAACAGCCCCCTACATGGAGGGTGTGGGGGGGCATAGCTCCCCCCCATTGCTGTTGCAGTGTTGCCGGTTGGTTTTGGGAAGCATTAGTGTTGGGGATGTCAGCCTGCTCTTAGTGCTGTGGGGGATGTCGCCACAGCATAGTAAAACCCCAGGAGGAAGGCTGTGCTTAGACATAGACTTTGATGGCAGATAAGGACCACTTGGCCCTCCCAGTCTGCCCAAGACCTCCAGCCTGGATCCCAGCCCAGCAAGGAGCTGGGACCCCCCTCCACAGGGCTCCCCAGCTCCGCTGCTGCTCCCTGGATGGCCAGCTCCTTTCAGGCCACTGCCGAGACCTGCAGCCCAGATCCCAGCCCAGCAAGGTATGGCTCCTGCTGCCAGCCAATCGGAATGTGAGCGCTGTTTTCTGGCATGCTCTGATTGGCCAAAACCCTCTCCTTCAATTTTTCTGCTTTCTCTGCACAAAAAAATGGCTCATCTATGCCAGTAGCCATAGAAATGTCTAAATAATTGTTCTTAAAAGAGTGGAATCTTGTAAAGCTGTGTACCTGCATCATTTTAAAGTGTTACAGCCTTTCTTGAAAATTTTCTGTCTCGGGGACCAGACTTGGCGATCAAACTAAGTGCTCTCTTTGTTCTGTCTAATCTGTCCCCTGCTGTGCTGTCTGCCCTTTGTCCTGTGGCCAGCATTTAACTCCTGCCTTCTATCTCTCCTTTACAGCAGCCGGGACCCCCTCCACAGGGCTCCCCAGCTTCACTGTCACTGCCCAGATGGCTGGCTCCTCTCAGGCCACCACCCGAGACCTCCAGCCCGGATCCCAGCCCAGCAAGGTACAGCCCCTGCTGCCAATTGCTACCCCACCGGTGCTGTGCGCCAGCTTCCCACCCACCCTAGATCAACACTTTTCTTCATAGGGTAGAGTGATCAGGAGGTCTTGTAAATTACTAAGTATCGACTTTCCCATCTGCATCCTATACCATGACACCACTAGGGGCATTATAACTGCTTACTCCTGCTGCCATATGTCTTAAGTCTTCGCAAATTCACTGCCTACCCAGGCTGTAAATTATGCCCAGTCTCTGCACCCTGCTACAGCAGCTTATCCTCCTTCTCAATCCTTTGCCATGGCCATACTCCCAAATGTCAACTGGCTCCACAGCAACAAATGTTCCCTGGCATGCATATACACTATGAACCCTACTGTGTTACTGGGCACTACTTCCTGATTGCTAAAGGAGCCTGGTCTGCTCACTGGCTCATACTACCACCGAGTTGGTGGCTGACATTGGGGACCTGCTACCTCTGCCACAACAAGATCCTTCCCTCTAAACCACCTGGACTCCCAGCATCTTGCACACAGTCTACATATAGGAAGGAAAAATAGCAGTCTTTGTAAAAAGTTGTGTGACTACAAGCAAATTGTACACCGCCTCCTATTGCTCAGGGTGGGGGATGTACACCTAAACCCTGGCCCACCAAGTCCACATCACCCACGAAATCGCCCAGGACACGGAACGATCAAAACTGCATCATGAAATATTCGAAGCCTCCGAAGCAAGCTAGACCAACTTCAAGCCTGGACCGCTCAGCACAACCCTGATATCCTGTCAGTAGTTGAAACCTGGATCTCACCTAAGATCTCTGATAATGAAGTTGCCCTCCCTGGCTTCAACGTTTTCAGGTTTGACAGGGCTTCCAAGAGAGGGGGTGGTTGTGCCATCTATGTCAAGGACACTATCAAAGGTCTTGCCCTCCCCCAGGTGGATCTAGGACCCCATGCCCAGGCCCTAGCAGTTAAAGCCATACTTGGGGCACACAAGAAATTAACTATCGTCTCTGTCTACGTTCCCCCTAATGAACACAAAAGGGGCTTCAAGGGTATTGTTGACTTCATCCATGGCCTGCCACTAACTCTGAGACCATCCTACTAGGGGACTTTAACATCAACTGGCTCTCACCCGATGCATGCAAATACAGGTACGATATCTCAGCAGTTCACCTTACCCAGCTTGTCTCCTCCCCTACCAGAGTTAATTAAAAAACAGGCACCAGCACCCTCCTAGACTGGATACTCTCAAGCAACCCAGAACAACTTACCAGTGTGACGGTGCACCCTGATGCTATTAGTGACCACTCCCCAGTCCCATGTAACTGGTCAAGCAAATTTCTCAAGCCACCTCCATGCTTCACTTTCAGTAGGGTACTAAAGCATGGGCATCTTCAGTCCCTGAAGCATGATCTTGCCACCTCTGACTGGTCACAATTTGACCATGCTACTGACATTAATACTGCATTGGATTATTTCATAAAACAATTCACGCAAGTCTGTGATGAATATGTGCCCCATAAAAAGGTCAAAACAAGGGGGTCAATTAACCCATGGTCAAAATCTGACCTTATAAGCAAACTGAAAAAGCGCGATCACCTATGGCACCTTGCCAGAGAGTTGGATAAACCCACAGACGTACTAGCCTACAAGCAAGCTAGAAATGCCTGCACCCAGGAAATATGCCAGGCCAAATCAAAGCACTACAAGGAGTCACTCACTGCCTCATGGGGTGACAAAAAACCTTTGGGCCAACCTGAGGGAAGTCTTAAGTAAGGATATGAAATCGGCACTGAACCTAATCAATAAACAGGGAACACCTACCCAGAACCCACTCGCCTTAGCCAATGCCTTCAATGAAGCATTCTTGGACCTCTCGGACACTCCCCCCAGACTTTTTCGATGACCCTCCACACTCCAACACCTCTACTACTGATGCTCACCCTCACTCAGCCCCTCCTTTTTACTTCAAGAAACTTACCACCTCACGAGTCAGGAAATACCTCCTCAAAGTGCTTGGGAAATCGAGACATAGTGCAGACACACTGGACCTCAAACTGGTTGCCCTTACTATTGATGAAGTTCTCCTTCCCATAACCAAGATCCTGAACATCTCGCTCTGCCACTCACAATTTCCACAGCTGTGGAAGTCGGCCATCTTGACTCCTGTGTACAAAAATGGAGATATGGTATTGCTGTCAAACTACAGGCCCATCTCAATTCTGCCACCGCTTTTCAAAGTGCTAGAACGTATAGTGGCTGACCAGCTGGTAGAATATCTTGTGAAATATTAAATCCAATGCCCAGAGCAGCATGGCTTCTGTAAAGGTCACAGTACCTCCACAGCACTACTTGAACTCACTGGGTTTATTCACCAGTCTCTGGACCAAGGAACCCTAGCAGGGGCAGTATTCATTGACCTCTCAAAGGCCTTCAATACTGTCCACCACTCCCTCCTCTTAAACCAATTAACATCCATTGGCCTCTCTACAAAATCAACCCTCTGCTACCTAGGACAACATACACAAAGAGTGAAAAAAACAATGTCTTCTCTGATTATCTGCCTGTAAAATTTGTGGTCCCACAATGCTCCATATTGGGACCACTCCTTTTCGGCATCTTTCTCAACAATCTACTGTGCTGCTGCCCACAGCAGATGCTACTCTATGCAGATGATGCAGTAATCGTCTCAAACTGCCCAGACGCAGAGAATCGTGCGTGCAAGCTGCAACATAGCTTTGGGATTGTTGAGGAATGGTTCCAGGACCACAAACTTATCCTAAACAGTACAAAAACCAAAACCATGCTGTTCTGCTCACTCAGAGCAAATATAAGTCATACGCTCTCAACATTAGCACACGATCTGGAACTCTGCTCGAACATACCCAGCACTTTAAATATCTTGAGGTCACACTTGACAGCAGGCTGGCCTACGACCAGCACATCATCAATGTGGCTAGGACTGTCAACTACAAAATCAGTCTCCTCCACAGGCACAAGCACTGTCTCACCTCGGACGCTCTCAGACTAGCGATCAACAGCTCCGTCCTCTCTGTCATAGACTATGGTTTGGTCATTTATGGTGCTACTAGTCCCACCACCCTCCGTAGAATATCGGTAGCACTGAACAAGGCCTGCAGGTTGCTCACAGGAGCTGAACATCTCACCCATACCTGTGACCTCTATGCACAAATGGGCTGGCTCCAACTTAGTGGGAGGTTACACTACCCAACCTACCTGTTGGCAAAAAAAGCGCTACTTGGAATTCTCCCCCATGGCACAGCAAACCTACTTCAGCCACACAGCAGCAACATACAATGGAAAAGAAGTGCTAGCACTCACCTCTAACATGTTCCTCGGCTTCGAATGACACAGGGTCAGCGCTCTTTTGCTTACAGAATACCCCTCTGGTTTAATGCCCTCAGCCAGGACATCTCCGTGCAACCTTCTCTGGGCCCCTTCAAGAGACTACTATGCCAGCAGCTTTCTGCATCCAGCACCTGTGACTGCTACCACTAGTCCCTCTGCCTCAGGGCTCTGACCCACCTATACGTGGCTCACACCATGGCATGTCCAGGCCATCTCTACCACCCCCTACAGCCCCTCCCCTACCTCCACTTGGTGGTTCAAAAACTCTGCTTGGCCACCAGCCTCATGCATCCACCCCTCACATCTCTCTTGATAAGGTCCATGACTGCAGAAACTCCACTTCCCATCCTACTCCCCCATTCCCATCATCTCTTAACCCCCTCTTCCCTACTATCTTCTTCCAAGTTGTGTACTGGGTGTGCTTTGAAACAACTGAGAAGCTGCATGGGATATACTATATTGGACCAGATATCTGTAACTAATCTCTCTCTCTTGCTTACATCTGAGAGAAGTTTTCCTTACTTTTGCATTAGTATTGCTTTGTGTTTAATTATTTTAGTTTTTAATTCAGGAAGGGGGTTTTCAAAACTGCTTATCTTGTCAGCATCTTCAGAAGGGCTGAAATAACTGCATATTTGATTTTTCTTTGTGGCTAACTGGACTGATTACTAGAATTCTGTGACAATCTGCATCAATATATTTTGCAATATTTGCTGGTGGTGGTTGTGTGATTTAAAATAGCAAAGGCTGCAGTTTGTAATTGGATGCCAGACATAGACTGAGGTGGGGGAAATTGTCTTCACAAGTCAGGGAGGCCTGCATCACAGCCAATTGTTCTAGCTTGACCATTTCAGCGTTGTTCAAATACTATAAACTACTGGTGTGATCCTGTTTCGGACAGAAGTCCATCTTCTTCCAAGTTGTGTACTGGGTGTGCTTTGAAACAACTGAGAAGCTGCATGGGATATATTATATTGGACTAGATATCTGTAACTAATCTCTCTTGCTTACATCTGAGAGAAGTTTTCCTTACTTTTACATTTGTATTGCTTTGTGTTTAATTATTTTAGTTTTTAATTCAGGAAGGGGGTTTTCAAAACTGCTAATCTTGTCAGCATCTTCAGAAGGGCTGAAATAACTGCATATTTAATTTTCCTTTGTGGCTAACAAACCACCAGGCTGTTTTGGGGCTGGAGAGGTTTACCTGTGTCTGACTTGGATGTCTGGATTTTTCTCTGTTTGATTAGCAGGGTATTTTCTCTGTCAAAATGTTGTGTAGGGCATCTTGCTGACAGGAAGGCACTCATCGCAGTGGTGGGTGAGAGCTTTTAGCTGATTGATTTGTGAGGGCACAGTTTAGGCCCAACCCCTTCCCACCCCTCACCCCACCCACCCCTGGAAATAGTTCCTTTGTACCTGAGGTTCTGACATCATTTCCTCTAGAGTGCAAGGTGCATATCACTGTCTTATCCTCTCTCGCACACTGCACTGACAATATAAGCATACATTGTATAATATATATATTTCTATATACAAACCAATCACACATGCGACACACACACACACACACACACACACAAAAAAAAAGTAGATAAACATGTGGGAGTAGTGAATGACAATGGCTGGGCAGCAATCTTCCGGGAGTCTTTCTGGAGGCTGAGATGCTGCCCTATTTGCAGACAACTCTCTGCCCTGAGGGAGGAAGTTGCCCGTCCTCAGGCCGCACTGGACAATAGTAAGGAAACCTTCCCCCAGGCCACACTGGACAGCAGGGAAGGAACCTCCCCCATCCAGGGAGCACCAGTGCCACAACCACTACCTCAGAGGTTGTGAAGAAAGCACAGCAGTTGGACCACAGTGGGCTCAGGGAGGGTGAGGATGGTGGAACAGAGGCACACCCAGTCAATTGTTCCACTCCACAATCCATACACCATTCTGGGGGAGCATAGCTCCCCTATGGATGCACCCAAGAGAGAAGACTGATGACAACTGTCACAAGGAGCTCACAGGAAGGAGGAAGAGGAAACCACAGGGAAAGGAAGGCTCCTGGTGGGAGACTCCAATTATTAGGGGATAGAACTGGGAGGAGCTGGGAAAACTGAAGTAAGGTGCCTGCCTGGTGCCATGGCTTGAGGGACAGGAAGCGATCCTCAGGATCATGAGAACAGCTGCAAGGAGTCTGAGCTGGATGTAATTGTCCACCTAGGGACAAATGACTTGGCTCATCATGAGATTAGAGCAGTAGGAGGACATTGTAGAGTTGGAGAAGGGCCTAAGACAAGTAGCACACAAAGTATCCTTCTCAGAGGTGCTGCCTGTCAATGGCATGGGGAGGTGAGGGTAATTAGCACCATGCAGTTTAATGAATGGTTGAAAAATGGTGTGAGCACAGGGTTTGGCTTCATTGGGGACTGGGGTTCCACCTGGAGGGACACCAGCCTATACTAGCAGGATGGTCTGCATCTGTCCAGGAAGGGAACAAGTCTTTTGAGCAATCAGTTTAAAGGCTTAATTGGCAAGCTTTTAAACTAGTCAAAGGGGGAGACACTGATAAGCAGCAGGAAAATCCCAGCCTCTCCCTACAAAACAGGGAACTAAATGAGAAAAAGACCAAGGTAGTAAGGTCAGTGGGGGATGCTGCAACAGAAGGTAAAGCCATCAAAAAATGGAGAGCAATGAGTACCAATGCCCATAGTCTGGGTAACAAGCTTCCTGAATTAGTGGCCTTGATGAGGAGGAACATCTGGATATCATGGCAGTCACAGAAACATGGTACACACAAAACCATGACTGGGATGTAAACATACCAGGATATACCATCTACAGGAGGGACAGGGAGGGTAAAAGAGGAGGAGGAGTAGCTCTTTACATAAGGGAAGGAATCAAAGCAACCGAACAAAAGGGTAAACAAGGAGGAGAAGAAGCACTGTGGGTAAATTTGGAGACAGGCAATGGCACCCACAATCCGCACAGGGGTTAGATACAGACCCTTCTCAGGGGAGGAAATGGACAAGGAAATGATAGAAAGTATACTTAGAATGGCAGAAAAGGGGAGATATTGCTGATGGGTGATCTGAATATGCCAGATGTTAACTGGAGTGCAGTTGCAGCAGCCACTTCAAGAGTGGGTTATTCTAGATGCCCCAGGGGCATGCCTTAGACAACTAGTATTGGAGCCCACTCAAGAGGGAGCAATCTTAGACCTGATTCTCTCAAATGGAGATGGAGAGGATCACAGATGTAGAAGTGGGTAGCCATCTGGGAACTAGCGACCATCGAACAGTACGGTTCACAATAAACACAGCAATAGAGTCAAGCCATACAAAGGCAAAAGTACTGGACTTTAAGAGGGCTGACTTTGCCAAAATGAGTGAGTGCCTAAGGAATGCACTAGCAAATGGGCAGGAAGGAGGGGTGGAAGAACAATGGGGAATAATAAAAACTGCCATCACAGAGGTAACGAGCCTTTGTGTGAAGCAAATAAACAAAACAAAACGATGTAAGACACCACTATGGTTCTCAAAGGAAGTGGCAGTGAAGGTTCAAGAGAAAAAGAAAGCATTCAGGAAGTACAAGGAATCGCAGAAGGAGCAGGACAGAGAACTGTATCAGTTAAAGCAAAAGGCTGGGAAGGCAGTCAGAACAGCAAATGCCCAAACCAAGGAAAAGATAGCCAACTCAGTTAAGAAGGGGATAAAACCTTTATAGCTACATCAGGGAGTGAAGGAAGACCAAGGGAGGGATAGTGAGGCTTAATAAAGGGGAGGAGGGTGGGCAGAGGGAGACTATGAAAGGCAGAGATACTAAACAAATATTTTTGCTCAGTATTTACAAATGAAGAGGGGAGGTACCTAAAACAAACAGTAGAAACACTCTGGATACAGAAGTTGATACCAGCCCATTTATAGAAGAAAGAGTTCTGAAAGAACTCTTAAAACTGAAGGTGGACAAAGCAATGGGGCCTGATGGATTCATCCCAGAATTTAAAAGAACTAGGTAGAACTATTGACATGACTGACTACCCTTTTTAACAAATCGTGGGAGGATGGGGTGGTATCAGAGGACTGGAGGAGGGCAGATGTGATTCCCCTTCACAAAAGTGGGAGCAAGGCAGAAGCAGAAAACTACAGACCTGTTAGTTTAACCTCAGTGATAGGGAAAATGATGGAATCACTTCTGAAGGAAAGAATTGTCGAGTATCTAGAGGCCAGAGGGACACAGGACCCTAGGCAACATGGATTCACAGTGGGAAGGTCATGCCAGACGAATCTGATAGATTTCTTTGACTAGTTGACCAAAGTAGTAGATCAGGGAGGGGCTGTGGACATGGCCTACCTGGACTTTAGCAAGGCATTTGACACAGTCCCACACAAAAGATTAATATACAAGTTAGCCAGCCTGGGAGTGGGTCCCAAGATGACAGCCTGGGTAAAGAATTGGCTGGAGAATAGGACACAGAGAGTAATAGTAAATGGAGTCCACTCAGAAGAAAGGAGGGTTACTAGTGGGGTACCGCAGGGTTCAGTATTAGATCGTCCTCTTCAATGTCTTTATGTTTACATTGCAGAGGACTGGAAGGAAAAGTATGTCTCTTTGCAGATGACACAAAGATCTGGAACAGAGTTGATGCACAGGGTGGGGTGAAAAGGATGAGAAGGGACTTGGCAAGGTTAGAGGAATGGTCAAATGTATGGCAGCTTAGATTCAATGCTAAGAAGTGCAAGGTAATGCACCTGGGAAACAAAACCCAGGAAGAGTACACAATGGGGGTGAGATACTAACAACAACAAAAATGGAAAGGGACCTGGGGTAATCATATCAGATGACCTAAAGGTGGGCAAGCAATGTGAGAGGGCAGCAAGGAGGGTTGGGGGATACTGGGATGCATAGGGAGAGGCATCACCAGTAGAAAACAGGAAGTTATTATCCTCTGTACAGACAGCTGGTGAGACCCCATCTGGAGTACTGTGTGCAGTTCTGGAGACCCAATCTCCCACAAGACATAGACAGGATGGAAGCTGTCCAGAGGAGGGCAACTAAAATGGTGCAGGGTCTACACCGAAGACATATGAAGAGAGCCGAAAGGAGCTTAATATGTATAGCCTCGAGGAAAGAAGGGGAGGGGGACATGATAGAAATGTTCAAGTACCTCAAGGGAATCAACAAAGTCCAAGAGGGTAGCATCTTTCAAAAGAAGTGTGCAAGAACAAGAGGGCACAATTTGAAGATGGGGGTGGCTCAGAGGTAATTTAAGGAAGTATTTTTTCACAGAGAGGGTTGTGGATGCATGGAACTGCCTTGAGGAGATTGTGGATCAAAATCAGTGGTGGAATTCAAGCATGCATGGGACAGTCATAGGGCCATTCTAGGGGGTGGGGGTAGGAAGAAGTAGGCTGCTGGTTAACTAGGATCTGCAGCTTATCCAGTAGGTAGGGAAATGGGCAGACTGGGTGGGCCAAGCGGTCCTTATCTGCCGTCAAATTCTATGTTTCTGTGTTTCTCTCCACTAATCTACTGCCTTAGTGAACTGACTCCAACCACCTTCTACCTGCAACTATCCTCTCCTATAACTTACTGTAAACACAACCATATGGGTGTCTTACCCTCTATAGTCTCTGTGTTAATATTAACCTGCTTGAATAATCCATTGTAATTATTATAAATATTGTACATGTTTTATACTCTATGTTGCTTGAACCCTCGTAATACTGTCTTCCCTTCTATTGACGTGAAACATTTGTAAAAGAGCTCTCAGCTCAAAGGTATTTAATCCTAGATCCTAATAAATAAATAAATAAATAAAATTTCCCTACCTATTGGTTAGGCTTCTGATTCTAGTTAACCAACAGCCTACTTTCTCCTACCCTCCACTAGAATAGCCTTATGTCTATCCCATGCATTCTTAAATTCCTGCACTATTTTTGACCCCACAACCTCCTTAGGAAGGCTGTTCCATGCATCCACCACCCTCTCCATGAAAATATACTTTCTCATGTTGTCCCTGAGCTGTCAAACCCTTTATCTTCAAATTGTGCCCCCTTGTTCTTGCACATCTCTTTTTCTGAAAGATGCTACCCTCTTGGACTTTGTTGATTCCCTAGAGGTATCTGAAAGTTTCTATCAAGTCCCTCCTCTCCCTCCTTTTCTTGAAGCTATACATCTTACGCTCCTTTAGTCTTTCTTCATATGTCTTCTGGTGCAGACCCTACACCAATTTGGTTCCCTCCTCTGGACAGCCTCCATCCTGTCTATGTCTTTGCGGAGATGGGGTCTCCAGAACTGTACACAGTACTCCAGTTGTGGTCTTACCAACTGTCTGTACAGAGGGCCAACAATTTCCTGTTTTCTGCTGGTGATACCTCTCCCTATGCATATGGCAGAAGTTGCACTCAGTTCAGGAAGGGTGGCTGCAAAGTCCCCAAATTGGTATTCAAAAACAACCCCAAGTGACATAGAAACATAGAAATTGACAGGAGATAAGGACCACAAGGCCTTTCCAGTCAGCTCATTTTTTCTACCTTATGAATGTGCCATATGCCTTTACTCTGTCAATGGCCTATCTATTCATACTCATCTATATTGCTCTGTTATGCCTATCCCATGCCTGTTTGAAGCCCTGCACTGTATTCATATCCACCACTTCCTGGGGTAGGCTGTTCCATGCATCCATCACCCTTTCTGTGGAAAAGAACTTCCTCACATTACCCCTTAATCGACCTCCCTCTAATCTCATGCTGTGTCTTCTTGTCCTGATATTTTTCTTATATTGAAACATGTTAGACTCTTTCACCTTGTTAATGCCCTTAAGATGTTTGAATGTTTTGATCATATCACCTCTCTCTCCCTCCTTTGCTGTAGGGTATATATATTGAGCTCCGTTAATCTGTTCTCATATGTTTTCTGATGCAGTCCCTGCACCATTTCTGTTGCCCTTTTTCTGGACTGCCTCAATTTTGTCCTTGTGCAGGTGCAGCTTCCAGTACTGCAGGTAATACTCTAAATGGGGCCTAACCAGTGTCTTGTTAAGAGGGATTATTACCTCCCTTGTATGACTTGTGATACCCCTGCTTATACACCCCAACATCCCTCTAGCCTTACCTCCTACTTTAGTGGTCTGCTTGGATTATTTCAGGTCATCTGTGATGATAATGATGCCCAAGTCTCTTTCTTCCCTTCTGATGGCCAGCAACTCCACTCCCAACCTATAGGTGGCTTCAGGGTTTCTCTTCCCCATGTGCATGATCTTGCACTTCTTCATGTTAAACTCCAGTTGCCACTCTTCCGACCATTTTCCCAGTTCATCCAGATCTCTTCTAATTCTGCCCACCCCATCTGGATCATCTGCTCTGTTGCAGATCTTGGTGTCATCTGTAAACAGACAAACCTTACCCTCCAGTCCATCTGCAATGTCACTGATGAAGATATTGAAGAGGACTGGCCCCTAGGACTGAACCCTGACATACCCCACTTGTGACATGCAGCTCTTCTGACTGTATACTGTTTATCACCACTCTCTGTTTTCTGGCCACCAACCAGTTTGCCACCCAGTTGACCAACCTCTGACCCACCTGGAGTCTGCCCAGCTTATTAATCAATCTTCTATGTGGAACAGTATTGAAAGCTTTGCTGAAGTCAAGATAAGTGACATCAACCTGCACCCCCTTGGTCCACCACTCTGGTTACCCAGTCAAATAAATCTATGAGATTAGTTTGACAAGACCTTCCTGTTGTAAACCCATGCTGTCTTGGATCCTGTGGCTCCTATGGATTCCAGGAGTCACACTATCCTTTCCTTAAAGAGTGCCTTCATAATCTTGCCCACTACTGAGTTAAGACTGACTGGTCTGTAGTTCCCTTCCTCCACCCTGCTGCCACCCTTGTGGAGTGGGATCACATGAGCCCTTCTCAAGTCTTCTGGGACCTCTCCTGTGCTCTAAGACTCACTAATCAGTTCTGATAATGGCTCTGCTAGTTCCACCCTTAGCTCCATTAGTACCCTGGGATGTATGCTATCAGGCCCTATTGCCTTGCCCACCCTGAGCTTATCGAGCTCTTATAGGACCCTTTCTTTTGTGAAACTTGTGCACACCTCCCTCGTGTCCATGGTGCTGAGCTACGGGCCCTGCCCCAACTTTCCTCAGTAAATACTAAGCAGAAGTATCTATTTAGGATAGATGCTTTTCCTTGGTCCTCCTCCACACACTCCCCCTTATCCACTTTGATCTTTACAATATTTCTCTGGACTTTCTTCTTTCACTAATGTATCTATAGAAAGTCTTGTCCCCTTCTTTTGCTGCTTGTGCTAGTGTTTCCTCAGTTTCAGCCTTTGCCTGCCTTACTGCCTTCCCTGCTTCCCTTAGGGAAGTTTGGTATGCCTCCCTATCTTTGTCCCGCTGTGTTCCCTTATATTTCCTAAAGACCAACCATTTGGCTCTAATCTTTTCTGCTACAGTTTTTGAGAACCAAAGTGGTTTCCTCCTTCTTTTGCTCTTGTTTTTCTCCCTAACACAATGGGATGTTGCTTCAAGTATTGCATCCTTAATGATTGCCCACTTTGCCTGTACCTCTCACCTGTATTTCTTCTTGCCAGGACTAGCTTATCTCTGTTGGCCATCTTATCAAAGTCAGCTCATCAGAAGTCCCATATTTTTGCCGTGGAATGGGATGATTTAGTTCTAGTGGCCAAACTGAACCATACCATGTGATGGTCACTGGCACCCAGGTGACCTTCTACCTGGAGATCAGTGGTCCTTTCCCCATTAGTCAGTACTAGATCCAGGATAGCCCTGTCTCTTGTGGATTGTTGTACTAGTTGTTTGAGGCCCTCCCCCTGCAGGGAATCCACTGTGTGTCTAGCGCTAGTGGATGTTCCTGATGGTATTGACATCCGTCAAAGAACACTTATGCCAGCTATGGGGTAGCGTTAGTGTTCTTTGCCATCCACCAAGGGTTGCCAATGTGCATCCAGTGCTGCACAACTGAGAGGCCACTCTAGCCCACCAGACAGCCTCATTCCCTTAGTGTACAGCACCGCCCCACCACCCCCACATGCCCAATGTCTCAAAAGTAATGTCCAAAATGCCCAAGGTGGACTATCACCCCCCATCCCTATCTCAAGCCCAATAGTGCCACATTACAAGCCCTTATGGGCTATCTGAACACCCTCCCCAGCCCCAATGCCCAGTTTCTGCACCCCATCCTCTGCCCCCAAATCCCATCCTGACACTACTTTTACAACACTCCTCAAAATGCCCCATAAAACCCTGGTGATCCAGTGGCCCCCCCAGCCACCAGTGTGAGCCCCCCACCCCCAATACCCCACCGGTGACTGGCACAGCCCACCTCTCACCACTGTAGCCAGCCACCTACTGAGCTGTCAATGGAGTGTGAAAAGTTAGTATACGCGTTCCATGACTGATAGCTGCTGTCATTCACTGAGCGCATATATTAACTGTACGCACTCCATAAGCAGCTCAGTTGGTGGCTGGCTGTGGTGGTGAGAGGTGGGCTGTACCAGTCATCAGCAGATAACGGGGGGCCAGGGGGGCTCACACTGTCAAGTGTGGGGGGTTGGGGGCCACTGGATCCCCAGGGATATATGGGGCATTTTGAGGAGTGTTGTAACAGTGGTGATGGGATGGAATTTGGGGGCAGGGTGCAAGATGCAGGAACTGGGCATTGTGGCTGGGGAGGGTGTTCAGATAGCCCATAAGAGCTTGTAATGTGGCACTATTGGGATTGGGATGGGGGCAATAGCCAACACTGGGCTTTTTGATGACTACTGTAGGGACTTTGGGCATGGGGAGCACCACAGCTCACTTCTAAGGGCACATCTGCCACCCGCCTATCCTGTGCCTTGTGGTATTTTGAGGGTTGTGCCCTTCCTTGGACTGATGCCACAAGCTGTGGGATGCAGGGTCCTGGACCCTGTCTGATACTGAATTAGGCTCAGGGTCCAGGAAGCAGGGTCTGTTGCCACAAGCTGCCATTGTCGCAGCTTGTGACAACCTTTTGTGAATCCAGCCCTCTGTGTGGCAAAGTCCCCTAAACTGATGCAAGAGGTCCACTGCATCAAACAAATGAGGCAAAGTATGAGAATGACACAATCTGTGTAAAAAAATGGTGCAAGATGAGTCAAAAAATAACTCAAAGAACAAGAATGAAACAGGTTGAGTCAAAACAATGGTGCAAGCTGAGTCAAAAAATGACTCAAGGAATGAGAATTGACACAAATTGAGTCAAAAAAATGGTGCTAGTCGAGTCACAAAAATGACTCAAGGGGCTGGATTTTCAAAGGGCAGACACAAGCTGTGACAATGGCAGCTTCCACCAACTGCCCCTGCAATTGGTGTCCTGCGCCAGATTCAGTATTTGACAGGGTCCCTGATCCTGCATCCTGGGGTTTGTGGCATCAGTCCAACAAAGGGTGCAGTCACCAAGAATGCCGCGAGCTGCAGAATGGGCAGGCAGTAGGTGCGCCCACAGAAGGGAGCCTGGCAGTGGGTGGTGTCCCCCCCACAAGCCCAGATCCCAAAAAGTAAAACAAAGAAAGTCCCTGCGGGCTATCACCCCACCAGTCCTGAATCCCAATAGTTACAGCACTGAAGTCCTTATCAGCTAACAGAACCCCCCCCACCCCAAGTCCTGATCTCCATTCACCACTCCCTGACATGTCATTTGTTCCCCACTCCCCGACATGTCATTCTGGTTATAAAATCAACATATTTAATTCATATGCCCGATGTAGCCCTGGTGGTCTAGTGGCTAATCACCTCCCCACCCAGCAGTGCCAGACCACCTCGCTTCCCCCCACCCATACCCAACCAGAGATTGGCTGGCCATCTCTCTCAGCACCATATTGGCAATAACTGGAGCTCTCCTAGAAGATCATACTGTAAATAGTATGTGCCAGAATGACAGCAGCTGTCATTCACTGAGCATGTACTATTTACAGTATGCACTCATTGGAGAGCTCAGTCAGTGGCTGTCCATGGTGGTGAGAGGTGGGCTGTGCCAGTCGCCAGCTGGGTATGGGTGGGGGTCTGCAGGGTGGTCTGGCACTGCCAGGTGGGGGGTGTCAGGACCACTAGACCACCAGGGCTACATTGGGCATGTGAATTAAAAATATCTCTTTTATTACCGGAATGACATTTTGGGAAGTGGGGAACGGTGATCAGGGATCAGTGCTGGGGGTGGGGGTTTCTGCTAGCCCATAAGGGCTTCACTGATGTAATACCATGGTTCAGAACTGGGGGGGAATATCCCATGCAGGCTTCATTTGCATTTTTTTGGGGGATCTGGGCATGTAGGGGGGCTTATGTGTGATCATGGTGGTGGGACCGTGGGGTCCCTTGTGGTACATTGGTACAACCTCCAGTGGACAGCAAAGTACTGTACATTTACGCCCGCTCATAGCTGGCATAAATGTACTTTGCTGCATGTCTTCTGGGGTTGTTTTAGAATCCAAAATTAAGGGATGTGGCAGCCACCCTTTCTGAATAGATTGCAGATGCTGCTGTAAACCCCCTTGCGCCATGTCGCAGTCAAGGTTTTGGCACAACTGTAGTGCAAATCTAGTTTGGAACAAGCAGCATGTGACATGTCGCAGGCTGCTTTTGAGAATATCATATGGCTCAACTCATGGTGCAAAGTGCTACTTGTGTCATTCTTGTTGGCACAAGTCACTTTACACCATGCGTAAGCCTTTGATAATCTGGCCCAAAGAACAAGAATGACTCAAGTTGAGTCCAAAAATGATGCATGTCGAGTCAAAAAATGACTACAGGAAAGAGAATGACACAGGTTGAGTCAAAAATATGGTGCAAGCTGAGTCTAAATAATGACTCAAGGAATGAGAATGACACAAGTTGAGTCAAAAAATGGTGCAAGTTGAGTGACAAAAATGACGTAAAGGATGAGAATGATTCATGCTGAGTTAAAAAATACAGCCGATGAATGGCCAAGACTAAACTCCCAAAATGTTCTAAGCTAGTTCTGCAGGGGAATATTGGCTCTTAACAGTATCACAGTCAGGGTTACCAACCTGTTTACTTAACCACCCAGGACCTTTTCTCAGTGCTTAGTTGAATTTTCACTAAGTTCTGCATGGTCCTTCTGTCTGCATGCTGTGCTTTTGCTGTGTTTTTTCTTGTGCTGTCTCCCTGTTGTTTTTTGTCTGCACTTGCTCCCCACTCTTGCTCCCCTCCTTTCTGTTGCTTGTCTTTTTGTTTCCCCTTGTTGTTTTTGTTCCCTGTTGTTCTCATTAGTAACCCCCCAGCTCAATGGTGTGGCTGCTGCTGCCTTGCTGCAGTCTCCCGGCTACCTGCCTTTACATGTATCCTGCCTGTTCTTGTGTCTCTAGTGTTCCTTTGCCCTCATCTCCCTGCTTTTCCTCTTGGTCTCCTGGTGTCTCCTACCCGTTCTGGTTGTTCCACTTTGCTGCTGGCTCTCGGCTCTGGCCATTGGTCTTTTGTAGTGTGTGCATCGTTGCTTCTTGCTTGTTCTTCTGCTCTGGGTCCTGGCTGCTGCTGCTGAGCTCTGTGCCCCTCCGCCTTTCCCACTGACCCCCCTTCCTCTCATTTCCTCCTCTGTCTTTTATCATCTTCATGTTCCCTTGCCTCCTTGCTGTTGCTAGCTGCCTTTGCTTCTTGTTTCTTGGGGTGTTTGCTTCTGCGCTACATCTGTTTGCCATTACTTCCTGGTTGTGATGCCATCCCCTTAAAGCTGTACCCCCTCTCTGCTTACCTGCACTACAAAGAAGATTTACATCTTATACTGCCTCTGATCTACCTTTTCTGCCAGCCCTCACCAGCAGATTTTGCTCTGTCTCCCTACCTCTTGTCAAGCCAGCCAAGCATCGGCAGGGTCTGACAGCAGTCCACCAGAGATGAGTCTAGGCTTCTGCCTCCCTGCTACTCATAATCAGCTACTTCTTTGCATCTGTGCCTTTGGTATATCACTTAATATATCAAATACTGCTATGGATTCAGCAGCTTCTGATCATTCCTCAGACCTTGAAGAAGGCACTTCCAGCTTCTTTTATTCCTAGCTCCCTAAATGACAACCATGCAATCCTACCGATAAGCCTAAATATTCTCTAAAGGATTGGACAATCCCTTGTCTTATTACTGAGCTCCAAAACTTGGGGATTTCTTATTCTGGGTTGGTCAAGAAGAAGGAACTATTCAATCTCTTCATGGTGACCAACTCTCATGCAGTGGATCCCCCGGCTCCTGATGGCCTTGCACCATCTCCTCCTTCTGATGCAAACACTGATCTCAAAGACTTTGTAATTCAACTCACTTCCTCTATTTCAGATATACAAACTCACCTTACAGTGCTTGAAGCTGAACATCCTGTACCATCAAGCTCTCTGACAAGGCCTCTGCCAGAGCCTATTTCACCGACTGACATCCAAGAAATGAAATTCAACCCCATGCGCCACTTCCATCCAGCATTCCTCTCAATTCCAATTTCAGGTACTGCCGCTCCCTCTTCTACCTTGCCTACAGTATCTCTTCTACATCTCATTCCTAGTCACCTCCACAGGAACATCATTGAAGGAAATTATGTTAATTTAATTTCCCTTCTCATTTCCTCCCATGACACCATTGAGAACCGGCTAGTCACATGTGGAGACGTTTCCATAGTACTCATGGCTAAGGACCCGAGGTTCCTGTAGAAACTTACCATTTCTGAATTCGTGCTTGCTTTTAGTCTGTACAGGGACATAGTCTGCTCCACCTTCCCATCTAGGCATGAGGAATTGGACTCCTGCTGATACCTGGTAGTCTATCTCGGAGTCCGTTATGGTTGCACTAAGTTTTACTATTATCATCATCATTCCTTTTTGGCTAAAGCAGCAGCTGCCTTGACTCATTTCAGTTCCAGACTTAACTGGGCTGTCCTTGACAATTAATTGTTTTCTCACCATTTTGCTGGTCAATAAGCACTTTCTTGTCATATATGTGGTTCATTTTCTCATTTTCTTCCCCATGTCCTATGACAGATCCATCTTCTACAACTCACAAAACCTCTGTGTCAGAAACTGTATCTCCTGCTAACATAATCCATATAATTTCTAATCCTGGGGCCTTTTCTCACACCAATAGTGACAGACTTGCTTGCCCAATCAAATACCTATATAATCAACCTATTTGCAACAATTTCAACAGTAAAGAATGCCAACGTTATAATGTCCTTCATGTTTTTAGTTTCTGTGGGGATGCTTATTCACATTCCTTATATCCAAAGATACCCCAGCCTAAACAGTGAGAATTATCACACCCATCCTCCAGCATCAACATCCAAGCTTTAGCCACTGCCTTTTCTTCACATCCAAACCAAGCCCTTGTGAACTTTCTCATAACTGGCTTCTCTGAAGGTTTTTATACTGGAATCTTAGTTATCCAGTTGGAATCCTTCATCTGCAAGGATCTTCAACCAGCCATGCAGGAACCTGAAGTCATCAAGCAACTCCTGCAAAAAGAATTACAAAAAAGAATTCTTCTAGGTCCCTTCCTACTTCCACTTTTTCCTTCCTGCAGAATCAGTTCTATTGGCAAACCCACTAGAAAATTTTCTGGAAAGAAGAGGTTGATCATCGATCTCTCCGCTCCTCATTCAAAACCTATCCCCAGTATCAATTCTCTGATTCCTTCAGAAGACTACTTCTTATCCTATGCTCACATAGATGACACACTCACCATTATTAAACAATTTGGTCCTGGCATTCAGCTTTCTAAATCTGAAATAACTGATGCTTTCACGCTTCTTCCAATTTACCCTACCTTATGGCATCTCTATGGCATTTGCCTGGAGGATCAATACTACTTCACAGTACGATTAACCTCCGGGTGCAAAATCAGTCCTAAAATCTTCAATGTATTTTCAGAGACTCTGGCTCTTACTTAATCAATGCCACTGCCCAGCCATGATTCATCTTCTAGATAACTTCCTCCTCATCAGTCCACCCAATCATCCTCCATAAGCAAGTGTTTCTTCCCTTAAGAATCTCTTTCAACATTTAGGAGTACCTTTATCCGCCAAAAATATTCTTGGTCGTACTACTTCATTTGAATTCCTTGGCATCAAAATTGACCCAACATGCATGGAAGTTCACTTGCCTTTGGATAAATTACACAGGATCCAAGCACTCTTAGAATTATTCTCAAAGTGATCTTCTTGCACCAAGCACAAACTACTCTCTCTACTAGGATATTTAAATATTGCCATGCATAACTATTAATCCCTTAAGGATGATCCTTTATATCATACCTCCTTCAGCCTTTTTCATCTGTTTCCATGCTGCACCACCATGTCACTATTCTGGCCTCAGCAACATTGAATTTGGCAATGTGTCCCCTAGTCCTATCTTTTTGGAATGGTTGATCCATGTTCTATAAAGATCCTTCTCCAGATCTCCATCTAAGAATTTATGTGGATGTATCCCCTGCCTATGAATTCACTGCTAACTTCAAGCATTCATCATCATCATTCAATTTTTATTGTGTGACTAAAAAGCCTTACAATACAATGGTTAAAAGAGAAAAAATACAAAAAAAATGCAAAGACAGGCAATATACACAATTACCATATACAATCATAATTACTTAGCAAATTGATCTTCGTAAAAAGTGACCTATTTTCAAATGACATTTGAGGTTCCTCCTAATTTTATCTGCAGACAATAAGAAGTTAGCAAGTTGTTCCACTAAGCAGACATCATTTGTGTGAAACAAATGTTAGTTAATAAAATGTTGTCTATTGGGTAAATATCATTCAGAAAAGGTCCTAACCAATAAGTCCTTTGCAACTGGTACCAAGAACATTCCCATAGTAGATGTAAAAGATTTTCCTTACCCCCCCACTGCACAATCACACTCCCCTGAGGTAAGTCCATTTGTTTTATATTGATAAAGTAACACATTGTTCTTTGCTTGTTCAAATTTATAACTAGAGAACATGGCTCTCATCTTACTATTTGTCAAGATTTCTAAGTATGGTTTCAAACCAAAATAATAATTTTCTGCAAACCATTTTGAATAGTGGGAAGACCTAATTGAGTGTAAATCTTTAGTAATCCAATTATTTACAATTTTCTTTCTAATATATGATTTATATTTTAAGCTAATCAAAATCCTCTTTTCTGATGCCCTTTTGAAGTTTTACAAATTATTATCCCTCATTATCCTCATTATATTTGTATACCATAATTTCTGTTTAATACCTGTATTATACCACATTTTTTTAAGGCTGTAAATGACAAAGTAGAAGAATCTTTTCTGTTCAGTGTGAGCCAGTAGATTACTTTCCGAGTTTCCACTAGGGCTTCCAAATTGTTCAATCCAAGTTCTGATTTCAAATACATTGCCGGACACGAATAACCAACCTGTAAAGTTGTACATAGGTATTTATATAGAGGAACTAATAGTTTATTTAGGTTACTTATGTCCCATATTTCAGAACCATAAAGTATCTGAGAGTCAAATTTCGCTTTTATAACTTGCATCAGAGGATTTAAGGTCATCCCACCATACTTTTAGTTAAAACGGATTAGTCCCGCAACTGTACTTCTTAATTTATCTAACAAATTCTGCTTATGTACCATCCAAGTTGTATTTTCTTGGAAATTAACTCCCAGGTAAGAATACCCCTTAACCTTTTCCAATCTCTCCTTTCCCAGTGTCCAGAAAATAGAACTATTCTTTTGTCTTTTGAAAAATGTAAGATCTTTGTTTTATTTATGTTTATTTTTAATTTGAGTGCAGATGATTTTGCTAGAATATTGTCAATTTTTTTGTAGTCCTACTTTAATTAATGAAAATAATACTATATTGCCTGCATAGGCCAATAAAGGGCATTTCAAGGTATTTATTTTTGGTATATCAGTGAATTCTATTTCACTATCCTTTAGCATCTGATCAATATACAAGGAGAATAGCAGTGGTGTGAGAACGCATCCCTGTCTAACACCCCGTTCATTTTAAAAGATGCTGAGATTCCACTTTTTTTGCCCAACCTAATATTAGCCCAGTTAGCTGAATAAAGTTGGGAAATGATTGAAACCAAATTATAATCAATACCTCTATCACACAATGCCATCCAAAGCAGATATCTAGAAATTAGATCAAAAGCTGTCATCCACAAAGAGTACATACAAAGTTTGTCCTCTTATTTTAACATATTTTTCTATTAAAGGCTGCAAAACAAAATATTATCTAGTATAGAAAACCATGGCCTAAAACCCACCTGATAAGTGGCCATGCCACCTGTTTTTTTCAACTTCCTCCCTCAGTCTTTCCAGAATAACTCTTGCAAAGATTTTAGAGTTAATGTCCAAGAGGCTCATTGGTCTGTACATAGTAGGATCTGTTATATTACCTTTTTTATGAATTGGAATAATAGTCGCTCCTTTTCATGAGTCTGGTATTTTATTAGTGTAAATACATTTATTATAATATTCTGTTAAGAATCTGCACCAGAGTAATGGAGAGGAGAGAAAAACCTCCACAGGGATGCCATCTGGACCTGGTGCTTTACGCCGTTTCAATAATGCCACTGCATAGTAAATTTCATCAGGAGTTATCCTGGCAAAGTTACCCCTTACCAATAAAGCCCCCTGTGTGTCCTGACTTGTCTCATCAAAAAAGACCAAAGAAAAATATGAGATCCAAATGTATTCTGTTATATAAGTGTCAATTTCTATTTTATGACAATTATTTCCTTTTGCAATCAAAGTCCAAACATTTTTTATAATCATTCTGTTGGACTGCCTTTAACATATCCTTCCAAAGTTTGTTATAATGTTCCTTCTTTTTATTTTTTATAGTAAGTTTATAGTTTTTTTACTTGATTCAATGCTCCAAGATTCTGCTTATTTCGAGTTGCTCTATAGCTTTTAATTAAATGCTTTATCTGCTGTTTTGTTTACATTCTTTATCAAACCAGTTGTATCCTATATAATGTTTCATTGGACATTCCAAGGCAGTCCTAATCTTTGAAAATAAATGATTTAGATGTAATTGCAAATTTTTAAAATCAAATTGAAGAACTGATTCCTTTAAAATTTTATCAATTTTAAACTGTGATTTTTCTTGCCATATGATTTTTTTTTGTTCATTCTTGTTTCTGAAAAAGACACAGAAGAGAGAGCCATATTCTCATTTAAGTTGCCTATATTATTTAATTCCAATATTAGTGGTAAATGATCACTTCTGCTCTTAGGCCTATGTTCAATGTTTTACAGAAATGTATTAATCCAGACCATAATATATAATCAACTACTGAAGCACCTTGTGTTGACACATAGGTAAAATGACCTTCACTATCCCCCTCTAGTCTGCCATTCAGTGGATATAACAAAAATGTCATCATAAAATCTATTAACATGCCTCCATTATTATTATTTTTTTCATTCTTGCTATTTCTTTTCAAAGAACCAGCATTTAATGGAGAAATAATCAAGTTATTGGTCAGGCCATCAATTGCACCTATACATGCATTAAAGTCCCCTAGTATGCATAATTCAGGTCTTTGATACTCATGAATCAATTTAATTGTGTCATATGTGAGTTTATACCATATATCCTCAAGTAATAGTCAGAATTTTCTGGTAGCATATAGCAGTTAAATACCATAAGAGAGTAATCCCCGATTTTTAAAATCAGGACAATATAATTAGAATCTAAAAGTAATTATGTGACCTTATCAAAGGAGTCTATTTTAACAAACACTGCTATACCCCCTGATGGTCTACCAAATTTTTTTAATTTTGTACTTTGTACCGAATAGGTCTGATAGCCATTTAATAAAACTTGATCAATTTCTCCATGCCATGTTTCTTGAAGGCAAATTAAGTCATATTGTTCAAGAAATTTTTTATAGTCTGGATCAGCTGTTGTAGAGGTCCAACCAGCTATATTTCAATTAATTGAGATAATACCTTTTGCAGGATCTGTTTTCTGAAATGCTGTACTTTTTAGGCTGTCATGCAGTCAATTATCTTCATAACCCGCTAGTGCCAAGAATCTATTACTTGTTGGAATAGTTGGATTAATGTCGGAGACCCAAACACTTCTCCCTTTTGGAACAGCTAATAACTCCTCAGCCTCCAGTAAGATAAGATTCAATGCATCCATTTTAAGGGAATGGTTCATAATCATTTGAGCTAGATGATTAGAGGATGCCCAAATGTTGACCTGACTGTCATTATGTGGTCTTATGGCAGTTATATAACCATAATCATCGATTGGAGTCCCCATAAAATTTACAAAAAAAAATTCCGTAATACCTTAATCAGGGACTCAGAATTCTCATTCTGCAGTTGTGGCATACCAAATAAGCATAGAGTTTTACCACCTTGAGTACTAGCTGTTTCTTTATTAAATAAAGATCTATTTGGAAATGTAAGTGTTACCTCCAGGTCTAATACTAGGCTTCTATTTATCCATATATAGTTTGCAGCTCTTGGAGTCAAGAGCATTATTTCTAGAATAACTGCTCCCTTCAAAGGAATACTCTTGACATCGATTACATCATCCTCCCTCAAGTCAGTATCAAATTTATTATTAAGATAGTGTATTAATTCCTTGTCATTAGCCAGTGGATCAAAGGTACCCCACATAGTTGGGCCATAAAGTCTAATCAATGGATAAATATTTATTCACTCATATTGAACATTACTAATTGACTCTGTTATAGGTGTTAGCTCTCTAATTTATTTTTATTTGAACTCTTACTTAAACTTTCCAGAAGAATATCCCTAGTGTCCCTAGTTTTGATTGTTTCCCCTTGTTTGACAACTATAGGGATATCTAATTAGGAAGTCAGCTTTGAGGCTTCTTTCCCCAGTAGATCCAATGCTGCAAAAATATCTACTTGTTATCTGAATCTTCATTTTCCATATTTTCAACTTTTTTTAATCAACAGTTCAGTAACTTGATTATCATATGCATCAGGAATGTCCACATTAGTTTCTTGGACATTCACTAGATTTCCTTGGTTGAATTTTTGTTTATGTTTTTTATTTAATTGTCTTTTACTATTTTCTTTTATTTTTTTTCCCCACGGCTTGGTTCTTTGGGCTATCCCTCCTGATATTTTTCTTCCTATTATTTTCTGTTGCTGTAGAAAAGATAAGTGGGCTAAAATCTGGTCTAATTCCCCGATCCCTGCCTGTTGTGTCAGTCTCTATTTCTACAGGGGATAATGTATCTTTTTTATCTCATTTTGAAAGTTCTAGCAGTGATGTTGTATCTCTTTTATCTTCTTTTAAAATTTTAATCAGGTTATCTAATTTTGATCTATGTGTTGCTATTTCTAACCTTAAGGCCATTATATTTTTATTAATAACCATCTGTTCCATAATGATTATGTGTGTATTATATGTATTTTTTAGAAGGTCAATCAGGTCACTATCTAGACAGATATATTTAAAAACTCCAGATGCACCCTGGTATTGATTCTGACTAAAACTATTATTAATCTCTAAAGCTAACCTATTCCTTCCAGCATTATCTAATAGTTTTAAATCTTCTATAGTGTGGTGTAGATCTATTATAACTTCCCTTAAATCAGTGTTTACCTTGGGCTGTAGACTTTCTTCTCGTCCACCACTTACTATTAGGTATTGAGCTTCCTGCTGTGCAATATCACAGTTTTGAGATGAATAAATGTCACTTTGATTTTTACTTCTAATATTTCCAATATTTGCAGTATTGTCCTGGATAAAGGAATCATTAGAAAAAAAAGATTTCCAAGCCTGTTGCTCTCTAGGGCACATAATTACAGGACTCCCTTCTGATTGAAAGCCCAGCCTCGAAGCTCCAGAGCATTGTAAGTATATCTGAACAGAATCCTCACTACTATTCATAGAGACATACTGTATCATTTTCACCCTGGGGCTAGAGTGTACCCCGCTAGAATCACAGACTTTCATTAGTACTGTCTCAGGTAAAGGGGATCTTGGCATAGAGGTTCTATTCACTGAAGGAAATAAATGCTCTGTTATTTTAGATTGTCTTGTTTTTCTAAATGTTGACAATTCTTTTAAGGGAGATATATCTCCATTCAATTATCTTTGTAAATGAGTATTCACCATTGTGTTACACTATTTAGATTTTAATACAAAAAAATAATCTATTCAGTATCTGTAGAACTGCTGCTGCCTCTTCAGCATCTCAAAACAACATCCCAGCTCACATAATCAAGAAACTCGGAAGATGGACTTCATCATGCTTTGAAACCTACATACCCAATCCAGAGAGAGAGAGAGAGAGAAATAAGACATGCTTTTAAGATAATCTCTTCTTAGTATGTCCAGAGGAAGGGTGGTTAGCAACCATGGTTCCTCAGAGGTTCCCCCACAGAGGGTTTCCTCTCCTGTGTGCAGCTATCATACTCTTTGTGAGCTGGAGGAGGTTATCATTCTTTCCATTGTTCTTTTTGGCCCTTTTCATTCCATAATTTGCTTACCCTCTACTGAGGGAGTGAGAAGGGCCAAATAAAACAATTCTTTACAATCAAGTTCCCACAAGCACTACATTTTGTTCCTCACGCATTGAAAGAAAGGGCTCAGACTGTCGTTCAGTGCAGGAGTGAACAAACTCCTCCCCCTAACCATATTTAAGCCCCCTAGGCCTTTTTCCTCAGTGCTTAGTTGACTTTTCTCCCTCCCTCCATCCTCACCACCTTCTCCTCTTCTCCAGCACTCACCCCACCCTCCTTCTGGCCCTTTTCATTCCATAATCTGCTGGTGTTACGTAAACAATCTCAGAAAGTAGAGTAAATAATACTAATAATAATACTAATAATATAGATTCTTGTGTCTTTGGAGTCTGCCAAGAAACATTCATAAACAAGCAAGGAGTACTAATAAAGTTTATTATATTACTTACGCCAAGCATGTGACAGAGAAAATCACAAGGGAAATGGGTTTCTCACCACTCTCCTGAAGAATGTACATAATCTTCAGAATTGTAGATCTTAGGTTCCGTTTCTGAGATCTCATTCTCTCTGTGAGTAAAATTAGGCTACAGAAGCCTAAGTACTACAGATAACAGCATAGCAGCAGAGATTACCTCATAGTTACAAATATGAGAAACAATAGGCATTGGTCCTAAGTCATTCTCCATTACATGATGACTTAGGAGACAGAATTACTAATGAGTATCATATGAGACAGAATATGCTTCCATTAGCATTATAGCTTGGACAAAAGAAATGATGACTGGGCTGTATTACATGTGGCATTTCTTGCTTATGTATAATATAAGACATAACAAAGTCAGCTTGCTTAGACAAAGTGAAGTGCTGACAGGGCTCTGCTACATGTGACATATCTGCCTGAGTGTAAAACACACACTACATATCATTATATGAGAATATAAGTATACCATAATCACTGATGATCCATCAGAGTCATCTTATCGGTGATTAGGTAGATTATATATGGAATATATGTAAAAGACAAACATAATTCATTATAATGAGATATAATGTGGGGTCTAAAACTGTGGGAGAATTCAAGAATGCATGGGACAGACATAAGGCAATTCTTGTGGGGGGTAGGAAGAAATAGGCTGCTGGTTAACTAGGATCTGCAGCCTATCCTGTAGGTAGGGAAATGGGCAGACTAGATGGGCCAAGTGGTCCTTATCTGCCATCAAAGTCTATGTTTCTATAATAGGCATGCATGATCTAATCCTATGAAATGATGTAAACATTACCAAATATTAGCAGCAAGGCACATTCCTGGCACTCCTGCTTATACTATGGATGTCTCATTAGTACAAAATAGCAGTATCACAATATAATAGACCAGGAATACAGTGTAAGATGTATGTGAGGTGTGTGTGGGATGATAGAAGGGCATAACCCAGGCATAACAGCCCCCTCTTTGTTGCCCTAATTGCAAAAGTGGAAACACAACAAAAAGATGGTGGTTAGACACCATTCATTGACAGACCCGAGGCACAAGCCTGACAGAGGAATTTTAACTGGCCAAGGTGGTGTATCAGGGTGTTCCTTAAACAAAAAAATGTAATTATAAGGGAAAATATTAGTAAACCCTTGTATTACTATATTCACTTGGAATAAAACTTCACAATGGGGCTTTCCAATATCAAAACAATCAGTGAATACTGATATATATCTATCAGGTGTGTATATGTCCTATTGGGAAGAAATTGAAGAGACAAACTTAAGTTGCCTGTATGGATATTAAAAGTAAGTAAAGATTGAGATAGTGCATCAAGATAGTTAGGACTAGACTTAATGATATCTGGTTCTGGGATGTGAACACGTGTGATTACCGTATAACCCATTACCTGTTTAGGAAGTAAAAATAGAAGTTAGAAAAGTTCACTTTGCATAGCTTTTAGTCCATATCAGAAGAATGTATAGTTGATCAACACACAATGTTCCACATCATCAGAATATACCACCTTGGAGATGGCATTTTTCTGTTGTAAGTTAAACAGGACATGAAATGTCAATGTTCACAAGCCGAAAACTACAAACAGTTCCAGGGATAAATCCAGGGTTTCTTCAAATGTTAGATGAAGATTCATAGTTCAAATTTGATGCATTCAGATTTTCCAATGGTAGATCCAAATGTTCAGGAGGCAGCAGTATTTTCAGAGACCTCAGCAGGTGGTGCATTAGATTGCACATTGAGTTTTACAATGGAATAGCAACAGTGTTCAGCTGAAGATGATCACATGGCTGCACAAAGTGTAAAAGTTTATGACAGTACTCAGTTTGTATGAGGTGCCAACGAAGCTTGGAAAAACTTGCAGTGAAGAAAACAGATTTCTTGATTGTAGATCAAATGAAGAAGAGTCTTCTTGCTGAAGTCAGGGGATTGCCCCCACCCCAGACTTGCTTCATAGTATGTATAACAATGAGCTTGATTGCAGAATCTTAATTTGCTGGACTGAATACAGTTTATTTGAGAGTTCACAAGTGGAAGCCTAATTTCAGTTATTAGGCCTGTATTCACAAGTTGGTAATACAAGTTGGAAGATGTCACATCTGCATAAAAGGTGATGATCCTTTCAGGTACAACATTCAATGTTCAGAGACAGTCACGATTTTAAGACCTCATGGTAAACAAGGAAAGGAGGTAGTTTCAACCTTTTCATGATAGAAGTTCTCATCAAGATGATCAATAGAATGGATGGTTGCCAGACGATCAGAGATGGATGTTGTCAGATGAAAATGAGGCAATGACACTGTGAGAGTCACAAACATGGCTTCCTGGATTGTGCAAGAATAGGTTTTGAAACATGGACCAATACTGGTGTGTTTGGTGACATATCCGAGGTTCTTTGCCATTGAAAAGAGAACAGTGCTAGATTCAAATAAACATTTATCATCACATGCAATAGAAGTGCAAATGGTGGCAATGCCACTGACCCTTACATCTGTCATGTATGAGATCAAGGATATGTCCTAATTCCAGATCCTAGAAGAGATAACCAAAGGGTTTTAAGAACATAATAGCTACAGGCAGTGCAAAGGACTTTACTAGCTATGTGATGCTCATTTGCTTTCTTAATGTGAGCAGAAAATAATTTATTAATATGAACATTTGTCAGGTCAAACCCCTTCACAATATCCTTAATATTGTAAATATAAATCACTCTTAATGAGCAAAATCATGTATACCATGCAATAATGGGGCGGTATGATATTATATTTCATACTAACATGAACCTTTAACATATGTGCTTGAATAATGGTATATCAGCCATATTTCAAATAGACATGTCAGAGCCAAATGGGCCTGAGTCTAAACCTGTGCTGTTGTCGTTTTCAAAAAAAAAAATAGAAAAAAATTGCCTAGTGCATTTGGATAGGTTTACCGTCATAGGATGTACAACTAGCAGTCAGAATGTGAAAATCCTGAGTGTGTGCGTGTGTGTGCATTATGATCAGTCCCTGTGTAGGTGCCATCATTGAGTACCTGGTGTGCTGCCAGGGTATTCAATCTCATCACTATTTAAAAAAAATGTGGGAAATGTTTGTTGTGAAACATAAAACAAATCATTCCAAGTTCTAAAGAGTGAGATTTAAAAATCACTGGTATGTGCATGAACTGCACATTATTAACTAGGGTAACTGGTTTGGAAGTGGCTATTAGACCACTGGATGGGCCAGGGTTCTATTTTGGGCACTTAGTATTAGGTGTCACAAATTATGGGGCATCATTGGGTAAAAACCTTAAGGTCTAATGGTTTGTATTGCCATATAAATTTGGATGCAAAATTCCTGATTATTAATAAACTGTAAACAGGAGTCCAGATCAAGTCTAGCTGCTAGAATTGATCTAACGTAATAATCATAACATTCAGTGGGGTCTCACTACCCTTCTGGATGATGAACATGTATTTTAGGACTTTAGTGTGAATTCTACAGGTTGCAATTAAATCATGTGGGCTTGTGAGGTACTCTGCCTCAACAATCTATTTAGGTTTAGGTCACTGGTTCTTATCTGCAATACAATGTGCAGTTTGGGCTTGTAAGAAGACCCATACTTTAAAAGAAGAATAATAAGCATAAAAGCAAGCATCTCTCTCTCTCTCTCTCTCTCTCTCTCTCTGGAACCTAAAAGGAAAGAGAAAAGAAAAAAAACATAGTTTAATACTATTCTGCCCACTGGGGTATGGAAAAGTAATTTAATCTCCTTTGAACAGGTTCATTTGATTGGCATGTAGCCATTTATCAATGACTGTTACCGTGAGGCAGTCTAACTTGGTAGCTGATGGACTGAGTTCATTTTCAATGGGATAGGGCCTGTTATTGGGCCTTGCCCATACACTGTGAGGCAAACAAGTGTAACTTTGGATGTCTTGTTTGAGTTATTTAGCATATGTATCTACTGATGCTCCATTAGCAGTGTCAGTACACAGGACCAGAAGTAAATGTTATGGGAGCATCATGGACTGTCTGGTCATGATTTCAAAAATGGGGTACACTGTGTACCTGCAGAGGGTGTCCCTCTTATTGCCATAAGGAGTAAAGGCAATAATGAATCCCAGTCCTTTTGGGTATTTTTCTAAACAGGTTTATCATAACATAACTTTGGTCTGCTTGTTGACACATTCCACAGTTCCTGACAACTGTGGGTGGTAAGGAATATGAAATTTTTCTTTTACCCATAACAAATCCAGAATTTCCTGCATTACTTGGGCTATAAAGCTGGATCTCTGTAATCAGAATTTACCTTTAGGGGTAAAGACCACCTGGTAAATAGCTGGCTTATCAAGACATTTGTAGTCACTTTGACTGTGTTGTTCTGTTTGGGGATAGCTTTAAACTGTTTGGAAAATAGGCCAGTGATCACTAGTGCAAACTAATTGTTCTTAATGGTTGGCATAGGGCCAATGTAGTCAATCTGAATGTTGTCCCAGGGGCCTGATTGCCTCTGGGGTAACAATGTATTTTTCCTAACTGGTATTGGATTGTTTTGTGCACAGATCAAACAGTTACTGATGCAGTGTTCTACATCATTTCTCATGTGTAGTCACCAGACAGAGGATGTCAGTCTGTCTAGGGTTTTATTGACTCACTGCTGTCCACCAAATTGGAGTATTATGTTCTTGGTACAGACTCCTCATTTGTAAATCCAAGGTCCAGAGTGTTCCCCAGTCAGGTTGGCTCTGTGACCATCTGCACCAGGGTCCCATCCTGGATTGCATCCAGTAGCAGTTGCTCCTTGGCACTCAAGGTAACTGGGGTTCTCCAACCCACACCTGGTAGATTGAAGTCCCCCCCAGTCACCACATTTCCTTTCCTGCTTACCTGCTGATTCTGCTCAGCTAAATCACTGTCCAGTTCTTTGGTCAAGGACAACAAGGGGGGCAGTAAACCAGATGGGAGGGGGAATAAGAGAATGGGGGAGAGGCTGTAACTGATAAGAGTAGGGGGAAGGGCAGGTTGGCAGTCTGAGGGATACCATGAAGCAAAGAAAGCCTGGGGAAGATGGGGAGGTAGTTAATGAAGTGGGGGAGCACAAGTGGTACATTGGAGAATAGGGGAGAAGTGGCAAGCTTAGCAGGTACACCAGCTCAGCAAGAGTAGGAAGGGCACATAGTAAGGAGGGGCTGATCCAGGTGAAGGTGGGCATGGCAGGGTAGATGTCAACAAGGAGGAAGGGGGCAGCAGTAAGATACAGACAAACAGTGGAGGGAGTAGGGGAGGGGTCATAGTGATAGGTGACTCAATCCTGAAGGGAATCAGGTGGGGAGGTAAGGTGGAGTGGCATAGCCGTGTATGGGTGGAATCTGTACCAGGACTGACAGCATGTAGGGTGGGGTAATCTTTGTTCAGGTGTGTTACAGGGAAGAGAGAAACCACATGTGGTGGTGCATGTGGGCACTAATGACCTAGAGGACGGTACAGTGGAGGTGGTGAGAGAGAGATACAAGGAGCTGGAGAAGTTGTATATGGAGGTGGGAAGTTCAATAGCCTTCTCAGAAGTGCTACCAGTACTCAGGGCAAGAAAGGATAGGATAGTGGCATTCAACTCTTGGTTAGGTGAGTGGTGTCAAACCAAGGGGTATGTGTTGGTGGAAGATTGGAGAAACACTTGGGCCAGCACCAACCTTTATGCAAAGGACAGACTGCATCTGAGTAGGGCAGGTCAAGAAGTCCTAAAGCAGAAGCTGGAAGGTACATAGCATCCAGAGTGACTTTAAACTTGGAGGGGGGAGGCAAGTGGGCAGATGGTGTGCTGAGTCACTAGATAAGAATGCTGAACAAGCTGTCCACCCATGACAGCAGGGATGAATCTGGGAGTAGGCCCCAGGGGGAGGGTCAGGATGAGGTAGAACAAGTTAGGGTAGGGAAGGGTACTGGATGGATGGTTTTCTCCCTAAATGCCAAGATCCTGAGGAGTAAAACAGCTGAGTTACAGGCTCTCTTGATATATGGAATGGTGGACATTGCAGCCATCATGGAGACCTGGGCCATCCAACATCAGGACTAGGAGCTGGCAATCTCAGGGTACAGAATATATGGGAAGGACAGAGGGGAGTGGAGAGGGGGAGGAGTGGCAATTTATGTACAGGATGGCATTAGATGTACAAGGGAGGATGTAGAGGAGGGTAGGATAGAGGCACTGTGGATGCAGTTCCTGGACTTGAAAGGTAGAACACTGAGGTTGGGGTGGTGTACAGGCCACCTGCCTCCTTCCCTCCACTGGAGGGCCCCTCCATTCCAGTTCATCCCTGTTGACAGCACTGTGTACCTATTCCCTGAACCTGACCAACCACTAAAGGCATTGCCCCTACTGCCATCCTGAGGTAGTCCCCCATTGCTGCTAGTTTTTTGCCGGTAGTGGTTTTTCCACCAGCCTATGCAGTGTCGCTGATTCAGCAAAGATGGAAATTTATTTTGGAGCCAGCATCCTTTAAAAAATTTCTGTCTTATTTTCAGATCTCAGTTATAATGCCCAGATTATTTAAAAAAAAAAAAAAAACATCTCAGAGCATTGGCAGGGTTTAAAAGATTAGCCTGTTGTTGTCGGAACTCTAATCATGGAGCTGAACTCTTGGTTAAGACACTAAACCCTTTTTTACATTTTACAGCAGGGCAGCTGGAGATTGATTAAGTGGCCTGTTTTCCCTGCAGTCCTGTGTTGGGGGAAATGGAAATGAGTTTGAACACCTATGGGTGCTTAGAGATATACTTCTCCCTAACAGATGGTACTGCTAAGAAGCTACATTCATCGGAAACATACACGGGCCAGAGGACCACTGAGTATCTTTTGCCTAGTCGAGCATAGTAACTCTAATAACCTTATTTTATGTAGGAATTGCACTAAGCTCAAAGCCATGGGACTCTTAGTAATGGATAGGAATGCAGCAAGATTTAATTTCGCCTGCAAAATGTTGGCAAAATTGGGAATTTTGCCACATGAAACATTTCATGAAATTGGGTCCTTACGGCAAAATTTCACTGGTAAATTTTGACTAAATTTCACCAGTAAGTTTCTGGTGAAATTTTGCTGTCAATTTCTCCTTTCACTGGCACATTTTGCCATATGCTAGTATCAAAAATGGGGGAAAAACTGCTTGTCACATGACTCTCTAGCAAACTACTGGTCACATGGGTGATTGTACACAGGCAGGAAGCCAGACTAAATCTATTTCCTTTAGAGCTTTTTCAGCCTAGTAGGAGAGAGTGAGCAGAGCAGGAGAGCTCGATTTAGCAAAAATAGTGCTTGTGTGTATGTTCGTTTGTTTGTAATCCCACTTTATTTTAAAAAGTAAATATTTTCTGCTACTGCTTTTTCTTTAGTGATATATTTGTCTGTCTTTATAATATGTGTGTGTGTGTGTGTGTGTGTTTGACTCCCTGTCCCCCAGCCCCTCCCTGTATCTTTCTTTTTTATTTATTTTCTTTAGTTCTATATTAAGAAAAGTTTTATTTATGATGGAGAGGGAGTCTGGTAGTGGTAGTGCACCACCAGCAGCAGGTGGATCTGCTGTCCACCTTAACAGACGGGCATTTTTCAAGCACCCCCCCAAAGAGAAGCATAGGCCAGTGGCACCCCCAGCAGCAGCAGGTCCTCCCCACCATCAACAGCAGCAGGATCACCTTGAACCCCCCCAGGAGCATGTGCAGCCTGTGGCACTCCCACCCCAGCAAGAGCAGCAGTAGCAGGTCTCAGATGTGGAGGCCACCGCAGAGAGAGATCAGCTGATGAACCCCCCCCCACAAGGTCTCTCCAGTTTGGACTTTTTTTTTTCCACAAAGTTTGGAGATGACAGTATTGTCATCTGCAACCTTTGTGGCAAAGAAGTCTGACATGGAAAACGAGGGTCCCACTTTGGGACGGGCAGACAGAGGAGCCACCTGTGGTACCACAGTGCTGCAGAGTGGCTCTCCAAGCAGCAAGAACCTGCAGGAGGAGGCAGCAATAGGTCCGAGCATCAGGCTATCCAGTAGCCTGGGGGTGTCACATAAGCAGCAGCAGCAGGAGGAGTGATACACCCCACACGCACTGGCACAGCCATGCTTCAACTGCAACTAGTTCAACATAATCGCTTGCAGCAGCTCCCCCAGCAGGTAACATCAGGATGGAGGACCTTGAGACCATGCGTCAAGATGTGGTGGCAGTGCAGACAGAGGTGCAAGGACTCTGGCAGCAGGTGGACCAGTTCCACTGGGAGGTCAGGGGGAGAACTTGAAAAAATAAGGGAAGACCAAAAGAAGGTCTTGGACCTCCTGGCAGAGCTGCGTCGTGGGGGTGGTGGTGGTGGTGGTGGTGGTGTTGTTGGTGGCAGTGGAACTGGTGCAACTGATTAGTGCTATTTATGCACCAATTTGTTTTTCTTTTCTTTTTCTTTTGCAAACCTTGCTCTTTTTTCCTCTGTACCTCCCTAAAAATAAGAAAAACACCAAAAAAATAAAAAAATAAAAAAAACTACAAAAAAATCTTTTCTGTCCTCTTTCTCTTCTAAATCCTCTTTGTTCTTTTTTCTTGTCCAGTGGTTTTTCTGTCTTACATGTTGTGTTTTATAGAATGCTTATGCTCCCTCCATTTCCCCTCTGTCTCATATTTATTTAATTTTATTTAGTTTTTGTTGACTGGATAAGTGCACTAGACAAATTCTACCTATTTTCAGGCATGACCCGTGGGAGGAGGCTACAGATGAATGCCAACTGACCTTGAACCAGATTAAGCTGTTGGTGGCATTTTTAGTGAATGAGGGGAAATTTGGCCAGGGCACTGTGGAAATTCCCCTACTCTCCTGTAGGTGGATGGGCTATCAGAGAGCATGTCTCTTACAGTGTCAGTGGCTTAGTAGGTAGCACACTCACCTCTGAGGCCAGGAGATCAGTAGGCTGTGGGTTCTATCCCCACACCAGGCACTTGGGTTAATATCCCAATACTGACACTGTAGTGCAGCATGAGGGGGGGTGCTGCACTCCTGGGGTGCCGTCTTTTGGATGAGATGTTAAACTGAGGTCCCATCTGCCTGTCCTGGTGGTAGTTCAGGTGGATGTTAAAGATCCCATGGCACTTCTCAAAAACAGCAGGGGAATTTCCCAGGTGCAATGGCCAAATTTCCTCCATTCATGAAAAATACCACCAACAGCTTCGTCTAGTTCAAAGTCAGTTGGCATTCATCTGTATCCCCTTCCCCGGGTCATGCCTGAAAATAGGCAGGATTTGTCTAGTGCACTTACCCGGTCAACAAAAACTAAATAAATAAAATAAATAAATGATGGCCACTCTGGGAGAGATACCAGAGGAGGAGGAGGATGTGTGTCTGGTGGAAGGGAAGGCCTCACCTTCCACCGCATCTCAAGCAAAGGCTGTTCAAGCTTGTGAACTGGAAATAGAACAAGATGAAGTTTTTCATGAAGCAATGGGTTCCACAGAGGATTATAGTCAAAACAGTGAGCATCATATTTTCTAAGAAAAGTTTAATTTGAATAGAGAAGATGCTTTATTTGCTGAGCCTGAAATGGCATTTTCATTTTTACAAAAAACAAAACCGCAACAAGAAGTGATCACTCAGATCCCCAAGAATATAGCTGATGTATTTGACAGGCTGGGAGTAAAGCCTGGCAGCAGCAACGGTAGTGCAGCTCACAAGGAGTGCTCGCGAATGGAGGGTGAGTCTATAAAATCTAACATAAGTGAAGCAATAATTGACCACAGTGTGGAGCCTTGCAGCTCAGCTGGCACGAAAATCGCTGATGGGAGCGAATGCCTAAAGCCCATACAAAAGAATGGACGTTGTCCCAGATAGAACTGATTCTTACCTCTGATGAAACCAGACAGTTGGGGCTGTAAAAACCATGGATGCGAACAGCGAGCCCTTTGGCACACAGATGAAATTAACTAAAGAGGCTGGCTTTGTTTTTAAAATTCTGGTTTACCGTGACCAGCCACTTGAAACTGACAATCCAGTTATCTTTCAAAGCGATGGAAAACACCAAGCGGGGGTCACAGAATTCCATTTTTCCCATCATGTCAGTGCATCTAAAGCTGAATCAGAGAGTGCTAATGGTGGGGGGTTTGTGTCAAACAACTACAGAACTCTGATATAGGATCAGTGACTTGTTTTGATCAAAGCAGATCTTCCAAAATAATGCTTCATGATAAAAACTGGTCACTGCATAAAGTGCTCCTAGAGGTTGGCTGGGAGAAGACAGCCACAGATTCTTGGACTCAGGACCCATTGTGGGATCCCTCATTTAATTTACAAAACTCTGCTCCTGATTGGAAACCAAATATTAATAATTTGGTCCTTATTAAATATGCCTCAGATGTGAATTTACCTGTGGCTGAGAAAGGCAGACAAGTAGTTGCTTTAAAATCTACAGTGTCTTCTAACAAGACTGATTCAATAGGTCTGGAGCAGGACGATGAAAACCCTAGCAAAAAGGAAGGCCCTGGTGTTAGTAATAGTGAACCTTCTTCTTTCAGTCCAAAGAAACCCTTAATGTCAGAGCTTTTTGTGCAATCGAAAAGGGAGGCTGCACCATGGAGGAATGCTGTGCACATTTGCTATAAAGGGGGATTAACTGATTCTCCTGATATGCATTATGTGGGGAAATGTTTAATAAAGGATTCTCTTCATTTTTCCCCAAGACATAGTTGTGTTTATAAATATTTCAGGGGAAGATAATTACCACATAAGTTTTACAACGCTGTATGCATTAGATCTATTCTGGGAGCGCCATAATCAGGTAAAGTTTTCCCCCACTTGGACTCCCTTTTTAGTGACTCCTCTGACCAAACCTTTGATCAACTTTGTTACAGTAATGTTCAGGAATGAGGGATTCCATGTGGAGGATTTATCTTACTGGCTGGCTCAGAAATGCGAAATTCTAAGTGAACTTGAACTTATCCTAGATGCTGAACAATTTTGGACTGGAGGATTGAAGTATAAAGTGAAACAGAGACAATCTGACACTGGTGTAAACTACATTGCCAATTATTTTCTGTTAGGGAGGGATAGGGGGGTCTGTTTTTATGAAGGACAGCCTATGGTTTGTTACAAACGTGGATCCAGAACTCATTTGTCTAACATTTGTGACTAACCGATGTGTGATAATCGTGGGGAAGTTGGACATGTAACAATGCAATGTGCAAACCACACCAAATGTGACCTATGTGAGGGGTATGGTCATGTTTTTCAAGAATGTCCCAGGGCTGTGAAGAATAAAGCATCCTGTATAAGTCCAGATTTATTGATTCAGCAGGCTCAGGATGCCTCTTCTAAAAAACAAGAGACGGCCCCTTAAGGTGCTGCTTCTTCCCAGCAACAGGAGGTTATAAGTAGAGTGCAACCTAGTAAGACTACTTCCACTCTCCCCCATGATGTTGGATCCAGTAGATGTTATCTCCTTGATTAGAGATTTAGGCCAGGAAAAAAAAGGAGATTTGGAGGAATGTCCTTTTAACACAGAGACTTTGGTACCAGTTTGTTACAGAGACCCTGAAAAATCTGAGAAATCCCACTACTAAAAATATCTAATTTTCTCCTTTGCCACCAAGGAGATCCTCTTGGAATCTTAGATCTAAATCTTCCCCCTCTAATACAAGTATTGAGACCCAGAACTCCTAAGCAGCCTTATTTGCTAATTGGGGTGATTCCAAAATGGATATAGTTGATTCTGATTCTCAGAAATCTGTACAAAAAAACATGGGATTGACAGCTGAGGAATATAAAGGGAAGAAAAATAAAAAAATTAAAAAATAAATAGTCTCCTAGGTCTAATTAATAAGCAATGGTAATACAAAAATGGGTGTCGTTGAATACTCATAGTATTCTGAATACTATAAAAAGGCAAGCTCTATTTCAAGTAGTACATGATCATAATATTTCCGTCTGCTTTCTGCAAGAAATGTGGATGTACTCCATAGAGCAAATTGCTTCTTTTAAAAGAGACTGGTATTGGGGGCCCTCTTATTGGTCATTTGGAAGGGATAGAGCAGATGGAGTGTGCATTTTGTTCAATTCCTTTCTCTTTTCAATGGATAAACTGATAGACCTTATTTCAGGATGGGTATTAATTTTAGATGGAAATTGGATAATTTGGATTGTAGATTTATTAATATATATAACCCACAAACAAAGGCAGATAGAATAAATTGCATGAAAGTGGTTCAACCATATTTAGTTACTTCTCGTCTAATCCTTTGGGGTGGTGATTTTAACTGTAGTCTGGTATCAAAAGAGCAAACTGATAAAAAGATTTATTGTGACTCACATTCTTTAGATTCAATAGTTAAAATGCTGGTCTTACAAATTGTTTTCAGTACAGGTATTCAGGGCCTAGTTATACCTATAGGAAAAGAAAATTAAAAACTACAATTGATTATTTGTTTATCTCTTCAGGAGTCCCTAATATGAAATTTCAAACAATGCCAGTTGAATTTTCAGATCACTTACTTTTAATTTATTCATTTGTGGCTTTGAATAGTGTACCAAAAAGGATACTAAGATGGAAACTAAATGCTTCTATTCTTAGTAATAGCTACAGTATGTGAAGTATTCTGTAACAAATATTTTAAAAGCCCGGTTATCAGTAGACTCCTAATACTCTGATTTAGGTGTATGGTGGATACAAACTAAAAAGGATTTGAGTAGATGGTTTAGGAAATATGGTTCCCTACAGAAAAATAATATTTTTTTTCTTATTTAAAGCTCAGACAGCAGTTGCAGCAATTAGTTACTGTTGCTAACACCTCTGGGCTTGATAACTCAGAACAAACTGAAAATATTAAACTCAAAATGAAGCAAGTTCAATATGAATGAGCAAAAACACTGCAGGCCTTGCTTTCTAACCATACTCACAAATCTAAATTAGGAGATCCATTTGAAATGTGTAGAAACTTTTAAGAATCTACCCTAATGGATTTTTTTAGTGTCAGATGGTAAAAAAGTTGTAACAGAGAAGGACATGTTTTCCATTATAGAATCACACTATGAATCCCTTTATCCTTCCTCACCTATTCAACAAGAAAATATTAGTGAGTATTTAGACACCATCACCTCTCCTTCTTTACCAAACAAAGCTATAAAACTACTAGATCCCTTTTCAGTAACAGACATTGAAGATATGATTCAGAATTTGAAGGAGGGTGTTTCCCCAGGATTGGATGGTCTTCCTAATTCATTATATAAAGCTTTTAAAATGGAACTTTCGGCTTGCTTATTCTTAGCTTTTCAATTTATTATGACGGGTAAGGTCGTGCCTCCGACCTTTATGTATGGTTTAATTATAGACATTTATAAATCAGGTGCTAAAGGGGACATAAAAAATTGGGGACCTATAACAATTTTAAATTCCTATTATAAAAGTTTCACTATGTTGTTGAATAACAAAATGAAATGTTATGCAGAAAAAATAGTTACGCCTTATCAGTATTGTGGCATACCAAACACACAAATACATTCTGCACTTATGATTATTAGAGATGTAATAGAGTATTTTTCATTAGAAGGCAAAACGGGTTATTGAATTTTGGCTGATCTTGAGAAAGCATTTGATAGGGTTGATCATACCTATTTATTTAAGGTTTTACACTTTTTTGGTATTCCACAGTTAATTATCAATATTATTAAGTTTTGTATTCTTCTGCTATAGTGTATCCCTTTATTAATTGAGTTCAAACTAAGGGTTTCACTTTAAAATCAGGAGTTCATCAGGGATGTCCATTAAGTCCCCTTTTGAATGTTTTGTCTTTAGAATCCCTTATTAGATTTTTGTCATTATCACCTAAGTGGAGAGGGATTTGTGGAGAACATCTTTATTCTCATTTACTTACACAAACATATGCAGATGATGTCTGCTTGTTTTTTAGTAATTATGAACACCTGCAGGAATTCTTTATTGAGTTTGATCTAGTCGATGTTGTATCCAATTCCAAACTTAACTTGCTTAAAACAAGGGGTTTGATTATAGGAGCAGGTTGTCAGCCTGAGATCCATTATAATGATATTTTGATATCCACTGAACCCTTATGTATTCTAGGTATCATGTTTGGTCCTCAAAATTGTCCTGAAAGAAATTAGGAGTCAGCATTAACAAAAGTTGAACAAAAAGTTTCAAGATGAAAACAATATAAATTCTCTAAATCTAAACATATTCAAATTCTTAAACAGTTTATTGTCCCCTGTTTACAATATGTGGTGATGCTTTTCCCTTTGCCAACATAGTATGACACCAGACTTTATAGCTGTTGCTTTCAGTTGTTATGGGGAAATAGGTTAAATCCAATTAAGAGATGTTTCACTTATCTGGACACTACAAAAGGAGGGTTGGGTATGATTGACCCTATTATATTCTTTCACCCTCTTTTTTTTGCACAATCGGTTAAAAGCATGATTCTGAGACCAGATAGTAGAGAAGGTATTTGGATGGCAATAGTTCTAGGCAAATATTTTAAAGTTTGGGTTAATTTGGCTCCTAAACTAAATCCTCATGTACATACCCCAGTATATTTCAAACCTGCAGTCCAAAAGCTTTATAAATGGAAGATTACTAAACAAATCATTGTTTCAAATTCAGTAAAATCTTTATATAAGATAATTATGGGTTCAATCTACCCTGCAGAACCAAGTTTTAAAAATTGCCCTATGGCCCAAAATTCCTATATACTTCATCAACTGAATAATTTTAGAATTCCTGCTTTTATGTGGGAAACACAATGGTTAATAATGTATGGTAGATTAAATGTGAAGGGAACAGCAAAATATAAAGTGAAAGAAGAAAGAAATTGTCCTTACCCAGATTGTTTAAATCAGGAAGAAACTATGGAACATTTCTTTTTACACTGCTCTTATGTAAAACAATTATGGGTGTATGTAGCCAAGAAATAGAATTTGTCTTGGTTGATTAACATAAATGATGACACTTTGGTCATAGGTATTTATCCCCCTAGTCTTGCTTATCTTAACAATAGTACTCTGTGTTTTTTGGATGTTTGAGATTTTTTTTATAGCAGGTTAGGTGTCAATGGGTAATTTATCCAAAAAAAGTATCATATGAGGGATTTTACCAGTTAGTGGCCAAAGAACTGCATAATGTGTATCTACAAGAGGTACAAATGTATAATTCACGTAAAGTAATGAAATGGTGGAAAGGATTTTCACATCTCATTAAGTATAAATGAGGATGTTTGCTAGATCTCCACAACTGTAATATTTATAACTAAAAATCCTTAGAGTATAAATGGACTAGCTTTGTTTATGATTGTCTTGTGATTTTCTTGTGAATTTTGCTTTATTGAGTTATGATGTACTGTATGTTTATCAATAAAAACTCCCCTACTCTTTGGTAGGGGGTGCTGTCTCAGAGGTGTGTGCGGTTATTCATGTTGGAGTTTGTGACGGATACAGATGGCTGCGGCAAGGTATTCCCGGCAGGTGTGATGAACGCTGGTAGCGGGGAGCAGCCGCCTAGTTCTTTGGCAGTACCTGCAGCAATGGATTTGGCTGAGGAAGAGGCAGATTTAGAAGTGAATTTACAGCAGCAACTCAATGAAAAATTAGCCTGGCTAAGCAGGATTATGATCAAGCCACTAAGTTGTTACGGGAAGAGAAAAAAGAAAACTGATGCAAGGGCCTGCAAACTCACCTGAAACTTCAGCCTCAAAGCTCTTTCTGGCAGATACTCGAGACTCCACAGGACCTACTCCACAGGATCAGGATTTGAATTTAGAGCTAGTGCAGTCAATGTGGGAAGAACATCAGCTGGGAGATGTAGTTTGGTTGGCTGAAGAGGCCTTGTGATGGGCAGGCTGGATGCCTCGGGTTGATGGTACCTGGGCAGTAGAACCGGAGGTTGCTGCAGATGTGACTGCTCCTTCTGGGCAGATGGAGAATATCTCTAACTTGACAACTGCCATGGCTCCTGTGGAACATAAACCACTTGTTTTACAAACTGCTATTCATTTTCCTACTCAGGATACCAAGCCAGATATTTTATGGTGTGCTTTTAAAGCATATCTCTGGGGAATTTTAATTGGGATGGCTTCCACTCGAAAAAAGAGGCAAGAGGTGAAGCAGAGGGTTGTATTATCCCAGATCAGAGCATTGGAAATAAATCTACAACCACACTCATCCGATGAGGTTAAACAAAAATTCGCAAACTTGAAAGATTCTTATATATGTTTACTTAATGAAAAAGCAGAATTTGCTATTTTACATACAAGGGCCTCATACACAGATCAAGGAGAGAAAGCAGGAAAATTGTTGGATCAGAGAATTAAACAACAGGATTCTGCCCGATTTATCCCTCCAATTCGCTCTATTATAGATGGGTCTCTGAAATCCTCTCCCCAGGAAATTGTCTCAGAATTTACCAGGTATTTCAAACAATTATATGGAGACATGCCCAATTCGCCTTCTGACTCGACTCTTTCCTCTTACTTAGCGGGGGCTCAATTACCCCTTCTTTCCGAAGCCCAGTGAAGGAAGCTAGTAGCCCCAATTTCAACTTCTGAAATTACGGAGGTGATAAAGGGCCTTCCCTCAGATTAAACACCGGGAATTAATGGATTTTTATCCAACTTCTATAAATGTTTTAAGGAACAAATCATCCCATATCTTCTTTCTTTATATCAATACATTTTAAATGGGTACACAAGTGGATTCCACTTTATTTGAGGCACTTATTGTGCTTTTGCCGAAGACAAGTAAAAATTTAGAACTTGTGGAAAGTTATAGACCCATTTCATTACTGAACCAGGTTATAAAGATTCTAACCAAACATTTAGCAGATAGGCTTAGTTTAATACTCCCTGACTTAATAGGTATACAGCAGGTGGGTTTCATGATGGGAAGGTCTTCTGTAGATCACCTTCGTGCTCTTTGCCATGTTTTCTTGGTGTCTAGGGAGGCCACCTTTCCAGTGGTTTTGGTGTCCCTGGACGCCGAGAAGGCTTTTGACAGAGTCAATTGGAATGTTTTACTTCGAACTTTAAATTCCTTTGGTTTTCCTCAACAATTTCAGGTGTGGGTGAAAGCTCTTTATCAAAACCCGACTGCCAGAATTTCAGGAAATGGAGTAATCTCCGAATCCTTTTCCTTATACTCCAGCACTAGGCAAGGTTGTCCTCTTCCCCCCTACTTTTTAACCTTTACTTGGAACCATTAATCCGTAAATTGTTCCTATGTCCAAAGGTTCAGGGGCTCACAATTTTAGGCACCGAAATTAAAGTTGCTGCTTATGCAGATGATTTACTTTTACAGCTTTCTTACCCGGAGACCTCTATTCCAGTTATGCTAGATATTATAGAGAAATACAGTAGATTATCAAATTATAAGTTAAATGTTGAAAAGTCTATTGTATTCCCTTTGAACCATAAAGATTTTAAGAATAATATTACAGCTTTAGGTCTCTCGTGGTCTAAGGATTCATTACGATATTTGGGCATTGAGCTAACTAGGAGTACACAGCTTACTATCAAAAAGAATTTTGACTCATTATTACTAACGGTGACTCAAGATTTAGACCGACGGTCAATTCTCCCCATTTCTTTATAGGGAAGAATAAATTTGATTAAGATGAATGTTTTTCCCTGATTATTATATCCCCTTCAATTACTCAATATTTACTTACCCGGAAGTTGGTTTAAAAAAGTTCAGAGTTTAATGGTAAAATTCCTTTGGTCTAAGAAACAACCTAGATTAGCATACTATAAATTAGCCACACCTAAACTTAAGGGCGGTTTACAACTTCCATACCTTAATGTGTACTATTGGGCCAGCCACGCTGCTAAATATCTTAAGTGGTTAGACGCTAATCCCTCCACTGTTCTTTCTCCATGGCTTAAGATAGAATTGGAAATGATTCGTTCATGTAACATAGTTCCCTCCACATTATTATTCCTAAACATATCTTCCTTGCTGAAAAAGTTAAAAGATACCATGATAGCAACATCCATTAGAATTCATTCACAGTTGTGTGGAGTCTTAACATACAAACATCATATGGATACTTCACAATTGATCTGGAATTCCCCAGCTTTCAAAATAAACAATAAGAATCTATCCCCTACATGGTTAAGAAGACTAGGAGAGGGAAGACTATCCTCATTCCTCAAGGAGGATGGATGATGGCTATCTACAGAAGATTTTATATTGAAATTTAGATTACAAACAATGGACTATTTTAAAGTCCTTCAACTTAGACCTCTTTCTTGTCAAAAAATGTAAAAAAAGTGTTCCTACACCGCCTAAATTTTCTTTTCACTCTGATTTGTGTCCTTTAGGTAATTCCTGTAAAGTAATTTCTAAATTGTATAATATATTATATGATTGGCATTTTCCAGATTCTTTTGGACCCACAGAGTTTTGGTCTGATCTTTTTCCACACTGGAATAAAGACTGGTCTGCCCTATGGAGTAACTGTCACTGTTTTGTAACACAAGATAGGTTACCTCTCATGCAGTTTAACATTTTGCATAACCTTTATTACTATCCACAAAAATTGGCCAATTGGGGTGTAATAAGCTCCAATCAATGTACAAGGTGCCTGCAGAAGGAAGGTACTGTGTTTCATATTTTTTGGGACTGCCCCAAGATAGCCCCCCTCTGGAATAGTATTAAGGATAGTGTAGATCCATTGCTTGGTTTAACAGACCTATTTACCCCTGAGGTTTGTCTTCTAGAGGATTATTCACAGATATAGTGAATAATCGAAAATACCACATTGCTTTGATTTTTATGTCAGTTAAAAAACTGGTCCTTAAATATTGGAAAAATACAGGAACAGTCTCCTATTCTGAATGGCTTAATGAGTTGTTAGCCAATCTTAGAATGGAAACAATCATATCTAGTCTCAATAATAATAAATCAAAATATGAGAAGATTTGGGCCCCTTTACATATGTTATACTCCATTTAGATTGTACCTTGTTATGTAACTATTTATTTTGGATTGTCATGTCTCTGGACAGTGTGGGGGGAGGAAAGGGGTAATTTGGGGGGTAAGGGGTGGGAGGGGGATGGGATCATGTATCTTGTTTTTGTATGTACATGTTTGAGATTGATAAGCATGATCCTGTCAAGTATAAATGTAAAAAAAAACTTTAATAAACATTATATTGAAAAAAAAAAGAAATGCTATTCGTTTACGTTATTTGGAGGGTATGGAGGAATTGCCTGACTGATTCTTTGTAGGCCATGTCTTGTTGAAAAAATCCTTGGGCTTTACCCCTACTGAGGTATATGTCCTCATCCGTGCCCCTGGGGAACATGATTTTGACATTAGTTTCAGAACATCGACTATTCTTGAAAGATTTTGGACAAAGTATTCTGTTTTAAAAACCAATCCTTTATGGGTGCATTTTCAAGTTGTTCCACAGATAAAGCAATCCTTTCAAATTATTACAGTTGTATTTAGAAACAAGGGGGTTAAGATTACTGACATTTTGCAGTGGCTGGAGAAACTATGTGATATTCAAGGTGCCCCAGACCCTATTTTAGATTCAGAAGGGTTTTGGAATGGGGGTGGTGGATAAAAGTGAAACTGTTTCAGGTGAATAATGATTTTCAACAATTTCTGAATTTTTTTTTTAGGCAGAGACAAAGGGTTTGTTTTTTATTCTGGTCAACCCAGGAGATGTCACAAATGTGGGTCTTTAAGACATATTAGTTCTAATTGTGATAAGATTCAATGCTTTAGATGTGGGGAACTGGGTCATGCTGGGCTTGATTGTGTGAATGCACCTAACTGTAATTTTTGTGAAGAACCAGGGCATAGCAGTGTCAGTGACTCAGTAGGTAGCACACTCATCTCTGAGACCGGGAGATCAGAGGGCTGTGGGTTCAGTTCCCACATCTGGCACTTGGGTTAATATCACAGTACTGACACTGTAGTGCAGCATGAGAGGGGTGCTGCAGTTCTGAGGTGCCATCTTTCAGATGAGACGTTAAACTGAGGTCCCATCTGCCTGGATTGGTGGTAGTTCAGGTGGATGTTAAAGATCCTATGGCACTTATCGAAAAAGAGTAAGGGAATTTTCCCGGTGTCCTGGCCAAATTTCTCTCATTCACTAAACATACCACCAACAGCTTAATCTGGTTTCAGGTCAGTTAGCATTCATCTGTATCCCCCTTCCCCGGGTCATGCTTAAAAATAGGCAGGATTTGTCTAGTGCACTTACCCGGTCAACAAAAACTAACTAAATAAATAAATAATTTTGCAGAATGTCCACTAGCTTCCCATAACACTGAATATGCAATTTTTGCAATGCAGGATTTTTATATAAATACTGCTAGATCAGGTAGAGGTCCAATTGACCCTAGACCACCTCGGCATCCCTGACCTGCCCATGTCTTTGATTGTTCAACAGATTTGTCTCTTGTCCCAGATTCACAGGTACTTTCACAAAAGGGTAGTATTGCAGGAGTTTTACTTATCATAACACAAGACCTTGAACCCCTATTGGTGACTATTTCCCCTACTGTTGCACAAACTACTATGGGAGTTATGGCTCCACCTCCACCCCCATCCGTGGAGACTCCTTGTACTGGCAAATGGATCTCAACTGAATCTACTGGAGATGTTGGGCTCCCAGTTACTCATTTGACTGATATTCCACTTTCCAATAAATTCGATACTCTCCCGGTAGAGGAGGTTATGGAAGAGCTGGACTCAGATACTGCTTCCCAAACTTCTTCACAAAGGGATCCTGCCTCTGATTTAGACCAAGGCCTTAAGCCTGCCTGCACTGCGAAGGTTAAAAAGAAATTGGTTGGGAGTAGATTAGGTACCAGGAGGAGTGCTAGGAAAAAATTATTGAATTTTACCATCTTTTCTGGTATTCTATTGGATATGAACTATGGATTGCCACTTTTAATACTAATAGTGTTTGATCAGAGAAAAAAAGATTGGCTACTTTTGATTTTTTACTAACTATGACCTAGATGTTATTTTTTTCAAGACACTAGATTGTATTCATCAGATGATTTTGAGGCTGCTTCCAGTGCTTGGCTTAGAGGCACTTGCTATTAGTCAGGGGATGGAGGGGAGGTTGCATGTTCTGGGGTGGGCATTTGCCTTTTATGACAGGACATAGTGGTGACCAAAATTGTTGATATAGTACCTGGAAAAGCACTTTTACTTGATATTACTGTTCAAAACTCTGATTTTAGATGGATTACTGTTTATGGACCACAAGTTAAAACTGAATGTATAACTTTATTGATGAAAATAATGCCTTTTCTATTTACTAGAAAAAATATTTTGTTTGGGGGTGATTTTAATATTAACAGATCCCTAAAAGATAGAGGAGCTAAAAGATAAAATGGTATTGTGATACTCACTTCTTAAATGATCTGTTATGCACTTCAGGATTCCAAGATGTATGGGAGATGTCAGGGATTCAACTTGAATATACTTATTTTTCTGGTGTACGCAAGTCCAGAATAGATTATTGGTTTATTTCCCCATTTACATTGTTGTGATACTAAACTTATACTAATGGCTACTTCTGACCATATGATGTTGCAAATTACCTTATCAAACTTCCCTGCTCTGTCTAAAGGGCCGGGTTATTGGAAACTGAATTTTTCCCTTATTGATATACCCGAAGTGAGGGAGTGATTTGCTGCATTACTTACAGCAAGAAGTTCTGTTTATTTCTTATATGATTCTCCACAAATGTAGTGAGTAGACACAAAATCATATATTACAAACTATTTTCAGACTATTGGGAGACTTTTGGGTCATAATAAACGTTTGTCCTATAATGCCTTACCCAACAACTGCTTCTGGCTTATTCAAAACTACATAAAGGCGAATTTGTGTCCCAAGAGGTTCTCTGTATTTTGAAAGAGGATTTAATTAAACTACAATATAATAGGTGTAAATCCCTTGAAATGGAACATTTTGGGGTTTCAGGTACATGGAGTTCTTGCAACCCCTTAAGAAAATTGTGCGTCACATAAAAAAAAAAAAAGAAATGTTGAAGCAGTATAGCACAGTGGTCTAAGGCTCTGAGCTGCAAATCTGATGACATCCAGCAGACCAGACCTGGGTTTAAATCCCACAGCTTCCACTTGCATACTGTGTGACCTTGAGCAAGTCACTTAACCTCCTTGTGCTCCCAGGTCTCTCCTGTAAAAAAGCTTTCAGCTTAGTGTGCTATACCTGGTTAAAAAAAAACAACTAAAAAAAAAAAAGATTGGAAACTGCATCTGGGGATTTTGCAGTAACACAAAGAGAAATGTTATTGGAATTGGATAAATATTTGACACAGCTCTTCCGAGCAGATTTGTCTGTTTCTGTTGAAAAATTAGATGACTGGTTAGGATCTTGTGAGCTTTCACATCTTCCTGATTTTCTAAAAATTCCTCTTTGTAGCCCAATAACCAAGCAAGAACTTGCTACTGTTATTTCTGCTCTCCCAAGGAATAAATCCCTGGGTTATGATGGCGTTACTAATGAACTGTAACATATAATATATCAGACACTACATCAGGAATTGTTGGACTTCTTCAATAAAATTCTGGCTACTGGTTTAATTCCTGACCACTTTAATCAAGGTTTTTTTTTTTTTTACATAAATCAGGGTCTAAAGAAGATCTTAGAAATTGGAGGCCCATTACATTGCTCAACTCAGATAGTAAAATGTTGTCCAAATTATTAAGTAATAGACAGGCAGCAGTTTTAAGTGCTATTGTTAATCCATTTCAGTTTTGTTCTGTTCCGGGGAAAAAAATTACAGAAGCTTTAATATTGCTTCTAGAGGTGATGGAGAAGAGTCAGTCAGGTGACATTATGAGGTTTTTTTACTCAGTTTAGGTCAATTAAAAGTTTTGACAGGGTATCACACCAGTATCTTTGGAAATGTTTAATGAAATTTGGATTTCCGGCTTTGTTTATTCTCTGGTTACAACAATATTATGCTACTACTGAGGTTGCCCCCTTTGTGAATGGATGGGTGGGGCAATTCTGTAAGCATACTTGAGGTGTGAAGTAAGGTTGTCCCCTTAGTCCTCTTTTATATATACTGACGTTAGAACTTTTGTTATGGAAAATTAATAATTCTATTGATATTAGAGGTCTTTCCTTTCATAGTGATATGGTGAAATTAAAAACAGTTGTGTATGCTGATGATATCTGTGTTTTTCTATCAGATGTTCAATCTAGCAAAGCTACTGATGAGGTGGTGATAACTTTCATGAGGTGTACTGGTGCACGGATTAATTGGACTAAAAGTAAGTGCATTTTTCTTGGAGATGGTGATTGTCCGTATAATGTTGTCATGGGTGTCCCAATTGTATATGAAGCAGTGCATATTTTAGGGGTATATTTTGGAATCCCTGATATAGAAGTCTTTAACTGGAACAAATAATTAGTGGAAGTGAAATTAAGAGGGGCACAATGGAATAAGTGGAAAATGTCAAAACTGAAATGAATTTATATGGTGAAAACATTTTTGATTGGGTATTTTTTACATATGGCAGCAATTTATCTTATTCCTAGAAGTTATGAAATTACAGTGTTTAGTGTTTTTTTTTTTTGAGCGATTTGGAGTAATTGTTTAAATCCCATAAAAAGGGGCATTTTATATCTCCCCCATAATCAAGGAGGTCTGAAAATTATCAATCCGGTCACTTTCTTTTTTTGATTTTTGTTTATGTCAGTCTCAAACCATTAATTGTTAATCTTCCATGTCTTTAGTCCCCTTGGTGCTTGATGCCATCTCTCCCTGGTTAGCTGACTGGAAACCAGATGTTCCAATTGCCAGACAAAAACATATTCAAGGGCTTCCTAATTATTTTTTTGAATGTTTTGCTAAGCTCAAATTGTGGAAAATTATGAGAACCTCGATCACATATTCTTCAAGAAAGGAATTCTACAAGGGGAATTTCTCACACAAAAGGGTTGAAGAAAGGGTATGTCCTAGGACTCATTCTTGTTTACACGAAATTGAATCAATGGAACATTTATTCTTTGTCTGTCCCTATATACAACAGTTTTGGAAATGATGGGATGCACACTGGAATATATCTCAGTTGATAGGTCTCACTTATGAGATCCTACTACTAGGAATTTTACCAACCATTGGAGAGATTATGACATGCATGCTGTTCATGGCATTCTGGGTCGTATCAAATGCTATATATGGCAAGTTCGATGTCGATGGTCTTTGCAACAATATTTTACATCCCAAGAACAATTATATCTTATTATTAAAGTAGCCATTTTTGATTTAAAGAAAAAAAGACAAAGAGCTCTTACTGACTGTGTTGTATAATAAACGTTAGAAGCTGCTGCATTGGTTAGATACAGGTTGAAAGAGACGAGGGGAATTTTTCTGTTCCTCTGTGATGTTTTAAAGTTTCATAGCTTTCTGTTAGATAGTTAAGATTTTGCATTTTTGAATTCCTTTTCTCTTTGATTATTTCTTCTGATGTTCATTCTAATTTATTTCTTTCTGGAATATGCATTTCCCCTACTTTCTTAGTAGGGTGCAGGTAGAGGGTTTGTTTATTATAAATTCTATTTTTTGATTGCATGTATGATGTAATACTGCTTTCTACTTTTACCTTTATTATTTTATTATGAGTTTGTATTCTGTCAATATTGTTTTATTTATATGACTATTTTAAGTTATGACTAAAAAATTCCCTTACTCCTTTAGTGTGTGGGGGGGGGTCCTTTCTGTATTATGATAAGATTTAGGTTCTACTTTTGTATTAGTATGTATATTAGGACATATATGACTGTACTTCCTGTTTGATTTTATTATGGTTTACACTTTTCTTTTGTAAGGCAACACAGTTTTGTATTGATTTGATTTTTGAAGTTCTAATAAAAAATTCCCCTGCTCTTTTTCAATAATTGCCATGGGATCTTTAACATCCACCTGAACTACCATCAGAACGGGCAGATGGGACCATGGATTTTAATGTCTCATCCGAAAGACGGCACCTCAGGAGTTCAGCACTGCTCTCATGCTGCACTACATTGTCAGGATTGGGATATTAACACAAATGCCTGGTGTGGGGATAGAACCCACAGCCTTCTGATCTACTAGCCTCAGAGGTAAGTGTGCGCCCTGTTAAGCCACTGACACTTAATGATTGATATGACTGAATACCCTTACCCTGAGTCTGACCCTCCATGCCCCCCCAAGTACTATGCCCATAAACTGTGTACCTTCTTGTTTGTTTTATGCTACTCCTTCTTTATTGGTTTCCTCCTATCCACAAATGTCAAGTATTGTAATTTGTTCATATGAACAAACATTTTTTCCCAAAACTATGTGATATTGTTGTCTGTTGTGTGTGCTAAGAGCTGGTGGCAGTTGCTTTGGCTGTGTTCAGCATCAGTCTGAATACATATACAGCAGTCATAGAAATAGTCAAATAATCACTTTTATTGCAAAGTTAAACATGAATATGTTTTGTTCTGCTGAACAACACATGTCCCCCTGACCTTGTCACCTTCAGAAATGTTAGCTTTGTGTCCCTCCCCTCCTCCAGTCATGATAATGTTTTATTAGTGCTTCACCACCACCACCACTACCACCACATGGTCACGGTCCAGGTGACCCAGTCGAAAATGTGCACTTTGGCCTCTTGCTGCCATGCTCTGCAGAACAGGCATAGTAAAAGGAGAAATATGACAGGAGAAAAGTTTGATAAAAATTAGACTGAAATAAGGTCTGAGTCAGGATGCGATGTAGTCCCCCACCACCACCACTCAGACATTAAATAGCTGTTTTGGGGCCTGTTTGCCAAGTATTTCAGCTAGAATCTCAGTGCTGATCATGCCAAACAGGGCCTACAAGTCCAGAAATATTTCCCAAAAAATGTGACATTAAATTCAGGTAGAAATCAGGTCTCAGACATTAAAATGCTGTTTTGGCCACTGTTTACAATTGGTTTTAGGCCACATCTTGTTTCTATGAGTGCAGCACAAGCAGTACATGTCCAGAAATGTTTCCTAAAATATGGTACATCAAATTGAGACTGAAATCTGCTGTCAGTCCTGATGTTACAAGCTGTGCTGCCACCTCAGGGACCTGAAAATGTAGCTCCTGCCACTAATTAACAATGATTTTAGCCTGAAACTCAGTGCTGTTGGTGCCAAACAGGGCCTTCAAGTCCAGAAAGGTTTCCAAAAATATGTTACATATTAAAGAATACTTGCCTCTCATTGGTCAGTCTGAGACTGGATCTGTGATGTTATCACAGTACAACATCACAGGTCTAGTCCCAGCACACAAACAACTGCATCAAATGTAAAAATAAAAAGGAAATGAATCACTCCAAGGCCGTGAGTGGTTGCCCCACTTTCACCCTCGCTGACACCACAATCTCCTTCACTTCATGGTCTGCCCCAAAACAAAGGACACAGTAAAACACCACTGTGATTCATTTTAGTAAAAAAAAAGTTTCTCTCTACCAAAAAAAAAACAGTGAAACATCCCGACCCCTCTCAGTTCAGACCACACCAAGAGAGTGAGTGAGAGCAAGCAAGAGAGTCTTTTAGTTACCGCATGCCACTTCTCATAATGTTCACTCATCCAGTAAATCTCATTTCATTTTGTTTTTCCCCAACCCCACCATGTAAAAACCAAAAACTGTACCACCTACCTATTAAGACAGTTAAACATCATGATCTCGCTCATTCCAGACCGAGTGAGTGAACAAGCAAGCACATCTTTTAAATAGTCACCACACAGCTCTCAACACTTGCTCGGTCTTCAAGTCAATTTTCAAATCAACACCAGTTTGAAGAGTCAGGAAACATAAATACAGGGAAACAGAAAAGCAAAAAAAAAGGACCTAAGGAGGGAATGATTGAGCCTCTTAACACTACAAGTATTCTCCTATGTAGAGAACAGAGCCACATTAAAAACACATCTCTACACACTGGCTGAAACAATAAATAGGCACTATTTTTTTAATAATGTATTCCTACCCACTTAACAAAAATGAAAAAAACAAACTTGAAATGTACCTCATCTTTTCTTGATTTATTTTACAAATAAGCCATTGTATAATAGCAATAATGCACTTCATGGTATGTGTTGTGCTGGGATAACGTCATTTCTGGGGTGATTAGTCGGACTCGGCCTGCGGCCTTGTGCCTAATCACCCCGTGTGTGATGTTATCCCAGCACAACACACATCCTGTCATACATTATTGCTTAATTCAGACTGAAGTCAGGTGTCAGCCATGTTGTTATATGGTGCCAAGCCACCACCCAAATCAAAACATCATCTTTGGTCCACTGTGTACATTGATGTCATGCTGAATCTTGTTTCTTTGAGCACAGAACAGGCTGTACATGTCCAGAAATGTTACAGGAAAAATGGTACATAAAGTGGACACTGAAATCTGGTCTGAGTCATGATGTGAATGGTGCCCCCTCATCACCACATGGACATTATATTGCTGTTTTGACAAGCAGGGCCTACAAGTCCAGAAATGTTTTCAAGAAATTTTACATCAAATTGAGACTGAAATTTGCTGTCAGGTCCTGATATTACATGCTGTGCTACCACCTCAGGGACCTGAGAAGTGGTGGCACTCCATGCAGAGAAAATGAATTCCTCCTGCAAACTGCTGCTGCTGCTACTTGCAATTGTTTCCTCCTGCTGCTGCTTTTTCAATTGATTGAGATGGAAATGTACAATTATCATTTCCCTATGCTGCTGTTATGATTGGCTGGCTGTGTTGACTGACTGACTTATGGTTGTAGTTTGCCTGGTGGTGGGAAGTGAATGACATTCCAGGGCACTGTTGCTTGTTGCCTGCTACCACCTCTGACTACTGCTTGCCAAGTTGCCACAAGAAGTACTGTTCTGGATGGTTGATGGTGGATCTTCACACAGTCCATGCTTCTGCTGCTGAACACATAAGTATCTGTATTTATTTTTCATGTGCAAGATAAGGGTGTTGGTGGGTTGGTATTATGGTGTATTGATCTCTAATACTGTATGTTTGTACTTCTTTTATATTATTTTTCAGTGTGCTGTGGATGACATCATCATGCCAGGCTGGGATTAGGATCTAGGGAATGGGATGTTTGAACGCACCACATTTCCCAAATTCCCAATGTCGATGGTAAGTATTGAAATTTTCATTACTAGTGTGGCATGTCTGTTACTGCCATCTGGATGCCTGAGTTTGATAGTAATTGTGTTATTTTTTGCTTTTGTCAACATCAGGAATTCGGGTGAAGTTAACTCTCATTCCCGCTGCTGCTGCTGCTCAACCAGATCTGGGGGATTTAATTAATTGTGCAATTGTCCCACTTTCACAGTCCCTGTGGTAAGCATTTCTTCATTTTTTATAGTCTTCTGTTTTGGGGGTGGATGTTGGTTGTGGGGGGGGCTGGAACTTTTTACAATCCTCAAAATGTGTTCTTCTTTTTATCTTATTTCCAGGTATGCAGTACTGATAGGGGAAGGGGAATACCTGCTACTGTGCTTCATCATTGACCTTGGTCTGGAATCATGTACCCCACATGGCATGTTCCTGGGGGAAATTTCCAGTTTAATGACATCACAGGGTATGGTAAGTATACATTCTTTTTCTCTGCCTGTTCCTACTTGCTTGCTAAAAATAGGTATGCAGACTGACGAGTATTCATCATTTTTTCTTATCTTTGGTCTTGCTTAGGTCATTTTCCTCTGTTGAGGTTTCATCATATCTCTGTGTGATGACTACATCAATCCAGGCCCGGCAGGAGCTGTTTTGTGTGGAAGACAGGGGGTGTTGCTTGAACTGTGATGTTGGCCACTGTACTGGTGTCCATACCATTAACAAGTAAACACCACCCACATACAGGGAGGAAATACATGCGGAATTGGATGATTGAGATGGCGTTTAGCAAATAGTTAGGTGGAGGGGGCTAATGCCTTGTCTAATAATTTGAGATGGCATAACTGCAATTTTGAATCCAAACTGAGGACAGCAAGCACCTCCTCCTGCCCTGCCCCCCTCCAGGAACCATCACAGTTTCAGTACAAGAACCTTAACCTGGTAGTATAGCATAAGTAACCTTTTTGGGGCAATTTGATGTTGTAAATTGTTAATCTTTTTCATGATTACTATTGTAATTAATGACTCGCATCATTAAAGATGGCCACCACTCACCATTTTTAAAAATGTGTTCAACTTGTGGTGTTAATGGTTGAATGAGCATGTTACATTCATATGCTACTTGTACTAGGAGCCAGGGTTCTTGTACATGTCACTGATAGTAAGTGGCAGAAAATATTTTTTTGGTCGTATGGAGTGCATGGGTGTGTCAGGTCAGGTGGTGAAAGGGGGTGGGGCGGTGTTCCATTTGCCGGCATGGACACTTTTAAGGACATCAAGACAACACATCTTGCTGCTGATATTTTTGGCAGCAAAACATTATAACTGTAATCATGCAATTGAAAAAAATCTTTATGGTTATGGTAATTACATTGCTGCTGCTTTATATAGTGTAGGCTGGGGGACTGGTGGTGACCAAACAATGGGTTATGGCAAAGGGTGATCAAATGAAACGTATACACACTGCAGCAGATAACACATTACCATAATCAATCCAATGGTATATAGCTAAAAATAAGGTATAACACACCATACTGAGCTGAAAGTGGCTGGGGGGTGACCTTCGAGTAAACTCAGCCTTTTTCCACTTCCATATCATCCAAGAAGCACCCCTCACAGTCTTCAAGACTGGAGTTTTCACAAGGTGGGAATTCTCTCACCACTGCTGCTTCATCCACCCTGCTGCTGGTGGATGCCTTAGTCGAGGGATTGTCATCATCACAGAGACACAGGTCCTGTGGCAACACCACTGACATCACTGTGTTGTGTGGAATGTGCCTTTCGTTCATTTTGATGAATGTTAGCATGGACACATTCTTGGGTGACAAATTGGTCCTACAGTCACTCACAATGGCCCAGCCACACTAAACACTCATTCCACACTGACATTGAATGGTGGGCAGCTCAGGTATTTCACAGCAACCAATGTTAGTGCTGGCCAGTCAGACATTTTGCTGTTCCAGTACAGCAGTGGCTCATCAGTAATGACAAGATGCTTTGGGTCCCCCATGTAGGCTTCCACCATTCATTCTACTGCCTGGAGTCCAGTTGCCTCATCTGCCACCTCCTCTATTTCTTCCATATCTTCCACTCCCACCTGAGAGAGAGAACATCCCAAATGGGATTACTTGCTGTTTTCTGCTGTGCCTTGCTTTGCCTATTTTCTCTGAATGGGTTGCCTGCGAGCCGCTGGTAGTGGTAGCAACACCCGTTTATGCCGCATTGCATGCCTTTTTCATGTGTGCAGCACGTTGCATTCTAGTGAGGTTCTCTGTCAGCTGTTGTACTCTCTGATGACCTCCTTCAATTATAGAGGGCAGGCCATGTTTGTAGTATGGATCCAGCATGGTGGTGATTGCAAAGTCAGCCGACTGTAAAATGCCTGATACATGGGTATTTGTGTCCAGCACATGGAGCATGTGATCCATTAGATCACAAGTGCCATGATCCCCACTTGCCTCCATCTGGTGTCTCACATTAATTAGTGTCTGTCTCAGCACACGTATGAGGGGTATGGGTTGACTTATACAAGCAGTGTCCCCACTCACTGCCTGTGTAGCATGCTCAAATGGACATAGAATGCATATTAGCCCATCCATTTGGTGCCCCTGCTCTGTTATTAGAGTGATGGACACTCCAGCACTGTCACGGGTGGTGTGCAGCAGCAGGTATTGTGACCCAGCCTTATACTGTTCATATAGCCGGTCAAGCATGTACAGTGTGGAGTTCCACCTGGTGACAACATCAAGCTTGATCTGGTGCTGAGGCAGATGGTTATTGAGCTGTAGCTCATGTAGATGGTCACGGGCCTTTGCAGAATGTGTGAAGTGGACACAGATGCGATAGTCAACAGTAACTGTTTCCTTAATGTCCATACGGTTGAGAAACTGCTGAACAACAAGATTAAGGCAGTGTGCCAGGCAGGGCACCCAAAAAAAAATACCATTGCTAATGCACTTCACTACATTGGAGCCATTATCACTTACAATGAATCCTGCTATGACTGTGTGTGTAGCCACCCACCAATCTTGTCCAGCAGAACATTAAGCATTTTCACAGCTGTGTGAGAACTAGTAACACTTGCCATACTCAGGGTCACATGCTGCTGATTACTAGGTGTGTTGCTACCACCACAATTTTACTTCAAGCAGGTTTTGCTAGGCCCAAAATCAAGTACCACCCCAGGCAACTGTGCCCAGTGTGCTGTTATGCATAGTTATGAGCTTGCTGCTGTTTGTCCACTGGTTCACACATTCATGTTAAGATGGATATATTGTGATGCACTATGCTTCAATGCATGTCTAATGGAATCAGCAACTCTACTGTTCAGCTCTGGCATGGCACGCTTAGTGAAATAGCTTTGCGATGGAACTTGCCATTTGGGACAGGCATGGGCCATCAATCTGCGGAAACCAGCATTCTCCATGAACAAGAATAGCAACAGATCGATGGCCAGCATTTCAGCAGAGGCAGCATTTAACTCTTATGCAGCAGTATGATTGTCTGCCACTCAAGGACAGTTATTCAGAATGGGATGCATCTTTGTGGCAGCAATGATGTTCTTTTAGGCATAACAATTGACTCCTGAGGCTGTGCAGACCACATGAAATCAGTTATTTTGGTTGCTTGTGGGTGTGGTGGTGTGGTGGTGTACTTTTCAGACTCAAGGGACTGGGACTGGCACCTCTACTACTATGCCCACTACATGAGAGATCAAAGGATTGTTTTCTCTCCTCCTCTACCACCAACCCACTCATCCTGCTCTTACTCTACTACATTTAACTTACCAAGAAAGATGCCACCAACAGCTCTGGCATCCTTCTGGTGTTGCTGCCATCTCAGCAGGTGCTTGTTTTTCAGGTGGGAGTGTTGGCAACTGGTGCCTATGTGGCTTCCCTTTTTCTCCCAGACTAACGCGTGATTGACAAAGTTACCTTATTGGTATGGTGTCATCAGCAGGATCAAGCACATAAAAGTCCCAAACTAGGGACTTTTGACCTCTGGACTTCAGATGCTTCTGGGACTGGGCTAATTCAGAAACAGGTGTGGAAGTGTATGTGTTTTGTGGGCTGCTCTCATCACTTCCATAACACTACTTTTGAGAGGGGGGGGTTTCTTGGCTGCTTGGAGGTTTGCTTATAGGCTTGGTGACAGACTGACCCACAGGCTGTGCATGTAAATGGCCTACATCACCCTTGATCTTTTTTAACTCAGGCTCCCATGTGGGATCATCCCAGTCGTCATCATCACCACCAATAGCAATGTTGTTCTCGTCTTCCTCCTCCTCCTCCCTATCACTGTCTTCTTGCAGCATGGCACCTTTTTCTTTCTCTACAACCATCTCAGGGGGCTGACTATCCCTATCTCCAGGATTATAAGACTCTGGTTGAACACTATCATCACCAACTCCTGCAGGAACAGGGACAGTCACACCGAAAGACTTATCACCCTCCTCCTGGACCACTGTTCCTGTGCTGGTGTCAGTGCCTCCCTTCTTCTCATTGTCATCATCCCCCACTAGCATGGATGCAACAGTTTGAACCTTAAAAAAGTAAGACACAGGTATGCCAGACTCAGTTCTGCCAACAACTTCTTTGCTGCTTCCTGCCGCACCACTAGAGCCCACACTAGAAGACACTGATACAGACATACGTGTGCTTTCACTGCTAGGGGGAACTGGAACTGAAGCTGTACTTTTTTCAGCAAACTTCTTAGCTCCCTCATCCACCCTGCCATGTTTCCCCCCTATATTGGGTCATTTCTTAGCAGGCATTTTTTCTGACTGCTTTTTCAAAGCTTTGCCTTCCTCTGGGAGTATTTGAAGAAAGGATATATTACTAACTGTGTGAATGACACCTCACACGTGACATCACACCTACAGTACTGGTTTCATTACAAGTCCAAATATAATCAGGACCATATATGGTAGGTAGCCTATTCTAGTAAAAACAAAAAGGTAATTTTTTTCTTTCCCCAAACAGGAATTAAAGAAACACACACACAAGGAAAAAGGACACAAGTGACCAACTTTAAATACAGATCACCTGTGTCTGGACAAATAAAGTACTGTAATGTGTTATTACTTAGTTAATAAATTTTTTTGTGTTATATAAGGGCAGAGACAACCATAAAACTTCTACAAATGTGAGTACCACACAATATTGTAGTGGTCTGGATGGGAGGCATCACCAAGCAATCTCTTGAAAACAACTATATTAATATATAGTTTTTTATAATGCTCGCATCAGGTGTTAAACAAACAATGCTGTAACAGAGAAAGGGTAAGGTAAGTCAACTAAAATAGGAACACTGCACAATGTGCAGAGACCAGCTCCAGCAATAAAATATAGGGGAGCTATTCAACAAAGCAGTGCGACTTTAAATGGACAAGTTCAAGTGATCAAGTAAAAGTATTTAAGTAAAGATACAAAAAAATATAAAACTGTTGATTTTAACAGTTTAAGTGACACAAGTTAACACTCCAGCAAACAGAATCAACCACAAACAATAAAGTAATGGATCAGCTCTTCAGCTCTGTATGTTTAAAACTTTACAATTCACAATCAAAACTAAAAGTGGGAGAATGGTATATATAAAACAAGCTAACAATGGCAGGAACTCTCTCAAACAGGACAGAGTAACTTTTCAGAGAAAAAAATGGCAAGATATAATAAAATTAATAAGAAATAACAGTAAATAAATAACTCACAATTTGTGAGTAATCTGTTTGTAAAAGGCTAGAAATAGCCTGCACTGCTTTACACTCCTACCTTACCCCACTTAACTCCTTCAAAGACACAGACAAAATTAAACCTAATTAAACTAAGTATTATGCAAAAATTCTACAAAATTAAAAAAATGTTCCCTAGCAGCACTAGGAAAAAACTTTATATTTGGAGCAATTCGTTTTTCAAAACAAGTTTTAACACGGTTTTAAAAGGCACAACAGACTGCTCTCTGACTCAACATGTAGCAGAATGAGCTGTAAACAAGCTGCATGTGGTATTTGACCTATGTGCCCACAATGCACAGCAAATTTCACTTTTGGAGCAAAATTTCACTGGCGAAACCAAAAGTTGCACCAGCAAAATTGCGCCCCAAGGCAAAATTTTGAGCAACAATGGGTGAAATTGGCAGACCAAGGCATTAATGCTAAATTTTGCCATTACACAAAATCATGAAAACAGGTGGAATTACAGAAAATATTTCACCAGGCAAAATATTTCACTTTCGCACAACACTAGTAATGGAGCCAATCACTACATTGCAGAATGGCTCTGATGAGATCTTTGAAAGAAGAAAAAAAATTACTAAACATTACTGGACCTCTGGCAGCCTGGACAATGATTAAGACACCTGGATCGAACCATCAACCCTTTTTTAGACTCTGTGATGAGATGTCTTATGTTGTTCATCTGATTTTAGCCTTGCAGGATAAAGGGCCACATATAAATTCTCACCACCAAGCAATCAGTTTCAATCAATCAAAAGATATTCTAAGAAAAAGAATCAAGTATGTGCATAATGCAATTTTACAGCCTGGTGGAGAAGTTTTACCTTATGTCCTGATCCTGCTTAACTCTTTTTTTTTAGATTTAAGAACTTGACGCTTATGATTTTCTTTCACATGAACTCTAAGTCTATGAGTGGGATGAAAACTGACAGAACTGACCTTATCTTTATTATTCTAATTTGTTTTGTGCTCTTAATCTGTGTTAGGTATTTCATAGTTGACCTGGGCATCTCCCCACAATTTTATTCCTAAGAAAAGAGGGATTTATAAGCTGTGGCCTGGCCATGGCTTCAGTCCTAAATGTGTGACTAATGTTCAAACTTACAGATGGCAAATGTAGTCCGAGGCCTCTGTTTTTGGACACCGACTGATTGGTACATGGGGCAGGGACTGCTATACTGCTGTTTTGGTGTGGACTAAAAGGTCTCAAGATTGGACCCTTGATTTTTTATGGTTTAATGCCATTGCCAATACCTCCCTAGGGAGTGGATGGCTGTGGGTTGTAAGTTCAGGCGCTAAGTAATGATGCTTGACAGTGTCCATCTGAAAGAAATCCAGTGGGCCTTTAGGGGTGTTGGCTTTGATGACTAGATGTGGCAACATAATTGGATTACAAATTTGCTATATGGGGTGTATTAAAATGCCCCTAGTAGGGCTATGAAAAAGTAATACAGTATATATTATAATTTAAATTCACATTAAAGTATTAACATCTTGAACTTGGAGAGTTCTAGTTAAACCTCTCGAGATGAGATGTTTTTGCCATTTTGGGTGCATTGATTATTATGTCATAAGCCAGTTTGCTATAACTTGACTTTGTCAAAGTCATCCATACATAAGAACATGGAATATTTATAAAGCTTTTTTCAGGCTTGGCTCATATAGTGCAAGATATTTCCTAAGTGATTGATCGATTTTTTATGTATATTCTGTACTTTTTTCATCTGACTGAAGATGTTAAATGCTTTTCTCTTTTTCTCATTTGTATCATAATGACTTGTAGTCGAATGAATAAACTTAAACAAACTGAAATTTCCAAACTAACCTTCCATGTGGGACCAAATCAAAAGACTTGCTGAAGTCCAGGTACAGGACATCAACTGGCTTATCTCCATCTAGGGCCCACATCACTCAGTCAAAAAATTCAACACGATTTGTTTGACATGATTTCCTCCCGGACAAACCCATGCTGGTTTTCATCCTGTAAACCATTTATGTAAGGAACTCCACCCTCCATTCTTTCAAGATCGGCTTCATCATTTTCCCCACAATGGATGTCAGGCTGACTGGTCTGTAGTTCCCCAGATCATCCTGAGGTCCACTCTTGTGGAGGGGCATGACAATAGGCCAGTCTCCTGTCTAGAAGGACCTACCCTGATTGGAGGGAGGAACTAAATAGTTCTATCATTTGAGCTGCCAGGACATCTGCCAGTTCCTTCAGAGCCCTCGGGTGGATGCCACCTGGCCCTAGCTCCTTATCAGTCATTAAAGACTTGAGAGCCTCCCTCCCTACCTGGATCTCCACATCTGTGTGAGACCCCCCCAGTGCCCCTTCCCTGAGGCAATGGCCCATCTCTTTCCCTAGTGAACACCGAACTGAAATAATCGTTTAACACTTCAGCCTGCTCCCCCTTTCTCAGCTTTCTTATCTGCCCCCCCTTCTCTGCTCCTTAACATATCTAAAGAATTACTTCTCCCCATCCTGATCCCTCTTGTTAATCTAAGCTCCTTATTCACCTTGGCCATTCTAACCTTTCTGCTTACTTCTCTGGAAATCCTATGACAGTCCTCAAGTTCTGCCTCAATATGGGAGCATTTGTACCTTCTAAAGGCTAATATGTTCACATCCTCCTGACCCTCCCTTGTCCACCAGCAAGGTTTTCTGGCTCTGGTCATCTTGTTTTGTGACCTGGCACAGGTTTTCTTTACTTCCAGGATGCCCTGCTTCAGGATTTCCACTGTCCCTCTGTCTCCATCACCGGTCTTGATTTTACTTATATACTTTCATAGTATATCTTTGCCATCTGCCCCAAATTTTCCCCCTGAGGTCCACTACTGTGGTCTTCATTTGGTTCCTCTCCTTCCCCTAGTCCAAGGTAAAACACACCGTGGAATGGTCACTACCAGACCTCCACCTCATTGGCTAGGACCAGATCCAGAATGTTTTCCTCCCTTGTCGGCTCTTCAACAAGCTGAGTCAGGAATTCATCCTGGAGTACATTGAGCACTCTTTGCTCCTTTGCTGATGGAGATGCCATGTAACTCCAGTCCATCCCTGGCTTATTAGAGTCCCCTAATATCACATTACCACCCCTCCTGCAATTCCTTCTCAAGTTGTCAATTAGTTCCCCATCCATGTGTTCCATCTGGATGGGTGGCCTGTAGACCACACCCAGATTAACTCTCCTCCCTTCACTGTCTTATAAGTTCATAGTAGTGATTTCAGGCCTAATAGCTTCAAGAGCCATATATTGGCCTGCCACCTTTTAGTGGTCATAGTCCCAATTCCTTTCTCCTATATCTATATCCAGTGTTTTTTTGAAAGCTGATAAACTATTTGCACCTACAACTTTAGTGGGAAGTGCATTCCAAGCGTTTACCACACATTTGTTAAACCACCGTCCCCTTTTTGTTGTTTTAAATCTTCCTCCATTTAGTTGCCAATGATGTCTCCTTGTTTGCATGCCTGTTCTTGTTTTCCAGCATAAGCAGGCCGATTCATATAATATTTCATTTGTTACTGCTTTATACTCAAAACAAAGGTCCCCTCTCACCATTCTATATGACATTGAATAAAGTCCTAAGGATTGTAGTCTGTTGTTACATTCCATACCGTTTACAGAGCCTATTCTCCTCATGTACCTGCGCTGTATTTGTTCCACCTTTTTACCAATACCTATTTTCTGGGGTGCACTAAATGGGGCTCCATATTCTAGTACTGGTCTCACCAGTGACCTACACAATGGCACTAGTACCTACTCTCTTCTACTCCTGATATTCCTCACTATATTTCATGTGATTCCATTAGCCTGCTCTACTGTTTCTAAGTTATGTTTATCAAAGTTAAGATCACTAGATATGAACACCCCCAAATCCTTCTTCTGCTTTACATGTGTCATATATTTATCATTCAGTATGTATAGTGCATGTTTGTTATTTGCTCCAAAATACATCACCTTGCATTTATCTAAATTGAAATCTAGTTCAAGTTCCACAGCCCATTCCCCTAGTATGTTTAGCTGTTCCTGGAAATTCTTTATGGATTCCATATCATTTACCACTGCACCTACTTTGGAGTCATCTGCATATTTTCAGATCCAAACTCCATTAGCCACTTGCATCGTGGAAATCTGTGTGTGAAATAACCTGGGACACAGAATGGATCCCTGAGGCACTCCGCTGGTAACCTATCCCTCAGAAAACAAATATCCCTTTATTTGAACTTTTTGCACCCTATTTTGTAGCCATTGTGCTATCCATTCTATTAAATATGGTTTCATCTCTAGTTTCTGTAGTGTTTTTAATAATATGTCATGTGACACAGAGTCAAAAGCCTTTTTAAAGTCCAAGTACACTACATCCACAGGCAAGCCCTCATCTAGGACCTCACACACACTGGCTTTGAAAAGCTAATCAAATTGCTAACACAGGATCTACAAGTTTCAAATCCATGCTGAGAAACATTTATATGACTTCGCTGTTTTAGATCTTCATTCAAAAATTAGTTCACAAAACTTTCCATTATTTTTCCGATTATTGATGAAATGCTAATTGGACAATAATTTCTAACATCTGTAATATCTCCTGATTTATGTAATGGAGTTATGTGGGCAATTCTCCACTCTTCCAAGACTTTACCCTCACTTAGAGATTTATTGTACACTATAGATAGGGGAAGTGATAATTCTTCAGCCATTTCTACCAGAAACCTGGGATGATATCTATCGGGGCCTACTGACTTAAACTTTTTTAATTTACTTAACTTCTCCTTAACTTGCCTACCTGTTATATTTGACAGTTCTACCCATCCCATATTTATATTCTCATCAAGTTGGTATGTATTGTCATCACTCTGGTATGTGCTCAAGAAAAAAATTATTAAACTCGTTGACCATGGCTTCCTCTCCTTTTACTGTATTTCCTGTTCTCCATTTTTCGACATATTTATTTGATTTTTCCCTTGTTTTAGGCTACCAATATAATAATAAAAGGTTTTTCCATTATCTTTGGTTACCTTTGCTAAGCCTAGTTTGGCTTTTGCCCTTGCCCTTCTTATGGCTTTTTTACAAATGTTTAATTGCTTTCTATATTTGTCAGTCTTGTGTGGAGATGGTTTGAGCTTGAATTTTTTATATGCCTTTTCTTTTTATTTATCAGCCTTCAAAGTTTTTTGCAAAACCATTTTGGAACCCTACCTTTATTATTATATTTCACCGTTTATGGAACATATTCATCTATGCACATCTGCAGTATAATATTAACTTTCTCCCATGCTTCCTCAAGTGGTACTTTTTCAGTCTCCTTCCATTCATATGTTGAAAGTAATTGTTTTATTTGGGGAGTCTGCCTTATTATAATTCCTTATTTTAGTTTTTTCAGCTATTGTTGGGGTATCTTCAGATAAGATGCACTTAACCATGTTGTGGTCACTGCATCCTAATGGATGCATGACCTCAACCACACTCAGCGCATTAACCATGTTATTCAATACTAGATCCAACAAATGGTTATCCCGTGTGTTCTCCTTAACTACTTGAATTAGTCCATTATTCATGCATATATCAATACATTTACTTTCTATAGATGTTTTTCCTTGATATGTGTCCCAAAAAATGCTTGGAATGTTGAAATCACCCATCACAATGGTATTGTCGGTAATCATACCACTATCAATCTCCTCTAAGAATTTTAAGTTTTCTGTTTCATTTAAATTTTGGGATCTGTAACACACTCCTATGTTAATACTTTTCTTCTGAGTTTGTATCTTTAACCACTATTGCTCCATGTTCTTGGCCTCACGTTTATTATGTTCTAAGATCTTTGCCTTTACTCTTGCTGCTATATATACACCGACTCCACTCCCATTTTTATGTATTCTTGGTTTGTGAAAAAAATCAAACCCGTCTATTTTATCTTCTCAATCATTTTCTTTTAACCAGGTCTCTGTCAGACCACAAATATCATTATTCTCCTTATATAAGACATACTTCAGCTAATCAATTGTGTGTTTTATACTTCTAACATTTACCAATGGTATTTTTATTCCTTTATATTTTTGGTACTCCATCTTCCTTTGGGTTGTTTCTGTACTGTCCTATGTGATATTTCCACATCCAGATTTTGCTTCCCCCTTGGTCTTAGTTTAAGTGTTCATCTATCCGTGCCCTGAACAGCCAATCTAGCACGTTGCTACCATTTTTGCTAAGGTGCAATCATCTTTATTATATAGAATAGTTTAATTTTCAAACATCTCCCACATCCTAATATATTCAATTCCATTCATACAACGCCATCTCCTTAACCAATTGTTAATTATTCATATTTTTCCATTAATTCCGACATTTGCATGTGGAACTGGCAGGATTTCAGGAAATATCACCTTTCCATTTACTTTTTTTGCTGCTTTCTCTATGTTCATATATTATAAATATATTTGATACTCCCTAGTGTATTTTATGTCATTGGTTCCTGCATGAATAATAATAATTGGTGTATCTCCCTCCATTTTCGTAACTATTTTAGGAAATAGCTCAGATACAGCCTTAATTTTTGGCCCTGGTAAAAATGAGCTCATCACAGTGTCATTCAAGTCTTTTGTTGTAAATGAGCCTGTATATTTGATAATTGAATCCCTGATAACATAACCTCTACATTTCTGGTATTCCACATCCATTTCAATATTTATCTCATTATTTCCTGTAACTTGTCCTTCAGTTGCTGTTCCTGGTGTCAGTTCATCGTTTATCACAGAGTTTTCTACCTCTGCAGTATTTCAGTTATCCCTTTCATTCCCATTCAACCCAGTTAGCTCTATTGTATAATTGACTTCCCCTTCCTGCAAATTCATTAAAGGTGCATAAGAGTTACTAAGAGGAATTTCAATGGTCATGGCTCTCCTTCCCCTTTTAGTTTTTATTATGCTGGATGGATACTGCCACTCATTTTTTTCTCTACACTTGCTCTAGCCCTCTTTTGGGTCTTTTCTTTGCCTTGTCCATTTATTTCCTGATAATCACCTTCAGTGGTTACTTGTTTAAAACATTTCAACTCTAATTGCAATCCAATGAGTTTGACCTTTAAATCTTTAACTTCAATACACTTCTTGCACACATATTCTAGTATTCCTGAATTGTCATCAATACTGAACTTCAGACAGTCTTGTCTTGAGGGTTACCATGTGGCTGTCCATTTTTAAACTCTTCCTACTATAGTATCTATTCCTACTCAACCTTTTCTGTTATATGTAACTTTAGTACTCACAATCTTCAGCAATGGCCTACTGGCTCCCACTTTTGCTTACCCACTAAACCTGCTGAAACACACACAGAGACATGCGTGTCTCTGCGTGCATCTCTGTGCATGAAACCGCACACTTGAGGTCATGATGCTTGCTCCTGTGCCTCCTTTTGTGTGCCATGAACTGGAAGCTCTATAGGGGTCGTGAGCAAACAGCAAGGGACATTTACCTTCCAATTGTTTAAAACTGCTTAAAAATGCAGTTGCAGTCTCAAATGGGCCTTTCTGCTCCAAATACAATCCACAACAACTATTAAAAAATATTTCAAGGCATCCCTTCAGCTGAGTAGTTCCCCTGCTGTCCTTGGAGAACTACACTACTCAGGCTACTTCCTGTTTACTATGTCTCTGTCTCTACTACCACAGCATATACCTTGAGACAGAGACTGCCAAAGAGTTTCAGAACAGTGCAATGTGAGTGCAAATGTTAGACCCAGTCCTCCTGTCCCTCAGCTTTTGGCCTACTCACAGGCTTGGACTCGGTCTCCAATTCACCCATACTGTCTCCATGTTATCCTCCCTCTCCTCCTCCTCCCTGCTACACACTATCCCATCATTTGACAAACAGTGCAACCCCACCCCCCACCCACTGTCCTGTGCTTTCTAAATATGGAATAGCCAGAATTTTCATGTCCCATTTAAAGTACTGGGTGACCCAAGTCTATGTGACTGCAGTTAATCCACCATCCCTCCACCAACATTGCCTGCAACTCTGGCATCTTATTTCCCAGATTCCCGGCATTTAACAGAATAACTTTCCAGACCCTCCCAGAAATGTTCCTAATCCCAGCACCCCCGTTGCTCCTGGTCTCCACTCCTCCAAGTTTGCTCCTCACTTTCTGTACCCCTCCAGAATGGGGGCAGAGCCTGTGCCCTATTATCTTGCTCAAAAGCCCTGTACTCTCCAGCACTCCCCCCTCATTTAGTTTAAATCCCGTCATCTAGATGTATGGTCTCCTAGCTTGTTCTTAAGGATCTCCTTCCCTCCTTACTTAGGTGAAGCATGCCCCTAGAAAAAAATTCTTTATTCTCCCATGTAGTCCCCAGTCACCCACCAACCCATACTCAATAGCCAGACACCACTCCCTCAAACAGCTGTTGAGAACCCTTATTTTCTACTTTCTTACTATAGTCACCCTCGATACTGGCAAGATTTCTGAAAATGAGACAGTGTAGTTCTCAGCTACACATGATCTTGCCACTTCCCTATATCTGGACTGCACTTCTTGCACACTGTTCTCCTCCACATCATTAGTGCCAATGTGTACCACAATGTGGGGCACTCCACCGAGCTTACTTACCAATGAGTGCATAAGGTACCCTACCCTAAACAGCATTATTCCCAGAATACACTCCACTCTTATAGAGCCCCTGTTGTCTCCATTTGTTTTCCACAAACTGATTCCTCTGATGATGGAGTCCCCTATTACCAGAACCCTTGTCTCCCTCCTCTCCATGCCTTGCCTGCTTTTTCCCACTGCCTTCTCCCTGCATGCCAGTATTGCCTCTCCTCCCCCAAGCACCCTCTTCCCAGCCCCCTTACCAGGGCCACTCCATCTCTTGGAGAATGATCTGCATCCCCAGACCTAACAATATCCTTACCTCCCCCTACTAGTTCCCCTGTGCTATATAACACCCCCCCGCTACGTTACACAGTTAGCTATCCCTGGCACCCTTAACATGGCACAGAATTCAGAAACATTTAGCCAGTTGGTACCACCCCTAGCTTTGGGAATATATACCAAGCTCATTCTTCTAGAGAACAAGCGGCGGGTGTGTACAAAAGCAATATGATCCATTTGGTATTTACAAAACCAGGTTCTGGGGAGAAAACTTTTTGCTAGGGCTATGCTTGACCCATGTTCTGGAAGGGTACCCAGTAACTCCACACAGGAAGCAATAACGTAACTGTCCAGACCATAGTTGGGGTTCTTGAGTGTGACTTTATTCCAAAAGATGTTCTCTAAAGCAAAGGTGGAACCCAAGGTTTATACATTGTGGCACCAGGAACTTGTAGAACAACAAATCAACTCTATCTGACAGAAATCTCTTTGTATTCCCACCTCAGTATGACATAGAACATCTTGGATTTGTATTCCCACATAGCATAGGACATTGGACACTTTCCCTTTGTAATCCCACATGTTGTAGGACATAGAACATTGCTTTCAGTGGCACTGGCCAAAAACTAAACACACATTTTTGTTAAGACTAACACCATTCTTTATAACCAGAGAAGACACTGTAACCCACTTCAGGGGGTAAAATTCTCTTCAGACATTGGCTCTTTGTCTAAAGTAACCAGGCACCCTTACTGAACCTGTTGTCCTGAACTGGTTACTCCAGATGGGGACCTGCCTACCCTTCACTTTCAAATCCATACTCAGCCATTATTTCAGAGTTACACCTTAAACATTTGGAAACACACTTTGGAAATGCTTGTTGAATGAAACTTGGCATCCAGCATTCGAAATTACTACAACTGGTAATGGGAAAGTTAAAGTCCCAAACAATGTGATATAGGCACATCTCTGAACATCACACACTTCAGCCAACCTTAAATTAGAACAGTCATACACTTCTGAATTCACAGAAAAATTGTGCTTTCTCTTTTAACCAGAGAACACAACAGCACAGGTACTTGCTTTCTGTAGCAAAAGCCAGATCCTACTCACTGTTAGACATTTCAGGCAGCTTCAAATATCCTGGATCAAAAAAAGGGGGCTGCCCGTTTGATCCATCCACTAGCAGTCCTTTTTACCCCTCCAGGGATAAAAATCAGGAGATCCTGCTGTAGACAATGGTTTCCACCACTTCTCTTGGCAAATTAGAGAACTCCAGGACTAGAGTGAGACTGCAGGGCCCTCAACTCAGAGCACACAGCTGAGCAGTTCTCTCTCCTACAAGTTCAAACTGCTACTTCCAACTACTGACTCACACTGACTCTCGCTTCAACATTCTAAACTCCCTTCTCATAGCTGGCAAAGGCTTATGCTGCTGCAAGAGTTCCAAATGAGCTCATCACTTCCATCTCCGCTGAAGCTAAGTAAACAAAAGAGTGAACAAGTGAAAAACTCATTGAACTAGTTAGTCACCAGCTGCCTCTCCCTGCCTAGCTCTGATAATGAGGGGATTCTAGTAACCCCAAGGGACTGGGTGGTTACACCTGCGTTTCCAGATCCTCCATTCTCTGCTGCTTTTTCAAGGTCCCTTCTTACCCTTTGAATTCTCTCTCTCTCTCTCTCTCTCCTGACCTCATTTACCATCCTCCATCTCAACATGCACCCTCAAGTCCTTTCCTTTTTGTAAAGGTGTACACCTGCTTTCCCCTTGTAACATTTGTAGTGATGTATACCTATTCTTCATTACAGTACCTCCTGCAGTGCCACTGTCACTGCCCCTTACCCGCTTTTTCCTTCCAAGGCTGTCATTACCAGCCCCCTTAGCCCTCTCAATACCTACCTTCACTCTTCTGCTGACCACTTCCTACCAATCCTTGTTTGCCCCACCACTCCTGGATGACTTTGAGCAGCAAGAACCTCCCCCTCCCCCTCCCAATTACTACCCTCCTCCTGTTCATGCCTGCATTGTATGTTTATTGGTCTATTACCTTCCTCATTTTCCCCACCTCCTCTCCTCCCATCCCCCCTCCCAACTGAGCTTACAAATCTTTCCTCCTGAGCTGCCTGGCCCCCACCATTTCTCCCTCTATGCCCCACTTCCATGATTAAGTGATCCACCACCCTCCTTAACTCCCAAATATTACCTTCCAAGTGAAACACCCTCACACATATAGGGCATGTTTCTAATCTCTAAAGTGTGTCCATATGCACGGCTGAGCCACATCCATTACATCAACTATCCTGCTAGGTCCCCCACCTGCCCCACCTCCATGTTTTATCCCCATACCCCCTACCTTCATGCCCTCCCCCCATCTTTCCCTAATCCTGGCCCCTCCATCCACCCCTTCCCCATCCTCCTACCATCGTGGCTACTCCACATCCCTCAATACTACTTAAACTGTGATGCTATAGCAATGTAAACAGAGAAATATAAAACAGTCTACACTATAATGCAAATGCCCCATAAACATATTTTGTTTGCTATAGAGTGACACTATAGAAATGTACCTGAAAAATATAAAAACAGTCACCTAGTCCCTTGTCAGCCACTGTCCATGTCCGCTACTGCCATACCTAGTTCAACCTTAATGTAGAACAGACCTTTTCAAACAGGCTTTACCCCCAATATATCTTAATAGAAATAAGAAACATTTAAAAATATAAAGTCCCTTAGAGGAAAAAAAAAGCCACTTAAGAAATGTTTTTCAGGAAAGGAGTCCCCTTTTGGAAAAGTACCTTATGTCCTGTTCTATGAACCACTGCCAGCATGAATAGACCTCAACCTACACCACCCCCACTTGCTGCTTCCCTCTGTGTTTCCTCTTATTCAGCTCAGTGATTTATTATTAGATGTGACTGTTGGTTCACAGCACCCAGGTGGGTACCCTGCTTGCCCTGACAGACCTGTGCCTCAAATAAATTGCAAGTGAACACACTGTGGTCACTAGTAAAAGGATTTGGGGTATAGGCAGCATGGATGATGTGCTGCTGGGCAAATGGAGAAGCCCAAGGATTTCAAGTGGGGCTCCTTTGTGGGGGTGGTGGTATCACTGGTGGTGGACCATGATGAGGGAGGCACAGGAGTTCTTGCCCTTCCATTTCATGCCTGAGAACAGAGGGATGCTGTTCCACAATTTTCAACTCTTCCGTCTGCAGCTGCTGCTCCTGTTAGTCCTGGGCAACACTAATCTCCTCCTGCTGTGGGCATGGCTCAATTGGAGGATCAGGAGGTGAAGGCTGTCATTGCTGCTACTGTTGCACTGGGAGGAGGAAGAAGTAAGGTGCTATTTGGAGGGCACTCCCCAGAAGACAGAGGATGATGAAGACTAATGACACCACCACAGGTGCGAACATTGTAATGAACATGTTCCATCAGTAAATTAGAATCAAAGTAAAGAAAGAGAGAATATGGAAAAGAGTCAAGACAATGAGAAAAAAAATAGTTATAAAAAACAGATCAAAATAAAGACTATTTAAAGTACAGTAAAGGAAATACAAGAAGATAAAGAAATTACTGTGAATGGCATCTCAAATATTTATTTGGTTTCTGGTAAAGAAGAGACTCCTTCCTCTAACTCTGTCTGCCTAGAAATGAGAAACAGGAAGCAAGTCAGGCAGTCACTGTACAGAGAATGTACTATCTGACCTGCAGAATAATTTCCATGTGACCGAAAGCCTCATTTTAGCCAGCCTTCATCTTGGCAATAGCAAAGTCGATGTTACAAGACAAAGTCACAAGGTAAAGTTGAAATTAACAAATTGCTACCATGGAGGCAAAAATCTGTGAATTGATCCACAAAGCCAGAGTTTGCCACTTCACCTGAATTTTGAGGGTGAATTACAAATTCTCAGCATCTCTGCTGGGCACCCATATGATCAGCAGATGGCAATCTTATTACTTACTTCTGTGCATAAAGATTTCATTTGTGCAAGATTTACATGGCTAAAATAATACAGCATGGCACTCTCTATCATCTACCAACATTTCACCAAGAACCTCGTGCATTTTCAAGGAGATAATACCACCTAGGGATTTTAAAGCTGTGTTAGGCACCACCTGATATATTTTCTTATTAATGATTAGTCGATTAGAATTTTATTGATTTTAGAGCTGTGCTAGGTATCACCTGATAAATTTTCTCACTGATTATTAGTCCATTTGAATTTGTCCAGGACCATATAAGTTCTGCCCACTAGGTGGTACTATCACCTTGAAAAAGTGCTTGGTTTTTGTGTGAAATGTTTGTGGATGGTGTGGAGGGCCGTGCTGTATATTTTTTTATCTCTATATTTTAGAAACATAGCGACATAGAATGTGTCAGCTGAAAAGGACTGGTAGGCTCATCTAGTCTGCCCTATTTTCCAGGCCTAACACTACACCCCAGGCTACATTTGGTCACAGTTATACCTCTCTCCTCCCTTACCTCTGTTTATTATACCCATGTGCCTATCCCACATATGCTTGAAACTCCCCACTGACATCACCTCTACCATCTTCCAGGTGTCCACTACCATTTCTGTGAAGAATTATTTCCTCACACCCCTCTTAAACCTCACCCATCGAGCTTCATGGCATACCTCTATGTTCTGGAGCTCATCCTCCTATTTACAAGACTTCCCTCCTGCACCTTGTTCACCCCCATGAGGTACTTGTAGGTCTCAATCAAGTTCCCCCTCACTCTTCTCTTACCAAGGGAGTACAAGTTGAGCTCCTACTTCCTCTCCTTGTATGGCTTCTTGTGCAACCCCCAAACCATTTTAGAAGCTCTCCTCTGTATCACTTTCACCCTGTTGATATCCTTGTGGAGTTGCAGTCTCTAGAACAGGAAACAGTAATCCAGGTGGTGTCTCCCAAGTGAGCCATACTGGGGCAAAATCACCTCCCTCCTCCTACTTGAGATTCCCATCTCAAAAAATCTCATCATGCTGACCTTGTCTGTTGCCTATCGCACTACCCTGCCACCTGGGAGTCATCAGCTATGATCACCCTAAGGCCCCTTTCCTGCTTGGTAACTGTAACTACCTCCCCCATCTTATACACTGTTCCTGGGTTTCCCCACCCTAGGTGCATGACTTTGCACTTTTTGCATTGAAACCCAGCTGCCACTCCCTGGACCACTCCTAGTTTCCCCAGAACACCTGCATTCTCCCAACCCACGCCTGAGTGTCTACTCTGTTGCAGATTTTTGTGTCCCCCTTCACCTCTAGTTCTTCTGCAATATCACTTTTGAAGATGTTAATGAGGAGAGGGCCCAGCACTGATCCCTGTGGTACTCCACTGATCAGCCTCCCATCCTCTAAGTGACTGCCATTTACCACCATCCTCTGCCTCCTGTCTTTCAACCAGTTTGATATCCAGGACACCACCTTCACCCCCACCCAGAGGCTACTAAGTTTTGTTGGCCAGCCTCATGTGTGGAACAATGTCAAAGGCCATACTGAAGTCTAGATAGGACACATCCACTGTCTTCCCTGATCCAGTTCCCTCTTTACCCGGTCATAGAAATCTATGAGATGTGTATGACATGAGCTCACCCCTGTGAAGTATAGTGTCCAGGGATGCAGTATAGCACAGCACAGTGGTTTAAGGCTCTGAGCTGCAAACCTGGAGACCTGGGTTGCCCCCATGTGCATACTGTGTGATCCTGAGCCTTTCACTTAAGTTTTTTGTGCTTCCAGGTCGCACCTGTAAATAAGCTTCAGCTTGCGTCTCTCCTGGTTAAAAAAAAAAAAAAAAAGATGCTGCTGATGGTCCTGCAGTCCATGTTGTCTCCAGGTAGTTCAGCAGTCTCTCCATCGGCAGGGACTCCATTGACGTCACAATCACTGATGTAAGACTGACTGGTCTGTAATTACTGGCCTCCTCCCCGCTGCTGCTCTTTTGCAAAAGGACCACATCGGACAACCTCCATTCCTCTGGAACCATCGCCATCTCCAATGAGATGCTAAATAGCATTACTACAGGGGTGGCTAGCACTGTGCTCAGTTCCTTAAGTACCCTTGGGTGACTACCATCCAGCTGCATCATCTTGTTTTCCTTAAGGGCTTCAACTCCTGGTGGACTCTCTGTTCCATACATGAACTTCTGTCCACTCCCCCTTGTGTTTGTTAATGTATAATGGCCAGTCTCCCTTCCACTGTGAAGACTAAGCAGAAGTATTTGTTTTAAACTTTAGCTTTTTCTTGGCCTTCCTCTGCACAGCGCCCCGGTATCCTCATCCTCACTATACTACCCCTTCCCTTCCTCTTTTCGCTCACCTATTTGAAGAAAGTCTTATCCCTATTCTTGACCTCCTGGGTAATTCTTTCCTCAGTCTGAGCCTTTGCTGTCCTTACCCTCTCTCCTGCTTCCCTTTGTTTCACTAGACATATCTCACTGTTTGCCTCCATTTGTATCTCCTTGTATTTCTTGAAAGTTTTTTCCTCCTTTACCACCTCAGCCACCTCCTTCGACAACCACGGTGGCCTCTTTCACCTCTTACAATTTCTTATTACCTTTAAGCAGCTTGTTATTGCCCTATTTATTCCATCCTTTATTCTATTCCATTGTGCCACCACCCCCTGCAACCACCTTCATAGTATTTCCTGAGGAAGTCTCCCATGTCTTTAAAAACCAGGACCCTTGTCTTTGTGTTTATTTTCTGCCCAATCTATATTTCAAACCACATTCTATGATTATTGCTTGAACCCAGGTGGCAACCCACTGTGATGTCTGCAATGCTATCACTGTTTATAAGTACAGATTTGGCACTGCTCTATCACTAGTGGGATCTGTAAGTGACTGCTGAGAAATGCCCCTTGCAGGGAGTGTAGGATGACACTGCTCCTAGTTATAGCTTTGGGCTACATGTTTCAGTCCAGATCTGGTAGATTAAAGTTACCCACAATTTTTACTTCCACTCTTTTTCCAGATTTGATTATGGCCTTCCCTAAAACCTTGGGCCAGATTTACAGAGCCCCCATAATAAAATTCCACGACTGTGGGAAGAATCTGGTGTAAGTGGGTTGCCACTTGTGGAGTTGCAGCTTTTTCTGCAGCTGTGGTATTCACATGGGTGGAGCCAGTTTACAACCAGCTCCATGATTTATGTCAGCTTGAGGGTGTGTTTTCCCCACATCTGTGGAAAATGTTATGCCTGTTGGGACCAAGCACAACATCTCCCTCAGCTGCAGCAGACTGAAAATACAAATCCCTGCAGCTCCAGAGATATCAGTTTGCCAACTAGAGTTGCAGAGTGGGACGTAGTCCCACATTATTTTGTGAATCTGGCCCCTTGTCTATATCCTCCACCTGTGCTGGTGGCCTCTATGCCACCTCTATGGGTATAAAGGCCCTTGATTCCATCTCCAAACTAACCCAAAGAAACTCCTACCCCTCCTTCTCCTTGCTGTGACCTTGTATTTCTGTGGTCTTCATATCTTCATTTGTATATAAAACTACCCCTTTCTCCCTGTCCTATCCTTTCTATACATTGTGTATACTGGTATGGCACATTCCAAGCTGTGGTTTTTGGTACAGCATGACTCTGTTATGGCCACCAGATCCAGATCCACCTCTGGAATGGTAGCTTCAAGGCCAAGAATGTTGTTTCCCAGGCTCCTTGTGTTGGCACACATGGCTTTCCACTCCCTTAGTCCCTCCCTGCCCCCTGCTTTGCCCTCTCATCCCAAGTCCATCCCTCACCTTTCTTTTTTCACTGATACTGTCCTTACACTTTTTATCTTTGCTCTGCTCTCTATCTCTCTCTAATAGGTTCCTCCACCCTAGTTCCACCTTTTGACTCTCCTGTCTCTTCCTCCCTTTTGCCTCTACTCCCCACAACCCCTGCTGCTCTATCATCTAGGGGGATCATTCACTGCCTCCCACATTTCTTCTGCCACCTCCCTTGGCTACTTTAAATGGTCATCAGATAAGCATTTAAAGCTCCCACCAAGGACTGTCATTCCCTTCCTTGTTGAATGGACAGGCCTCCATCCCTGTAGGTAGAATCCCATTCCCCAATGCAGCCAAATCCCTCCTCCCTGCAACATGCCTTCAACCATTTTTTAAAGCAAGTGGTGTGGTATGCCCTCTTCTCCTCCCATCCTTGCACAGGTAGCACCTCAGTGGAGACCACTATTCATGTTTCATGCATCAGGACCCTACCCAGCTCCCTAACCCTGTTCTGCACCACACGGGCTGCTTCATTTGCCTGGTAATTTTTCCCAAGATGGACAATGACATCCAGCTCCCCCTCCTCCTCTACCACCCTGGTGATTCTAAGGATCCAATCCTGATCCTTCTGTGCTGAGGTGCCAAGTAGGCACTTCATATCCCTCCTTCCCTCACATGGTGTCCCCAAAAATATCCCCTAACAATAGAGCGCCCCACCAGAAGTTACTTTCTCTTCCTCAAAGGTTCTCTTCCTCCTACCTTGGAGCCTCTGCTCTTGAACAAATAAAATCTCTATACACAGACTTAAGTGGTGATGCTGTCATCTTTTGACCATATGTGTGCCCAGCTCATTTTGCTGCTCCACATATGATACATGCTGTGAGCACCATATTTCAGGTTTTAGAGCCACCTCCTGCTGTACTACTATACTGTTGAAACTGTCAATGCTAGGTATAACACAGTACCATTACAACAGATCTTCGCACCATATTTTTCTGCCTCCCTGTGCATAGCCTCTCTTCCATGAGACAAACACATTTAAGAGGCTGGAGCAGGTAAAGGCATGGATGGAGGCAAATGAAAAGTTCTCAGACATGAATTTTACAGATAAGAGTAATATAGTCATGCAGTTCTTCTGCCCCATGGCTTTCAAGAAAAAAGGGTGCATGGTATTTACACCACAGCCCAAACACCTTTAAAATAAATATGTCAGGGGTCCCATTTCCTGCTTTGGCTAATACTGCTATTTACTGGAATCATTTCTTCAGGGAGGACATAGTGTCAATTATGCTGGTGCCCTTTATCCAACTTGTATTTGTGGATGATCATCAGTTTTTCCAAGGTAATGGTCACGCACCAGTGCTTAGAGTGAATGGCAGACTGAAGTGACACTCTCCCACTGACTGTGATATTTCATTTAAAAATACCATTTTAAAGTTTTCAGCAGTCATAAATAGCTGATCGGTAGAGTAGCAGAGTTACAGTGCAGTGTCCATTCAAGTTTAACTTGAAATACAACAAGTGGTTTTTCATTTATCTGTACGTCTAAATTCAAAGTATACCTTCTTCAAAAGATGTCATCTGACAGCAGGAGTGGCTCAGCTGCTGCAACGGGGCAGCTCAGGGCTTCCCCTTCAAGATCTTCTGACAGTACCAGTAACCAAACATCATCTAAAAATGGCAACAACGGCAATGGTATGTCTGACATGGCTTACATAAAAGAAAAAAACATCATTCTAACATTAGATCACTATTTTTTGTCTGAACTTTTAATAAGGTCACTCTGGTTGTGCTGTTTTTAACAGCATTTTAAGTGAGCTAGTTTATTATACTACTTAGAATTGTTATACTTCAATAGTGTATAAAAGTTTATAGTTTACACTAGTTTTATTGTTAGTAGCATACTGATTTTTTCTAATTACTTAAGAAATTTTCTAAAATCATTGGTAAGATGAGTTATGTTAATACTAACACTTGGAATGTACAGGGCTTCAGTTCACCTATAAAGAGGTATAGAGTTCTAAATCATTTAAACAAACATGAAGCAGATGTAGCTTTGCTGCAAGAAACTCATTTAGAACCAGCAGATGCTGATAAATTAGCATGTAGCTAGGTCGCCACAGTAGAACACTGTTGGGGAGTGGCTATCTTGATCAAGAAAGGGGTCAATTTTTCTAAACATGATCACTTTACTGATACTGGGGGTAGGTATCCGATTCTGACAGTTGCCCTTTATGGAAGAAAGGTAACCATATGCAATATTTATGCACCGAATGCTAAGCGGAAAGACTTCTTTCAAGAACTAGGCTAAATTCTAGTAAATCTGGGAGGCTACAAAATTATTCTAAAGGGTGATTTCAATGAGGTTATGGACCCAATATTAGAACTTCCCCTGTGAACAGAGGCCTATTGTTCAATTCACAAAAATCTCTACATACTCTGGGGGGAAATCTGGACCTACTAGATGTACTGTATGGAGGTTGATGCACCCAAGTGGGAAAGATTACTCCTTTGTTTCTGCAAGGCATGGGGCTGATTCTAGAAGCACCCCTTTGCATGTCAGAAGTTGTGACATGCAAGAGGTGCAGTTGTGCCAAGGACCCTGCGCTCAATTCTGTAAGGGGCAGGGTCCCCATGGCTAAGTCCTGTTACTTGCAACAATCCCACAGGTATGCCACAGGGCATACCTGAAGGGATTGTTGCAAGCACAACCCTGGATGTGAAAGGGGTGCAATTACCTTCCCTATCCTCACAATACTACTTGTAAAAGCCCCTATAAGGGTTGCTCTATGTCCCCAATCCCAAATAATAATTAAAAGCCCTGCAGAGCTTGCATATGCCCCAATAATAACTAAAAAGCCCTGTAGGGATTGCTCATGCCCCCTTCCCCTAATAAGTAAAAAACTCCAGAAGGCTAGCTCATGCCCTCATCCCTGATCCTCAAAAATTGTTGCACAAACATGTAGATCCCTTTATTCCTAGTAGTCTAGCAACCCCCACCCAGCCATGCCCAGCCACCTCACTCCCCCAACCCATTTCAAGCCAGCGACTGATACAGCCCACCTCTCACCACCATGGCCAGCCACTGACTGAGTTCTTCAATGAGCATGTACTGTACATAGTACATGCTCATTGAAGAGCTCAGTCAGTGGCTGGCCATGGTGGTGAGAGGTGGGCTGTGCCAGTCACCAGCTTGAAATGGGTCTGGAGGAGTGGGGTGATCGGGCACTGTGAGGTTGGGGGCCACTAGACTGCCAGGGATAAAGGGATCTGTGTGTTTGTGCCATCATTTTGTGGCTTAGGGTCATGATCTGGCCTCCTGCAGGACTTTTTTACTTATTACTGGGGGATCAGGTGGCATGAGCAAGCCCCTGGGAGGCTTTATAGTATTATTGAGGGATCAGGGGCATGAGCAAGCCCTATGGGGTTTTATAGTATTATTGGGGATTGGGCATATGCAGAACTTACAGGGTGTTATAGTACATGGGTGATCAAGGCATGAGCAAGCCTTGTGGGGCTTTTATAGTATTATTGAGGAATTTTATAGTATCATTAGGGGATCAGGACATGAGCAAGCCCTGTGGGGATTTTCAGAAATATTGGGGGAGGGGGGTGCTACATGTATTGGGGGATGACCAGGTGGCACATTGGCACTACCCCCAGTGGCTGTATGGTACACTTACACCAGCGAATAGCTGGTGTAACTGTACTTTGGTGGATGTCCTCCTGGGGTTGTTCCAGGACAGCAAAATCAGGGACTTTGCAGTTGCCCTTCCAGAATAGAGTGTTACTGCTGCCATAAACCTCCTAGCACCATGTCACAGTGGGTTTATGGTGTAATTGGTGGCTTAAGCCCACTTTGGTGGAAGCATCCTGTGACATGTTGCTTTGTAGAATGCTGAATGTCACAACTTCTGGTGTAAATTGCTACTTGCACCTTTTTTTTGGTGCTAGTCAATTTACACCAAGCGTAACCCTTTGAGAATCAGGCCCATGGAGCATTTAGTAGACTGGTTTATTTTTTCTTAGCCCTAGTTTTGTGCAACAATGTTAGCCATGTGGAGTACAAGAACCTTCTTGTAGTAGATCATAACCTTCTAAAGGCCTCGGTATTGCTTGAGAAAAAAACTGGGAACATCACTAGTTGAAAATTTAGTATGACTTTCCTACAAGTCCCCAGGTTTAGGGATTGGTTACAAGAGGAGACAACCTCTTATTTTAAAATAAACTGTAATGTGGAGGTTTCTGCCAAATTTATTTGGGATGCCTACAAGGCTTTTATAAGGAGGGGGCATTATTAGTTTTGCTTCCAACAGAGAGAAAGTAAGAAAGACCTGAAAGCTAAGGGAAAAGTTTTGAGCAGAGCCTTATCAGAGACAAAGCAAAATCCAGTAGACAAAAAGGATTTGATGTATAAAATTATAGGGCTAAAACATGAAATTAACAAGATACACTCTCCTAAGATTGAATACTTACACTTCAGGGCAAAGCAGAAATTCTGGAAATCCGGTGATAAGACAGGTAAATTACTCTCCTGCTGCTTTCAGAAACAACAAAATTAAAATAACATTACAGAAATTAGAGAAACGTATGGGGTAACAACACATAATGTCAAGAGGATTAATAACAGTTTTAAGGAATTTTATATGGATTTGCATAAATCTCAAGGGTCAGCAGGGCAGGAATATTTGAAATGCAAGCAACTTACCTCCATTTCAGACTCTGCAAGGCTGGCAATGGACAAACCCTTAATGAATCCAAGAGATTTCAGAGGTTAAAACTAAGGTGCCTAAAGGGAAAATCCCAGGTCCTGATGGTCTTTCATCTGAATTTTATAAGACCCTAAACTTGACTATCAGCCCATATTTACTAGATGTGTTTCAAGATCCTTTTACTAAAAGATCTCTGCCTGACTCAATGAATGAGGCTTATATTTGTCTACTCAAGAATAAAGATAAAGATTGTTTAGAGTGCCGCAACTATAGGTCAATGTCACTTCTAAATTTTTATTACAAGGTATTGGCCAAAGTTTTGGCTAGCAGAATTTCTGAAATATTATTCAATTTGGTGAGCAAGGATCAAGTGGGCTTTATGAAGGGCAGACAAGTATCAGACAATTTGCGTAGATTGTTTTCTGTGATTTGGGCAGCTCAATCCTCTCAAAAGAACTATATTCAGACCCTGGCTGTTTTGCATGATATTGGCAAAGCCTTTGACTCCCCTAGAGTGGGATTACCTTTATAAAGTTCTTGAAGTTAACAATTTCAGCAGTGGCATACTGAAGTGGATTCAAACACTATACGCTAAACCACAAGTATGCATAATCAGCAATGGACTCAGGTCTGCTCCCTTTCTACTCCATAGAGAGTGCAAGCAGGGATGTCCATTATCCCCCCTTTTTTGTCCTAGTCATCTAGCTCCTAATTAGGAGAATCATGCAATCAAACAGAATACATGGGGTTAACTTTGGGGAATACTCTAATAAGGTACTAGCTTTTGCAGGTGACATTCTTTTGACATTAACACAACCCTCCTTTTCTCTTCAAAATGTTAAAGTTTTGCTACAGGGTTTTGGGGAAGTCTCTGGCCTGTTTGTTAACTGGAACAAATTGGGGTGTTTGATGCTGAATCATTCTAAATTTGAAAAAGAAAAAATACAAAAAAGCTCAGGTGTATCTTGGCCTTCTGATGAGCTGACTTACTTGGGCATCAAAATATTTGAATCTGTTGACAAATTTCTGCAGGGCAATATGTCTCAAATTATTAATGAAATCAAGTGTGATATGGACAGATTGTTAAAGCTGCATCTTTCTTTGTGGGGTAAAAGAAACTCAATAAATATGATAATAGCCCCCCAATTGTTTTTGTTCATGAATTATTTCACAGCTAACATCCCAAGGGCCTGGTTTATTAAGACTGAAATAATTATTTCCTTCCAATTTATGGGATGGAAAACCTCCATGTTTGTCTAAAAATGAATTAAAAAAAAACAGTAAAAAAATGGCAGGTGGCCTTACAATGGTGGCAAGGATATTTGGGGGCCTTTAAACTCAAACAGGTAGCAGTTTGGTTTCTGCCACCACATAATCCAAATTTTCTGCTGTGGATAAAAATTAAGAAAGAACTAGTTAATCCCTTTAATCTGACAGATCTGCTTTTTGTACAAGTTCCTTTTTATCTGAAGAATCACCCGATGGTTCAGATTTCAGTGACAGTCTGTAAAAAAGTTTAATAGTCTTAAAAAATCAGAACATGGGCACCTACAATTCATGCCCCTTTGGAACAACTCTTTAATTTCCCTGGATGGTAAAAAGTTAAAGGATATTGGGTGAAGGCAGCAAAGGTATTAAAACACTTGGGGATCTCTTAGATGATCAGGATAAGTTACTCTTATTTGAGGTGTTAAACATTTAGTTTAAACAAATTTCTAGTTGTGCTTCTATCTACAAATCAGGAACCTTTTGGCTAACAAATTTGTGGATTCAGACCTCACTCTATTGACCACTGCAGCATGGGGGTCTCTCTTCAAAATCGCTCATTTGCCAAAAGGTTTTAGCCTCATTTACAAACTGCTTAATAAAAAGGATACATCTTTGACTGACCCAGCCAAATCTAAATAGAAATTTGATATGGGTATGCCAATTTCAAGGAAAATTTGGGACAGCACTTGGGTGAATGCAGCTGGAAGTTGCAGGGAATTTCAAAGAAGATTAATTTAGTTCAAAATGTTGCACTATTTCTACTATTCTCCCTGTCAGCTGTGAAAATGGGTTTGATCCAGGATGATAAGTGCTGGAGATGTGGAGAAGCCAAAGCTGGCCTGGACCACCTTCTGCAGTATTGTAAGCAAGTTCTGCTTACTTGGAAGGAGATACATGCTATGTGTCAATTAATACTTGGGTCCTATCTTCCACTTTCCCTTACAGTATTTATATTAGGAGATACTGTACTTCAGGAATTCATGGTATACATGGACCTGAGAAAATGTGGGGCCTCCCAGCTGCTCTGGCATTTAAAAGGCTACTTTTACAAAATTGGAAAGAGATGAAAGTTCCAGCAATTAGTCAGTGGTTGAATTCATTAGGGGCCCGAGCGAACAATGAACAAGTCAGCCACTCAATACTTCATAAAAATGAGTTATTTATTTTTTCATGGGTCCTTTCTTGACATACTGTGAACGAATGTTTAATATGTTAAAGAACTGGTATTTATACTCCTTTATCAAGAGGACTCCAAAACTTTAAGTGAGTAATCTTATTTTAGTCAGATTAACACTGTTGTCATATCAAATTAGTAGGAATTTGTTATGATTACTGTATTTGATAAGTACTGTAAATCTAAAGACAGTGCTCATACCATATAAATGTATCCAAACTGATTGGGTGATTTCTTCATGATCTTGTGTATGTATTATTTATAGAAAACAGAATAAAATATTATTTGGAAAAAAAAAGCTTTTCCAAGGTAATAGGGAGTATTATGTTGGGGACATTGATTACTCAGTGCAACTATCAGTTGGTATCAACTGTAACTGTGCACCATACTTCAGCTGGTGTTGAATGCTGCCTTGATTTCTGTGATCATTCCTTGACATTAAAAACTAAATGAATACTACTCTGTATTCTGGGGAGGTGATATATTTTATTATTTTCTTTCAGCCACCATTCTTTATATTTTACAGACAATGACTCCAATCATGCAGCATCAGGAGTCTACATAAAGGGCAAGGGAGTGAACTGTGTTATGATGCCTCCAGAATAGCCTGATATACCCTGCTGAGATGGTATAGCATCAGATGAAGCATTAAGTATGGAGGCAGGTTAAACCATGGAACCACGCTTAGCTGATCTGGTGTATTAGACACTTCTACAGAAGAGTGTTGACAGTGGAGGGTTCTATGTGATAACAGTGACCGCCAATGGGCGATCGCCATTAAGGCGAAGACAGAGTGCCAAAAATAAATTTTGGCACTCTGACTCCCCGGTGCACAACAAAACAGTGCTGGAGGCTTGTATTTTTTACATTTATGTGGAGGACTGTGCCCCCACACCCCTCTACTGGGGGCTTCACCCCCCTACTAAAGGAATCTCAACTCCAGCGTGGAAACATAAAAAACAATTTTAATTCAAGCCAGGCAGCAAAAACAAACCCACACCTGGACCCGGACCTAGCACCCTAAACATCAAAGCCATGAGCTGACCTGCTATACCATGGGTCCGGCTCTGAAGCCTACTGCAGTGCCAACCCTCACATCCCCTCATTGTGCTTGCTCGCTCCCAGCCCCCATGTGTGTACATGTAGCGACCTCCTGTAACTACAGACAACCCACCCCTCATCCGGTCAATCTCCCTCATTGGTAGTCCCTGTAACGGGTGCCACAATTGAGTCACCCTTTTGTGGGTCACGCAATTGCGGTCACCCACATCACAGGCTACCCAGTGGAGGACCTGTAAGTGATATATTGACCACCTTGAAAACTATATGCCAGCTGTGGTTCATGTCAACGGTTGTGCCACTGATATGTGACCTACTCTGTGTAAAGAAAAGGATATAATCAGACAATATGTTCTTTAAGTTAATCATTAAAATGAATTTCAGGAATACATATCAGTTGTGTTCTTTTTTTTTTTTTTTTATTATAAACACATGGCTAGACAGCATCCAGAGGTGGGATTTCAGATTTTCTAATCCATGCTGTGTGGGAAGGAGTCTCAAAGGACTCCCAAGTTGGTTTCACATTGTGAAGAATGGTTTCAGGTTATTTTTAAGTAGCTGGAGGTGTATGCAAAGTCCTGTCTCAAACTGCAGTCAGCAAAGATGATTAACAATGCATATCATTACAGAGAAACAGGACATGCATTAAATAAATGATGCCACAGAATAATTATTTTAATGCATGAAATGAAACACATAATAATTGTCCAGTGTTTCCCGGTGACATTCTAAGTCACTTTGGTAGTGTAACACAATGTAAATGGATTTATAAGTTGTGGCATTGCTTCCTTAAACAAGTTCTAGCCAGAGCCGATAGGGCTGTGAAAAGCTACCAAATGACCAAAGTTATTTTCTTGTTGGTGCCATATAGTGCTGTTTAGTCACAGTCATCACAGTGCTCCCAGATCCAAATAACCATTTTCCTGTAACAAGCCCTGATTTTTCCTGTATTTTCCCTGTAGAGGCATCATCAGGTCCCTGTATAAATCCCTGTAGATTTTTCCATAAGTCACTAGTTCCTTATTTGTGACTTTGTTCTTTATTTAAATGTAATATGTTGGCAGCTTTTTATCAGGAAGAGGGCTCTGATTTGCTGTTTTAAAATTATATGTCAAAATGGCCTTGGAATGATTTGGATTTTCATGAAATCCATAAGGCGTAATGAGGGAATTTAAGCATTTGTTGAATTTTGTTGGCCAGGTAGGCCCACTAAGACTAGAAGTCCCTTTTTCAGTGGTGATGGGGGAGGAGATACAGATGGTAACCAACTGAAATTGTAACATTTCATAAATCCTTACTTGAACCAGATCAAGCTGTTGGTGGTATTTTTAGTGAATGGGGGAAATTTGGCCAGGACACTATGGAAATTCCCCTACTCTTTTTGAGAAGGGCCATAGGATCTTTAACATCCAGCTGAACAGGCAGACAGAAAAGACGGCACCTCAGGATTGCAGCAACCCTCCCCACAATGCTGCACTACAGTGTCAGTATTGGGATTTAAAACAGCTAGTGGAGCCAAACCAGGCAGACAGGAAAATAATACAAATTTTAAGTAGTAGTCAATTATAAAATGTTATTTCTGAAGTATCTTTTTTTCCTTTTGCCCATCAGAGAGTCTTCTACAGTATGTCATAATGGTGTGGTGGATGTATGGAACAGCTCTTAGCATAGCAGCTAACATATCTAGCTCTACTGTCCCCACTACATCATCATCACTGTGGTTGCACTGACAACGAAATCAAAGGTGAATGACCTGGCAGTCAGTGAACTGATGTTCCTAAGCAACAGTAATGTCACAGTCAGTGAGGTCACAATGCTGGTGATGTAGTAGGGGCAATATAGTTAGCTATGTCAGCTGCAACACAGAGTGCTGTTCCACACATCACACATATTAACATCAGGTAAAACAACCTTCTAATTAAACAAAAGGAAAAAAAAAAAAAAGTACCTCAAATATAAAAGATAATGGTTGGCTGCTTTTAAAATCTAATTTTAGTTTTAGGCAGTACACTAGCTCTTTAATCCATATACCTGGTGTAGGGATAGAACCCACAGCCTTCTGATCTTCCAGTCTCAGAGGCCAGTGTGCAACCTGCTGAGTCACTTACTCTGAGATTAAATATGATATAAGAATATATGAACTAACAAAACATTGTACTCATTATTTCATGAACTATACTCAAAATTAGTAATCACAAGTCATCCAATCTTTCAAAAGATAATAGTAATGCATATAAACAAGTTTATTGCAAATAAATTAGAGGTTTTATGTATTATATATACACACATACAAAAAACAACATCTGTGTATCTTTTATTTGTTAGTTTTTACACAAATTCTCTCAGACTTGTTTCTGACCACCTAATGGAATCTTGAATGAGTTACATAAATGTTATTTTTTTTCCTTCAAGGCCCTGACCCTGCAACTAAATATACACTTAGTGCACCATATTATAACGTGAGAAAATAAAAAGTCTTCTGTTTCCAGTTGTTTGATCAGGACCTTTTATAGAAATTATGCAAGATTACATCAGTAGTAAATAAAAATATTACCATCAGACTGTCTTACTGTGTAGATTGCTCAGTGTAACCACAAACACCACATTTATGTTCCACTGGCTGGATTTAGCTGCCCAAAACACAAGAAAAGCTCAACTGTTGTCCCCTACATACTTCTCTCTCAGTTGTTTTGACTTTTTTATAACTCCATATGGGAACATAAAGAATCAGATAGTTATACATGTGCTTAAAATCAAGAGAAGAAGAGGTGCTTTTTTTTCCCTGAACTGTGAACAGTTAAACTTTTTTTGGAAGGTGTCCAAATAAATCCAGAGACCTCTCTTTCTTGACAGGCTCTTTATCGGTTATCGTTGTGAAACAGGAATTGCCCTTGCTATGAAAGTAGTTGATGGCTTTTGAGGAAAGCTCCAGCGTACTCAGCTTGAGACATTTTATCTAATGTGAGTAAGTGTTTGTTTTACATTTACTGCATCTGGGCTTTAAATTTTGGGCAGCGGGTCCCCATATAAAAAAATAAATAAATACAGTGCTCCTTCCCTATCCAGTTTTCAATCCATAAATCCTGTAAAATATGGGAATCCCTGTAGATCTGGGAGCACTGTCAATAAAAACTGGAATGCTGCTAATTCACTCCTCTTTGAATTTACTTACAATAGAGTACATGCTGCACTGCGTGTATGTGTGTGTAAATTCCAGACATATAATAAGTTAATAATGACAACTAATATCTGGGTAATGATAAAATCTTTATGAAAGATGATTCCAAACTCCGAAAGGGTGTAGTAAACTTCAAAAAAGACAAAAGGATCCGGAGTCTGCTGTGACTTCCCAAAGCATCTTCTTTTATTAAAACAATACCCCTATGTTTCGCTGCTAAGAGCTTGATCACGGGGCTTCCTTTTACATCTATTTAGAAATAAATAAATACATTATTGTACTTTTTTGAATTCTCCCTGTAGCTGTAATTAATTACACAAAAACTTTATATACTTTTATCTACCTTCAAAAATAAAATTTCTAAGTCTGTAAGCACGTGGCACTTCACTTTCAAAATCTCTCTTCTCCCTGACAAAAAATACAGTATTAACATGTAATCATAAGTTGAAACACCCAAAATCAAAGCCATGCCTTAATGTAACACAAGTATAATCACTTAATTACATGCTGCTCTGCGTGTATGTGTGTGTAAATTCCAGACATATAATAAGTTAACCCTAGGTTGCTGAAAGAAATAGAATAAATCTATTAGACTTGAGATGCACAGATAGAAAAAACTGCCATGCTGCTAAATCAGTCCTCTTGAATTTATTTAGTCAGAGTAAATGCTGTGTGTGTGTGTGCTTGCTTGCAACCTGTCCTGCCCTAGGAATGACAGCTAACAGACTGCAATTGCACTGTCTGTAATCTGACAACGAGTTTGACTTTCAGTTTCACAAATACCAGAGAAAATGGGTAAACCCCTAGGTTGCTGAAAGAAATAGGACACATCTGTTAGACTGAGCTGGACAGATGATAGAAACAGCAGTTTAAAAAGTTTTTTTGTTAATATCCTGAGAACTTCTGTGATACAATACAGTAGCACCCCCCAGATGCCTTTAACATAGACCAGCAAATAGCAAAAATCAGAGGGGGAGTGCACTACTTTGCAGCTGTGGAGGAATACATCCAAATGTCTAAAAAGGGAGTTCCACGAAAAGCTGTTTCAGAACTACAGTCTGATTGATGACAGAAGGGCTATAGGCTCTACCCACAGCTCTATAAATACAAAGTGTAGTGGGGGTTCACTTCACACATACAGTGTCCACACTGCCTGCCTCGATGTCATGGCTAACATTTATACAGCAGCATGGTGATAGCAAGCAAGCAAGCAAACTTTATTTACATAGCGCCTTTCATAATCAAGGCACTGAACATAATATAAATTACAATAAAAACAGATAATATAATAAATTATTTAAAATCAGTTAACTAATAGAGAAGGAATGCAGCTGATTGACTAGAGAGGACAAGTCCTATTAAGGCTTGCAACTCACTACAGACCTGTATAGGTGATAAAGCCACAGTATCTGATTTTACTCAGAGCTTCTGCCATCAGCACTTAGTCAAGTTGCTTATCTTATGTACTAGCGAAACAAAGACAAGCTATGGCATGTCATTGAGCCTCACAAGGTGGGTAAAACTTTAAAAAAGTAATTGGGGTCTCCTGAGCCTGGTAATGGACACACATTTCATTGGCCCAACTCTTTACTCACTTCTCTCTTTTTTATGGCTGCATGGGCGGAGCACTGCAGTCGTTTTGGGATCACATCATTGTAGGAGAAAAGAGGAACCAATGTCCATGTTTTCCTACAGTGATGCAGTCTCCTCCACAGCACTGAAGTCATATGTGGTCTGTGGAGTCTCCTCTTCCCCAGCCTTCCACGGATGCAGCTCCCCTCCATGGCACTCAGCCCCACCTGATGCACTTTTTTCTGCAACTGTGACAGTGATGACAATGATGCAAACTGTTTATGTTCGAGTATCACATATTCACAGATCTGTCAGAGCCACCATCTTGTGCACTGCATGCTCTGGTGTGTGGCTCCAGTGCGGTGAGAGTTTGACAATGGTTTTACTCATTCTCACTGCACAAAAGCACCACAGTTGCTCTGGGCAGCTTTATCAGTTCTGATTCTATGTCATAACGGTGATCGTGGAATAGTGATCACCGTTAGGTTGAGTGTACATCGCCAGAAATGAATTTCGGTGATTCACATTCACGGCACAGAGCAAGAGGGTACTCAAGATCTAGGAAATTGTATTTAATATGAGGGGCTTCACCTCCCACACACCCCTACTAATGGATTCTCAACTCCAGGGGGACACATGTCGGGGGGGTTAAAATATTTTAAAAATAAAATAAATAAAAGGCTGCCTGCCAGCAAAAAAAAAAAAAAAAAAGTGCCGTGCTGGACCTGAACCCTGCACCTCCCAACCAACCACCCTCCCCACCATGGTACTGGACCAGCTCTGCAGCTGTTCATGACACCCCCTCCCACATGCCGTCCATCCCCTGCCTCTCCCCCCACATATGTATGCACGCACATATACATGTGTACTTCCCATCGCCCTACCCTGCCCAGCCTGGTATCCAGTCGCCCCCCCCCCCCACCAGGTAGTCCTGAAAACAGGTGCCATAATTGAGTCCCCATTTTTGTAGATGCCTAATTGAGGTCGCCTTGTTCACGGGTTACCATTGGCTCTGACCAGAATTTGTTTTATTATTCTAGCTTTTCAATGAGAGTCCTGAGGAAATGGAGACCATCACCAAAGAACTGAGTGAGTGACCATGGTGGTCACAGAATTATCTGTGTACTGCAAGGGTAATGCATATCCTTGCAGCCTTGAAGCTGAGAATCACTTACCACATGGATAAGTTTGGGGATGTTGTTTCATGATGGAAACATCATAGATGAGGTTCAAATGTTATAAAGTGTTTGTTATAAATTTGATACAATGTTAGTGAAATAATATTTTAGGCTATTTTTTTTAACTTTTCATCTGTTACAGTTGTTTCTGGAAAAGTCTGATTTCACACCAGTGCTGCATGTCATTGATCTGAAAGCCATGTGCAGATGACCCAAAAGGCACTTAGCAGGTTTAGTTTAAAGATATTGAAAGCAAATGTTTCATAAATACAGTATCTTAAACTGTTTTTGTAACCTTTGACCTGCTGTGTTTGTTTCTGGAAAAATCTGGCTTCACACCAGTCCTGCATGCCATTGATCTGGAAATAATGTGCAGATGACAGAAAAGGCACTTTGCAAGTTTAGTTTAATGGTTTAGAGAGAAATTTGTTTTTAAATATTTTAGGCAGGTACTGTAACTTTTCACTTTCTGCATTTGTTTATGGAAAAATCTGATTTCATGCAAGTCCTGTACACAATCGGTCTGAATGTAATGTACAGATGATTGAAAAGGCACCTTGCAGTTTAGTTTAGAGGTTTGAGGGAACAAAACTGAAACATGTCAGGCTGGTTTTGTAGCTTTTTGCCTTGTGGCATTTGTTTCTGGAAAAATTTGCTTTCACATCAGTTCTGCACACCACCAGTCTGTAAATAATACACAGATGATGAAAAGACACACTGCAAGTTTATCTTAAGGTTTTGAAAGTAAATGTTTTATAAACATTTTACAGTGTCTTTGTAAGTTTTTGCTTGCTGCATTTGCCTTTGGAAAAATGTGGTTTCACTCCAGTCCTGTAGCATTGGTCTGATAGTAAAGTGCACAGAAGTAAAAAGGAACTTTGTATAGTAGGTTTAGTTATAAAGTTTAGAAAGAATGTTTTATTAATATTTTAGACTGGTTTAATAACTTTTTACTTGTTTTATTGTTCCAGGAAAACTTTAATTTCACACTAATGCTACACACCATCAATCTGAAAGTAATATACAGATTTTATTTAAAGGTTTTGAAAGAATTAAAAAAAACATTTTTTGCTATTTTTATAACTTTTTACAGGATGCATTTGTTTTTGAGAAAATCTGGTTTTGCACTAGCAATGTGCAGAGAACTGAAAAGGCACTTTGCAGGTTTAATTAAAGGGTTAGATAAAAATGTTTCATAATTATTTCATATATAAATAAAGTACTTTCTTCAATTCTCATACTGAATAAGAAAGGCTGTGTGACCAGAATGAGTCTATGATGGTGAGGCACCGAAAAGATACAGTATATGTCTGTGAGCCACCACTGAGAATGCTACTGGAAGAGTAGGAGTGGGTGGCATTATTAGTATCCTATGGGTGCTACATAAAGACTGATACCTATTTTGCTGCTGCATTGGCTACAGACAAAAAGCAATCATGAGATTACAGTACTTATTCAACTGTATGTGGACATTTTGACTACATATTTAAACAGAAACAGTAATCATATTAAATTACATAATAGTTTTCATTAATCAGCTTTTATTTATTTTTTGTTATCTAAATTGTCAGACTGATCATGGGCTGGGGGAAGGTTGCCTAAGATACTGCAAAGGGGGAGGGCTGAGGACTGGGGTGCATGGTACATACCACATGTCCAGGGACAGAGAGTTTGTCCCCTATAAGCCCAGTGCCAAGGAAAGAGGGCATGGGGCTGGAGGGCATATTGCTCACCAGCCCCATGCCCTAGCCCCCTATCATTCCCTCATGCAAGTGGAGTGAAGCAAGTTGTTTTTGTTGGATGTGGGTGAATAGTGGATTGTCATGAGAGCCAAAGAAGGAACATTCTACTTCAGGTTATTGGGAGGGATTCAATAGTAATGACTTTAAAAGATCCCTTAATCATATTACAGTACTTAGCCTTTCTTATATAAAGCTCTAATGTTGACAGACTATGTGCACATGGTGGGGAGGTATTTGGAGTATTGCTGGGAGGGCAGGTACTGTGAGTATGCTGCACACTGCTGGTGGATGGTGACCAGTGACTTGCATCATGTCCCCACCAGTGACTAGCTGGGTCAGAGGCCAGGGGGATTACTGTATGCTACTTGTCTGGTGACTAGTGGTGTGCACCACACACCCCAGTTCCCTGCCTGGAAAGGGCATGGAGATGGTACACACTAGGCCTTACAGCCCCTCGACCCACCTACACTGGTATTACTTCATGCCAGTGCCCTCTGTACTAAGTAGATGAGTATGGGGAGGTGTGTAAAGGACTTCAGGAGTGGGGAGTACTGGCTTGAGGTAATGCTGGTGAGATGAGTCATTTGTGAGTAAATGGTGCTCCCCACTGATATTTGTGACTTCTCTAGAAATCCAATTAATGTGTTATTGTTTTTGCAATTATTGAATAAAGACAGGATACATATATACATATGCTATTTTTGGTCAGGTACTGTCTTGGTGTTGGGAGGGAGAGTGCTAGCCTGAGGTAATGCACTAGGGAAAGGGGGCATTGTACTTACAATTGATATTTCCACTTCTCTACAAATCCCATATACTGAGGACAAGGCTGCCCCTTCCCACTATTTTGTCGTTTAACCATGAGTTCATTGATAATGAAGTTGTTAGCCGACAGTGAAGTTAAAGGTGTTAATCTAAATAATAGGCGATATCTTACATCCATGTACACAGATGACATACTTATTACAGTAGCAGATCCTAAAGCCCCGATTGTTAAAATCCTGTCCATAATTAAAGACATCAGTGTAATCTCTAGGTACAAACTGTATAAAGATAAATCTTTCTTTTTTTTTCTACCACTAAACAACAAACGTTGCAGAACTGAAATCTTAGATATGGCTATTGCATAGAAAAAACTGATTGTTTTACATATTTTGATTCCTAAGTACTCAATCACCCAACCATTAATAAAAATGTCACTGTCTTCAGATCCAAATTGCAAGAGAATTTACAAAAGTGGAATAATCTCCCTTTTGTATTATGGAGAAGAATGGAAACTATTGAAATTAACATTCTTCCCAAAGCAATTTATGTATGATGCTACTGTTCTGCATACCCAAAAACTTGTTTATAAGCATGCAATGTAGTATTTTTAATGTATTTGGGCTAACAAAAAATAGAGTAGCTTATAATAAAAAAGTGCATTTTAAAGAGAATGGAGGGCTAAAACTATTAGAGTTATAGTTGTATTACCTATCTCATAGAGTCATACTATTTTTAAATGGTATGAAGCAAATGTAACTAATTTTAATAACCCAGAATGGTTAGACATGGGAATAAACATGGTTAAGACTCAAAACAGTGATATTTGTTCCCTAGTCTTTGCCAGTTAACTGAAAAACTTTAATAATAATGTCATTGTTGATGCAATATATCAGATCTAACAATGGAATGCCCTACTGAGTATTAACTTGTGCAAATCCAAATTACAACCAATATGGCATAACCCAAAATCTGTCAGTAGTAAACAGGTTTTCAACAAAAAAGATTGGAGAAATAAGGGAATAACTAGGATCAAAGACTTCTTAGTTGTAATGAAGACATCAACATTGGTAATCATTTAATAGACTTTGCTAATCTGGAACAAACTACATGAATTTTCAAATCAGATTCCAATTTTTTATTATTCTATCAGAACAGTTATTTTAAGGCATTACAACAATACAGAGGGACCCACAAAATACAAATGAATACACAAGAAATTGTTTTAGCTTTGATGCAATAAACACAAAAATCTCTGCAAATTAACTTTACCAGCACCATGGGTGTCAAATGGCCCCACAGACCCATTACCAAGTTTCCCATTTATTTCATCCACCATTGCCACTTCATTATGTTGTTTCTCTTTATCAATCACTTTGACCCTTTTGTTATGTTATTTCTCTTTACTGACCTTATCCATTGCAGAAGATAGAGTAGCTGATATTACAGGGCCCGAATGTTCCTGCCCCTCTTCATCAGCTGTAGAGTAGTATGCATCTTCTTGTTCCAGATGAAGCACCAGATATTCGCTTTCAGAGTCTACTGCAAATGAGGGAAGGTCCTGGATAGGGTATAGCGGTTTACCCATGAAAATTGTGGCTTTGGGAAAAAAAGACACTCAGTTTCTGCTGCTGTGCGTGAGTTCATTTTTCACAGGCATCTGAGGTACCGGGAGCCTGATCCTCTGAGTCTGCAATGCGGCTCAAGGAAACAGAGCGTTTCCTTTTTTTCCTTTTTAGAAGTTAGTTGCTCATGCTGACCTGCCAATTCCCGTGTGCTTTGTGTAAAGGCAGTCTTATGTTTATTGGGTAAAGGCATATTCATCATCTGCACCAAACTTCAAGCAGCTTTCTTGGTGTTGCATTCACTTGCATTTACTAGCAACTTCAAAAGTATTTCCTGCATTATACCATATAAGCTACATTTCAGCTAATTACAAGCAGGGCTCCAAGAAACTCTTGCACTGCCACCCGCTTGAACACTCGCGCCATCTTGGATCCGACTCCACCTTCAGAGTTCAATACACCATGAGTCCTTGGAGCTGGTTGTTTCATGATACTGGAATGCCATAGCTTAATGTTGTGAGTGTGTGTCAAGCAGAAATACGGAATGAGATACAAAATGGTTTTGATGCAGTTACAACCTCATTAGCCAACTGTTCAAATGTTTTCACTTCTATTCAGCAAAAAATGGAAAATTTATCTCTCAGAACCACTGAAAGTCATATTAGTAAGCTGGAAGATCAAATGGCTCCGCTTATTCAAGATTAGACTGCACATAATTAGATTCTACAGGAGTTACAACAAAACATTATGGACTTAAGAGCACTGCTCAAGAAGGGCCAATATTAAATTAATTGGTCTTCCCGATGGTACTGAGGGAAAGGAAGATTCTTTACAGTTTTTCAAAAATTTCTGACTATAGCTTTAAAATGACAATATCCAGAAGAGAAAATTATGCTCAATAAAGCTCACCGGGAGGGGTCTTAATAGCCCCTCAGACCCTTCTAATAAAAGAAATAACAGACCTGTTTATATTTGACCCCATCGTTTTCTGGATTGCGAAACTATACTACAATATGTGAGGACTAATAAAGGTCTTATTTTGGAAAATATGAAAGTATCAGCTTATCTGGATCTGTCTGTAGCAACAATACAACAATGTAGATATTTTGATCGAGTCAGAGAACATATGTGACAGAAAAGAATTAAACATTACATACTGTATCCAGCCTGGTTATGAATGTTTCATCATGGCAAAGTGTTAACTTTTTTGGACACCAAGAAGGCTGCTGCATACCTACATTCTTTTCCATCTGATGAAAGAGTAAATGAAGTTGAGGAGAGATGAAGAAAACATTTTTCTTTATTAAGGTCATGAAAATAATGTAAATGAAATAATGACAGACTGAAAATTTGCCTTTTTTTCTCTTTTTTCCTATTTCCATTTTTTTTCTCTGCTTTGAGGTATATTGTATTGTTGGCTGGATAATGGAGACATTTTGTAATTTTTTTTTTTTTATTTCCAGTATAAACACTACAGCCCAGCTATTCAACGGTGTTGCACCGGCACAACCCCGCATTGTGCCCTGGCGGGATATTGAGAAGGCTGCCAGGTGCAGCGCAACTCCTGATGTGCCGGGGCACAATGTAATGGTATGCAGCGCAGATGCAGGGGGAATGCCCATGCATATGTGGCACATCCTGAATTTTAGCCTGGGATGTGAGGCACTTATGCAGGCACAACCCTGCATTGTGCCTCATAGGGGGGCTCAAAATTGAGCCCTTGCAGAGTAGGAGAAACTCCCGGCCACCCAAAGGTGGGCTACAGTACTGTAGTGTGCAATACAGCAGCCCAGCCTTGGGTGGCCATCCACCCACACAGAACACTGCCCACAAGCACACACTGACCCAGCCCCCCCGCCCATAGCCGTGATCACACGGTATACATATAGAACAAAATCCCTGGAAGTCCAGTGGCTCCCCCAGACCCTGATTCCCCAAGATACAGTATTCCTGTCCAGCCCTGGTGGTCTAGTGGAACCCCCCCGCCCGTTGCTGCAATTGTGGTAAATGTACAGTACATGTATAGTCTAGTGGACCTCATTCCTGCCCAAGTCCCCAGTTGTGGTAAATAGCCCACACCTACATCCCTGGTGATCCAGTGGAACCCCCCCACCCACACAGGACCCATCGACCCGCTCCCCCCATCATCAGCGGGTGGCAGCATCCCGCCTGCATACCACCTGGCCACCCACCGAATGACAAGTACAGAATGGGCTTTAAGTCCATTGGTCCCCTGTGTGGACCAATGGGTTTGCAGGATATACTGTACTAGACAGTTCCAAATATGTATGAGAATTCAAGAGTTAGAGACAGAACTCCTTCATAAGGAAAATGTTCATATGCAAACTAATGATCCAATTTTATTTATGGAATTAGTCTCTTGTAAGGAACGACTGAATAGTTTGCTTACTGAAGATATAGAAAGACAAATATTATACTCAAAATATAATTATTATATTAAAGGCGATACATTGAATAAACTAGTATCATGGCAACTTAGAACTCAACAGCAAAATCATTTGGTACCAAAAATACAGAATCATTTGGGACATACTGTTAATTCTCTGATTGAAATTAATGATGCATTTAAATATTATCAAAAACTTTATTCTTCAGATAGTGTGTGTTCTGCTGAAAATATACATAAATTAATTTACATCAGAACTTTTTCTTGTGTCAATTCACAACAGCAATTAGATTTGGAAGCGTAAATTACTGTTGCAGAAATTCTAGCTGCAATTAAAGTTTTGCCCACTGGCAAGGCTTCAGGCCCTGATAGCCTTTTTTTGGATTTTTATAAAGTATTTTCGGATGTCCTAGCTCATCTTAAACAATTTGATTACACATTTTAAACTAAGCAACTCGTTCCATCATTTCAAGAAGCCAACATACTTTTTTTTTTATTATTATTATTATTTAAAGACTGATGGTTGGTTAGTTCTTCCTGACCTATTTTCCTTATTAAGTCAGATGCAAAAATTCTGACCAAAGTCCTGGTCACCAGGTTGGAGTGGGTGCTTCCCCATCTGATCCACCCTGATCAAAACTGGTTTATTAAAGGGTGATCTCTTTTGTTAAATATAAGAAGAACTTTGAATATCATAGATTACTATAAGAATTCAGATCTTTCATTACTGCTACTTGATGCTGAAAAGGCATTTGATTGTCTAGAATGGGAATATATTAAAGCTATTTTGCCCAAGTATGTATTAGGTCCATATTTTTGAGGATGGATGGGGTGCTCTACTCTGACCTGGTGGCCAGGATCAAAACTAACCAAGAAGTTTCTCAGCCTTTTACTTTATCCAGAGGAACCGGTCAAGGCTGTCCCTTATCCCCTCTTATTTTTGTTTTAGCAATTGAGCCATTCGCTTTAGCATTTAGAATGTCACCAAATATTAAAGGTCCAGATATAGATCATACTGAACATTGCATTAGTCTTTATGCAGATGACGCATTGATTTACTTTCCAGAATTTAAACCAGTCTTTTTCTTTTATTTATGATATTATTACACAATTTGGTTTAGCCTCAGGATATAAAGTCAATTGGGATAAGTCAGAGCTTATGGAAACAAGAAGGCATATGGATCCAGTCAAATTTCCCTTGGGAGTTAAAACTAAAAATGTTTCAGAGATCCTTTATTTGGGTATATCTATACATAGTGAATTAAAGAACCTGCAGACTTTAAATTTGAAAGGATTAATACCAGATACCAAAGAACAGTTTGAACAATGGGAGAATCTCCCTTTAACACTTATTGGTCGGGTTAATACACCTTAAAATGAATATTCTGCCAAAGTTTCTTTTTGTTTTTCAGAATATCCCCATTATAATTAAAGATGGCTTTTTTAAGGGCCTTGAAACATTAATCAAAAAATTATTGTGGAAAGGCAAGAAACCCAGGCTCAAAATACAGAAACTGATATCCCCAGGGACAGAAGGTGACCTTGTGCTTCCTTGTTTTAGGAATTATTACTACACTGCTAACCTAGATATGCTATATAATTGGTTTAAACAAATTGAAACTGATTACTCATTTCAGGTAGAAACTTATAGCTTGCCTTATGAAAATATAAAACACTGTCTGTATGTAGGCATATATAGTCAGAAATTGGAAAACTTATCCTTTTGCTCTAAAACAGTGCTTTACATTTAGCAAAAAATTCTTGGGAAAAAAAAACTCTCCTCTATGTTCTAAACATTCACCTATATATTTAAATTCCCATTTCTTTCCCTCAATCTCTGATCATATTTTTAAAAAAAATGGTATTCCAATGAGCTAATGGAAGTTAATCAATTATTGTCCAATGATCAGGTGGTTGAATTTGAAATCCTGAAGAAAAACTATAATTTAGCCAATAACCAATTTTATGGTTATTTACAAGTGAGGGACTTTATTAAGAAGTATCTTCACTATCCTAAAAAGGAGAAATTAATACAAATTGAAGATATATTAACAACACCCTCATAGAATAATTTCAAAAATGTATAAAGTGTTAATTCTGGGTTTCCCTTCTATTTTAAATGATTTAAAAACTAAATGGGAAATGAAACTACAACAGAATATCCCTTTATCCCCATGGAATAAAATCATAAATACTAAGGGCTGGGAATTTAAATTAACTAGATTTAAGTAAATGAAGTTCAACATACTACAACACACATATTATACTTCTCATCTACTCAGTCTAATGAACTCATATTTCAAGTAATTGTCCACGATGTCTTCATTCATTAGGCACTTTAGAGCACATGTTAATCACATGCCCAGTACTGGATGATTGGTGGAATTCCATATTATATTTTTGTCCCAGACCATTTCTACATCTCTTTTTAAAGAACCATTTTGGGATGCTACTCTGATTTGGAGAACCTGTAACTAATTCACATTCATCAGCATGTACTCTTATAAATATTGGACTCATAAGTGCATTTAAAATAATACTTATGAAGAGGAAGGACAAGGAACCACCTAGGTATTCTAATTGGATTAATGCTATGCTGGATATACATCAGTTTGAGAAAGCGTTTTATCTGAATGCTAAACAAATTGATAGATTTCAGCAAGTATGGACACTGTTTTTTAATGTATTATGAGGCTCCTCTCATTACTATAATGAGGCTAATCCCTTAGGGTAAACATAATAAAATCTGTTTAAAGGAGAATGCCCAACCAATTATATATTTGTGTTATGAATATTTACAGAATTTTTTATTTAATGACCTTTTGATATATCTGTTTTATTGTACACCACACTTTGAGCTATCTAATGAATTTTGTGTGTTTGTATGTTTGTAATGTGTGTTTTGTAATGCAAAATAAAAAAAACACAAAAATCTCTAAATTCTACAATACACTAATTATATACATAATATGAGGAAAAGTTGATGAAAGCCTAAGATGATGGACACAGGTATTAGAAAATAATCTAAAAATCTTGGACTGGCACAAAATATAGCTGTATTGTGTTAAAATGTTTAAAACAGTAAATGTAAAATCAATCCAGTTCAAAACCTTCCACAACCTATATTACACTCCTTATCAACTACAAAAAGTGGGTCTGAGAGCAACACCTAATTGTTTAAAATGTGGAGAAAACCAAAAACATTTATGATGTATGCTCTGGAATTGTAATGCTATAAAGGCCTTTAGGAAAAATTTAAAACATTTCTTAAAAACATTGCATAGCTAACTGACAGGTGAAGTTTAAAAATGTGCATTATAGAACATTTTGATAAAGAGAGTCTCTGGTGTGAAGAACAAAAATATATCATAGCATTAATTGGGGCATAGATGAAAAATGCAATACTGAAAGTTTGGATTGAGAACAGAGCACTGTCTTTTAATGAATGGAGGTAGTGTTGCTTGGAGAGTGTCAGAATGGAAATGGAACAGATGGCCCATTTCATGCCAGGCCAAGGGGGAATTTTAAATCCAAATGGGGACCCATTTACAAACATTTTTTCAGGACAAAATATAACCAGTGCTTAACATCATAATATTAAAAAAAAAGTTTAATGTCTGCATTTATTTCCTAGTACCCCACTAATAAAGAAAGCTATATCTCATTAGACCATATGTGCATTTAGCTTTGTTATGGAATTGATTCAAGTAACATAACTTTCTTTTCTGTTCTTTTTTCATCTTCCTTCTTCTCATCTCTGTCTTCTGAAACCCAGATGACATCTTTGTAAACTTATTATTAATTTTCTGAAATTTAAATGAGAAACTATTTGATTAACTATTCATTGTTCACCGTTACTAATCAAGCAAAATAAATGAATCTTTATATGACTATTTAGAAATGTTTATTAAGAAATTCTGAAATTTAAAAAGGGAACTAAGTGATTAAACATGTATTCTTTTTCACTGTTACTAAGCATATACTTTTTCACTGTTACTAATCAAATACAAAGAAACCAAATATTTATATGAATAGTTAGAAAAGGTCCTTTAGAAATATATTTATTTTAGATAGAAGTCTTTTTGATAATATTGAATCTGTTTGTGCAGTATTGATAAATGTGCATAATATGCTGTATTTAGCTCATGTTTTGACATGCTCTGTACAAATGAATTTTCTTTTTAAATGAAAACCTTTATTGATAGCAAATCTCATATACTGTATAGTAAATAGTTTATTCTTGCAAAACAAGAAAGGGATTGGCCAGTTAAGCCATGGCTCATTTACGTTGGAGTCCACCATTCATAAGCACAGTTACAACATAAAAAAGGTAAAATAATATATACTGATATATATGAGATCTGAAAACATAGAACTAAATGTGATACATGAATAAACATGTTTTCATACATTATACATACTACACCAAGACATTTTGCTTTGACAACTACAATAAAATAATTAAAAATTATAGGAGTCTATGTTCAGTTAAAAAGATAGCTCAAGTTTTAAGTTTCCTAGACTCCATTTCCAGGAACATTAATAACATTTAAATATAACTAAACTGTATGCATTTCTAAATATCTTACCCAATTTCAATAGGATTATAACTGCTCTTAGTTAAGGTGTTCTCACACATGAACCATTATTTTACTGAATACCACATGAATTTTCAATGAAAAGTTTTTTTTTTTTTTTTTTTTTTCCTTAATTTAGGTAATTTGTTCCCGAGTTTGGGGCCCTAACAATAGAAGGTGAAGCTTCCACTAGTGGTTTTCAGACCTGGAACTTTAATTTCTGTATTACCATCTGATCTTAGACCACTTTTACTGTACAATTTTGAAATAAATATAATAGATATAGTAAGTGTAAGATATGTAAATTCCTGCACTCAATCTTTTGTAGCCCAAGGAGCTATAGGGGAATCAATAGTGGGTTTCCTGGAAGGGGGGTGGGTCGTTCAAGGTGTACCAGACAAATCTGTTGTGTATCACATTTACTTTATCCAATTTCTTCATATACGACCCCCCCTCCAAATATGTGAAATCACCAGAGTCAAGCAGAGGAATTAGTATCTTGTTGACAATTTGTTTTCTGGGGGTCTGGCATGGTTTCCTGACATGAAACTTCCCAACACTTATATTCCCAAAGCTGAAATGCTGATGTTGATTTAACCATTTTGTTCTTTTAACCAACACTCAAAATCCCATCTAGTTAGATATGTTGTAGTTTGCACCCATGAGGTGATCGCATGCTAAATCTATTAGAAGTCAATGGGTTAATTTTGCATCTAGATGAACAACTTTTTTTTTTTTTTTTAGATTGCATGTCTGCCTGGTTCTATTTTTTCCCTGCATTTGCCCATATAACGTTTAAATGAATATTGCAGTTTCAATCTCTGCTTCATTTCAGGCAAAGAGGGTGGACTAATGCTGATTTTTTTGGGGGGTATGAGGTGTGTTTCACACACTTTGACTTAAATTAATTGCAAAAATGTCAGCACTTTCTTTCAACTCTTTCTAACAGATATGCTTGGTCTCAAGAACTTTCCACTTGATACCCAATGTGTCCATCAGACTTCAGCTCCAAAACCCAAAGCAGATGAGAAGCTGTGACCTATACTGGCACTCTTTCTGTGCTACTTCATTAAAGAGGAAATCTGGTCACTGGTGCAGAAGAAAGGGACCCTAATATTGCATGATCACAGAGTGACAACCATTCCCTTGGACTGCAGAGTCAGAGGGCATTATTGATTGTCATTTTTATTTTGTAATTTTTGTTTCTTGTCCAGCACTAGGTGACTGGAGCAAGGAGTGTCTTAAGGGCAGATTCTATCTAAACTTAATTTGCATAAAGTTCACTCTTCTTTTTTGACAGACCGCTACGGCAGGGAAAGGCTCACAAAAGGACAAAGGGACCAATCAAACAGAGCAGGGCAAAAGCACACTAAAAACAAGGATTTAAAAGGCTTGGAATTTAAATCCCAACTCAGTTCTCTCTCAGGCCACAACATCGTGGGGCTGAATTGATTGTCATTTTGAATTTGTGATATTTGTTTCTCGTCTTGCACTAGGTGACTGGAGTGAGGAGTGCCTTAAGGGTGGATTCTATCTAAACATAATTTGCTTAAAGTTCGCTCTTCTTTTTTGGCAGACCACTATAGCAGGGAAGGGAAGAAGACTCCAGAAGGGAAGACAACTACAGCAGGGAAGGGCATGGTTGCATGTTTGGCAATGCAGGATGTATTATCTTGGGATTTTGTGTGTTGGCTAGTATTGTGATGGGATTGCATGCCTGATTGGATGGCAGAGTCAGACTTTTTAGTGTTGGGCATCCAAGTGTCAGGAAGTGGTACAGATCCTGTTTTCTGGCCTCCATAGGGATACATTTCCTGAGCCTGTATAATACCACTAATCTTGCATTTAATTTCTTTACTAGACAGCTATATGCACATAACCTCATACACAAATCAAGACTACAAAATATAAATTAAAATTCATAGTGTGTTTTGACTTCCTTGATAATTAAATGAAGCATAGTAAAACAGTAAACCATGAGAGGGAGTGTGTTAACAGTGTTTAATTTCCATTGTATAATACTTTGAGACCAGAGGTGGAGAGAGGGAGTGTACTGTTATTGTCCCATGTTCTCTGGCCTTAAAGAACATTCAGTTGAATAAAGGTTTAAATGCATATTTTAATCCCCTCACTATACACAGATGAGCCCATAGTATGTGCCAGATTTATAATAAGGTACAATAGTATGTACTTTATTAAGCCTGTATGATGTAGTTTATGCATCCTTTACAAAAAAGAAACATGTTTGTCAATGCCTGATATTTGCTTTCAGTGTCAGGACAACTCTCAAAAACACGATATCTAGACACAATTTAGCTTATATTTTAACCATTTTGTAATTGTCACCCTTATTTATTTATAAGTAAAGGAACTGCATGAAAATAGAACCTCTGTCTTATTTGCTCTGTCTGCATGTCTATTTCTGCAGTGATAGTTCTGTTTATGACATTCTAATCTATTGCTGAGTAAGTAATTGCAATGTCATAATCATGGCATTATGCTATAATGTGTAGGCAAGAGCTAATAAAGTCCAAGGGACAGTAATCTTATTTTTATGTCACTTCCCTCAGTAAAAAGGAAAATAATTGCAAAACTATAGTCCTGGCTGAATGGCACAGAGGGTAAATGCACAGAACTTTAAAATGGTTGGTTGCAGGTTCTGCCCCCCGTCTCAATCACAAACAATATTGTTTAAGGAAATCTGACCTATAGTACAATTGTAGCCAGGACAGTGGCATGGAGGGCTGAGGTGCTGGGCACTTCAACTCCCACCACACTGGCGATCAGGATTTGGGAATGGACCAAGGTTGCTCAGGGGCTGGCATGGGGAAGGAGAATTCAGCATCCATCGACGGATATCCTCCTTCATGGTGGGGGAACAGTGTGTACTGCTGCTTTGCTGCCACCAAGTGGAGAGTTGGTGGCACAGCTGTGGTCACCAGAATTGAAAATTAGAAACTGGCACCGAAAACGTGCACCTCTTCAGAGCAGATCCTACATTCCATGCCACTGGCTCTGGCTCAAGGGGAGGGGTATTGTGTGGAAAAGAACTTCTGCCTGTAGGATGATGCTGTGATCCTGAAGGCACTGCACCACAACCATCCATGGCAGTCTCTCATATGATGAGGTTAGAAGTAGAAGTGGTAGGTCTTGGATGTGGTGTGAATGGACTGGGGTTTGACAGCAGAAGGGGCTGATGGAGAGGAAAAGGAAGATAAAGTCCATATGAAAACAAGCATTTGTCAATGCTGAACATTTGATGCAGTGGAAGATGTCTGCCCCTGCTCCTTGTTTATGGCCTTGATGTACTTGAATGTATGTATCATGTTCCCCCACTCTCTCCTTTCCTCCAATGAGTACATATTGAGGTCCTGTAATCTCTCCTGATATGTTCTGTATTGCAAGCCATGTACCATCTTGGTTTACTCTCTGTGGAGTGCCTCCACCCTGTCAATGTCCATGTGCAGTTGGGGCCTCCAGAACTGCACATAGTACTGTAGGAAAGGCCTCACTAGTACATTATGCAATGGCATCACTATCTCATATCTCTTACTAGTGGTACCTTTCCCTATGCACCCCAGCATGCCACTGGCCCTCCTTGCAACATTTCTGCTATTTTGACACCTTAAGGTCATCAGAACTGATAACTCCTAGGTGCTTGCCTTCCTTGGTGATTGTCAGCACCTCCCCCCATCCTGTAACTCTCCCCAGGAGCATTATTTGTGCTTCTTTGCATTGAACCTAAATTGCCACTCAGACCATTTTTCAAGCCTCTCCATGTCCCTGCTCATTTTCACCACCACTTCTGAAGTATTCACTTTGTTAGAGATGTTGGTGTCATCTGCAAATAGGCAGATAGACTTTTCCTTCTAGCCCTTCCACAATGTCTGTAATAAAAGACATTGAACAGGACTGGTCCCAAGACTGATCCCTGAGGTACCCCAAGGGTCATCACCCTCTCCTCAGAATGGTTCCCATTATCACCACCCTTTGCCTCCTGTCCATCAGCCAGTTTCTAACCCAGAGTAACAGCTTGTGCCCTATGGCCAGACTACCCATCTTGTCAGTCAGCCTTCTATGTTGGTCTGTGTCAATGGCTTTCCTGAAATCAAGGTAGGTGATATCTAGCAACCCTCCCTGATTTACTTCCTTACTGAGGCATTAGGGTTTCCAACCCTAATGCCAACCCCCACCCACACCATGCAGAGACTGACAGGCATTGGGGGAGTGCCTTTGGGCCATTGGCCGTAACAGTCATGCCATTCTACTTCACAGCACTCCACAGACATTGACAGGCATTGTGGTGTGCCTTGGGGTCTTTGGGCCTTACACTCACCCCATTTCATAAAGAAATAAGCTGAGATGGGTGCACTATAGGAGAATGGGGTGAACTTTAGGGCTGAAGAGCCCAAGGCACATCTCAATGCCTGTCATGGGCTGCAGGGTGTGGGTAGGGGTGGAATGGCATGAGCATTATGACCGATGATCCCAAGTCACACCCGCAATGCCTGTCAATCTCTACAGGGTGGTGTCAGGAGGTCTAAACCTCACTCTCAGATTCTTGGCAATAATGAGAATACAAGGAATCACAGACACATTGCATAAGAGTAATAAACATGTTTAGTACTACCAAAAAAGGATAAATTACAGTTGCCCTAAGCAGTTCTTACCAAATACAAACTGGGAGTCAATGCTAAGTGTTCCCTATACCTCGAGGATTCTCTGTGTCTCTTGTGGTCTTCGAGGTAGAAGACATAATGTCTTACACTATATACCTATGATAATTACTATGATTACCGTAAGATAGAAACATTTCTAGTCATAGAGATGAGCCCTATTGGCTAAATTAGAGGTGGCTCCACAGTCCAAGATAACATTATACAATTTTGTAGTAGTCATCACTTTGTAAAGACAAAGGAAGCATAGTTGTACATATATCAGTGGAACTGAACAAATCACCAAAAAGGTGGGAATGCCGAATATATATATATAGATATATATATATAGATAGAGATATATATATATATATATATAAATAAAACAAGGACACAGAAGTCCTAACATCTGATAAGCAAGAAATACATATGTGTATTAGAAAGCAAAGTGTATAAAAATAATATGCATACATATCCTGACATCTACTCTTGTACGGTAGATGTTCTATACCCTATATGTTAATATAACATATGCCTAAATGCTAGCTGTCTCCAGTGTACTTCTGGGGGTACCAATAAGTGTGCAGGGATCTCATGTAACATTCCCCCCCTTGTTGCCTTTCAGGGCAACACAGTAAAAATAGGGAAATGGATAGAGAGCAGGGGTCATTTACAGACCCGATGCATGAGCCTTGTAAAGGAACTCCAGCTGCTCACAGTGTTGATGCAGTGTGCACCGTAGGCAGCAAAGCATAATAATAAGAAAAAATATCAAAAGTGTTTGTATAATAAAACCTTTAAATGTAATTTCTAACCAAGTGTTAGTTAATGCACTGTTCATATCACCATCATTAATAAGTTCAAGGACAGCTTCGTTAGCTTTAGTAATATTATTGCTGATGTGGATGAGATGAGTATCTTTTTTTCTAAAAGTGATTTTAATGTCAGTGTAAGGGGGTCAATGTGTACATTAAAATATGGTAAATACTCAGATAGGGTGAGCAGATTATCAGGGTTACCATCAATGATATCAGCATCCATAAGAGGGACGGGGGTTATAACGGTATGTCCAATAACTGTTTCTGATGAGAGACAAAGCAGAAGTTGGGGCTGTCTATACTACATGTCTGCATTCCGTATACATACAATTTCATATTTGTGACCACATAATATTCCCCGTCAGAATTATATTGCATTTTAACAGTGGGGAGTCTCCATTTTTGCAACTGTACCGGGCAGGTGTAGGTTGTCTTCAAAATCCGTGTTGACAGGTGATGAATCTCCTCTTAATAAGATTGGTAAAGCTTGTCTGGAGCCAATGTAGAGTCCAAAAAGTCTGTGCCATTAGTGCTGATGTCATTGTCTATGGAAAAGGACCAATCAATACTGTCAGGAGAATAACCAAATAGGGGTTTAATAACATCAAATACATCACATCGATACAAGTAAATGTAGCCCTTCTTTGCACAGCAATCTATGTGCAGGGCAACCCAGGCATCTAGGATAGGATGGAAGATCAGTAGAGGAGGCAAGTCGAGGCATTCTATGTAGATATCTTCATCAAGGTGCCCAATAGAGTGAACAGTTGCAAGTTTATTGATTAAAGCTGTAGTAGGATCAAAATGTGGTAAAGAGACAGTAAAAGAAACAAACATTGTATCCTTAATAGAACATTTCTTAGAAGTAAAACATGGACCAGTGTTAGGGTGCCTGGTCACAAAACCCAAATTCCTAGCTGTGGATAGTGCAATGGTTACAATTTGTTGCATACACATTGCAATGCAGCTAGGGGTTTTACACCGTGGACAGTACCATTTAGAGATGTGTCTGTCATGAATGATATCAGGGATCCTTCCGGATTCTAGATCATGGAAAAGATTACTGATGGTAGTGATAATGTATGAGCCATAGGCTGAATACAGTATCTCACGAGCAATGTATTGTCTATCTGCTTCTTTGTTATTTTGTGCAATAAGGGCGTTAAGCTTATCTTTAGAATCTGCAAATGCCTTAGCAATGTTGAGCATGTTTAATACAGTGTATCTTTCTTCCTGACTAAGGCCATCCACACCATGCAATAATGGGATATTATATCATTTACCAAACCAGTTTGGAATTTTGCTGAATGTGTGATTTGATAGCAGCTATGTCAGCCTTATTCCAAATAGACATAGCTGTACCAAAGAGACCTGTGATGGTGCCTGTGGCACCTGTGACATCAGAGCTGTCAACTTCATGCGTATTACGTTTGTGACTTTGATCATCAGGATTAGGTTTCCTCCTGAAATTTCCTCTATGCTCGGTGGAGTGTACCCCAGCAAGAGGGTCTTGAGTACGAATCTGAAAAGTCACTAAACTATTAAGCAATAAAGTACTATAAAATGCTGAAGTATTAGTAGTATGCCACACACCAAATTATTTCATATTCCAGTAAGTTAAATTGAACAAAACCAGTTTATGCATAAATTGTAAGTTATTAATAAGTGTACCAGGTAAGGCAGTGGCTGTTAGACCACTATGGAGACCAGGGGTATGTTTTGGACATTCTAAAAGCTGTTTATCAGTAAGGGGTAATACAGCAAGATACATGGCAGCAGAGGCCATGTTGTGTACAGCACAAAATTTCCTGGCAGTCTTTAGACAAGGAATTACAATACTAGGGATCAATCAGGGTAGTGATATTGTATAAACCAGAATGTCTGAGAGCAGTCTGGAGCAAGGACAGCGAACCATTAGGGGATAATTTTGCATTGGGCCAGCAGTGGAAAGTTCCCTTGGAAAGCTTGGCCACAGGGAGAATTTGCCCTTACGACATGGTTTGCCTCTCAATTTGTAGGGTAGATTTATCAGGAGCAACAACCGAAGTAGTGAGGAAGGCATCAGAACCTTCCTGGACAGTAATAAAATTGTCAGGTATATTGATAGAAACCCCCTCTGGGGCAGATGCTGGAGGATCAAGGTGAGGAAGGAGGTGTTTTACCGTGCCTTGGATGTCGGGGATAACTCCTGCGATGAGGAGGAAGTGGAACAAGATAGCCATCTTGTCAGAGTACCTGAAAAGGAAAACCAAACATTAGTAAGTTAGTACTATTCCTCCCAATGGGGTGAGAAAAAGTAATTATACTCCTTTATACAGTTTCAACTGGTTTGCATGTAACAATTTGTCAGTCAGTTTGTTGTGCATTAGTCTAACCTGATGGACTGCCAGACTGAGCTTGTTGACAATAGGATAGGGGTCTTCCCACTTATTGGGGAAGGAGTGTGTGGGATGTGCAAATCTGAGAACCATTACCTGATCTCCAACTTGCCGATCCACTTCTTGTGCATGTTTGTTGAACTGTATTTTGGACTGTTGCTGAGCCCTGCCCATGCAATTGACAGCATACAAGTGTGTGTATGAGGTCTTGTCTGAGTTTCTCCACATATTAGTCTACAGACACATGGTCTGCCATGGGGGTATGCAGGTCAAACAACAAGTGTTCAGGTAATATCATTTGTCTGCCAGTCATCACTTCAAATGGTGTCAACTGGGTGGTGGCTGAGGGTGTGCCATAAGGAGTAATGGCAACAGGGAATCCCAAGTCTTGGGATTGTCCTCAATGAACTTGGAAAGCATTTGCTTAATCCGTCTGTTGGCTCTTTCTACTTGACCTGAAGATTGTGGGTGGTAGGGTATGTGGAATTTCTGGTGAACTCTGAAGAGTTCAAGTGCTTCTTTCATCAACTCACCTGTAAAACTGGTTCCTTTATCGGAGTCTACCTTGAGAGGTAGGCCCCACCTGGAGAAAATCTGTTCCACCAGGATTTTGGCAATGGTTTTAGCAGTACATGTCTCAGTGGGGAAGGCTTCAACCCACTTAGAGAAAAGGTCAGTTACCACAAGGGCATACTTGTTATTCCTACTGGTATTGGTCAATGGGCCAATAAAATCAATCTGTATGGCATGCCAAGGGCCAGAGTGCCTTTGTGGTAGTAGTTTGGCATTTTGTTTGGTGGGGATGAGTTGTTTTGTGCACAAACAAGACAATTATCTGTGTACTGTTTGACATCCTTGGTGACACCAGGCCACAAAGCAGTGGTCTTAAGTCTTTGGAGGGTGTTTTCTACTCCCTGGTGTCCACCAGTAGGGGTATCATGCACTTGTTGCACAAATTTGGACCTGAGGTGTCTGAGAACCACCCACAATTTGGTGGGAGTATCATCTGGCTGATACCAGATGAGCTTGTCATTTGGGGACAAGTGTAACTTACCTTCATGCCTCCGGTAGGGGTTGTGGGTAGGTAAATTCTGTTCAGTGCTCTTATCAAGGAATCTGAACACATCTTTGAGCTCAGAGTCAGCATGCTGGGCCACCAAAAGGTCCAGGGGGAAAAGGGTTTGGGCTTCTTTTTGACTGCTGCAATGATCCATCATTCAGGTGTCCCCCCTTGGGCCCCTTCCTTGGCAAGGGTGTCCACAGTGTCATTGAAGGCATGACGGAGGTCATGTAGGGAGTGAGCTTTAACTTTGTGTACATAGGATTTGTGTGCAAACTTTTGCACCACTGAGTGTATGTATATTACCAGTTCTTTATGTTTCACTGGACTGCTATCAAAGGAGAGGAAGGAGTTCTTCTGCCAGAAAGGAAGAAATTCTGTAAAAGAAAAACAAACCCAGTCAGAGTCTGTAAAGATGATGGTATCCTTGGTGCCATGTTGAATGAACTCAAGGGCACAAGCCACTGCTGCCATCTCAGCATATTGTGATGATGCCACACTGCAATGCTTAGAAATTTTAACAGTGTTACCATAAGGATAAATCACTAAGATGCCCATCCCTGCAATTTGTTCTCCCTGATAATAGGAAGCTGAACCTGATATCTGTAAAGATATGACACAATGAGGTGTTCTCAAGTAGTTGTGGTGTGGCAGGGAGAAAAGGACCTGGATCTGGAAGATCAGGTGGTTGCAGTGTACAGTCATAGGGTTCTCCTTGGAAAAGGAGGCCATGCACCAACATGGATGGCATTTTGGTTGGGTGGGCCTGAATGTCTCTATCCTGGAGAAGAAGTGACCAGTGTGTAAGCCTGGTATTAGAGACTGACCCATGCTTCACTCAATCTGATAGCAGAAAGGCAGTTGGGGTGTGGTTTGTGTTGATAATCAGAGGAGAGTACCCAATGATATACAAGAAGTGCTCGACAGCCCAGTAGGTAGCTAGAAGGTTCCTTTCACAAAAGCTGTACTTCTGTTCCACCGGGGTCAAGAGCTGTGATGCATATGCAATGGGTCTCAAAGTGCCATGAACCTTCTGGGCCAGCACTGCTGACATGGCTATGTCAGAGGTGACATATTCCAGATGGAATGGCAAGGCTGGATTGGGGTTGACCAGAGCTGGAGCTGAGGCCAAGACCTGTTTCAGTGATGTCACAGCCTGGGTGTGAATGGGGCCCCAATTCCAAGGAATGTCCTTTTTCAGTAATTCATACAGAAGAGCAGCCTTCTGAGCAAGATCACAAATAAAATCCCTAGAATAATTTACCATACCTAGAAATCTCCTAAAAGTGGCCACACTGGTGGGTAATGACACGTCTTGCAATCCTTGTATCTTCTTCCAGGTAGGGCTTCGGTCTTGATAAGTTATTCTCAGGCCCAGAAAGAGTACCTTTTTCTGACATAGTTGTGCTTTTGCTGGATTGCATTTGAGGCCTACTCTCTGGAGGAGAGTCAATAGTTCATCCAAGAGATCCAAGTGTTGTTCCTGTGTGGCTGTTGCAAACAACAGGTCATCCACATACTGCAAGAGACACTGGGGAGTAGAGAAACCCTCAAGAGCATCCATCATATGTAGATGGAACAGGGAAGGGCAGTCATGGAATCCCTGTGGTAAGCAGGTCCACGTGTATGGTCTACCCTCAAAGGTGAAAGCAAACTTATATTGACTTTTAGGGGCCAATGACAATGACCAGAAACCATTGGAGATATCCAGGGCACTGAAACATTTTTGGTCAGGGGTCAAAAGTTGCAGCACATCAGGTGCCGATGATACAGTTAGGGCACAACTGGGGGTGACCTGATTCAGTCTCCTGTAGTCAATAGTAAGTCTTCAGGCACCTGTGGGTTTCTTCACAGACCACACTGGGGAGTTGGCAGTAGAGACACATGTCCTGATTACACCTTGTTTGAGGAGTGATTTTATTGTTTCCCTTAAAGAAGGCAGGGCCTCTGGTGGAAAAGGATATTGCCTCTGCCGCTCATGTGCTGGGCCTGTCACGTCTATGACAGTGTGTATTCTTCCACAGTCATGCTTGTTTGTGGCAAATGCCTCCAAATGCCTTTGTAGAATGGGGAGGAGCTTTGGTAAAAGTTCATGGTTCTTGAACAAATCTATGACGTCATACTCTTTATTGTTGGCAGATATTGTTGCCATCACATGTGAATCAGGAATCATGACAGTATGGTATTGACCCTGAATCTGTATCAGAAAAACATGTTTGATAGGTCCACCACACAGCCATGTGGTGCTAGAAAGTCAATTCTAATTATAGTAGGATGATCATGCAATACCATTGGCTGGAAGGTGTGATAGGTCTTCAGGTGTCCCAACTCTACAGGTAGTGGTAGAGAACGGTATGCAGGCAACCTAGTTCCATCTACTACTGACATGTTGGTCCTCCATCCAGTGGACCAAGGGGACATCTCTGGGTGGTCATCATGTAATACAGACACAGCCACACCTGTATCCAATAGCACTATCAGTAGGCAGCCCCCGACCTCGGCTTCAGTGCAGGGCCTTCGGTTTCCATCCAAGACCAGCTTATTTACAATATGGACTGGGCCCTGTAATTGTCAATCTGTACCAATGGAAGCATGGAGAGATTGGGCCTGGCTCCTTTGAACCACCTCACCATGCTGCACTGATGCTACATAGAGGGTTCAGGCCTGTATGGGTCTGAGGGCCTGTACTTCCAGTATCTCCATGGCTTGTTGTGGCCTGTGCTCCTGGTTGTATGGCCGCAAGGGCCTGAGTGGGAACAGCATCCACTACAGAGTGCACTTGCCCCAGAAGTTCTCAGAACTTCCGCTTCTCTTCGGCTATCTCCCTATATGAAGGGCCTAGTCTTTGTTGTTTACCTTTGTTGTTCTTGTGGTGTTTCTTATTCTTATGGTAATTCCGGTTCCCACCCCATTGTTGTTGTTGCTGCTGTTGTTGTGATTGTTGGGCCTACAGGGGGTGTTGGTTGTCTGCGGGGAGGGGCTGTTTCTCGTGGGCCTGGCCTTCCACCATGTAGTGCACCATGGTCTCTGGAGTAGTATCCACTGCAGCTACTTTCATAGAACCAGAACCCAGATCACTGATGTAGAGTTGATAAACTCTCTCGGTTTTCCAAAGAATGTCAGCAAACCTCTCTGTGGTGGGATAGCTGGTTGGCTCTACCTTTTCTCTTACTGCAGGGATCATGTTCCTAAGGAACAGGGTCTTATATTCAATAAGGTCTACATCTGCAGCTTCCTGTGCAAGATGCTTGCCTGTTCGGTAGGCCATCCAGAGCCTCTGGTGATGAGTCGCTGGACTTCCTTTTGCATTCTGTTTCACAGGGTATGCAAGCATCACTCCTACTACATCGGGGCTGTGTGCAGAAATGAGTTCAGCTGCAACCTCGTCAAAGATGGCAGTGCCATCCTGGCGGACAGCATCGAGGAGTTTTGCCCACAATCCAGGATCAATGGTCTGGTGTAGGATCTGGACTTGGTAGTCTGCAGTGAGACTAAGCATTTCACATTTAGCACGCACCTTTTCCAAGTGGCAGCTGAGGTTGTTGGACGGGTTCCTCCAACCAATGCTGTACAGAGTAGGCCATTTATAGGGGATTATTGGGACAATCAGATGGAGGTAGATTCCCTTGGGTGCCATCCAGGGCTGCCAGAGCTGCGGCCTCCACCACAGACTGGACTATGCCCTCCTGAGTACCAGTTTCATGGATAAGCTGTCTTATTTGGCCTTTTAAAACCAGTTTATTTCGTTCTGGAATGGGCACACTGTTTACCGCATTATCAATCATTCTCTCCATCTCCTGCCTGTCTTCCACATTAATAATGGCTACTGGTGGTGCCATTGAGATTAGGCCTGGGCCTACTATCCCACTATCATGGGGGTCACCATGTTGGCATCACCCATGATGGGTGTCATGACATCGGTGACGGTGATGTTTGACATGGGTCAGGTATGACGGGTTTCTGCCATATTGTGGATGGTGGGGTGGGGATTCAGGGCCATAGAAGGGGTGTGACTGGGAATTGTACTGTGAGATATCATCATCCGACACCTCCCCTTCAGATGACGTGGTCAAGGTGGGGGTAATGCCTCCCATCGCCTTGACATACCCAGCCAGACCCTCCCCTTGATGGTTCAGTTTTGCCATCTTGGCTTTACATTTAGCATGATTCACATTTGCAACATTCATATTTACCTCATCCTGCATCTGTTTCTGCAACACTCTATACGCGGCTGCTCAATTCGCAAGTGTCCCTAGTAGCCACTTCTAAGTCATTACGTACCTGGTTTATCTCATCCTGAATCTCTCCCAGCTCCTCACTCAATTGCTTATTTGTTCTACCTAATAAATCATTCATTTGCAAAGCCTGACTCTTATCCTGTCTCAAACTTTCACATTCGTGCTTCAAGATACAAAGTTCCTGTTCGCCTGCCTTGGCGGAATGATGCAAAAGGGAATCCTTTTCATTTTGCAGAGCTTGAAGTTCAGATTCCAAATCTTGCACATGTCTCATGCGTTCAGTTTCCTGCAACCCCATCTCCTGCTTTAGAGATGAGATTTGCAGTTCAAGGGTTCGAAACCTCGCTTTGGAGGCTTCCAGAGCAGCATAGAGAGCCACAACCAGCAGCCCTTTAGATTCTTGCTTTCTGGTTGTTTGTCTCATCTCTGGGTACTGAGTTGAAATCCCCAGTACAGGGTTTTTCTGATTGACTTGTGTCCCACGCGAAGTCAGCCCATCCTCCATGGGAGGCAAGAAAGTTTGAGACATCGAGTCTCAGTTCTGTGCCAATATTTGATACAGTGGCCATTTTGTGGAAGGGAATGAAAAATCAAATCATGAAAAAGGTGCCATGTTGTGCATCGATCCACAACAGGAGCACTGTATTCACAGTCAGGCTACTGTGCACTTGTAAGCTTGCAATTCAAAACTGCTGTGGAGTGGGTCGAGTCGGCATCAACCACACCCAGAAAGCAGCCAGACTTTGCACGTTATTACAAAGTGGTCATAGAACAGGAGAGGTGATGCGGGAATGCACACCTACAGTTCCCATTGGGAAGGGAATAGTTTGAAGCAACAAGTGAAACTTTGCACACACCAAATATTGTCGCCAATTGTCAGGAGGTCTAAACCTCATTCTCAGATTCTAGGCAATAATGGGAAGGCAAGGAATCACAGACGCATTGCATAAGAGTAATAAACTTGTTTATTACTACAAAAAAGGGATAAATTACAGTTGCCCTAAGCAGTTCTTACCAAATATGAGCTGGGAGCCAATGCCAAGCATTCCCTATACCTAGAGGATTCTCCATGTCTCTTGGTGTCTTCAGGGTAGAAAACATAATGTCTTACATTACATACCTATGATAATTACTATGGTTACCATAAGATGGAAACATTTCTAGTTACAGAGATGAGCCCTATTGGCTAAATTAGAGGTGGCTCCACAGTCCAAGACAACATTATACAATTTTGTAGTAGTCATCACTTTGTAAAGACAAAGGAAGCATAATCATAATATCTCTCTCTCTGCCTACGTATCTCTCCATCTACATATCTCTCCATCTCTCTCTCTCTATATATATATATATATATATATATATATATATATATATATATATATATATATATATATATATATATATATATATATATATATATATATATATATATATATATATATATATATATATATATATATATATATATATATATATATATATATATATATATATATATATATATATATATATATATATATATACATATATATATATATATATATATATATACATATACATATATACACATATATACACATATATACACATATATACACATATATACACATATATACACATATATATATATACACATATATACACATATATACACATATATACACATATATACACATATATACACATATATACACATATATACACATATATACATATATACATATACACACATATACACACATATACACACATATACATATATACATATATATATATATATATATATATATATATACATATATACATATATACATATATATACATATATATATACACACACACATATACACATATCTACCTACCTCTACACCTCTACCTCTCTACACCTCTACCTCTCTACACCTCTACCTCTCTACACCTCTACCTCTCTACCTCTCAGTGTAATAGTACAAATCACCAAAAGGTGGCAATGCCGACTTATATATTATAATCATTACAAGGACACAGATGTCCTAACAGCTTATAAGCAAGAAATACATATGTGTATTAGAAAGCAAATTGTATAACAATTATATGCACACATATCCTGACATCTGCTCTTGTACGGTAGATGTCCTATGCCTTATATGTTAGTATAACATATGCCATAATGCTAGCTGTCTATGGTGTACCTCTGGGGGTACCAATAAGGGTGCAGGGACCTCGTGTAACAGTGGGAGGGAAGGAAATAATTTCTCTGAAATCACAGGCAGGAAGGGGATTTTAGAGGAATTACAAAATGTTACTGAAAGAAACGTAGATGATACCATAGTAACAACTTTTCGGCTCAATAATGGGGGCAATATCTGCTATAATAATAATAATAAAGGAAATAGAGGTTACTAGCAGAGATGATTATATATGGTATAATGATTCATGCCAAAGGCCAAAAAAAAAGCATGAAATAATCAAGTTAGATTGCTAAAAAATAATACTAATATAAATATTAACAAAACAATGAATACTTTAAGAAAAGAATATAGAACAATTTTAAAAGAAAACAAAGACAAATATATTTGGAAACTATAGACAGACTTGGAAGTAGCAATGAGAACAAAGAACTCAAAACATTCTGGAGTCTAGTGAACAACGGCATGAGTAATAATAAGACCAAACCAGAAGTCCACATAGAACCAAAAAATTGAACAGAGCATTTCAAAAAATTGTTTTACAAGGGTGATGACCAATATCTTGAATCATTGCCCAACTCCCTGAATAAAATCTGGATGAAACCAGAGAAACAAATAACAATTGCGGAGGTAGAACAAGTATTAGATTCCTTTCATAGCCATAAAGCCCCAGGTTCCAACCGGGTATCTATAGATGCAATCTGGAAGACTATGACACTATGAACACCTGCTTTACACAGACTTTTTAACTATATCTGGGACAGTGGGAAAATACCAAATAGTTGGCACTTACTGTAAACACAGAAGTACCAATATTTTAAAAAGAAGAAAGAAATAACCTCGATTGTTACAGACCAATATATCTGATTGATAGCACAGCTAAAATATTTACAAAAATTCTTACTTACAGAATAATAGAATGGGCAAAGAGGGAGGGTATATCAGATGTGGCCCAAGCTGTCTTTAGACAGGACATGCAATGATTGATCAGTGCTTTACATTGGCACATTTGGTTTACAAACACAAATTTGTTAAGCAAAAAAACTGTACTGCACCTTTGTCAATTTAAAATCAGCATTTGATAGGGTGAGTAGAGGATTATTGTGGGATAAATTGGAAAAAAAAAAGGGTTGGAGACCTCATTATTGAACATGATTGAAATACTCTATCATAATAATTAATCAAGTGTTAGGTACAATAATAAGGTAGAAATCAGCAATTGGTTTGGATCAGATATTGGGGTTAAACAAGGGTGTACACTGTCCCCTTTACTATTTAACATCTTTGTTGATACTGTATTAAGAACACTATATGAACCAGAATATCATACGCCTAAAACTGGGGAGAGATCATGCCCGTATTTGGCATACGTAGACAATGATTCCTTATCAGTTTTCTGGGAATAAAGATAATGTTTGGAAAGTTTCAACATGAATATGACCTAGCAAAACTTCAAATTACCCATGATAAAACTAAAGTGCTTGTATTTGGAAGGAACAACAGCAATTATAAATATATAACAAACAAGAATAGGCTTGAGGTGGTAAGGGAATTTTGTTATTTAGGTATAATTTTCCTCACAGAAAGGGACATGGAGAAAACACATCAAAGAAATGGAGCATAAAACTAAAAAGTTTATTCCATTAATGAATGCATTTTCATATAGATATGGGGTAAGTCGAAAAAGGGAAGTATAAATGTAATAAATGCCAAAATAAGAAGTAAAATAGTATATGGAATGAAGATTTGGGGCAGTCAGGCCAGAACAAACAATCATGCCTTAAATTTTATAAGAAAATCCTAGGACTCACAGGAAGTGCCCCTTCAGCCTTTGTTAGGGCAGAATTAGGACAAGTACCCATAGAATGCCAAATTACACAAAGGTCAATAATTTATTGGCTTAAAGTATTTGGTATAGAAAATCATAGACTGCCAAGAATATGTCTGAAGGAAGCTATAACATATATTGAGAAAAAAATATATATATATATATATTTCCTATTGTCCAGACTATTGAGAAAGTCATTAGACCTCATGGCTTAATGTTATATATTACAGATGGTCTTAGATACCCACCAGAACAAATAAACAGAAACAAAAACCAGAATGAGGGATGTTTATACCCAACAAGATCTAGAAAAATATAAACTGTATAAGGTCTGTAATTGGTTGAAGAACAATAAAAGATATCATAAAAGGGAGGAATACTTACAGATACTAACTAACCCTAGTCTTAGACTTTTACATTCTTCAGATTTGAATACTTCACTAGCCAGTGGAAAATGAATCAATATAACAAAGTGAATCCAGAAATAGAAACACAATCTAAATGCAGCTATGGACAAGATGACTTAGTACACTTGGTCATTTTGTGTCCCCTATATAATAAATATAGTGAGAAATATTTGGGGAACATCTTGGGAGCCCTAGAATATGAACCTAGACATTTAGTCACACATTTGCTAAAAGACAGAACAGAGAGCACATTGGTCCTTGTGGCCTCCCTCCTGAAAATATTAGAAAGCAAAAAAACTCATGTTCATAGACTGGATCAGGGCGTTATATCGGTCTCCCTCTGCAAGGATTTCAGGTAATGGGGCTTTTTCTAAATATTTCCTGTTACATTCAGGTATGAGACAGGGATGCCCCCTTTCCCCCTTATTATTCAACCTTTATTTAGAACCCCTTATTCAAAATATTCTTAACAACACAGGAATGCAAGGTATTCTGATTCGGAACAATGTGGTGAAGATAACAGCATATGATGAAGATCTCCTCCTCCATTTGGCCCACCCGGTAACATCTATTCTGAATATGTTAAGAGAGATCACCAAATTTAGTCTTTTTTCAAATTATAAGTTGAATGCTAACAAGACATCCTTTTTCCCCCTTAATCACAAGGTTTTTATGTCAGACATTATCCCGTTGGGATTGTGCTGGTCTCCCCATGTTATCAAATACTTGGGTATCAAGCTAACACGTAATACTTCCCTATGGTTTAAAGAAATTTTAGAACCTCTTTCTCAGATGATTGTGCAGGATCTAGAGAGATGGAATAACTTCCGATTTCATTATGGGGCCGGATTAATATTATTAAGATGAATGTATTTCCCTGCCTTTTTTACACCCCCGTCACATCTCAACTCATTTGTCCCCTCATCCTGGTTCCAGAAAATGCATAAACTCTTCACTAATTTTATCTGGTCTAATGAACATTCCAGGCTGGTGTATCACAAGCTAGCCGCTCCTAAAAATGAGGGAGGGCTGCGGATTCCTCATTTGGAAATTTATTACTGGGCTAGTCATCTTGCTAAGTACCTGAAATGGGTAAGGCCAGGTCCGGAAAATTTGAGACCAACCTGGCTCAACATTGAATTAGACTTTATCCAGGCTATGAACATGGACCCCTCGACCATGCTCTTTGTCAAAGTCTCCCTCTTACTGAATGCTAGTAAATGCCCCACTCTTATGACCTCATTAAAAGTTCATTCACAGCTGTGTTCATTTCTAAGATACAATCCGAGTACAGACCTGTCTTGGTCTATCTGGAATTCTCTGGTTTTTACCATAAATAAGCTGACAATCTCTTGTACATAGCTGCCTCAGTTAGGAGAGGGGATAGCTTCATCGTTTCTGGAAGACTCCGGGGCTTGGCTCCCAGTTACTGAGATTCTCAGAAAGTACAATATTCCAGACTCTCAGTCATTCAGGGTTTGTCAACTGAAGCATTTGCTAATCATGGTTTTTGGTAATGTCCCTCCCCGCCCAACAGATTTTGCTTTGGTACCTGAACTTTCCTCTCTTCTCGAATCCCCAGGGCTTATCTCTAAGATATATCAGGTATTGTACCAATGGCGGTTTGGGAGTGGTAACGATCCCACTAGTTTTTGGAACCCTTTTTTCCCTCAGTCCACTTTCAACTGGCCGGCTCTCTGGATATTTCTGTCATAAATGTGTGTCCCAAGATAGATTACGTCTCATGCAATTTCACATTTTACATAATATGTACTACACGCCAGTTAAACTGGCAAAATGGGGCCTTCTTGATACTGATAGGTGCACTAGGTGCTCTCAGGAAGCTGGGACACTTTTCCATATATTCTGGTCATGCCCCAGGATAGCTTTGTTATGGGATTCAATTAAAATTCACCTAAATCCCTTATTGGGATTACAGGATTGCTTTATACTGGATATTTGCCTTTTGGGAGAGTTGTCTTCTATTAAGGTTAAAATTCGGAGATTTCATTTATCTATGATCACACTCTCAGTTAAAAAAATTATTCTCAGGCATTGGAAAGAAGGGATTTGTCCAACATACCAGGAATGGATACATGAAATTCTTGCAGATCTCTGCACAGAAAAGGCCATAGCAAGCTTCCAAAATAGGCTACAAAAGTACAAGTATATATGGGATCCCCTTCACATTTTAATTATCACCGCTAGGATTTAAAGTGCAACTGGTTACCAGTTATCTTATCAAGTACTTGACTATTACGGATACCTAGTTACTACAACACTTGAAGGAACTACTGTGCGGGTGGGGGTGTTGGGAGGCAGTGTCAGATTGTACTACTAACTGGCTGTTCATATTTGTATTACTGCCTCCAGTATTGTGGAAATTTTGTGAATAAAGTGTGAAATGAAAAAAAAGAAAGCAAAAAAAACTACATCTCTATAGTAGTATGACTCCATCTGGTATCTGATCTGTTTGTTACATACACACATTATAATATTATATACATATATATATATACATATATACATACATACATACATACATACATATACACACACACACACCGACATATCGACATACCGATATACACACACACACACACATATACATATACATTATATATACATACACAAAACACACACACACACACACACACACACACACACACACACACGCCCAGATATTCAAAAGGGTTGCGCCGTGCGCAACTCCAAAAATGCGCCATTCTGCGATATTCAGAAGGGGACAGTTGCACCACCGAAAGCATGCTGAGCAACAGCGCAATGGAAATGAAGGCATGCGCAACCAAAGGGGGCGGGTCCATGCATAAAGTGCGCAATGCGATATTCGAACACTTGCGCAATGTGCAAGAGTGGCTTAGCCGTAAGTTGCGCAGTAGCGGAATTGAGCCAAAATAAAAAGGCTCAAGGAAGCGGCGCAAGAACCCTAGCAGGCCACAAACTGGGGGAGAGAGACAGAGACAGAGACAGAGACAGAGACAGAGACAGAGAGAGACAGAAGCTGGAAGGGCAGACAGGGACAGTGGGTCCAGGAGGACAGAGAGGCCAGTGGGGGGTGCCTGGTGCAGTGGAAGCAGCAGTGGGGGCAGCGGGGTAACACAGGAACAGCAGCCGGGGCAGAAGCCAGGAGATGGACAGTGCCAGCTTCCACATGGAAGCTGTAATGAGGGGTGAGACACCATGCTGCAGGGGACGGGTGGCGCAGAGGGGCCCGTCAGCGGTATGTCCCCACAGGCGGTATCGCGTCTCGCCTCAGCTTTGAGCTGTACACAGACGCCGAGATCGTGGCCCGCACCGCCTGAACAGGGCAATACTGAGACGGCTCTGTGAGTTGTGCAGTGATGTGATGCAGGCACCCTCACGACGGAGTCACGCCTCTGTCTGTGGAGACCAAGTGACAGCCTGCATGTGCCTGCTCGCCACGGGCACCTTCCAGAGGCCAACAGGGGACACCACAGGCATTACACAGTCGGCCACGCCACGCATCCTCACCCATTCCGCGCACTGCTGCCTCACGCCGTGGAGTACATCCATTTCCCCAGCACCCGCAGAGCATGTATAGCAAACATGCAGGAGTTCCACAGGGTAGCACGATGCCTGGCAAAAGAAGCCAGACTGCACCCATGTGGCTATTCGCACACCACTTGGCCCCGACGGCCAGGCATATCGGAACCGAAGGGGTTTTCCAGTGTCAACTGCCAGGTGGTGTGTGATGCCACTGGGCGATTATCAATGTCTGTGCCACACACCCTGGCAGAGCACATGATGCCTTCATATGGCACCAATCTGCACTGTGCCATCGATTCGAGAGTGGGACATCCCCATGGGTCATCTAGTGGGTGAGTACACATGTATGGAATGCAAACTCTGGGCAAGGGTGGAATGACACAGGTGCCATGGTAGTGGCACACAAGGATATGGGCAATATGGACCTGACATGACACTGCTCTCCACTATCTCCACACAGGTGACTGCAGATACCCACTCCGTCCCTGGCTTCTCACACCGTACCGGCGCCCCACGACCCCAGCGCAGCTATGCTTCAATGAGGCACATGCCGCAACACGTAACATCATAGAGCAGGTGTTTGGAATGCTCAAGGCACGTTTCCGATGCCTAGACACCTCCGGCGGTGCACTACAGTACAGCCCCCAAAAGGCCTGTGGGATATTCCTGGCCTGTTGCATCCTGCACAACATGGCCAAAGACCATGGGATAGCCGTACAGGTCGAAGAGGGGGACAGCGATGGGGATGCCAGTGGCGCCGGTGATGTTGGTGATGAGCAGCCCCCCCAGGACGGAGGGACCCCTGACTGACCCGGCAGGCCCAGCTGCACCAGGACACCATTGCAGAAGAGCACTATGTCCAACACAGGTAAGTCAAGGGGACATGTGCAGGCAACACTGTCCATGTGCAAACCACAGGCACACAGGGGAACACACCGTGCATGAAGGTCAGGGGAGTTGAAGGTTCCAGGCATACCAAAACACCATCAGGGTGGCACTCACAGGGGTGAGCACTCATATGGACACACACACACACACCAGGCAGCGTACATGGGCAGAAGCACAGCACTGCGGAAACGACATTGCCAACACACAGCACCACCGACCACCCCCACCACCTGTACCGTCCGAGTACGTGTGTCAGGACCTGGGCACCCTTGCACCTTGGTGTACAGTGCAATGCAGGCATCATCATGCACACGCACCTGTGGACAGCAATTGGGAGAGTGTGCAGGTGGTCCATGTGTCAGCGTGGTGAGCAGAGCACCCAGCAGTGCACTGCCCACCATGACACACATTGCACACAGGGCAGCACCAGACAGGGCTCGCACTGGGAGACAGCTCAGTCATGTAGCACTGTCCCACGGCCACCACGGATGCGTGGGCGGCCCCGCCATGGTCCAGCAGCACTGGCAGGCTGAGCAGGGGCCACATGGGGTGGCGCTGTTGCACCACCAGGGGTCCCACTGCGCGAACGCGACCTTGCCCGCACAGGGGTCTGCATCATGCCAAACAAACGTGCACCAGGGGTGCTCGGGATGCCCACAGCAGAACCCGTCATTGACAGGCCTGGTGTCGCACGACGCCGGGAACGGGGAGTGGAGAGTGCACTGTGTGGGGTGTGCGGTACAGGGGCACCTGACAGTGTGCCCAATGCATCAGCGACAGAGACCACTGCCTGGGTCAGCCTGTCAATGGCGGCGGTCACATCTGTCTGCATAAGGACCAGCTCGGCTCAGTCCCGAGCACACTCCCTGCTGTGCTGCTCCATGGACAGAGACAGTGCCTCCACGGACCTTGCAACCCGCCCCTGCAGCTGTACTGATTCCTGCAGCAGGCAGGTGTGTGCATCCAATGGGTACTGTGCCCCAATGGCATCGTGACCCCCAGGGTGTGGACGGTCCCGGTGCACAGCACCCCTTGAGGGTGGGCGCTGTTCGCCAGGACCAGGTATGGGCGGATCAACGAGCGGTGGACATGTACCACTGCTTGACACTGTACCCCCAGACCTGGTGTGCGACTGTTGCTGCCACCCCTCCAACTGCTGAGCCCCCAGGTCCACCTGTTCCACCTCCGTGCTGGCAACAGTGCCGGACACCTGCACAGCCACCAGTGCTACCCCAACGGTGCTGACAGGCACAGCCTGGGACTGTGCCAGCATGCTGGTACATAGGTGTGAACCAGGAAGGCCCAGGGGCATGTGCTGGCCTGCCATGTGTCCGTCATGGGACACACACCTATCACTGCCCATTGCAGGCCTGCTATCATCAATGGTGCAGGTACATGCCACTGCCATAGGCACAGCATGCTGGCATACCTGCATGCCGGACTGCTGAGAGACAGGCTGTGCACCCCCCCTGCACCCGTATCACTGACACCAGAGTTGTTGGCCCAGCGTGCATGCTGCTGCAGTGCCTGCTGGCTGGTGGTGGAGGTGGATGGTCCCTGCTCCACGTCCAGCAGGTCTGCATCACTGTCTGGACCCACCACCACCACCGTCTCCTGAAGATGAATAGGATCTGTAACAGAAAGAGAGTACATGTGAGTGCATGTGAACAACAGCCCCCCCCAACACCACCACCATGTCATACCGCGTGCAGTGATGGGCTTCCACCTGTCTGGAATCCTCCACCTGGTACGCCCGCAATGGCACTCGGCTGCATGGCCGTGACCAGTGTCTCCTCCATTGGGATCAGCTGCAACACCACTGGCGGGCCCCCACCAGTGCCAGCACATGCCGCCCTGAAGGCTGCCACCTTCTCCTTCAGCCTCCTGCGGTCAGTCCCCATCTTCTTCTAGCATTCCTGCATGGAGTGCTGGTGGCTTCCATGCAGGTTGACGGCCCGAGCTACCCCCTCCCATGCAGCTTCATGTTCCTGAGGGGTGCCCCTCCGTCCACTCAATAGCGGCTCATCCTCCAGGTAGGCCTGGAAGAGGGCCTCTGTCTCTGCTGCTGTGAAGTTCGGCCTCCTCCTACGCCCACTGTCCTCACCCTCAGCTTGGCTCTGGTCAGTCATGGTGATCTGTATGGGTGGAAGTGGACACCTGTCACTGTGCAGTCGACAGCATTTCCCCATGAGCATAGGTGCCGGCCCGGGAGGGCGGAAGCCCCCCATGTTTCTTCTCCGTATGGCAGATACTGATAGAAAGGGTGCCCTTTGTCCCTTTCTAAGTGCCCTTTTCATTCTCAGCCCCCTCAGCCTTTATCATCCTCCCACACCCTTGCCCATGATCATTGTCCTGAGCATCACACAGCATGCAACTCACCTCTCACCTGCAGTAACCGAATCTGGCCAGCACAACCCACTGTCACATTTTTATAGTGCAACACATGCAAATGAGGAGTGGCACAACTTTAATGACATGCTAATCGCGCCACTGTGCCTTTGAATGGCTGATTGAATGATTTGCATATGTCGGCTGAATATCGCGGATTTGCACTTTGCGCAATACGGATGGGCCGGCTGAGCCAATGGCGCAGATTTGTGCCTGCATGCTACACTGCATTGCACATGCCCAGACAGCTTACGCATGCGTTTATCGTGCTGCAGACCTTCTGAGCGTGATAGGCAATTCAGGCCATGGCCACCATTGTGCCAGTGGTGCTACAGCACTGGGCACTATATGGCGCTGTGGCACTACTCCGCAATAGTCCACTGTGGCACATGTACGCAGATTGGCAGTTGCGCAGGATGCCTATACGTCTGATGGCGCTGTGCGTAGCCTTGTGTCATTGCCGTGACCTTGTGTATGCCCTTTGCCCCCTGGCGCTGTTCGCATGCCATGTGTACGTCCCTATTGCGCTGTCTGGTGACAGCGCTATGTGAAGTGACAGTGCTGTTTGAACGGCGCAATTGGAGCCTGTGGTGGTCTATTGCGCAACATCTCCACGTGGGGTTACAGTGCAGCGGAGCACCATATTGCCTGCTGTACACTGGCTGAGATGGCTAGGAGGAGGGCAGTGAGTTGGAGCCCACTGGAGGTGGCCAACCTGGTGGCCCTGGTGGAGCCCCACTGTGAGGCACTCTATGGTGAGGCCCCCCTCACCAAGCCTAGGATGCACGTGTGGCAGCAAGTGGCCACTGACCTGGTGGAGGTCACTGGATGGGGCCGGTCTGCTGAGCAGTGCCGGCACCGGTACGGTGACCTCCGCCGTGGGGAGCCGGACTTGTTGGCCAGGCTGTGGGCACATGCCAGGTGGGGCATGGTGCCTAGGCCAGGTGAGTGTACCATCTATGCACCTATATTCTCTGTAGGGGTGTGTGTGTGCTTGTGTGGCTGTGCATAGGTGACAGCTTAGACACGGTTGGCTGTGTCAGTGTGTGCAGCTGTGCGATGGATGGTTATGGCTGTGTGGGCGGGCACCCTCACTGGGGCAGGGGGCACTCTGCTTTTGAGTCACACTGATGTTTGTCTCAACATATGTCTCCCACAGGCCGGGATCTGAGGATGCAGGGCCGGGATGAGGAGGGCCATGCCAGGGCCCCGGTGGCAGCAGGAGGCGGCACCCAGAGAGTGCAGCAGCCACAGCAACAGCAGCAGAGGCAACAGCGGCAGACAGAGCTGCTTGAGCAATGTGAGTATCATGACTTCATGGATGCTATTGCATGCTGGGGAGTCCACTAGCCCTGCACAACACAACCATGCAGGAAAGGGGAGGTCATAATTCCACTATACAAGACACTAGTGAGGCCCCACCTGGAGTACAGTGTACATTTCCAGAGACCATACCTACGTAAGGATG